>CM062805.1:633017105-634217105 GCA_031772625.1 Pinus tabuliformis
TTTCTGCTCCTGTGCATGCTTCTTTAGGATGAAAAGAGTGGTTTTCTCCTCACCGCCACCTCCTCCTTGCTCTGACGCCTCTTCCTCTCACTGTGGTGTGAAGCAGACTTTTCGCTTTCCTCTACATCCTTATGTTCTCGCTCTTCCTATGTATTGGCAGCATGCTCCTCCTCCATACGGGCCTTCACTACAATTGTCATAGTAGCATCCTTCTTCTTTTGCTCAGCCAATGTGAGCACAACTTTCTTAGCGGATGTCCTTCCACTTCTATGCAAAAGAGCTTTCTATGCCTATGCTTGTTCTTGCATCTAAATCCGTAGGTATGCACTATTCCTACAACCAAAGCCCCACAACTTCCTAGATATCTGTATCTGTCACCTTATAAGGCAACAGGTTCCATTTTTGCTTAGGTTCTTTGCACACTTTGATCGAGACACTATGAAAATCAGCTTTGAATTCTACATAGGCCGGTAGTTGTGCGTACAAGGTGGGAGACAACCTTGGCCACTGGTTAACCACCATGTTTATGTCCATATCCATCAAAACCCAAAATATATTTGTCTCCTTAACACACTCTGGATCTTTTGAGGCCCATAACGAGGCAAACCACGCTGCCTCGGGAAATTCTTCTTTGTGCGGAGGAAACTGGCTATCCTCTAGTAACCTCCAAGCAACCAAAACAATTGATAATAATAGCCAGGCATAATGAAATGGCCTGCTCTCCTCCTAGGCCTCTCAGCAGTTCACGAGGAACTCCTAACATAGATACTTGGCCCAGTTGTACTGAACCCCCTTCACGCACTGAGATGCGAGTGATATGACTGGTGCCAGAACTTCATCCGTGCAACATTTTCTCATTACTTTGCCTACTAGAATCTGGGCAACCAACTATACTGCGGGTCTGATATGGACATGATAGAGTACCCTCGTGACTTTTTTATCAGACCAAACTCCTTCATCTTATCTGCCAACTCTTTCTTGCCAGTTTTTCATCCAAACTCTTTGGCAAGGTTCGCCCCTTTGTAAGATAACTTAGTGATCCTTTGGATCAACATGTCGATGATAGGGATAGGCTCTCCTAGCCATGTGCACCCATCATGTACCAGCACAAGGAGCTAGCACACATAGATCATATTAATGGGGGAAAAAAGATAGTGTAGCACTAACAATAGATTGAGCAACCGAGACTGCTCAACACCGTGGGCCCACTTCATAGGCTCCAAAATTTTAGCCCTCGTGTCATCATAGTATATTTTATTCATATACTTGTGAGTCGCCAAGTGTGGCAATTTTGTATGGTCTGCGAGGTCCCAATCTTCCATTTTAAGCAATGGAATGCGCACCAGCCTAGGACCCTCAAACACAACCTACTCAGGCAACAAAGGTGTCAAAACTGAAAATTTCCCTGTATCGGGATCCTTCGTGACTTTAGTTTTTCCCTTCTGCAGAGGAATATTCTCAAGAAGCCTCATCATAGGCTCCACCCCTTCGGCATCAGCATCCTCGATACCCTGGAATTTTTCCTCTTCTAGGTCCACTACTTTTTATCGCTGCGTATCCTTTCTCTGCTTGGCCTGTGTCTCGATATGCTTCCTCGATGACACACACATCGGTACCGACTTCTTTGGCTTTTCCTTTGCGGCTAGTTGCTTTTCTCTAATAGCAAGCTTCTTTTCTTTAGCAACAGTTTGTTTTGGCCTAGGTGACCTCGGCACCATGGGCACAACAGGCGTAGCCTCCATACTAGACACTTCCGTCCTGACACGTCGGACATGCCTTCTTTTGAACTCAGGGCTTCGACAGGGTTAATGGAAACCATTATTTCCATAAATAACTCTTAGGCTACTAAAGAACAATTCGTCAATGAGAGAAATTCTTTCCAGAATGCTCGGCTCATATGCGTCAGACAGCAAAAGGCTCCAGCACTTATAATGAAAAGTGTTCTCTTGTGGACTGGCATGCGTAATTTATAGGGGGATTTGAATTAAAATCTAAATGTTCCCCCCAATTTATGATAATAAATGTTTTTTTGGCAGAAGATCTTCAAATATTTTCACCTTAATTGCCGCCACCGCACTCCTCTTAACCGCTTTCCGGTCGGAAAATCATGAATAGTAACTCCAACTGTCATTTTTTGGCTGGGCTGTGTGGTACCTTTCCCCATGGTGCAGCTTCATTTGTTGCATCCTCGTCAATCTCCGCGCAGCTTGTTCGTTGCCTTGTTCTCCAAACCAGGCAGTGTAGGTTATAGTCTCGTGCTCCCTTGCAACTTCTTGGAGCACTAAGACTATCTTGTTGCCATATATCATTGTGCAAGATTCCCCTTATACAACTTCACCCTGCTCCCATTCACTTTTCCTGGGAAGGGTTCCCCATTCAGCTTCGCGAGCTGAACTGCGCCATCATCTGTAATTTCCTTGACAATATATGACCCTAACCAATGCATCTAGAATTTATCTAGAAATTTAGTGAACTTACTATCATATAATAGTACAAGATTGTTTACCTTGAATGTGCGAAGCTTGATATGGTGATCATGCCATGCTTTTTCGCGTTACTTCTGTACTTTTTGATGGAATCCTGCCAAAAATCGGTCTTCTTCGAGCTCCATAAGCTACGTCAGCTGTTCTTCCAGGGCCTCGTGATCCACCATATCCATTAAGGGTGCTATGTGCAGACTAGGTACAATGTATTACATTGGCATTACGACTTTGACCCCATATACTAATCTAAATGACGTTTGTCCTGCCAACTTCTTACAAGTAGTTCTATAGGCCGATAGCACTATAGGTACACTTACATCCCAATAATTCCATTGCACGTTACAGATCTTTGTCAGCGTGTTTTCCAATATTTTGTTAAAATCTTCAACAGTTTCATTTGCATGTGGCTGATATGGTGTACTCTTTTGATGGTAGACCTGGAATTCATTAGTCAACGTGCTAATCATTTAATTCAGAAAGTGCATACCCCTATCACTCATCAACACTTTCAATCATCCAAACCTTGATAAGACATATTCAAACAAGAATCTTGTTGTCGTAGCCCCTGTACAATCCTTTACAGGTCGTGCTTCTGCCCATCCGGTTAGATATTCCGTCGTAGTGATAATGTAGCGCACGCTCGTTTTCTTTCCACGGGGCTGAATTGGCCCAATAAAATCAATCGCCCACTTCTCAAATGTGTGTAAAGATACTTGAGGATGTAGTGGTAGCTCATCCCTTCGCGACGGTCTGCCAGTTCTTTGACATGCATTGCGTGCTTTATAGTATGCCTTGGAATCCTTGTACAATGTTGGCCAACGTAGACCCACACGCAAAATATTCTGCGTAGTTACTTTTCCTGCATAATGGCCTCTTGCAGCTCCCCCATGAGCCTCGGCGGGAATGCTATCACGCTCAAAGTTCGGCACAGATGCCCACAATAATTCATATGCACCCATTTTGTACAAATGTCCCTCAATGACTGAAAATTTGGCTATGTGCACTACTAATTCCTTCTTCTGCTGACTTGTATACCCTTCCGGGGGTTAAAAAGTGAATAATGTCTACAAAATGGTCATCTAATATGTGGACCGCAAAGAGTTGTGCATCTGGAACCCTTCCTCCAAATTACTGGGTTCTTCGCCTATTTCAATTCGCGAAAGATGGTCAGGTCCAACATTCAATCTAGTCGACTTCACAATGACTTCAAAGTCATACTCCTAAAATAATAACAACCATCTGCAAATTTTTCCCAGTTATGGTTGATTACTTCTCATTCTTAGTTATATCTGTTCATGCTTGATGTTGCTCATGTTCGATTAATATTGCGCTAAATTGTTTGTAGAAGTAGATCAAGTGTTTTTCTTTAGTACATTGCATTACCAGGTGATCTACATTGGGAATTTCTACATGGTATCAGAGCAAAGGTGATCAAGGAAGAACAATATACAAGCAGGAGAAGTACGAAGTTTGGTTTCGGAATATTGAATTGAGTTCTTATCACATCTATTTCACCGATGGCGTTCAATGGTTTAAGACTCGAATATGCCCTTGATGAAAATTTGAATTATATAGCCTAGAAGGATCGCCTGGAGGCAGTATTAGAAGATAACGGCCTAAAGGACTTCATTGATCAAGAAGTCCATAAGCTGACTGATGCTACTCAACTGGCAGAATGGAAAATGTGTGTGGCTAAAGCAAGGAGAATCCTCCTGGAGGGAGTTCGAGATCACATTGTCTCAAGCCTCCATGGGAAGGATACTCTGTTTTCGATATGGAAAACATTGAAAGATCTTTATCAAAATAGCAGTGATCAGAGGAAGCTGGCGCTGAAGGAAAAACTTCAAAAGATCAAGTGCAAAAAGGGCAACACAATCTCTACATTCCTGAATAAGCTCACCACCTACAGGGATGAGCTTGCAAGTGTAGGGGTCGTGATTGCTAATGACGACATGGTGAGTCTAGCACTCCTCAGTCTTCCTAAGAGCTGGAATAGCTACTAGGACTCGGTTAATGGAAGAGAGAAAATGCTACATTAGGAACGAATTTGGTCGAACCTAATGCAGGAGGAGATAAGGCGGAGCACTAGGGATGGATCTTCATCAAAACAAGCTGATGAAGAAAATCTAGCTTTAGCGAGTAAAGCTAAGAAAGGGAAAGGGAAGGCGTCCCAATCCAAATCTTCTCATGGTGGGAAGAAGGTTGACAAGTCGAAGGTGCGATGCTTTCACTATCATGAAGTGGGCCATTATGCTATGAATTGTCCACAAAAGAAATCCAAGAAGGGTTCCTCAAATGGATCTGATGGTGATGCACTAGCTTCACAATTTGAGATGGATTTCTTACTTATCGCATGCATGGTTTCATCCATGGTGGGATGTGTTTGGTACTTGGACAATGGAACCTCTTTCCATATGTCAAGTGACAAGAATCTTTTCAATACCTTGGCGGAGAAGGATCTCCAGATGCAGATCGAGATGGGCGATGATGAAAAATATTGTGGCTCAGGTGAAGGTACAATTGTGTTTCAGAGGGAGCATGGTGCTCCTCTCACCCTATCTACTGTTAAGTATGTACCAGGTTTGAAAAAGAATCTTGCATCTATTGCTATGCTAGAAGATAAAGGATATGATGTAGTCTTTAGTAAAGGAAAAGTTTTTCTGAGGCATATCGGCACCGGACAGACAAAGCGAATAGGGATTCGAGTAAAGAATCTCTACAAGCTGGAGGTAGATGACTGTGTTGCACTGAGTTCCAAAACAGAGGTGGTGCAAAGCCAAGATGTTGGCAAGCTATGGCATAGGATATTGGGTCACTTGCATCACGAGGCCTTGAAGATCATGCAGTAAATTTCTACCAGCTTACCCAAGGGAAAACTGGAGCAAACAGATACATGCAAAGGATGGACTCTATGTAAGTATGCGAAATCTTCCTTTCAGGATCGGGATAGTAGAGCTGGAGCAATCTTGGAGCGAGTTCACTTAGATGTATGTGGACCATTCTCTACAACCTCCACCACTAAACAAAGGTACTATGTTATTTTTATTGATTATTTTTCTCGTAGATGTTGGATCTACTTTATGCAAAAGAAGGATCAAACCTTCTTGAGGTTTTGTGAGTTTAAAGCCTCGATAGAGAAAGAATCTGGGAAGAAAATAAAAGCTTTGCGTAGCGACAATGGTGGAGAGTATATTTCCCAACAGTTTAAAGACTTCTGCACTGTAGAAGGAATTAAAAGGGAACTAACAGAACCCCATAACCCATAACAAAATGGGGTGGCCGAAAGGAAGAATAGATCTATTGTGGGAGCAGCTCGAGCAATGTTGCATGACCAAAGCCTACCACTTCATCTATGGACTGAGGCATGCAACACAGCAGTGTATCTTCATAACAGAAGTCCTCATCGTATTTTGGGGATGAAGACACCTATGGAGGCCTTTTCGGGGAAGCAACCAAATGTGAGTCACTTCCGCATCTTTGGATCACCAGTTTTCTGTCATGTGACCAAAGATGCTTGGAAGAAGATAGACCCAACAGCTGAGTTGGGGATACTTGTGGGGTACACAGATACACCCCACAACTATCGTGTGTTTCTTCCTGCAAGTCATAGGACCGTACTGTGTAGGGATCTGAAGTTCGACGAGCAGAGAGCCATGCGAGTGTCACCTGAGAGGGAGCTCAAGTTGCATGGCGATGAGAAACTTTTAGTTCCAAAGGAGGAGGAGCCTCTTGATGATGTGGATCAGCCACATGTAGAGGATCCAATAGTGGAGACCACCACTCCTGGAGAGTCTTCTAGAGACGGGCGGAAACGCTCGTAGGAAGCTAACAGACTGATGCAGGATGCGAGAGAGAATATGGGGTAGCCATCCTCTCAGCACAGACAAAGGAGATCTCCTGAGAGATACACTAGCTACATGGCCTTGGTTGGGGAGTGTGTAGGGATCGAACCTTATTGTTTTCAAGAGGCAGTGCAGCAACCGGTCTGGGTTGATGCAATTTTAGAAGAGTATGATTATATCATGCAGAACAATGTGTGGGATGTTGTCCCTAGACCTGTGGACAAGTCAGTGGCTAGTTCCCGATGGCTTTACAAGGTAAAGTAGGCAGTTTATGGCAGTGTTGAGAAACACAAGGCAAGGTTTGTTGCTCGAGGTTTCTCACAGGTTGAGGGGATCGACTATGATGGGACCTTTGCTCCTGTAGCAAGGTACTCATCTATCAGATCGATGCTAGCTCTATCAGCTTAGATGGGTTGGAAGATCCATCAAATGGATGTGAAGACGACGTTCCTCAATGGGAAAATTGAGGAAGAGGTAGACATTGAGTAGCCCGAAGGATTTGAGACCTTCGATCGCGAGTCGCATGTCTGTCGACTCAAGTGAGCACTGTATGGGCAGAAGCAAGCATCCCGTGCTTGTACACCAAGATTGATAGCTATTTCACCGGATTGGGCTTTACCAAGAGTGAAGAAGATGCAAACCTTTACCACATCATGGTAGAAGGTAAGCCAATGATTATTGTACTTTATGTCGATGATCTAATTTTGACAGGTGATGATCAGCTGCAAGGAGGACCTTGCAAGAGAGTTTGAGATGAAGGACTTGGGTCTCATGCACTACTTTCTAGGCATGGAAGTGTGGCAGAAAGATGGGGAAGTATTTATGTCTCTAGGCAAGTATGCCAATGAGATACTCAGGCGCTTTCACATGGAGAAGTGAAAGCCCATGTAGATTCCTCTAGCTGGGAACTGGAGGAAGGAGGATGCTACTTCAGGTGAGGTAGTAGCTGCTACTATTTATTGGCAGCTAGTGGGTTCACTTATGTATCTGGTGAACACATGACCCAACTTATGCTTTGCGGTGAACCAGGTGAGTCAAGCTATGGTTCAGCCTACCAAGTTGTTTTGGAAGGCAGCGAAGCATGTGTTGAGATATCTTAGAGGCACTACATGGTACGGATTGCAATACAGATGGACAAAGGGATTGAAGCTGCAAGGCTTCATAAATTCGGATTGGGCATTTAGTCCATCAGATGAGAAGAGCACTTCTGGAGGAATCTTCAACCTTGGTTCAGCTGTAGTTTCTTGGTATAGCAGGAAACAAAGATCAATTGCACTTAGCTCAGCAAAGGTTGAATACATGGCTATCAGTTAGGCAGCATGCGAGGCCATTTGGATGCGGAAAATTCTAGTGGGATTGTTTGGTCAGATGATGGATCCTATGGTGATATACTGTGATAATGAGAGTTGCATAAAACTCTCTGAGAATCCAGTGTTTCATGACAAGTCCAAGCATATAGATATCCATTACCATCATCTACGGACTGTGTGGTCAAGAGGACCATGATGTTGCAGTATGTTTCGACCAAGGAGTAGGATGCAGATATTTTGACTAAGGCATTGTCAAAATGCAAGTTCGAGTTCCACAGAGACAGGATTGGGGTTACTGATAATCCCTTTCTTGTTGAGAGGGAGTGTTGAGATTTGCAACAAGAAATGCTAAAAATAGAAAATGCTAAAAATAGCACTGCTATAAATAGCCGGGCTATAAATAGTAGTTTAGCCATTGGAGATCTTAGCAACAATGGGTGAAAAGTGAAAGTGCTAAAAATAGCTTTTCAGGATCCCTTCTTATTTTAGTCAGTCCCTGGACTAAACATAGGAAGTAAAATTCGAATTTGATATCAACAACAGTTTGGAAATTAATCAATTAATTCATCTTGAGTTAAATAGTTAAGGAAAATCAAACTTGAAGTCTATATGAGGACATGCAACAGTTTCTCCTTTGATTGAGGAATTTAACCTTCAGTTAAAGAGATAAGGATGAGTTGTAATATTGAGTTGTAATTAGTTGACTTAGTTTAACTTAGTCAAGTCCAGTTAGATTAATTTAACAGTTTGTTAAATTAATGAGAGTTCAGTTAATTAATGCTTGCATGCATGTAACTACTGTAATTCAGATAACTGAAGATTCACTCATGGATAACTCATGAATGTCAGTTCAGTCATAGACCCAGTTGAGATCAGATGGAGGGACAATGTACTATCAATTGCTAGGATATTCCTTGGTGGATATTCCTTGCATGCAGAAGGAACATTATTCCTTATGGATTGAGCAGTTGAACCTGAGGTTACAGCTAGTGTGATGAGGCAAATTCACACATGTGATATCATTGGACCCCAATCAAAACTGTGCAAGGAAATAGGAGGCTTGGAGGGCTTGAGGAAGATATATACTATGTCTATTGAGTCTGTGAGCTGTATTGTTTGATTGCAGAGAGAGCAGGATAGCTTAAGAGCTGATTCTTTTTGTAACTTGAACAAGATTTCCACTTGTATGATAATACAGAGTTGGCGTTTTAGGCTAGTGCTTTCCCTAGTGATATATTTTCTATGTTATGGTTGATTAATTCTCATTCTCAGTTATATATGTTCATGCTTGATGTTGCTCATGTTCGATTAAGCTTCCGCTAAATTGTTTGTAGAAGTAGATCAAGTGTTTTGCTTTAGTACATTGCATTACCAGGTGATTTACAGTGGGAATTTCTACATGGCGCTCATCGTGGCCCACAGATTTGCATAAATTACAGAACAACTGCTGAGGGGCTTGAACAAACTTGTGAAGCAAGTGGCAGTTATCCATTGCATGTTGTCCAGTAACTTGGTAAATGGCACACCATAGCAGCCCCCATGCTTGGCCTCGCTGGGGCTTCTCGCTTCAAGGGAATTCCCTGCCCCCCCCCCCCCTCCCCGGTAATATAATTCACGAATACGAGACAATGATCCTTATCGTGCTCGTGGCCCTTGCACTTCAAACACCAAACTTCTGCGCGCATGTCAGACTTAGTCTCCTTGTCTTTCTTCAAACTCTGTAATTCTAGGTGTAGGCTTGCTAATTGTGAGTGGATCTACTGCACCCCTAGGTTCGTGTCCTGAATAGGTAATGCATGTAGCCTCATCCTGATCTCAAAGGCTTCTACCAGTGTATCTATCTTCAGTTTTGACAAAGAAATTCTCAGATGTGGCAAAAGAGATGCTATAAACTAGTCGTGATGCTGGCTATCTGAAATATGCATGTTAGCCTGTCTCATCTAGCACTTCAACCTCTAATCAAAGTCCCAAGGTGTCTTCTCAAACTTCATCATGATCTCTTTAAATTCAACCACCGACTGTGAGTTAGATTTGGGTTTACTAAATTCTTTTTTCAAAGCCGTCTGAGTTTTTGCTAGCGATGCATGAGGATTTTCAGTACAATACTTAATGTACCAGGTTAGCGCGTGATCCTGCAAGGCGGTTACCAGCTAATCCTTCTTTATATTATCATCGGTGATTGTTGCGTTGTCCACACAACATTCACAACAAACCATAACTACTCTATATCTTCACTTCCTATGCCCTTGAAGATCGGCATCTTCATTGCGTTCACCATGTTGAATGGTGGTAGTGGAGGTGGAGGTGTGGGTGAAAGTGTATGTGGTGGAGGTGGAGGTGGAGGTGGAGTGGATGGATGATTTGTCCTAGGAATAACCTGAGTTATTAGCTAAACAACACTTTGCGACGTAGTCGGCACCACCCTTTGTCATCGCTTGAGGGAGGTCCAACCAATAGGCTATACTCTGGTTCTGATCCTGTGCAATTTCTAAAGAACCTTGCACTTCGCATAGTTCCGAACATCAAGGTAATGGCATTACCCATTTTTCACATAATAGCATTTTAATCCAAATATTCAATGATCTTAAATACTTACCTCGTGTCCTTTGAAGAATCTTTGCTCCGCTTCGCTATAGCTGACTAAGGTCTCAACTACAAATTCTGTAACAAATCCTCCCAGAATTTGATCGAGCCAATGATCGACAATCCATGCAATCTTGTTTTCGGAGGCTTCTAGTCATTGCACTAATTCTGGAGTCCACACTAGGGGACTATCGAGCTTCCAACTTCCTTGACTGTATGTCAATTTAGCTAACTACTCGTACAGTTCAATTGAGAAGGTGCAGAAGAATATTTCGTGTATCTCTGTATACATATATCTATTCAACTAAATCTCCTTAGACAGGCACAGATTCCTGTTTTATTATGCCACAAACTCATGAATCTTTTGATCCAACCACTTTTCAATTTCTTTCTTTGTCGGGTTCCAATGATGTGACATCACACATCTCTTTTAAGCAGATCCCGGTCCCATCAACAGAACCATTTGTTGGCTTAGGGGGTCCTAACCCAGGTTCAGAGTTAGTTGTACCAACCAATAAAATCCTACACTACTGATCCTTTAGGAAACAACTCGCGTAATGTAGGCTACAGTCTCACCCAAAGCAGTATGGGGGGATACAAGAACCAAGTTTCTGCATCTAGAGACTAGTGTGATGTCTTCCAGCGCCTTGGATCTGCCTCTGCGCAGATCGATAAAATTCTAGGGCACATCACTGCAACTCAGTTAAAGCAGCCTTCATACCTTCACGAAGGTCCATGATTAGTCCTTACAGACCCTTAACAGTCGATTTAACTACTTATGCACATCAAAAAGTAACCCTAGATTGGAGTTCATGTAGATCTACTTTATTTGTCAGAAAACATAAGAGAAATGATCTGAAACTTTGTGGAAGTGGCTAAGCATTCATTTCATACATTATTAAGACAGATTCAATAAATTCATGTAGCATTTAATCATTATTTCATAAAACATGTCATTCATTGGCAGCATATAACATAAACAGATGCAAATGGAAATACTCAGTAATTATTTGGAAAATTGTCTTTATTGATCTTCAATTCACTTATTACATCTGTAGGGGTCCACGCACTCAGCTGCAGACTCGACCCAGGCCTCCGCACACTCATCTGTGGAGCCTTCCCTTCTCTACCTAAGCGCACGAAGAAGAGCCTTCCTACCTTAGCTCCTTCGCAAACTCTTCAATGAACTCGAATTCTCTATCCAAACTTCTTCAAAACCCGTCCTTAGACTCGCTAAGACTTGACTACTTACATACTTTTTCATACAATGCCATGGTCCGTGGACCATGGATGAATCTCAAAAATGACTCAAAACTTTACTTAAAACAAGGGGCTAAGCCCATTTGACTCTTATTTTCATCTATGCGCTCTGCTTCCATATATCGCAGAGACTTTACATCTTTTACAAAACTATATACAAAGTTTGGGTTAACTAACCCCAAACTGACCCATAGGACCCCATCCCAATAGTGGAGTCACTAAGGTGTTATAATAAAATTCAGACAGTGGAGCCGCCAAGGTGAGAGATCTTGAACCCACACTTCCCTTGCTCACCTGACAGAGGGAACATAAATATTTGTCATACCTAGGGGAAAAATTCTCTAATCCATTCCTCGATAATGACGCCAAATATATGTTGTAGCGTTTTCTATCACCTATCACACAAGTGCTTCAAAAGATATAGAAGCCTCCTAGAGACAGCCTTCAGGTTGAAAGAAGACCAGTGCCTAGAACATATTAATTAATGTTGTCAGATTCATCTTGAAGACTTACAACACCACAATAAATTCAAATTGGATTGATTCAGAACCATCAATAAAGATACAATACATGAAGCAATTTATACACAGGAGTACACAAGAAATAATCCTCAACTAGTGGTGGCCAAAGAAGATTAAGAATTTGTAGCAAATTAATTATTGAGACAGATGTAATGGTAGAAGACAACAAATGAGAAATCTATCATATAGAGATGAAATGTTAAGAATTATATATATATATATATATATATATATATATATATATATATATATATTTAGAGAGAATCGAAAGTAAGGAAATGCTTATGGAATGCTGATATGCATGGAGCGTTGTTTAAAGACTGAATTTCCACATCAATACAGTTATTATCCATCAAATAGCTTCATCTAAATGAATCTGCATTTAATTGTAAATATATATCGTTGCTCTGTGACAGCAAATACGAGAGGAATACATAACATATATGAAAATATAGAGGGAGATGAACATACTGCAATCCAATAAGTTGGAATCACTATGATCCAAGTGGATATTGGTGGCCACCCGCCAATTCCACTTGGACCCCCACCATTGATTCTTTTAGTTTTTTAGATTCCTTAATTGTAGCACAATTTACTATTTTTGGTAGTTTTTTGGGTCCTAAAATTCTGGATCCATTTTGAGGCCCTAAAATATGTTTTTTTGGCAATCTATCGCCATCAATTTTTTGAAAAAATCATCTTTTCTGTTGTAGTCCTCGGAGAGATCTTTCCAATGGGGTATCATGCACGTCAAACGAAGATAATATGACCAAGTCACAACCTTGGGAAGTTGGCTTTCCAACTAACCCCAACATGGCCCATAAACTCTTGGTGTTACATCTCCTCGGGTTAGGGTTTTGGTTGTTTAGGGTTTTTTCTTATTTTTTAATAATAAAAAGGCCCTTGAGCCTCATTGTAAGGTAGTTCAAAGGCATGTAGCCTCCACATCGCTTCTTAGGGATAAGCTACCATCGCCCAAGCTAGTTTATTTCCATTTCTATTACTAGGCATATTTCAATATTTTACATTAATGAAATGAAGTATTATTTTTGTTGCGTCTCTGTATTTATGGTTATATCCGTAATTTGTTGCGTTCCTATTTAAATTTGGATCAGTGGTATCAGAGCGGTCTACTCTTTCTCTGGTTTTCTTTGCATGTCCCCAACGAGGTCGGGATATAAGGAGTTAGGGCTTGAACTGGTCGAACCTTCGCAAGACCAACCTCACAAAACCCGATGGCCTCCCATGGTAGAGGAAAATAAAGACAAGGGGACAGTAGATCCTATCAAAATCTTGCTCGAAGAGGCCCTCGAGTGACAAAGGAACGCGATGATGGACAACTTTTCCCAGATCCTTCAACAGCTACCCAGGGGCGACACATCTACTTCCAGCAGCTACTCTAGAAGCGCCACACCCTTTAATGTACAAGTTAACTTTGACATTCCCACATTTGAGGGTCAGACAGATGCAGACATTGTAGATAAATGGTTAAATCTGCTAGAAGGGTATTTTTCTGTTCATGATTTTTCCAAACAGAAAAAGATTACTTTTGCTCTTCTCAAAGCTGCCTCCCACGTTAGGGACTAGTGGGAAACCTATTGCGAGCAGAAGGATGAAAGTACGACCTCACTATTTTCAGTGGCACCCACTTGGAATTCATTCTAGGATGCCATAAAGGAGTAGTACTACATTGTCGGAAGCTATGAGGATAAATACATAAAGTGGACCACGTTGCGGCAGGGAAGGGACCAAGACGTGCTAGAGTTTACCAATATTTTTCATACCCTTCGCACAAAGTTGGGTATCAAAGATACTGAGTAGCATTTGGTACTCAAATACCACGGTTGACTACACAGGTACATCCAGGACAAGATGGAGTTCCAGGACATCTCCTCACTCGGCATGGCATACCGATACGCTATCAAGATCGAGCAGAAGTTTAAACAGAAGAAGTGAGACTTTGGATCTACGAATCCAAAGCAAGGGAAAGGTGCCCCCAAACTGCACAACAAAGGACAAAGTCAAGGCAGGGTGGCCTAGGACAACCTGCCAAAGTCGCAAGCAAAGAACAAGATCACGAAGCCAAAGAAGGACATGGGAAAGTGGTGTGAGTTCCATAAGAGATCCACTCGCAATACAAGTGTGTGTCGGGTCAAGTAGTCACCGATGGTCAAGCTAAAGGCTTCAGAATCATATGCACGTTCTAACTTCGAGTCAAAACATAACAAGGGGAATAATAAAGGGAAGTAGATTATCAATGCAGAGCCCAATGCTACCATTGCCACCACGAAGATCTAGAAGGAGGAACCTAAAGATCTAGAGGAGGAGGAGCGCCTCTTCTACTCCCATATGTGGGTAAAGGTTTCATCGCTAAAGTTCATTGTCGATAGTGGGAGCCAAAAGAACCTCATTTCAGCAGAGGTCATGAAGTGGCTAGGCTTACTGACCACAGCACATCCCCAACCGTACACCATCGGGTGGCTTCACCAAGGACGAGATATTCACATGAGCCAGCAGTGTCACCTTCCATACAACATCAAGCCCTTCACGGATGAGGTATTTTGTGACATTGCTCCCCTTGATGTTTGTGATGTATTATTAGGCCAACCATACTTGTGGAAGCAACATGTTGTGTATGAATCAAGGCCTCGTGATGTTATTATTACTTTGGGAAATGAGTTGTACAGGATACTGGAGGTAGGAGCGCCTACCACCATCTCTTTGGTTACTGCAAAACAATGCACTAAGATCATTTCCAAAATCGGGAAATTTGTTTTCCTCATGATACGCCCTCAGGGAAAGAAGAAGATGGTGGCCACGACCTCCAGGCAGGGTCCCTCTGCACAACAACTACAGATGGACAAGGTTGTGACGAGTACGAGGACATCTTTACCTCCTCCACAGGGGTTCCTCTGCACTACTAGGTCAAGCACTCCATCGATCTGACCCCAGGTGTGCCACTGCCCAATGGACCAATCTATTGGCACTCCATTCTAGAGAATGACAAAATCAAGAGGCAGATTTAGGCACTGCTGCAGAAAGGTCACATCCGACCAAGTTCATCACCCGGTGGGAGCCCGATTGTGTTGGTACATAATAAGGATGGGACTTGGAAACTATGTATTTACTATCAAGCGTTGAACAAGATCACTGTTCGGAATAGGTACCTGATCCCATGGATTGACCTTCTGGACCAACTAAAGGGGGGGGGAATATTTCAGCATGATCGACTTGAAGTCAGGATATCACTAGGTACCAATCGAACCCTCTGATGTGTGGAAGGCTACCTTCAAAGCCAAGGAGGGCCTTTTATAATGGTTGGTTATGCCTTTTGGGTTGACGGATGCTCCTACAACCTTCATGAGGCTGATGGATGACATCTTGCAACCATTCACCAACTCATTTGTAGTGGTATACTTGGATGACATCCTGGTCTTCAACCAGAGTTGGGAAGAGCACCTCCACCACATCCGACAGGTTCTCCAAACACTGCGACAACACAAGATATGTGCCAATTTGGAGAAATTCACTTTTGGCATGACCCAAGTTCAGTATCTGGGATACATTATTGATGAATGGCGGGTGCATGTGGATCCAGCCAATATCCAAGTCATTCGGGATTGGCCATCTCCAACCACTCTGGTAGAGCTCTGCAGCTTTCTGGGTCTTGCCAATTTCTACTACAGATTCATGTTGGGATTTTCTCATATCACTTGGCCCTTGTGTCAAGTCACCAAGGGAGGAGTGAAAGAAAAATTATTTGGTCTAAATTTCAACAGAAGGCATTCACAGTGTTGAAACATCACCTCTGCTCGGCACCAGTGCTCGCATTACCAGACTTGCAACAACCATTTGAGATCGAGACAGATGCGTCTAACTATGCTATTGGGCTAGTCCTTACTCAACATGGGCATCCAATGGCATATCACAGTGAGACACTTTCAGACACAGTCCGGAAATATCCCACTTCTGACAAAGAGATATATTCCATTATGCAGGCCTGCCAACAATGGAAACATTACATTTTGGGGAAGGAAACGGTCATCCACACAAAACACCAGCCCCTATAGTTCATACAGACGTAAGGGAAGTTGTAGAATGATCGCCATCAGAAGTGGTCCACATACCTGCAACAGTTTCATTCAAATATCAAGTATAAGAAGGACATCACCAATAATGTTACAGATTGCCTCAGTCGACCACCAATCATGGCATTAACTACCGTGCTCAACTCTTGTGGGCACGAGACTTCCGATTGGCCACTTCTCTACAAAAGAGACCCGGAATCCAGCCACACATACCAAACACTCTTGGAGGGTCAGCATGTTCCAGATTTTCTCCTCCAGGATGCCTTGTTATGCCACCTAGATCACCTTTGTGTTCCTTCAAGCAAGTGTTCCAAGATGATTTGGGAAGCACACTACAGTCGGGTTGCTAGGCATTTCGGGGGCAAGAAAACAGTGGCAATACTACAGAATTATTTCTATTGGCTGACTCTTCGATAGGATGTCGAGAAGTACATTAGATCCCGCACTGCATGCGCCATTGCCAAACTAACCATCAAGAAGCAAGGCCTATATACTCTATTACCTACCCCTAGTCGACCTTGGGAATCCGTCTCCATGGATTACATGTTGGGTCTTCCTTCTACTAAACATGGAAACAAATTTGTTTTTGTGGTCGTCAACAAGTTCTCGAAGATGGCCATTATGGTGGCTTGCAAGAAGAATATCACAGCAGAAGCCACTTCTAAACTCTTCTTTGAACGAGTGTGGGTACACTTTGGGATCCCACAGTCTATCATCTCAGATCAGGACATCAATTTCCTTAGTACATTTTGGTCCAGTCTCCAGTCGATTCTGGACACCAAACTCACTAAGTCCACATCCTTCTATCCCCAAACTAATGGCCAGACAGAGGTTGTCAACAGGATGATCATACACATTCTGCACATGTACAACTCAAAGCATCCATGCACATGGGATGAGAGCCTCCCCTATGTTCATGACAGTTATATTCGGGCTCTCCACAGCTCGACTGGCCACAACCCCTTTCATGTGGGCTTGGGATTCCAGCCACTGTGTCCCATTAATGTGGCCATGCCATTTGCAGCTACTCAGGCAAATTCGGCTCATGTCTAGTCCGAAACAGACAAGGAAAATAGCTTCATTAAGAAAATCCAACATATCCACCAGAAGGTCCATGACATTCTAGAGAAATCAAAAGCCAAGTACAAGCAACGACATGATCAACATTGGGTGCCACACAAGTTTCAGGTGGGCAACAAAGTCTGGTTGCATTTGCAAAATGAATGCCTTAACAGAGCCTATAGGAAACTCAAACCACTCTGATATGGTGCTTACACCATTACCAAGGCTTTGAGAGGCAATGCATTTGAGCTCAGCATTCCCCCATTCCTTGGCCTGCACCCAGTGTTCAATGTGGACCGCCTTTGGCCATACTTTCCACCATTACTAGACACATTCAACATTGCATAACAACTCACACCAACAAAGTTACATCCAGATTGCATGGAACATGCTGCAACTGATCGAATCATGGACACACAGATTAAGCACACTCGCTAGCAGAAGATCCAACTGTATCGAGTTGTCAAAGCAGGCCAACTCCTTCACCAGGCCAAGTGGTTCACCAGGGACCAAGTTCAGCAGAAGTTTCCTCATCTCGTGGAGGAACTCAACGCAATGGGGACCATTGCTTCCTAAGGGGGGAGGAATGATCCAGGTTGATATTGGTGGCCACCCGCCAATTCCACTTGGACTCCCACCATTGTTTCTTTCATTTTTTTAGTTTCCTTAATTGTAGCACAGTTTACTATTTTTAGCAGTTTTTGGGGTCCTAAACTTACGAAGTCATTTCGAGGCCCTAAATGACGTTTTTTTGGCAATCTACTGCCAACGATTTAGTATTAAAATCGTCTTTTCTGTGGTAGTCCTTGGAGAGATCTTTCCAACAGGGTATCCTGCACATTAAACGAAGATAATATGACCAAGTCATGACCCCGGGAAGTTGCCTGTCCAACTAACCCCAATGGGGCCAATAAACTCTTGGTGTTACATCTCCTCGGGTTAGGGTTTTGGTTGTTTAGGGTTTGCTCTTATTGTTCAATAATAAAAATGCCTTTGAGCCTAATTGTAAGGCAGTTTAGAGGTATGTAGCCACCACATCTCTTCTCAGGGATAAGCTACCATCGCCCGAGCTAGTTTATTTTCATTTCTATTACTAGGCATATTTCAGTATTTTACATTAATGAAATGAAGTATTATTTCTGCTAGATCTTTGTATTTATGGTTATATTTGTAATTTGTTGCATTCCTATTTAAATCCGGATCACACTAGAAATATTGTATTAATCTTCAAAGAAAAGTGCGTACATCAAGATTCATACATGCCTTCATGAAACCAGTAAAAGGTCCCTTAAGAGAAGTATTTCCAAAAATTTTGAACCTTTCTTAAGTGTCTTCCCTCTATTTATAAGGACAGTGGAAGCTTTGGAAACAGTTACAAAAATATCTTAGCTTAAGCGCCAATTGTCTGATTGACTAGATGTCTCAGCGTGTTAAGGCTTTGTCAACCAAATCATTGCAACATAATGATTCCTTTCTTTAAAATACAACATAACAGAATAACAAAACAATAAAATAACAAATCACGGGAAAAACCTGAATGATGATTCTAGCTAAATATCTCCACGCCACTTCTTGTGATGGCCTCTGATCAAGCCACGTATCTGCCACAATGTGCCTCTTTTGTTACTCGGTTAGTTCCCCTATCGCTTTTCACCTGAACTAAATGAATTTCCCATTTTCTGGACCTAGGAGTGATCAATGGTGATGGCCTCAGTGGTGCTCTGCAACACAACTTTCGAATCATCCTTCTTTTAATTCCCTATATTACACTTATTGGAAATTTTAATCATCAAGTCCTTTACACTTAAAATCATTACAAAACAGTGAGTCTTGATATCCTTTGGCCCCTTTCATTTTAGCCCCTTTCTGCATTTCTCGTCATATGACTAGGGGTTATGACTAGGTGCTTAGCCTTAAGGCTCTAGGGCCTTTTGTTCTTACCTTGGGGCTATTTCTCCTTTGTAAACCACTTAGCACCCAAGGTTCTTTAACGTTTTATAGACCATGCGCTAGCCCAATATATCAGAGCCCCTCTCATCGGCGATTTCCAGTTGGGGACATAAATTTGGAGTTGCGACATTCTCATTCTCTGATCGTCGATATCTGATTATGATGTCATCATTGCCATGTGGCACTTCCTGAGTGGTGACATGTGTCACCCAGATATGTGCCCTTAGGTCCCCTCAAAATTTCAAAACTGCATGCCACGTGTCCTTCCGTACATCATCTGCCACATCACCTCCTTGACGTCATCTGCCATGTGTCCTTATCGGAGCCAATCCTGTGCCGCCATGTGTCATTATTGGAGTTAATCTTGTGTCGCCACATGTAGCTTATTGGGACCAACTAGATTCTGCCACGTGTCCTACTAGAGGAGAGAGAAAAGGGCCCGTCTGCCCTTGGTTTTGTGGGGAAATCCTTTGTAAATTTATTTTTGAGTTCCCTAGCAGTTTTACACTATCGACACATTTTCTTTGTCACATCATTTAAAAATTTTGCCACCTACCAAAAGTCCTTATTTGCGATCGCCGATTACCGATTGTTGCAATATCTTGATGCTTCGATTTTCCTTCTCCGATGTGTTGGATCCCCGACGTTCAATCATCGATCCGCTTGGTGTTGATGATGTGTGATTGTGGATATGCGATCACCGATCCTCCATGCTATTGGGCCTCTGATATATCAGATATCTTATATGCGATGCGCTGATATGACATGTTATTGGACCTCCAATATGCTATCTCTGATATCAAACCTCTAATTTTCCTTCTTTCCTAAGGCTTGAATCCTTGAAACTTTAGAAGACCATACCTTTTGATCCAGGAGTCCATTTTTGGACTTCCACATATCGTTGGAAAGTTTGTTCAGAGAACTTTCCAATGGAGAGGGTCTGATGTGGGCTTTGAATCCTTCTATGGCTTCGAAGATGACTGCAATATTATATGCTCTTTTTCATTCTTTTGACATGATTTGGCACCATTTGAACAATTTTGCAGTAGGTGATAATAGGTAGGAATGAAGGAAATCATGCCTCATTCATCACATTCTAGTTCTAATTAATTTAGTTTAGTTTTTATTATTATTACTTTTTAATCTAGAAATATCATTTTTTAGAGAATATGTAACTTCCAAAGATTGTCTACCACTATTACACTAGAAGAAACTATTTAATAAATTCCACAAATGGGCCAGTTACGACATATTTCTAAATATTTCAACCCACGCAACTGCGAAATGAATTGTTCACCAAACCATTCAAGCTAAGATCCTTTGACCACATTATAGTTCTAATTAAGGAATTTGAAGTAACTGAGTTTTCTGAAGTATTAAGAGACCACAATCAAAATGTTGATCATTTTAACAACCTTCATATGGGTAGGAATGAAGGTAATATTCAAATAAAATGAGATTAAGATGATCGTTTATCCATCCTTAATGTGAGTGGGAACAAAATAAAAAAATCAAATAAAAGGGGGAATTTTTATTCTCCTCTTCCATGATTGTGACATCCATTATGATCAAAATGAGCTAGATCCTTGAGTGTTTTGTCATAAAGATAACTCAAGATAGGAATTTATGGACATTAAGTCTTCCCAAAATACAAATCCTTCTTCTATTAGTGCATATGTTAATCAAGGGTTCCATGGTAAGGCATAGTTTTGCATGTAGTTAGTTATTTCTAAAGCTCCTATGACTATGAGTGTTTCTTCCTCTCTCGTCCCCAACCTTTGGTTCGGAAATGCGATTTTGGGAGTAGTTGACTATGATATTATAGGAATTTCTTGAGGACCTTTCATAAGTCTTTTGATGTCCTTAATGCATATTTAATTTGGCATTTATTTCTCCCTAGGCTTATTATGGTGCATAATGGAGAAGATGAGTGTCTATCTACATGCTTGATGAGATTTGGCATAGCATTGAAAGGTGTTAGCATAAGATGATAAAAGCTCAATAGATTGTGGTGTATTTATATTTGCAATGACATCAATGACATGAGGTATCTTTGGATTTATAGTGGCATTAACGGAATGAGGAATGCGAGGGAAAAATATCAATGAAACTTTGGGACATTGAAACAGTGATTTAATTGAGACTTTTTGGGGTATTAAAGAAAGAGATGTAGACCTTCATACAAATCCAATAAAGAAAATTCTTGGAATCATATTTGAAGGGGGATTCTATGGTTTCACTAGTGAATTGAATTTCTAAGTTCCTCAATCCTAAGAGTAAGGAGTTAATTTTCTCCCTTAACCAAGACTTATCCAAGTTCATATTCAAAAGTAGATAGCTAAGATGGTCTTTATGGCTTAATGCATTGTAGTGAGCATGTCATGATGCTCAATAGCTTGTGGTGTCTTTAGATTTGCAATAGTGTGGATGGCAAGAAGAATTTATACGATAAACTCCTCATAAAATTGGAACTTCAATAGAAGTTTTGACTTGCCATTGAAATAATGATTCATTGAGATTTCTTTAGACACAAGAGAAAGAAATGCAAACCTTCATGCAAACCATTTTTTTTTTTTTCCTACAGTTAAATTTAATAATAAACTATACTAAATTTCTCAATATCCCAAAAATAAAGACTGAATTTCCTCCCTTACCTAATATTACGAGAGCTTTATTTTATTCACCCATATCTTATCATATTCATTTATTAAAAAAAAATTAAAATTATAAAAAGTAAAATCAATATATTATAGAAATATTCTTTAACATAATTCTAATATTCTTTAACATATCACGAATGCCCGTGCTATATCATATTTCGCTAAACAAAGACCCTATAACAAAATTATATTTCGCTAAACAAAGACCCTATAACAAAATTTATCTACATTCATATTCAAAAGTTGATAACCACTTGATCTTTATGGCTGAACGACATTGGGCCTCGTAGAAAAGAATCTTCCCTTTGGAGATGAATTATCCCACACCACGTATCTTAAAAACATCAGCAGGATACTCTAGGTGCTTGATAATGCTCTACGTGGGTTGCATTTAGATTTTGGCGTTGTGTACCAAGGCTACACCATTTTGTCGGGGAAATTATTTCTTTCCTTTTGTTTAAAAATTTAATTTTAAGAGTGTTAAATAATTTTTTGATGATATAAATGGATTTAGCATTTAAAAAATATTTGAGCATCTAAAAAAATTTGGGCACCCAAAATTTCTAAGCTTAACACAAAATTTCTTATTTTTTTATCAAAATTTCATTGGAATTTCCAATATTTTTGAGGCAAGATTGTAGCCTTGTTAGACTACTCTTTTTTATTTAGGTTGTTTTATGTTTGTATCAACGAGCGAGAGTTCTTTTGGGCTAGTTGCGTGAGAGGCGCTCTACAACCCAATATTGGGTAGATGACAACCCAGTATAGGGTAGCTGTGTGGGCATTAGATGTGAACAACCCACTATAGGGTAGCTGTGTGGGCGTTAGATATGAAATGTGAGATTTAGATGTTAGATGTGTAAGTGTGAGATGTGAGATGTTAAATATTTTTTAAATTCATTTTTTTATGTTGTAATTTTGTTTCTATTTATAAAATTACAAACAATTTCTTAGATAAAAGAAAATATAATATACATATCACATTAAAATATATAACATATAAATAGTACTTATAAATTAACATAAATTTTACCATATAAATTAAAATAATGATTCCATAGCCATATTTAAATTTAATTAATAAAAAATTAATATTTACAATATAACAAGATTTTTAATCATGAATATTTACCATGATGATTTCATAGCCATCTTTAAATTTAATTAATAAGCGGATAAAAATTTAATATTTACGATATAACAAGACTTTTAATCATGAATATTTACCATGAATATTATTAACTTCTAAATAGACTTTTTTACAATACCATGAGCCAATACTCAGAAGAGAAAGATAGAGAGAGGGAGAACAAGGGAAGAAAATCATAATACCATGGGCTAATACCATGGTTTATCAATATCACGCATCTTTTAATTATTTGGTTACAATACCATGGGAAAATACCATGACTTATCAATACCACGCCAAAAACCATACTTTATTTCAAAATCAGAATACTTTAAAAATATTTTGTTTTAATTTAATTTAATAACATTTTTTAATTAAATCTAAAAGCAAAAAGGTTATAATTACTTTTGATATCTAAACCCTCCATCCTCATGACTACTAACATTATTCTCATAGAGATTAAATTGAGGTTTTAGTAAATTAAAGATGAGAATAATTATATGTATATATATGTGAAATTTATATAATTAAATAATACTATAAAGAACCGTGATAGATGCATCTTAACCAAGGATCTAAGTGAAGAAAGAAAGCAAAGTGACTAACAATGATAGAGGAAAGATAGTGCATGATTCTTTTAAGTTTTTTATTATTATATTTTCTTTGACATAATTGATCCAAAATATAGGTTTAATATTTTATAATCAATTATGGTATTTTTAATTTACTACATTCTTAAATACAATATAATGGGATCATATTTAAGAGAAAGAGTGAGATGAAGAGGGAATAGAGTGGGGGAGAGAGGAGGAGAGAGGGAGGGGGAGAGAGGAGGATTTGGAAGGGGAAGAGAGGGAGGGAAGAACAAATACATTAAGAGATAGAGGTGGAGAGAGAGAGGGAGTGACAAGGAAGAGATGAAAATGGAATGTGGGAGAGAGGAGATGAGGGAAGAGAGAGAAAAGGAGAGGATAAAGATAGGGAAAGAAGGGGAAGAGAGAGAGAGGGAGAGGGAGAAGGAGAGAGGGAGGAAGATAGTGACAAAGTTGGAGGGTGGAGAGAGAGAGAGAGAGAGAGATAGTGATGGGGGGAGAGACAGAGGGAGGTGGGGGAGAGGGAGAGAGAGGACTTGAGAGATAGGAGAGAGAGAGAGAGAGGGAGCAAGAGAGGGAGAGAGATGAAGTTGGAAGGGGAAGAAAAACATAGAGAGAGAAAGGTGGATAAGGAGAGGGAGTGACAAGGGAGATATGGATAGACGGTAAGGGAGAGAGGAGAGAGAGAGAGAGAGAAGGAAAGAGAGAGAGAGGAAGAGGGATGGAGAGAGAGATAGATATATATGGAGAGAGAGTGTGTATGTTTTGGGGGTGAGAAGGAGAGAGAAGGGGAGATAGAGATATAGATGGAGGGGGAAGAGAGGGTAGATGTGAGAGGAAAAGAGAGGGAGGAAGGAAGAGAGAGAGAGAGAGAGAGAGAGTATGTTTGGGTGTTGAGATAGAGACAATAGGAGATAGAGATATAGATGGAGGTGGAAAAGGGGGAAGAAGAGAGGGTGGGGGGGGAGAGAGAGAAGGGGAAGAGATAGAGAGGGAGAGGAAGAGGGAGATATAGATAGATAGATATGAAGAGAAATAGAGTATGTTTGCGGGTTGATATACAGAGATAAAGAAGAAGAGGCAGAGGGAGATAGAGATATAGATGAAGATGGAGAGGTCGAGAGGGAAGAAGAGAGAGACAAAGAGAGGGAGGGAGGAAGAGAGATAGATATGGAGAGAGAGAGAGAGAGATGTGTTTAGGGGGTTGCAATAGAGAGACGAATAAGGAGAGATGGAGGAGGTATAGATATAGATGGTAGGGGGAGAGAGAGAAGAGAAATATAGAGAAAGGGAGAGAGATGCAAAGAGAGAGAGATGGGGGAGAGAGAGAAGGGGGAGAGAGAAGGAGAGAGGGAACAAGATAGACACATAATGGAAGGTGGAGAGAGAGGGAAGAAGAAACAGACACACAAAGACAAATACAAACATAAAATTTAGATCTAGAAAGTCATGAATATTTTTGTTTTTCACTAAAATATATGTATTGATTTCAGCGTAGTTGTTGATTTCTAATCATATTTGATCGCTTTCACTAGATGCATTGATTTCAAGGTAGATGTCAATTTCTAATCCTATTTAATACCTTACACTAGATGTATTGATTTTAGTGTACATGTTGATTTCTGTCCCTATTTGATTGATTTCATTGAATGCATTGGTTTCAATGTAGATGTTGATTTCTATTCCTATTTGATCGCTTGCACCAGATGCATTGATTTCAGTGTAGATGTCGATTTCTAATCCTATTTAATACCTTACACTAGATGCATTGATTTCAATGCAAATGTTGATTTTTACTCTTATTTGATTGCTTTCACTAGATGCATTGGTTTCAATGTAGATATTTATTTCTAATCCTATTTGATTACCTGTACTAGATGCATTAATTTCAATGTAGATATTGATTTCTAATCCAATTTGATTGCTTGCACTAGATGCACTGATTTCATTATAGATGTTGATTTCTAATCCTATTTGATTGTTTGCACTAGATGCATTAATTTCAGTGTAAATGTTGATTTCTGATTTGATGCAACTAGATGTATGATGTACATTAATTTCAAAGTAATTAGATTAATAGTCTGCCCCCCTCCATCCACATCTATATCTCTCATTGTCTCTCCTTCTTTAGCTCTCTATCTCACTCCCCAAACATACACACACTCTCTCTCTCCCTTTTCACCTCCCTCTCTCTCTCTTCCCCTTCTCTCTCTAACACTTCTTTCTCCATATCTATATCTCTTCCTCACTCCCCATCTTTGCCTCTCTCTTCTTCCCTCTCTCCCTCCCTCCATCTATATCTATATCTCCCCTTTCTCTCTTTCTCACCCCCAAAACATACACACTCTCTCTCAGTATAAGCACATAAAAATTATTCATGGCATGCATTGATTTCTATGTTATAGTAATTCAACCATAAATACAATACTTGAATTTTCAACCTAAATAAAATGGTTTGTAATTAGCTAATTCTTATTATTCTCATTTTCCATCCTTCAACGTTGTTAATCACTTTGCATTCAAAGCAGTAATAGAAAAAAACTATCATTCAAAA
The DNA here is from genome assembly GCA_031772625.1 of Pinus tabuliformis. Classification (NCBI taxonomy): domain Eukaryota; kingdom Viridiplantae; phylum Streptophyta; class Pinopsida; order Pinales; family Pinaceae; genus Pinus; species Pinus tabuliformis. Next base: position 633,043,141 of record CM062805.1, read on the forward strand.
TTATTTGGTGTTTAACACTCCATAAGTCACAATGATTGACTTTAGAGAAAACTACTATTAATATTGGAGAGCAACGGAGACAAGATATGATACTTAGTTAAAGATTGTTGTAATTGACTATGTTCGTATTATTCACATTTTCTTTCATTCAACATTGTTACATTGTCAATTTGCGCTCAAATTTTTTTATCATTCAAGTTACTAACAATCTCTCTCATCTCAACAAACTGAGGTAACTAGGCAAATTTAAAATTAAATTGACTAACTTAATCTTTTACATATTTAAAATGATCAAAATAATTAGATGTTCAACCAATTTTGTATGACCGCAAGGCTCAAACCAACCTAGATCCATTAACCCTAGATCTATCAAGCCCCAAGAGGGATCCAATTTCTCTAGGTGCAAACCTCTTTTTTTAGTGCAAAACTTGAGGAAAGTTTGCACCTCGAGAGATTTGATCCCTCATGGTGCTTGATAGATTCGAGATTAAGATGGATCTAAGCTACTATATTTAAGAGTAAGCCTTATAGAACAATGACTATAATTTTTTAGGACAAAATTGTGTTTCCTTTTCCTATTTTTGTTAATTAATTATTTAAATATAATAAATATTAATTCATAAATGTTAAGAGTATATTTTAACATTAATCAAAAAAATAATTTATTAATAATTTGTTTAATCACATATAATTAACATTATAAAATATTTAAATATTTTTATATTAAAATTTCCAAACAAACATTTCTTTGAAATAATATGGTTTCTTGGGAATGAGATATGTTTTAAAATTTTGAAGCTTTATTCCATCCCTAAATATTCCACCAAATTTTCTAATAAAATTACCATAAACAAAACCACACAGATTGCAAGTTCCACTGTAATTCACCAAATTTTCTAATAAATTTACCATCAGCAAAACCACACAGATTGCAACTTCAGTTCCACTGTAATTTCAGACAGGATTTTGAATACCAAGTTTTTTTTCCAGAAACATAAATGCCTATGCCAAAAGTTTTGGAAATATTCCAAAATCTGAACTTTTGGAAATATTCCAAAGTCTGATTATCATTATAGAAACTAAATATTTAAATTAAACTTTTCTCTTGCACCTTTAGATTATAAGATGTTCTCAAAATCTGCAACCTACACAAAAATACTCCTTTACCTTTTCTTTAGATTCTAAAATATTCTCAAAATCTGTAATCTACACACAAAAATACCCATTGCAATATGACTCGCATCCTGAGTACATTTATTCAGAATATGATTGACTATATACAACCTAGTCTTAGCTCTCTTTCATGTTTTCACAAGAATGAGTTTTGAATTTTGTCATTGCTTCACAGACATGCCTTCTGGATTGTGTTTGTCTGATCCGTATCCACATCCCATTTCCATTGACTCATTCTCCTCAAGCCGGTCATCTGAAGGAGTACTTTTGCTTCCCCGGTCTCTGTAGATGGCATACAGTATCAGCTGCAGTGCTCCCAGAAAACATCCGAATCCATTGGGAACCTGTTATTAACAATGACAAAAATAAAAATAAAAAACCATTTATTGATAAGTGGTTAGATTCTTTGAATCATGGCTATGGTGAATATCCTTATTGAATACTCACAGCAATGAATGGATCACGGCCAAGAAGGCCATAGATGAACCACGATGTCCCGCAGAGGAAAACGAAAAGAGAAAGGAAGAATGGCATGTACTCCACGCTTTTTGTCTTTATCACCAGTCTCTGCAATGTTAATTTTGTTTAGTGGACCAATACCCAGAATTGGTACCAACTTACAGGTATACCTGAACGACTTTCGTACAAGAGAACCCGTGCCATATCATGCCAAATAAGGCAGAGGAACTTAAATAAAACACAGAAGACCATACAGAGTTTGTACACTGAAATAATAATAATAATAATGGCAGCTTTGTTAGAGAACCCGTGATATGTGACATAGCATACCAAATCTGATAGAACATCTTAAATATTAAAAAAATAAAGCATGGAATGAAACCAGTAATATCCCTGCCGTGATATCTGTTGAACGTGAAGTACGTCCCCTCTATGTTACTGGTAGCTCACGGGCATATGAAGAAAACCCGTGATCATATGGTACGCAAGTTTCAGACTGCAATATTCGTGCAATATTCGTGATATGTGAAGCTACTTTTGGCTATTACTGTGCAGAATGGGTTTAAATTATGGACATGAACAGAAAATCATTTCTTTGCATGGTAATTTACTTTTGGGTATTAGAGCTTACCATTTTGGGTATTAGAGCTTACCATTACAGACAAGGGAGAGGCATACATGCCAATAGAAAATATGGTAGCAGCTAACCCACAGAAGAGCTTTCTGATACTTCCATGCAGTGCAAATAAAGATACCAGAGCGATTATCGCGAAAGTCACGACAACCAACATGAAGAGGCTAAAGATCTTAATCTGCGCCACAAATCCACTAGATTGTAAATTTCTAAATATTTAGCAAATTTGAGGAACAAGAACTAAGTACTCTGTATTTCAAATCTCTAAAATATTCTGCAAATTTGAAAAACAAGAACTAAGTACTCTGTATTTCAAATTTCTAAAATATTCTAAAATCTGTATCAAGATATATTCAGTAACACTTTTTGTTTAGAAGCTTTTTTTCTTTTAACCTTGGAAAATTAGATATCATTTTTTTGGGATTTAACTGCGTTAAGTAAGTCATTTATCTGTAACCATTTCTATGAGAAATAATGAAAGTGATTTAATTGTGTTAAGTCATTTATCTATAACCATTTCTATGAGAAATAATGGTAACTGACTAATTTCTCATGATTTCGAATAATCCACTTAGCATCTATAACCATTTCTATGAGAAATAATGGTAACTGACTAATTTCTCATGATTTCGAATAATCCACTTAGCATCTATAACCATTTCTATGAGAAATAATGGTAACTGACTAATTTCTCATGATTTTGAATAATCCACTTAGCATTCATTGCATCCGATAATGCTCACAAAAATGATTCTTTATTTTATCAAACATCTTTATTTTGATTACAGATTCTAAAAATATCCAGCTAAATTTACAAACATTATGAAAAATTACAATCAAGATAACTTCAGCTAATATTACCTACATGTTTATACCTTAATTTTCTTGGGAGCATAAAAAAGGAATAACAGAACGTAAATCAGCTCGATGGCAGCCCCAGTGCCATTTATGGTGCTCACAAGAAGGTTGTTAGCCGAGACAAAGGGCAGTCCATACCACGCAGAGAGCAAACAGTTCATGAGCGTAGATACGTATGGGACACCAGAGAACTCTTCGGTGGAATTTTTTTTGATAATTCTGGAGAATGTGATTCTGGAGAAATGATTACAGGGAAACAATAGGTCAATATATAAAAATCAAACAAAGTTATGACTTGAACTACATGGCCTAATTATTACAGTTAACCAGGGAGAATAGATTTGATACCCACATCGGTGACAAGAAGAGGAAAAACGCCGTCACATTACCTGTTATTCCAAAAAGAAAAAGACAATATAAAAGCCTAGTCTGTATCTCTATATCAAAAGCCATGCAGAATTAACCTACAATACTGTTAGCTGTAAAAAAGGAAAAGGGGTAACAGACAATAAAAATGTACTTCTGCCCCCACCAAATGGCTCTAATCTAGTCATTGGAATTAAATGTTTTTTATCTTATTTTATTCTATTGGTCTTATACATTCAATACACCTGCACAAATTGGAGATTTTGAGCAGCTTGATTCTCTCTGTACAAGAAGAAAGGGTTATTCAAATAATTAGGAATTCAAACTACCCACGTCCTCTCCATTAAAACTTCATATCCACAATCTTTTTACATTTCAAGTATATTCAAAAGGATTGATATCTGTGAGAATTTTGAAGTAAAATTTTGATTTGTGTTATTTAAAGTGGTTTTTTTATTGTATATATGGATTTAACGCTTTCAAAACCCCTAAGGCACTTAGATTATGCAGGGGTTACCTATCAAACTTGTGATTTCAATAAATTCCTACCAGATTTTAGAAAAATTAAATGGGAAAAACTTCCAAAAAATCCCACTAAAAATAACTAGGATTCAAAATTAAAAAAACCTCATTTCCAAATAATCTATTCGTAGCTTTGCTCTCAAGAGTACACAAAACCCCTGGATTATTTGATATAAACTATTATATGATGCAAACCGAAAACATATCATGTAAATCAACAACTCACCGAAGATGCCGAAAGTGAAATGCAGAATATTGGCCATCTTAGCCTCTGAACTATGCTCCGATTGTTATGACAGTACTGCAACAAACAAACGTATCAATCACTTGGCTGACGAGATTAGAGAACCGGAAATATTTTCTATGGTTCATCCACTAAATGCGTGGTGTGTTGAGAAATATAAGGAGCACGATTCTTGTGTGAGAAGTGGTGATTGGTAAATTTTGCGACCTAAATTCCCCGTGAAGTTTTGACCTTATTCATTTGGTAAACCACCTTTTAACCTACTTAATCCTCGATCCTCGATCTGCATCTGAAGTGACTGATGAGGTTGGAGGTCCCGCGTTCGATTCCATTTACTTGCATTCCGTTTCCCGAAATGTGATCGTTTGTCGAGCAAAATTTAATGCGTATTGAATCTAGCATTAATGTAATCCCCATCGTCCAACGGGGGCCTCGTATACGCTGACGATTTGTTTGTTTTCATTACAAATCTCCCCTTTGTTTGTTTTCCTATGTAAATTTGTTCCGACAAGTGTTGAAAACTGAGTGGAAAAGTTACAAACAACAAGACACATATTGTTGATTCCTCTAAGTTACAATTAGCAATTGCCTTAAAAGGTGTAAAGAGATTCCCATAAGTTTCTTGAATTTTGGGATTATAGTGTATCATGTTAATGACAAAGTTGATGTTGATTGATTGCAAATCAAACTATAATTTACATATAAATATAAACAACTTAAGAGATTAAATACAAGTTTAACAACATAAAATGAGATATACATCATTTGTATCAATAAGTTGTTGATGTAATTACAAACATTCAAAACTTGAGTCATTAACTTGATGATAATAACTTGTGTGTAAAGAGATTTAGTTGAAAGTAACAACATTAACAAGTATTTATACATAGAAGTCAATTAATGGTTGTTGTCAATAGTAAGTATGTGTGTTGTCAATGGAAGATGAGACATATACAGGGTTGATCATCATTAACACAAAAGTAGAAACAATTGTATACATGTTATGCAATGGCTTTGTTTAAAATTATACATAATGGCTTAGTAGTTCAATGGAATAGGACTTATATACATAGAGATGTATTAGATGGTGAATAACTAAACATATGTACAATAAAAGTATGTGTTGTCATATAAATCTAATTGAAAATGAGTAACTAATCATATATACATGATGAGGCATGGCATCTGTGAAAGTCGTTTTTTCCATTCAACTCGTATTTTCCGTTGTGCGTCTCTTTCATGGATGTGGATTTTTTTTTTTTTTAGCAAGATAATAGTTGGACACAAACAATAAAGAGACAGTGATTGTGGGGGCAAGAACCTCATTTGTATATCTTGCAAGGTAAGTTCTTGTTGTTGAATTTCTCGGCAATATTCATAGAGCATGTTTAAGTAGTTTGTATCCATATCTGTTGGTCATAAAAAAAGAGAAATATTAATTGTTAGTAAAAGTGTATTGTGAAAGCATTATATATATAAATAAAAATTAAAGTCAAAGTAAACATGAACATTTTTTTCTAAATAAGAGTAAAACAACATGAGGTTAAATGTAATAGCAAGCAATCGTATGTGAAATTTGGATAAGTAGCGAGTGATGTTACCATTGGTAGATTTGGAAGAAACAGTGTATGGTTGGCTAGAGTGTATTCTGTTGCACAAATTTTGATGCAAGCAATGATTCTTCTTGATGTTTACGTTTTAGATATGGATTCTCCTTCATGCGTGAAATGCGTGAGAATGGAAATGTTGGATTGATTCGAAGGCCTTGTTATCCTCCACAATGTCCCAGGCTGAGAGGAGATCGATGGAGGTAACCACAAACCAAGCTTTCAGTTTGGTAGCTAGCCCTACGAAACCAGAGAGGGCTCTCTCTATGAAATCACAACCAAGAGATGAGTGGAATGTAAAGGATTTTACGCTAGATAGCTAGGCTCAGGTAGGTTTTGGAAAATTTAGGATTTTGTTGCTTGATTAGAGAGAAAAACTAGGTAGCTAGGTCAACAGGATCGAAGGGTTACAACAACAAAGATATAGAGGAACAAGCTAGCAATACTTTTTATGGTGGATCTAGGGTTTGTTGGTGCAATATAGTGTTTAGAAGAAGTAAAAAGGTCTTAACGAGCATGAAACATGAATTCATTAAGCAAGAAAGAAAGTAAAACATAATGATATTTCCATCAAAACAAAGCTTTATGCAAAGAATTATGTTTATAAATTGTAACGAAAACCATTGAATAATTGATGAATGGAAAGAGAAGATGAATATCTTTCATATAAAGTTATAAGAGAGAAAAAACAACATCACAAACTTACTGCACATGAATTCCTAGATAATAGCTACAAGTTGTATCCTTTGATTTCGAGAAAATGTCCAAGTACAAGCTACAAGTGTTCTCTCCTCTGATGTCCAACCTATTCTATCATTGAGAAAATGATACATAAAGACCAAAACAATATCTCCCCACTATGAGGGGTCGAATCTATGATTCTAGGAACTGCTCCATGAGGTGTTCTAACCAAACCCTAATGTCTAGGGAGGTTTAAAACAACTTCTCCATTTAACTTTGACTCTAACCACTCTCATAAATGAGGCCAAATTTACATCAAAACAACTCAACAATACTAATTACCCACTATTACATCATTTACATAGGTAAAAAGTCAAACTAGGTCAAACTGATGAAGAAAATCACCCTCCTGGAAAAAACGTAGCGAATCTGGAAAAAGCGCAGCGTGGTTGAGGAAAAGTGCAGCATGAGATTGCAGGCCACTTTTGGAGGCCTTCGTGAACTCCAAATTGGGCTCATGATAACTCATTGGAAATCTCTTTCTGTCTGCTACACAATGGACTCCTCACGCACTGAAATTGATCAAGTATATCCACTCAAAAATCAATTCTCCCAATACTGGTCAAAAAGCGTACGTGGCCTCCAAAAATAGGGCAAAAAGGTTTTTTTAGGTGGTCTTTGGTCATTTTCACCGTGCAAAAGCTGACGATTTGGGTTGCCAAGTGTCCAAAGATGATGTATAAGTTAAGATCTATCCAACCATGTAGAGTTTATGTCATTTATAACCCTCCAGAAAAAGCACAACATGGCCCACGCTACGCTTTTGGCAGGTTGACTGTGCCAAAAGTTACAAAAAATCTCAAAAAACAAAATTTCCTCCAAAATTCTTTAAAATTGGTATGTAAGGTCACCAATTCATGTGCTCCACTATAAGGGAGGCATAAACAATCAAATCTTACTTTTCCTTCCCTTTTTGCTTGATTAAGTTTTTATTGAGCCTTCTCTTTAACTGTTTGACCTTTGCTTTCAAAATCAAGTTCCTTGTGTAATAGTGGGAATCCATGTGTTTTTGAAGCCTCCTGTCCCTGTTATCCCTCTTGAGAAGCTTCTATCAATGATCATTGACTTTTCCAAGCCAATATTCCTTGTTTTCATTTATTTCCCTATCAATAAGCTCATTCACCATGATCTGCTTCCTTTGTTGCTGAAGTGCCTTTTTAAGGCCTTTTGTCTTTGGTTTTTGTCTTGCCAATTTCTCTTGAGTTTCAACTGGGTCCTATGCCTCTATCACTGGTTTACCTTTATTCTCCTTTTGCACTTTCATAATGTGCTTCCCTTGAAGCATTCTATCAACTTTCAGCTGCATGTTTTCCTGCTTTAGGCATGCTATGAAAGCATTTGCCTCTGTCAATTTGTCCTGCAACCTTTTGAGTTCATTCTCCTTGTCCACCATAGGCTGCTCAACTGTCCTAGGCTCCTCATTAGCCTTCAAAGTAGTCTCATCAACATCAAGATGAAAAGATTCATCATCTTGGAAAAGTGTCTCATGATGTAAAGGTGATCCCTGTTGTGTTGATGTAGAAGGCTTGGCCCCTTCCACAATCTGTGGAGAAAACACAAGCTTGTTCCCTCTTTGATAAGTTTTGGCCACTTTATCCCCACCTTTCTTCTTCTTCATTGTAGACCTACTAGATGAGCCAATTTTTGTTTGAGTAGGGGGTGCTGATGATGAAATAGGTCTAGTAGGCTGGTTGAAAGAAGGAAAAAAGACCTCTGCTTCAATGAATGTCTCCCAGACAATGTTTAGTTGCTTAAGATGATGAAGGACAATAATCTTGATGAGGGAGTGATGAAAGAGGTTGTTTTTTTGTAGCTCAATGTTTCTATGTTGCACTTTGTATGCCATCTTGTCTAGACTTCTATACAAGTAGTAGGGTATGTTGAGTAGTTTCACCCTAGTAAAATGAATAAGCAATCTGATGTGATAGTTGTAGAGCCTAGAGAATCTCCCCTCACAAGTGAAATATTTCATTATGATCTTAATCAAAGCTACAAACCTGTCAAGGACCTGGCCAAAAGGAAAGCTTTTCTTGGTGTTGTCTTTGTATGGAGCTTTGAGGTAGGATTGATATAGTTGAGAATCCAATTCTTGAATCCTAAACCACTTTTTCAGCAATGTTTGGTATTCATGTAGTTGCTGCTATAATGTCAACTAAGATGACAAAAGTTACCCTTGCAATTGTGACTTTATCCTTTTTGAGGTTTTTGACAAACAATCTGGTCAATTCAGCATGATATTGGACTTTTTGCACCAACTCACAAAACTCAAGACAACCTACATGTTGAAAACACTGCTTTGCAAGTGGTGAAGACATCAACTCCTAAGTATTTATAGGTTAATACCTTGACACCTTTCCACCCTTGTTATAATTTTTCTTCTCCTCCTCCATAGCAAACTGTGAGTACAAATCTTAAGGGGCAAAACAGGGGAAGGGCAAGAGAAAATAGGATGATGGGGTTAGGGAGAGGAATTAAGTGTGGAAACATTTAGGGAGATAGGGAAAGGTGTGAGGGAGTGTTAGTAATTGATAGGGAGTGAAATGAGTGGGGGAGATGGGCTGTAGAATTTATACACGGGTCCAAGGTATTAGGCTACTAGAAATGTAGCATAGGGGTAGGGTTTGGTTTTAGGGATTTAGGGAGTATGAGTGTGGGGTATTAGGGCCTTTAGGTAATAGATATGAGTGTGTAAGAGGGTAGGGAGATGAAAATGAGAGGAAAGGAGGGTTTTGGGGGTTTAAAAATCGGGAATGAAGAGTGCTACAAAAGAGCATAGTGTAGGGGAAAAAGAGGAGGTTTACACCATAAAAAAATATGAAATAAACTGATTGGAAAGAATGTGAGCCTTCAACTTACTTTTTTAACCCTTTTGGAGACTTTATTTTCCCTTGGAAACCCTTGGAAATTCACTTGATGACCCCTAATGAAAAGTGCAGTGTTCACGGGAAAAGCACAACGTTCCTTGCAAAAAACGCAATGTGTAGGGAAAAGCGCAGCGTGCCCAGTGAAAAGCACAATGAAATGGCTTAAAAATGTTGCGAAAGAGTTGGAAATCAATTTTTGGAATGTCTTTGGCCCTATAAAAGGTGAGGAAGTGATTGATGATGAGAGAGAGAGCTTCTTTGGCAATGAAATAAATGAGAGAAATGGAACAATGATGGTCTTCTATAGCTTGTAAAGTTGATTACTTTCATAGTAATGTGGTGGCCCACACTATGCCTTTCTCACTTTTGCATTGGAAACCATGTAGTTTAGGAACCTTTGAATACAACTTGATATTATTTGAAGCTTATTACAAAATATTCATTTGAAATAAAACCTTTTTGAACCAATTTGTATCATTACTTGTTATAGACATTTTTGTGCCTTACAGCATTGAGCATGAAATGTCCATAATCTTAGGGATCCAAAGTCCCTAAACATGTTGTTCCTACCCCTAGAGGAACAAGGCTAACAAACCACAGCAATTCACAGAAGTTCTCCACCTGAAACTGCTCAAAAACAAGTCAATTCAGGATCATGTCAATTTCTCCACTGACCATCTGCGTTGAATGTCAATGGCTACACTGGCTACCTGCGCTGAATGTCAACTCTAACACTGGCTACCTGCGCTAAGTGAGATTGGACATGTGGCAGGCTCATTCCTCAAGGTGTCAAAACCCAGGAAGCTTCCAAAATGACACATGCCCCAGGGAATTCGACTGGTGATGAGTAAGAGGTTCCAAATCTCCAAGTGGAAGCAAGAACCTCCAAGTGGAATCAAGAACTGACAGAGGGAGAGGACACTAGTCGGATCTCAAGCTGACTCATCCTCTCTCCAAACATCTATATATGGATCTCTCCTCCATGAGATCCAGAGAGGCTGGAATTTTGTTATTGCAAAGAATTGTTGTTGGTTTGAGACTGGAATCATTGGGTGCTTAATGCTTTGAAGGGAGGTGAAGATAGGAATTCCATTCTGCTGGGAAGGAGATGCTGGATTGGAGCCCTCTGGGTTGTATCTCTTCCTGAACCTTGTTATTTATCAATAAAGCTGTCTTGGTTTTCTCCTATATACTGATGTATCTTTGTGTTCTTCTCTTGTCACAAGTAGCTGTTCTCTTGTCGCAAGTAGCTGTTCTCTTGTGATCTCGCAGGAATCAAGTAGCTGTTCTCTTGGGCGAGCGAGGAGGCAAGTAGCTGTGAACACCCAAAGAGAAGAGGATCTGGATCGAGGGACAAACGGAAGACACCGGTAAGTCCATTGATCTCTCCTCTTTCACATTTCATAAAGGAAGAAACCAGAATAGCTGTCTCTATTTGTTGCTAAGGCACTGTCACACCTTAGGTGGATAGGATCGTCCTGCATAGGCATTTTTCCCCACAACAAATTGGCGACTCCGCTGGGGAGATTTGTTTTAGTCATTTTATTTGTGTTTCTATCATTTTTTACCTCATAGACTCAACAGCAACAATCGAACTGCTTCTGCTATTCTCAGTTGCAAAGTAGACAGTTGCTGCCTTGATCCTTAACTGGATTTTCTCTATGATCTGAACAATGGACTCACAAATGATTTGATGATCCTTTGTGATAGATATTAGTACCCTCTCAAAGCATCCCTTTGATTATACCTTGCTTGTGTTTCTGATTTGGCCTGAAACCGTTGATTATTGAGCAATCTGTGACCCAGAACCCAGTGAGAAACGAGAGTTTCTCCTTCAGCGCAACTGCTGTGAAGGCATTCTGCATTTCAACGCAGGTCCCGTGAAGGCTACCTACGCTGAATGTCAAAACCACAGTGTTGAGATTGCGCTGATCCAGTTTGGCCTTGTGCATCTGGGGTTCTCTGCTCTGTTTTGCCTTGTTTTGATCTCTGTTTTTGCAGCCTGTAACCAGCATAGGTACCAGTCTGATAACTCCTTTTCTCTGCTTAAATTCCGCCTCCTTTTGTACAAAAATACTGTGAGTGTTTTTATGTGTTTGTGGCATCATTTACAGTTTTCCTTTGCATGAGTGAAATAATCATCCTGTAGCCCTTGATTCAGATCTGATTGACTATGATCTTAGGAGAGAGTTCATTGGCTGTTTACAGTTGATTATACATTTTCTTTTGCTTATTGGTTTGAGTTTGTCTCTTTTAAGTGTCGAAGCAAGTGTTCATTTCGAAAGTCGCAAAGTGTTGTAATCTCTTCTACCCTTGTTGATTTCGAAAAAGTAAACTTGTTTGTATCTGTCATTTAAAAGCAAATTCAAAGTTGTACAAAAATCTTTCTTTGTAGGCATCAATACTAAGAAAGCGGAAAACAAACACCTGCATTGTGCATTTTCATTTTGATAAGTTTGCATGCTTGATTTAGGAACAGTGCATTAGAGTGTGCTGATTGCTCTTTGAGAAAAGATGGTGTCTTTCTTTTCCCTTAATAGCTAGGATTTTCAAAGTTGAAAAGATATAAAGCTTGCTTATCATCTTAGACTGCATTTAGGAATTGTACCATACATCTCGTGGTGAACCTTGAAAGGCAAACTTCTAAAAAGATCAACTTAAAATAAATTGAATGAACCTAACAACGCTTTGCAACATAACGCACAACATAGAGGTCTAGGCTAGAGACGTGTTCCGGCGTCGTTAAGCCTAGTGACTGTCGATCTCGTGGAAGGGGGTGATTCCTCCTGAGGGACGATAGCGCTAGTACGGATTGTGCTCCCACGTACCGTCGTGTATATATTGGGAGACCCCTATAGGCATATATCCTTTATCCTTAGGAAGCCGTGTCGGCCGCCCTACTAATCGCAATGCACTGAACACAGCATTCAGGAAGATCTACCGCCCGTACCCTAAAAAGTATTCTGCGGTTTTGCGAAAGGTTTGGCACACCCTCTGCCTAGAACTCCAGAGCAGTTTCTTTTGGCCTTTTTCAGACTCTATAACAGAAAAAGTCCATCCGAGCATTTGTCACTTCGGGCTCGTTAAAACATCGAAGGAGACTAGAGTCATCTTTAGCTTTTTCTCGACTCTTTAAAAGTGAAAAAGCAAGTTGTGTCTAAAGCGTCGTTAACAATTTATTTTAAACGGAACAATCACCCTTTATTCCTGCGTTGATCTTTAGGTTGAAAAGATGGAGCCCACCAACCAAGGAATTCCCCTAAATGGAAATCCTAGTCCTTTCTCCTCTTGGGGAGAAGTTGGTGCGCCCCACATGGCCACATTGTCGCTTCCAGGACTGATAATTGGCCTACCAGTCTGGCTCTTTTCAACCAATGTCGTTCAGAACACCACCATTCCTGAACAGTCGAGTCAACAATTAGACCAGACCAGAGTTTCCCACCAGCCTTCTACTTCATCTTCCTCTCCTCCTTCCTCTTCGCTTGACGGAACTGGTAAAGCAAAAAACCGAGTTCCTGAAGAGAAGAAGGAGAAGAAGAAGAAAGAAAAGAAGAAGAAGGAGCCAAAGGTGACTGGGGGCAAACAAGTGTCGTCTGACAAAAATCCACACACAGCACTGGCAAGGCCTAAATCGCCATGCGTCATATGCAAGGGAGACCACTTCCACAGAGATTGTCCCTGTATCCCTCGGATACTAAGGGACTGGTCTCCCCGTTTTCACAATTCGGTAGCGTCGACCTCTGATAGCCATGTTGACTGCTCACCGTCGACTAGTGGAAGTGAAGCCACAGGACAAAGAGGGAATGCTAGATTTCCCTGCAAACTGTGTGAAGGCGATCATGCCATCCACCGTTGTCCCTTCTTAGACGACGCAAAAAGAGTTCTGGAAGATCGCCCGATTTTACGAGCGTAACTTCCTCCTGGATATCAAAAACTCCTGCTAAGTCCTTCGCTAGTTGAGAACCCGGCTGGCCCGCTCAAGTGGTCAGCCGAAGCGCCTGTCATTGAAGATGAACCGTCTGAATCCATACCTGACGAAAGTATAAAGGTTGAAACGGCAGTTGACCCAGTTTTGCCTTCAGAGGCTCTATCTTCGAATGATATCATCACAGAGGAGAATAAAGACGACACCGTCCAAATTCTCTTCATCAGCACTGACTCTGATGATCAAGGGGGCAATGCCACCATTCCTTTATCGCAGGAAGGAAGTTCATCAGAGTGATATCCGGCCGTCTATTCGGTCCCACCACCAAGCAACCTGGTTGTGTCCTTTGACTAGAACCAACTAGGCAGACCCTGCTTGCCAGCTAGCATACCATTCAGAATTATCGTCCAAATATACAGGATGGTAATGGCCGGCACAGTTATTGATGAAGGGGCATCTGTGAGTATCCTTTCCTCTATTGCTTGGAAAGCGCTTGGTTCGCCAACGCTTTTGCCTGAAATGAGAAATCTATCAGGCTTTGATAAAGGAACCAGTCGACCTTTAGGGATCCTCCCCAATGTGCCCATAACATCGAAAGGGAAGACCGTTCAAATGAACGTGATGGTCGTTCAAGGACCCTTGGATTATAACCTACTCCTTGGACGAGACTATATATATTGCATGGGAGCCATCGTCTCATCACTCTTTAGAGTAATGTGTTTTCCGCATGAAGGAAGAATGGTCAAGCTCGTGGACCAACTTTCATTCCCCGGATCACGCATTGCAAATAGTCATGAACCATCCCTAAATGGTCTATTCACGCAAGAAGTGTCTCAACCCACGGTCCATCCTCCTGATGAGCGCGAGTAATCCGGGAGGATATGACTGGAACCCAGGGGGCATGCGTCCTGGTCTGCTTCGGCAGGGGAACTCTGGGTATAGAGTAGGTTTCCGCGGGAGAATATGACTAGTCCGTACCCCGTCCGTCTAGGAAGAGGGTTGTTCTAGAATAAGATTCTTTTGTCAAAGTTATGTGAGTTGGCGGGCATCGTCACTCACCTTTGTCTATTTCGGTAGACATTGCCGAAGAAGTGTTTTGTTTGAAAGAGTAACGAGACAATCTTTGGGTAACCTGAAAGAGGTAAGCCTCTCTCGTTAAAACAAATGTTTTGACGGAAAAGAAGTAGAGGTAACCTTGAAACCGTACTTTATACCTGGGGGCATGCAAACCTTTTGGAGTGCAAGCAAAGAGCGGTTATTTATCTGTTTTTTGGATTAGTCGTTTCCGAGCTTGCATAAAGAAAGGATGCAGAGCATAGCTTAGTGAGATGAAGCTCCTTAAAAAATAGAATCTTGATGAGACACTCTTATCATATGACTGGTATAATCGAGCAGTTTTAGCGCATAGTTCATGCTTGTTAAAAAATAAACATAAGATCGAGCAGTTTTAGCACAAAGTTCATGCTCGTTAAAAAATAAACGCAAGATCCGAGCAGTTTTAGCGCATAGTTCATGCTCGTTAAAAAATAAACATAAGTTTGAGCAGTGTTTTTCCGCGTTCAAGCTCGTTAAAAAATGAACCTATCCCGGTAAATAACCACTGTGAATGTAATATCATCAGCCATCAAAGCCTTGGTCGTGTTTGCACCATCACCTCCACTTTTCATTTGGCCGATCGTTCACCTCCATATGATTGTTTACCCATTTTGAGGAACAACTGCGAAGAGTGATTTCACCTAGCCATCCTTGTGACACTGCCATGATTGGAAAATTCCAACCTGTACCTGGAATCAGCTGCTAACCCTGTTTATCACTCGTTCCTCAAAAGACGAGTCTTCTTTAAGCTCTTTTCAACTGACTCGTAAAATATGAAAAGATTTCCGAGTTTTGGCCTTCATGCTCGTTAAAGCAACCGGAAGTGCTATCCCTCCTCTATATTTTAATCTTTTTGGACCTGAGGGATTATTGCACAAAAAGATCGAGCTCTTTTTTTGTTCGGCTCGTTAAAACTATCGAAAACTCATCCCTTTTGTATTGTTTTATACTTTTTCGGACTTAAGGGATTAGATGACGAAAAACGAATTTTGGAGTTAACTTTATGTACCTTTTCAGACTCTCTAAAAATGAAAAGGACCGAGTTATCCTTGTCGTTAGACTCGTTAAAATCACTAAATAGCGACAAACTTGTCTTTAGACAAGATTGAGTTTCACTATCGCTAGGCTCGTTAAAACATAGCGATGGGCTTGCCCGGAGGGCAGGTTATAGAACAAGCATATGTTATCCTCCTCAAGCTTGACAAAAATAAAGAGGTACTGGTCAGCAATGACTGGGGAAAAATTGGGAGAAACTAAAGAAAACTTTGATGGTAGCAAGTCGCTCTTGAACATGACACTTTTCATCCGTACCACAATCAGGTTGGGTTGTTTCATTCACCGGTCACATCACCATGGTCTCGCCATACCATCCATAATTGGGGTAATGCTACTGATCCATCGCATCAGTGTCGCCATATGTTCAAGAGAAGTCGTTCAGAAAGAGTCAACCGGGTCCCATCCACTGCCATACATTATCCTTCATCCATTCATGACCACCACCCTGAATCATATGTCACAGATCGTTTTCACCTCCATCAAAATCATTAGCTCCGTTCCGTGTCACTGATGAGGGATTCATTAAGGCCCTCCTTTGACGAATCGCTTCTTGTCGACATCAGCTCATTATCCAAGAAGTTGATCTAGGAACAACCCCTTCAGTACTTTGAAACTTGCATGCCTCAATGGCAAGTTTCTCACTTCCGGCGACAGGTATACATCAATGACCTTCGACCGAAAGATTTTTGCGTGGTGTTCGACGCCAAGTCCTTTATTCACACCACGTGAATTGTACTGCAGTACCTTGAGGGTCATTATCATTATCGGTGATTCCTCTCGCGCTTGTTAACGGTTTACATCATTGACCGGTAATCAAGCGATGTCTTTCCATGTTCGACTTCAGAACAATTCTCACATGGATCGACTTGTACTTAGAGTGAAGATCGAACGAGTTTGAAGACCCCGGATCTAGTTTCATCCATCTGGGCTGCGATATATATTCGGGAAAGATAAAGACATTTGACATGTACATCATTGCAGCAGACGATCATCCTACTCAAAGGATGATAATTTCATCAAAATTATCAGTCTACCATCAGACGATTGTCTGTTCTATGTACAGAAAAATGAATTTATAAAGCTGAGCATGGGAATGCCCGCCTCAGCTAGATCATGAAAGCAGTATGAAAAATAATGTATTGTATTGTATCTTATTACAGGTCTCCTCCCAGCAATTGGATGAACTTCGGACCCTCCTGGATAAAGCATTTCACCCGATAAATGACCTCATACTTTAGGGGGCAACTGTTATAGACATTTTTGTGCCTTACAGCATTGAGCATGAAATGTCCATAATCTTAGGGATCCAAAGTCCCTAAACATGTTGTTCCTACCCCTAGAGGAACAAGGCTAACAAACCACAGCAATTCACAGAAGTTCTCCACCTGAAACTGCTCAAAAACAAGTCAATTCAGGATCATGTCAACTGCTCCACTGACCATCTGCGCTGAATGTCAATGGCTACACTGGCTACCTGCGCTGAATGTCAACTCCAACACTGGCTACCTGCGCTGAGCGAGATTGGACATGTGGCAGGCTCATTCCTCAAGGTGTCAAAACCCAGGAAGCTTCCAAAATGACACATTCCCTAGGGAATTCGACTGGTGATGAGTAAGAGGTTCCAAATCTCCAAGTGGAAGCAAGAACCTCCAAGTGGAATCAAGAACTGACAGAGGGAGAGGACACTAGTCAGATCTCAAGCTGACTCATCCTCTCTCCAAACATCTATATATGGATCTCTCCTCCATGAGATCCAGAGAGGCTGGAATTTTGTTATTGCAAAGAATTGCTGTTGGTTTGAGACTGGAATCATTGGGTGCTTAATGCTTTGAAGGGAGGTGAAGATAGGAATTCCATTCTGCTGGGAAGGAGATGCTGGATTGGAGCCCTCTGGGTTGTATCTCTTCCTGAACCTTCTTATTTATCAATAAAGCTGTCTTGGTTTTCTCCTATATACTGATGTATCTTTGATGTATGATTGCATTAGTGTATTTGATTTATTTCTAATCCTGAATCATTTATGAATATGAATATCTGCCTTTGTGTTGTGTTCTTCTCTTGTCACAAGTAGCTGTTCTCTTGTCGCAAGTAGTTGTTCTCTTGTGATCTCGCAGGAATCAAGTAGCTGTTCTCTTGGGCGAGCGAGGAGGCAAGTAGCTGTGAACACCCAAAGAGAAGAGGATCTGGATCGAGGGACAAACGGAAGACACCGGTAAGTCCATTGATCTCTCCTCTTTCACATTTCATAAAGGAAGAAACCAGAATAGCTGTCTCTGTTTGTTGCTAAGGCACTGTCACACCTTAGGTGGATAGGATCGTCCTGCATAGGCATTTTTCCCCACAACATTACTCCTTTACATGCGAAATTTATGAATTGAATGAGAAATTCAGTGACTAAAACCCTAGTGACCTAATGGATGATAGTGAGCTGGATGAAGACCATGATAATGAAATGAATATGACCATAAATATTTTCAGAGATGGCACATTCAAATGTATGATGGCAGTGACCAAAACATGGAAATTTGTAAAGGAGTAATTGACAACATAGACACACTAGCCAGTGACCAAAGTTTTTGATTGGAAGACCTAGTGAAATGATAAAAACTTGACCTTAAACCGTAATGGATATTATGAAAGAGAACATTTGATCACTAGTGGCAGGAAAAAATGATTGACACTAACATTGGCTCCAATTGGGGATCGCAGCTCCATAGGAGGTGTCAAGAACACCGTAGACCTAGTAGCCTTATTCATTGGGCGTGGAGTCAAAATCCAAAGACTAACCTCAAACTGAAAATTGACTGACAAACTGACTGACTTGACTATAAAAAACATATTGACTGAAAATTGACTTTACAACTTAAAAAGAAAAGAAAAAAAAACAACAATTGATCATAAAATCCTTATGTCTTTCTCCTCGGGCTTCAAACTTCTGATGATAACTGCCAACCTGCTGAAGATGTATATACAATCATGTGTAATGATCCCTCCAGTGTAACCAATCCAACAAATGGCTACTTATTTGAATTATTCTTATACTTTCCTTGAGCAGGCAGGAAAAACAAAAGCTAGGCCACTCGAAGTGTCCACTAAACATGTGTACATGATCCATAAATATAATAAAACTCGTCTCTCTTGATGACTGCAACAACTTGACAAAAGGATCCTAAAACTAGTAAATGACTACCTTTTCTTGATGATCAACAACGAGACATGAATATTCTTCCTTTTTAAACATTGGTTTTTTTTATAAAATGAAGTTTGTCATTCTCAAGTGAAACATATGTAGACTGCAAATTTTTGGATGAACTTTGTAATGAGACTCCTGCTGAACAAAACAATGAAGCCAACTGCCTGATCAAATTCATGTCATGTTTGTTTTGAAGCTCATAGTTAACTAAAGAAGAAGGACTTTGACTACAGATATCATCCACAACATCAACTATTGGATCAAGGAGAACTTGAGAGGACTATCGCAACTTGTCATACATTGATTCCAATGAGGATACATGATTTTCTATAAACTCTTCATGTTCCACACTTTCGGCTGCATTTTCAAACTGAATGTTGCTTGGTAATGGTGATTGTGGACTAAAAAAGGTTCTATATTACAAACAACATTCTCAACAACTTCAGGATAAGGTTTCCGACTACTTTCAACTTTCTTATTTGCTTCCTTGGTAACCTTATAGTTTTCTCTTATTATTTCGAAAGAAGATAAACACAAAGTTAAGGAGTCTTGGTCAATAATTTCATGGTCTTCTCTGTGCTCAACATCAAAACTAAAATATTGTTGATTTCTAATCTTAGGAAAGTTTTCTCTCAGTAATTGAAAGGAAGTAAAACATAAAGACAAAGAGCTTTCACCTGATTTGAAATTTTTTGGATTCTCTTCATTTTTTTCATGATTGATATGCATAGGTTGAGTGCTACATCTGAGCTGTTGTAATGAAGCTTCTTCCTCCCAAAAACATGTCATTGATTTCCTTATAGAGTCATCCCCTATTTCAACAACATAATGATCATCACACTGATCATACTTGGGTAACTCATCATTATAAGGAATGACATCAAATATACACATTAGATCAGGAGATTGATCCTCCATGGGTTGATCTACAAATCCATCTTCATGACAGTCCATAAATGAATACATAAAACAATCACTTTTTGTTCTATGGTAACTGAAATTAGCAACAAAATGATTAAGGTCAACAACCTCTTCTTCTTCTGCAATAAGTGGGACATGGTGTTTTTGAATAACAAGTTTATCTCTCATGATGGTCTTTTGCATCATTTCTTCCATTATGCTTACCAAAATGTTGAGCTTCACTTCTGAAGATGTTAGATGTTCCTTCCCTATGTTCTCCCTCGCTTCTTCTTTCAACTTTGACATTTTGACGAGTAGATTAGCTTCCACAACTATTGCACTGTCCTGCATTTCTTCGAGTGTGGTAGTGTTCCTTTCTCTCAATTGAAATGCCATTTCCGGATCAAAGGCATACGGGTAGTGTAAGAGAGTTAAACCGAGAGGCGGTTTTATATCAGTAGGCATTGAATGATATACTTGATTGAACCTTGCTGAAAAGTGTTGCACTATTTCTCCTGGTTGTCTTTCCAAATGATTATATTCTTCTAAAATAAAAAAAAATGTTTCTCTTGATCACCCATATATCAAGAAAATTTTTCACAAACTAATAGAAATCGAAAATGCTTGCAGCTAGCAAGTATTTGAACCATTTCTTAGCTTCACCTTGCAAAGATAAAGAAAAAATCTTAATACTGACATCATCTTCTTCAACCTAAAAAAGGTCGAGAAAATTTTCAAAATTCTGAATGTGTTTTTCAACAGTGATGTTACCATATTCTCCATTAAACCTGGGAAGATATTTGTATTAATTTTAAGGGAAAGCATGGAGTATAAGAGGTAATATGAGTGGCTTGTATCTATATGGAATTTTACAAGGTATAGGAGTGTGTATAGAAGCTATAAGATTAGTCTTGATGTCTTGAGGCTCATCAAGTTGAAGATGGTCAATATAAGATTCAGAAGAAGGGTCTTGATCAAAATCAAAATTTGTATTCACAATCTTCAAAGGAATGGAATCAAATGTGGGCTTGGGATCTTTTCTCAAATATTGTATACTTTGTAAAACCTCTTAACATTCTCAGGAAAAGAGAAGAAATAATTTACAATAAGAATATTATATCTTGGATGAAATTCCAATTTGAATACTTGATCTTCCCATACTGTCCTTTCAATTTTCTGTTGGTAAGGTTCATCCTCCAGTGGAGTCTTTAAATTAAATTTGAAACTGATTTGGAGTCGCCAAGTGAATTATTTCAGCCTTCATATGTGTCTGACCGCTGTCCACCATCAGCAAATCAGATCTGATCCTTGTCGTTCTTTCCCAGGGAAGATATGATCTCTCATTTCCTCGACAATGGTGCCAAAATGTTATCCTCCACAATGTCTGTTGAGACAAATTAATTACCTATCATTTAATTGTCAACTCGGAACTTTTGTAAAACTTGCGAAGCGTGCATGCATTGTATATGCTAGAAATTAAATTCCAATTTAGATCAATCTAACTACGAAACCAAATAACGACAAACCAAATTCACCTATTCTAATTCAACAATCAATTCAAAAGAAATTATAGTACAATGCGCGGAATTGAAATCTTAATCTACCACACTTGCAGGAATTGAAATTGCATGAAATGAAATCTACTCTAAGGGATCACATGTGCATTATCAAATTAGGATCCTATGAAATGAATAATCAAAACCACATGACATGAAATGAAAGAAAAAAGCAATCATTCTTAACCTCTCACACAAGAAAATATATGAAATCAAATAAAAACAATCACTCTTAACCTATCACACAGGAAAAGATATGAAAGCAATAAATCTTATTCTATGAAAAACATCATAGGTGGCCAATCCAAAAGTATAAGGGATGACAAGTTGAGAGGCTCCCAGTGCAAGCATTACCAATCAAGGTGAACATCACTCATGAGCATGGTGCTAAATCTAAATTTCATTCAAAACATGAGTAATATTAACTTTTCACCTGAGTATCTCCAACTTTACACATGCCTCTGAAAGGAGGAGGCCCTCCTATTTATACAAAAACATAAGAAGCTACCTCACTAATGAAGGTCCATTATTCTCTCCCTAGATCCCTAGAAAATCTCATAGAGTTACAACTCAAATAGGTAATGATGAGACACATATCCTCTTTGACCTTTATCCAAATCTTCTTCCATATCTTGAAGGGAATTCGAATTTGAGCATTGGAGGCCACATAAGGGTGCCTTGGAAGCTTCCAAATGACCTACACATGTCATGAAACTCAAGCCACTTTTAAGTATTAGCAAGTATATGTCATTTTTCTAAGTTTTAACCATAAATTCACTTAAAATACTAGAAATCATTAGCTTTTGGAAAACACAAAGGTAACCCCATGTAATCATGAAAATGGAGGCTAATGAAAGATTATATGGCTATGGAGTTGCGACATGTGAGTGAAATGGTGGCGATAAAGGTGAAAGTGGATGATATTTTGAAGACATTTTGGAGACTCTACATACCCCCCAACTGATGTTATTGCATGTCCTCATGCAATCTACTGCATTGCTTAATCATGATTTGCTTTTGAATGAGCTTGGCTTATATCAATTGTCCTTAAACTTTGCATTTGACAATTTCATTTCTTTTTGCAAAGTATTCCTTGTCATACATTGAATTGCAACATGTTTGGTTGGTTCTTGTGTGACAACTAAATCTTAATTGGTATTGGTTCTTGTGTTTCAATACCTTGTTTCTTTTGTTGCAACAAGATTCATTGAACATATTTAAGAATGCATATTTAAATTAGCCATATAATATGATCATCATTTAGGCATTTATTTGCAAATCACATAAATTTTGAACCATAATGAAATCATAATTGATTAGGACAAGTATGTTAGGATGAAATGAAGTGAAATGGAATGAAGTGATATGGATATGATAATAAATGGATGTCCCTTCCCCCCCAACTAAAGGTGTTCACGGTTTTTTTTTTCAAATGATAAAGGAAATATCGTGAAGTATTTTCCAAAAATTATAATTTCAGTATTTAAGGAATTCTATGATTAAAATCTAGAAAAGAACATACCTTTACTTACCTAGGAAGTGGACAAACTATGCATATGTAGAGAAGTTGTAGTTGTTGTTGGATCATGGAATAGAATATAGAATTTCATCTTCTTCTTATTTGCATAAATGGCGGATGAGGTGGTGAAAGTGGATTCTTTATTTTTGCTACTAAATCTGTTGTATCTATTGCAAAATGTTGAAATGATATGGTCTTCACCTGCTACAAAACCCGATGGTACAATTCTAGTCATGCGAATAAATGCGTTGTTCTCGAGCCTGAAGAGAAGTCATTGGATTACGGCCATTGATGAATGTCGTTAACCAATGCGAGGAAAGCTCGCCATTAATGTCAACAAGTGCCAAGGTACCTATTTACATCTTGCAAAGTGCGAACAGAAGAGATGATGTCGAGCCACTTGCAAGATCTAACGATCAAGGGATATTGATGTATTCCCATGATTGTCAGCGAGAGAACTTGTCATTAATGCATACAAGCCTCAAGGTACTAATAAGGACTATAGCCTTGAACCTATATAATATGCTGATGTCAATAGGCCAAGACTTGTTAGAAGGGAGGCCTTAATGAATCCTCCATCATCTAATGTGAGCATAAAACAATAATTTTGAAGGACTATGGATGAAATTTTTTGCAGTGGATCAAGGTTTATTTGACAAAGAGAAAAGGAAAATGGAATGAATCAACTTTGTAGGGGAGCTAAATGGTTTTATTGCTGGGTTAAAGGTTAGTGAAAGCGAGGTAGGAAAATGACTGTGAAGGAAAATGAGATGAAGATTTTATTGACTGAATAAGTAGGAATGCAATGGTAAGACTGGTATCTGAAAGGCTTCCAAATGGTGTGATGGATCTGATTCGACATTCTTTATCCAAAATCATGTGCTAATGCTTGGATATTTCATCTTTGATGTTGCTCTGATCATGTTCTTTTGAAAGAAATGTGGTCTTTGAGAGACACTGTTTGTTTGTGTCCATCTGTTTATCTTCCTGGAACCTGCAAAAACTTAGTACTTTTTCTGCAATGAAATGTAAGATTATCAAAAGAGAGAGGTGATCAATCTCTCTATTTATGACATTTACACAAAAAACTAAGAATTGGTACTAATAAAACAAATTCACGAAAGAAAATCAAATGAATTTTACCTGTTTCGAAACTAGTGCCTCAAGTTACCTATCATGTCTTGTCAGCAATTTCTTCATTCTTTCACTGTTTCAAATTATGATGAAAGCTTTCTCATTGTGTAGATCTCGTCGAGATATTTCTGATGATGTTTGAATCATCGAAAACCGATGTCGTATGAGAAAGTTATGCTTGTTTGAATTTTTTGTGAAATAGTGAAAATTGTCATGCTTAAGTGTGGCATGGGAACATGATGCTGATGTGAAGGATGAAGTAGGAAAATTAGATGGCATGCTGCTCATGAATTTTGATTAGAATTCATTGTCACAAAATAAATCATTGAATTAAATATAGAGCTGCAGAATTGTTTTTCAGCTGTAGAATTGTTGTTCAGCTACAAAATTGCGCAGTTTCTGTAGCTAAAATATTGAACAGATAGTTAAGTACACACAGTTATGCATTTTTTTTATGAAAAAATAACCAGTCCAATCTTCAAATTAATCAATACCTCTTCCAGAAAAATTAGCAAATAGAACAATTTTTTTATTATTAAAAAGGCAAGGTAATTCTGATCTGCTTATTTTTACCTGTAAACCTTCTTTGGCTGAACAATGGCAGAGAGATTTCCAGTTGTTGATGTCGTAGCCTTGTTTGTTGTTCTTGTCTCGTACGAGAGTGATAAATGAGAAGAAAATACTTGACAATGAAAATATGAAATCAGTCTACAGTTGACTTCCCTATTTGAAGCATTTACAAAAATCACGATATTGTGCTTTAGGCAAAGAGTATAGTCAAAAACTTGAATCAAAGAATGGAGGACTCATAAAAATAACACAATAAAAATCTGTACATTACACCGTACTTTCCTAAGTGAATAAGAAAACAATTTTTTTTTATTGTAGAGTAAAATATATCACTATCATTGTCCCCATGCTGGACAGTGTTGCAAACAATAAAAGAATTCTCCTTGGATCAATTAATGCAGCACGCTTGTATCTTTGCCATAGCCCATTGACTACATCTTGTATGCCATGAGATTTGCTTGCAGTCTTATATGTCGGTGATGTTATTGGAAGCACAAGTTTAGCAGGTGTGCTACATGGAATCAAAGATGCAACATATTCTGTCTCTGAACCATTTGGTGTATGCATGGAGCCTTTTCCACAGTCCTCTGTAGGCCCATCAATAATTTTCTTATCACCACGAAAATAACACTTCCAAGAAAACACCATAGCATGCTTTGGGCTTCCAACAAGCTCTGCAGTCACAGACTCGTATTTATTGCCAACATTGTTGAAGGATTCATCAAGCGTGGACAACACTCCATGCCTCTTGTAGATTAGGGAGATCGGATCTTGGTGGATCTTCCTCCTGTAGATCAGGGAAATCGGATCATGGCCGCAACTATTGTCTGTGCATTTAATTGAAAATCAGTTTTTTTCTTCATGTAATCTGGCAAATAAGGCTCTAGAGAGCCCCAAAAATATCTCAATTGGTTACGAATTTTGAGAAAATCGCACATGTTAAACATAATTCACCCCATTATGAGAAAAACCCATGTTTTATTTTTCTGAGATTCATTTTCATTTGATCAAAAAAGGCGTTTTAAAAAATGACATTTTAACTTCTATGTATTTGGCCTCTGCTCAGGTAACTATTGGGTGAAGTTTGGTTTTTATTTTTTGTAGTCCAGACATGATCTGTATAAGTGTTGCTGCAAATCCACCAAAACAATGGAGCAAATTGTTGCAATTTCATTTGCTGGCTAGCAGGAGCAAAGATTTCAAATCCATATGCATTTGGATCACGTGGATATTTGTCAAGATTTCTTCCTCATTCAGAAAGCCTGATTTTCTCATGGACAGATGGGTTGTCAAGATTTTCACTGATCTCCTACCAAACTTTAGCAAAGCTTTGAACTGGTCTTGAGGTGAAAGAAGTGATCTGCTGAATTCTACAATTTGCACAGTTGATTTTTTAAATGTGCTTGCAGGTTTGTTTCGAGGCCAAAGCTCAAACTGCAATGTGTATTCCACTGCTAAAAAAAACAGATCTAACTACCAAATTCACTCAACGAATCATCATTTTATAAATCAATGTTTCTATTGCTGTAGCTCAGGCAAAAATATTAACCAACGCTCAGATCTGGAGGTGTATTACATATATTTTTATTTTAAGGTTTCGTATAAGGCCGAAGCCCAAGATTACGATTTGCGTTCATGTTTTTACCTACCATGACCACGGTTGATTCAACCTCATCAACCCTTCATGAGTTTTGTATGCATGCATTGTTTCTTTATTATGGTTTTTGTTAATTGTTTTGTTTTATTTGTTTATTTTTTATGTTTTGTTTTGTATTTTTATTTATTTGTGTTTTTTTTAATATGAGCTATTTATTTTATTTTTTAATTTGTATTTTAAATTAATTTTTTTTATTTCAAATTTGTTTAAATAAAAAAATCTCTCTGTATATATATATATATATATATATATATATATATATATATATATATATATATATATATAATTTGTTTAAATAAACAAATCTAAAAATATGTTTGTGTGTGTGTGTGTGTGTTTCAAATTATTAAAATGCAAGAAAATAAATACAATCTAAAAATTTAAAATTCTAAATAAAAATGCAATTAAGAAACTTAAAAAAAAATGCAATCAAGCTTGATTTTATTTTTCCTAATTTATCTACTTGAAAGATTTTATTTTTATTATTTATTTATATTTTATATTTTTAAGTATATGAATGTTTCCAATGGAGCCATGTGTGTAACAAGATGATAGATATACTCATATGCAGGTTTGAAATATATTCTTTGATATGTACCAGTGTATGAGAGACCAATTGTCTTGATTGAGATGATGTCAGAAGATACTGAAGAATGGAATACTGGGATCCAATGACTGTCTTGAACCAAGATTCAATATAATCTTGTCTTCCTTGGCTTCCTTCTATCATGCCATGCAAGTCCTCAGATATGTGATCTCCATTCATAGAATCTGGTGATAGGCATGCATGAAACTTTTCAATCTCAGGTTCCAACAATTGCTCTTTATCGACAGGCATCCATGATTCTTGGACCTTATCTGAATCTTCTTCTTCTGGTTGTTGTTCTTCAATGGCAGCTGGTGAATCATTTTTCAATACCTCAACATTGTAAGTGGATTGAGGTGTTTTATTGTTGGGGATTCAAAATGGTTGTGCAAGTAGTGGAGTGAGAATGAATCTTTGGGGTGTTTATGTGTGTGGTAATGGGAAAGGTTGAATTGAGATTAACTGAGGGTGAAACTGATGTTGTGGTGGAGGTGAATGGTATGGATAACATTGATATTGGTATTGAGGATAGTGAGGGAAAGATTGAGTATATGATGGATTTCCTCTGTAAGGCTCTTCCCAACCCTGTTTCCAAGATTGGTTTTGAGATTGGGATTGAGATGGCCAAGGTTTCCAAGGCAAAGGTGTTTGCCAATTACTTTGAGATTGTTGTGCATAACCTTGAAATTGTGCACAAGGATATTGCATCATATTGGGTTGATGAGGCTGCCATGGTCCTCTTGGAGCTACATAACAAAGTTGCTCTTTTGCTTGATTCACTCCATTATCCTTTTGGTAAACTGCCTTTAACCCTGGTAATGATGGGAAATCTTTAGTAGTATGTGATCTTACACAAATTTTACAAATTTTAATGTTATCAAGTGGACATTCATGCAAAGAATGTTTCTTTGTACATTTAGGGTAAAATAAAGCAACATTTTCAACTTTTTGCTTGTTTTGCATTCTTAGCATCTCAATTTGTTCATTTAAATTACCAAGAATGTTTAGAAAATTGTTAAGTTCAGTTTGACTTACCAATCCCGTTGTCAACTTACTTTCCCTTACCGTAACTAGGTCTTGAGGAGATCTTCCATACTTTGCTTTTCCTCTTGATATGTTCTTGCATAGTTCACAAATCTCTTGAAATGACAATTGATAAACATCTCCTTTTCCCACCAGGTTAAGAAGATCAATCCATTCATCCTTTATATCATTTAGTAGGAGAGTTTTTAATATGTCTGATCCTAAATTATGCATTTTAGATCTTTTGATATTATAAGTAAATCTCTCCACTAGGTCTTCTAGATTTTCATCCTCTTTTTGATTCATCTTAAAGACTTCATTTCTAAGGTCATGGTGTTTGTAATGATTTTTATGTTTTTCCAAAAATAATATTTTCATATCATCCCATGTCCATATATAATTTGTTCCTAAAGTCATGAACCATCTAAGAGCTTTATCCTTCAATGTTGTTGGAAACGAGTTTAATTTTTCAATGTGTAATGAGTAGCC
Source organism: Pinus tabuliformis (assembly GCA_031772625.1). NCBI lineage: Eukaryota > Viridiplantae > Streptophyta > Pinopsida > Pinales > Pinaceae > Pinus > Pinus tabuliformis. The sequence goes on from CM062805.1 coordinate 633,071,312, forward strand.
ATAATATCTACAAATGATTTCAAATTTAAAAAGAAAAGTTTCTGGGTCTTCTAATCTCATACCTTTGAAGTTAGGAAATATGGATGGAGGGATGTTCTTCATTTGAACATTGAAATCAGTTTCTTGAATGGGAAATCCAAAAGGATCTTCCTCATTGTCATCATCTCCATCCATTTCTCCATCCTCCTTTGGCATCTCTTCTACCTGCAAAAATAATAATTCATGATGTGGATGTGTGGCTCTTATTGCACCAGATGATATAGTAGGGGTGGTAGGTGATTGAAGGTTTATATATATATATATATATAGTTTTTTAAAAAATGATATGGAACGAAATGATTTATGCATCTACATGTTTTAATCATGCATCTAGAAAAAAACTGAAAAAAAAAATGAACTCTAGACTGAAAGCTAGTTCCTATGCACACTTCCCGACAACGATGCCAAAATGTTGAGGCATATTAATTACCTATTATGTAATTGTCAACCTGGGGGTTTCGTAAAACTTGCGAAGCGTGCGTGCACATTATATGTTAGAAATTAACTTCCAATTTAGATCAATCTAACTACAAAACGAAATAACGACAAACCAAATTCACCTATTCTAATTCAACAATCAATTCAAAATAAATTAAAGTACAGTGCGCAGAATTGAAATCTTAATCTACCACACTTCCAGGAAATGAAATATTAATCTACCACCCTTGCAGGAATTGAAATTTCATGAAATGAAATCTACTCTAAGGGATCATGTGTGCATTATCAAATTAGGATCCTATGAAATGAATCATCAAAACCACATGACATGAAATGAAAGCAACAATAAATCATTCTTAACCTCTCACACAAGAAAAGATATGAAAGCAATAAATCTTAATCTATGAAAAACATTATAGGTGGCCAATCCAAAAGCATGAGGGATGACAAGTTGAGAGGCTCCCAGTGCAAGCATTACCAATCAAGGTAAACATCACTCATGAGGATGGTGCTAAATCTAAATTCCATTCAAAACATGAGTAATATTAACTTTCCACTTGAGTATCTCCAACTTTACACATGCCTTTGAAAGGAGGAGGCTCTCCTATTTATACAAAACATAAGAAGCTAGCTCATTAATGGAGGTCCATTATTCTCTCCCTAGATCCCTAGAAAATCTCATAGAGTTACAACTAAAATAGGTAATGATGAGACACATATAGAGTTACAACTCAACTAGGTAATGATGAGACACATATCCTCTTTGACCTTTATCCAAATCTTCTTCCATATCTTGAAGGGAATTCGAATTTGAGCATTGGAGGCCACATAAGGGTGCCTTGGAAGCTTCCAAATGACCTACACATGTCATGAAACTCAAGCCGCTTTTGAGTATTGGTGAGCCCCAGTATTGCAGCAATAATGCTGCAACTCCTGGAACTCTCTTCTTTAATTTTATCAACCCGATAGTTCGTAACAAACTTGGAAGCGTCGGTGTTGTATGCACAAGTACTAGCTCTTGCCGCGGTCGTCACTTAGTCAGCTGGCACAAGTCCGCTAGGAGCTTGAGCCAACTTCTATGAGCTCTTAGAAGAAGCCTTTTAACTGATGGATGAAAGCTAACTCAAAGAAGGCTGATCTACTTGCAGAAAGAAACTGGAAAGCTGAAAGGAAATGTAAACCCTAGCAAACCCTAATTTTACCAGCTATCCCTACCGATGCAAGAAAGAGGATGCAAGCTACTGAAAGAAATTCCATTGACTTCTAGGAAGGTAAATACATGTATCTAAGCTACTTCTACAGTAACATCTGAAAAAAAAAAAAACATCTTTTTGTATTTTTGAATAAGTTGCCAGAATTATCATGCATGCGATTTGACTGTTTTGACTGTGCAGAGGTGGATTGGCGAGAGGAAATGCTTGGAGGAGGCCAGGAAGGTTCAGAGAGGGCCTAAGGGGTCCCTAACACCCTTCCAGAGAGTTTCACAGAGTTTGGCTAGCAATAAACCTCATTCGTGAGCTTCTACAGGAAGTCTGCAGGGGTTCTACAGGATGTTCTGGGATTTCTATAGGATGTTCTGTAATTTTCTACAGGATGTTCAGAAATGGGATTTTGGAGGATGGATGGAGGAAGAAGGATGAAGGAGTGGGTATGGAGGTGAGATAAGGGTGTTAAGGGGTCTAGGACCTGGCGCATGAGGCTAAGGAGCGATTGGATTTGGTTCAAGGATGGAGGAAGTGATGATGCACAAGAATGTAGAAATTAGGGCAAGGTGGGAAAAGTATGGCAAATGAAGGGTAGGAATCATGGATTAAGGGTTGGATTAGATTATCTGATGGAGGAAAGGTAGATAGAGAGGTAATACAGGTGATCTGCACACAATTTTCTAAAACTGAGCAAACAAAGACTATACAAACCCAAGATCTAGCTATCTTGACCTAAATAACAACAAGGAAAATGAACAAGAGTTTATTTGCAAAGAAATAATGTGAAATGATATACAAACTAAGAAATCAAGAATCTGAACATGTAACCAACTTCTGAAAATAAAAATTGAACACTAATGGTTGCATGGCGAAGCAAAGATAGTGTTTTTTGCAGCAAAGTCACCTTTGTCGCAGCTCATGATACCACTAAGGGAGAGGTGAGATCAGAGGTGCTTGATGGCCTTTTTCTGAAGATCTTCCCTGTTAAGAACCTATCAAATCAATGTGAACATGAAAAGCTATTTTAATCATCGAAAACAACCTAAATAACAAAACAAGATTTAAATCTAAATAGCAAATTTTATTCTGAGAATGTAGCAAAAACACATAAAGATAAAGAAAGGAGGTACTGGGCACTTGAGATGGGCCCAACCCCAAGAGCTACAGCCTCCTAAGAGAGATTTAGAGCTTGTGAAAAGTTGGATTCATCTTTATTGAGCAAGAAAAGAAGAGTTACATCAAAACTTTCCACAAGGGAAAGCTTGAAAATGTGCTGAAATGCAAAGCTAATCTACTGACTAAAATCGAACTACAAGCTAGCTAACTTCTTCCTACAAAGTGACTAACTGAAATGAGGCCCTAAGCCCTCTTATTTATACAAATTGAGGACCCCAACAGCCCTCCTAAACTTTAGGAACTCGGCTGCCAAAACTTGTAGTTAACAACACTTTTACTAGCACTTGCTCGGCTGCCCTTGTGATGATTGATTTGGTAGCCCTTGAACTCTGAGCTGATGGTGGAGAATTCGAGGTAAGGGCCCATAAATGAAGGGGACACCTTCCTAAAAATCCTCTCCCTTGTTCTCCCACAAATTTGGCTGCTAAGTGCTCATTAAAACCTTTGATTTTGTCTCAAAATTGACTAAAAATATGCACAAAGCACCCATTAGACTTGTTGGCATAATGACTAACCCAATTCACTCTATTAGCATAAATATAATAAAAAACATGCAATAAACTAATGAGAATGGTGGATTTAATTCGAATTAGGAGATTGAATGAGCCCATATAATTATCCATTTTTGGGGCTCATCATCACCCCCCTATTGAAAGTGTTGCTCATCCTCTGAGCAACTAATCTATCTCCTCATCTTTGATGTCCCTGGTGGCCTTCCTGTCATGCCAAGCTTTTGAAGTGATGTCCTCTTCTTGGTCATGAAACCATGTTTTTCTCTCTGCTTCTTCCCACTGCCTGTGCTCCTTTTCCTAGAGAATTCTCAGCTTCCTGTAGAACTGTCTCAGCATCCTGTAGAGAGGCCTTTGTGTCCAACATTTTCATTCCTTCTCTGCAGGTGGACGTCTACGGGCTTCCCCGTTCATAGGTGATGGATGCCTTTGAGGGGACCTCTCCCTTGCTGTGGTAGGGGTGTCGACAATGGTGATTGGTTCTTTGGACAGTGGTTGGGGTCTGCCAGTTTTAATTCTTACACTTCTTCTTGCCTTAAAGTACAGGGGAGGCTCCCTCTTTCGCTTGTCCTTCTACTTGGGGGATGTGCTTAGGGTGGCCAGCATAGCTGCGGCCTCCCCAGCTAAAATCTCGGCCGATTTCTCCTTCTGCTGCCCTTTCCCCAGACTTCCTGTAGAAATTCCTGTAGTGGCCGTTTCTAGCTTTCTGTAGAAGCAGTTTTCTGGCTTCCTGTAGAAATAGTCTGCTCGCTTCTTGTAGAACCAGTTTTCCCTTATTTGGCTTGCTTAGCTGGGGGTGCCTTCTCTTTGACTTGTGCTGTGGTTGCCTTAGGTGTGCCTTTACTTGTTTGTACCTTTTCAGTCCTCTCTGCCCGGGTTTGCAACCGCTTCTCCCTTGGCGTTTGTGTTTTTACTCCACTCACAGCTTTGGCCTCTGCAGCTTGTCCCTTTTCTTGCTTTTCCTCTTGCCTTTCCTATTGCTTTGCCTGTGGCTTTTCCTGTGGTGGCCTATCCTGGGTTTCCTTACCCCTGGCTTTCTCTTCTGCCTCAATGTGCTCCCTTTCCTCACTGCTGGCTGAAGTGAGTTCCTTGGCCAAAATTCGGATATAATGCTCTGTTTTGGCTTGTGCTCTGATCAGAAGGGGAGTTCTGTGTATGGTTTCCTCCCTAGAACTTTGAAGATAGTATCCCTCAGGTGTATATATTCCATTGTGCACCTAATCCCTGGTTAGATTGCTATTTCTGCCCAAAACTCGACTGTCAAAATGAAATTAGGCTCTCACAGACAGAGTGCAGAGCTTAATTTTCACACCAACCATATAGCAATCACAAAAATTTTATATGTGCACAGGTGAGCCTTACAGTGGTTTATCGTTATAATGGGGAGAGTTTGTTAACAGGAACCATGGAGGTGAATATGACGCAACACCATTTAAAAGAAATTCTGTGTATCATATAAGCAAACCACCATTCTTGACCCACAGGCAGACTGGTTTTAATTTTCCCCACTTCAAACAAGCTAGTTCACCACCTTTTGAAATATCATGCATGGGAATGGTGTTTTTGAGCCTACCTCTCTTCAAGCTCCAAATTTGATGAAGAAAACTCGGGCTTTTCTGCTCTGGAAGGCTTTGTTGTACTTTCCTGTAGAACGTCTTCCTGTAGAATGCCCCTGCGCCTCTAAGTGAGCCCGATACGCTGGAGAATTGTGAACCAGGCCGCAAAGCTCAATGGAGGACGACGGGTTAATCATTTTATGGAAGCAGAGGATGCATACTTCAGTTGAAAATGTTGCAAGTGCAACTTAACAGCAACTTGTGAGTTTCAGCCGAGCGTTCGTTAATTGCTGCGTGATTTGTGGTGAGGTGGCAAAAATGTGCACTGGCTTTATTTGAACTGCAGTGATTTTATGAACTGCATGTTCTCTTCTATCTGTTAATCATTTGATGTCATGTGCGCTCGAGTTCAACACGTCTACCACTACCTGTGTTTTTTAAATTTCACGTGAACGACTATACACGTATGCTGCGTGATTTTTGCCTGGATGAGTGCAATCGAATCTGGCTAGCTTCTTGGTTGAATCCCACCATCTCATTCATTCATGCAGTGCTTAGATTAGATTCATGCAATAGAGGAATGAGTTTTAGTCACATACCTGGAAGTCGAATGTGGCTGCTGTGAGGTGCTGTGGCCTTTCATTTGCTACATGCATTGGTTTCTGTGGTTGCATGAGGGCTTGGTGGCTAATTCATGGCTATTTTTCTCTTGTGCAGGTATCCTCTAGCCAAATCCATGCTGTAGGAGCTGGCTTCACGTTTAGATCTGCACCCTCAAGCTCCATCTAGACTCTTATTTTCATTTTTTTCTTTTTTTCTTTTTTTTCTACCCTACCCTACTTGAAAAACAAAATCATTTTCAAGTGTAAGAATACTTCCAATGGAGCCATGTGCACATCGATATTAGAGACAAAATGATGTGGAGGCTTGAAATGCATGCTTTGACAGCTATCCGGATTTCAGAGACCAAATGATCTGACTGTGAAGGGATCAAACATAGTTGAGGAAGAGAGTACCGCTACAACTTAGTGACGATCTGAAACCATATCTCAATATAACTCTGATATCCTTGATCCTTTTGCTGATCTAGATCATGTTTCATGTCACCTTCTACCATGACTTTCTCATCTTCCTCTTTTTGCTGATCTTTCTCTTGAATACATGGAAGATTTGATGGTAACCATGAGGGAACTTTCTTGATCTCTGATTTTGATGCCTTCTCTCCATCAAGTGCAGCCCATGGTTCTTTGATCTCCTCTTTTGAATCTTCTTTTGCCTTTGGTCCTTCAATATTGTCAATATAATCTCTTTTTTGCAACACTCTTCCTGTGCTATGGTGAAGATCATTGAGCTCAAGAGGAGTCATTTGGACATGTGGTCCCTCAGCTTTGCAATTGGGTTGAGCTATTCCAATGTGCGGGTTTGGAAATGGTGGTATGGGTAGTTGAGTGGGGGTGTATATTTGAGATGGATGTGGATGGGGTTGTGGTTGGGCAGGTGGTGGAGGCAAAGGAGTGGGAGGAGAGTTGTACTGGGGCCTCCACCCTTGATGAGGTGCATTCCACTGAGGCTGTGGCTGAGCATAAGAGTGAAATGAATGAGCAGCTGGTTGGGCATAATATTGAGGAGGATCTGACCAAGGAGGGGGTGTGGACCAGGAAGGATGAGCAGGGGGACCCCAAGAAGGCATGGAAGTGGCTTGATAGGGGTCGTAATAGGTCTGGGATGTCCCTTGCATTGCCTACTGGTAGGGTATGGGTCCATGTGGCTTTCTTTGGTTCATATAATAGAGTGATTCAGTGGCTCCTTTGGCTCTCTGACATGCAGCTTTAAGTCCAGGCAAGGAAGGGCACTGATTCGTAGGATGGTATTCTTCACAAATGAAACACACTTCTAGGGAGTGCATTGGACATTCATTCCTAGGATTATTTCTGGTGCACCTAGGACAAAATATGTCCAAAGCCCTCTTGGCTTCCTCTTGCTTCCTTTGGATTCGCAAGGTATCCAATTGCATGGTAAGAAACTGCCTCATATCACTCTTGAAATCTTCCATCTGATTTTCAAATTCATTTTTGGACAAGGTACTGCTCCCAACATTTCTGCTTGTAGCCATTTGCTCCAGAGGAATGTTTTCTTCTTCCTCTTCCCTTGAGGTTCTTCAAATATGTCTTGCTATCCACCTAAGGGTTCTTTAATCACAGCCATCGAAGAAGAGAGAAGGTTGGCTATGTGAAGCAGTGGGGGTGTTGTGCAAACATTTTTCTGACTTATCTCTACTCCTACACGGCATGAAAGGAAATCTTTTTGGTTGATTTTTGTTTTTTTCTGATTGAAATGAAAGCAGGAAAGGACTAATCTATTTTTCTCAAATGAAATTGCGGGAATGAAATGCTAGGCTACGCTTGCGGAATTGAAATGCTAATCTATGCTTGCAGAAATGAAATTGCAGAATTTGAAATGCTAATCTATGAAAGTAGGAAATATCTACTCTACTTTTTCGGAAATGAAATAGCAGAATGGAAATGAAATAAACTACTTAGCAGAAGGTTGTAGTAGAAAATAGAATAAAAGCAGCAATCACAAATACTCTGATGCTTCCCTGGCAACGACGCCAAAAAGAGTGGTGAGCCCTAGTATTGCAACAATAATGCTGCAACTCCTGGAACTCCCTTCTTTAATTTTATCAACCCAGTAGTTCGTAACAAACTTGGAAGCGGCAATACTGTATGCACAAGTACTAGCTCTTGCCATGGCTGTCACTTAGTCAGCTGGCACAAGTCCTCTAGGAGCTTAAGCCAACTTCTATGAGCTCTGAGAAGAAGCTTTTTAACTGATGGATGAAAGCTAACTCAAAGAAGGCTGATCTACTTGCAGAAAGAAACTGGAAAGCTAAAAGGAAACGTAAACCCTAGCAAACCCTAATTTTACCAGCTATCCCTACCGATGCAAGAAAGAGGATGCAAGCTACTGAAAGAAATGCCATTGACTTCTAGGAAGGTAAATACATGTATCTAAGCTACTTCTACAGTAACATCTGAAAAAAACATCTTTTTGTATTTTTGAATAAGTTGCTAGAATTATCATGCATGCGATTTGACTATTTTGACTATGCAGAGGTGGATTGGCGAGAGGAAATGCTTGGAGGAGGTCAGGAAGGTTCAGAGAGGGCCTAAGGGGTCCCTAACACCCTTCCAAAGAGTTTCACAGAGTTTGGCTAGCAAGAAACCTCATTCATGATCTTCTATAGGAAGTTTGCAGGGGTTCTACAAGATGTTCTGGAATTTCTACAGGATGTTCTGGAATTTCTACAGGATGTTCTGTAATTTTCTACAGGATGTTCAGAAATGGGATTTTGGAGGATGGATGGATGAAGAAGGATGAAGGAGTGGGTATGGAGGTGAGATAAGGGTGTTAAGGGGTTTAGGACCTGGCGCATGAGGCTAAGGTGTGATTGGATTTGGTTCAAGGATGGAGGAAGCGATGATGCACAAGAATGTAGAAATTAGGGCAAGGTGGGAAAAGTATGGCAAATGAAGGGTAGGAATCATGGATTAAGGGTTGGATTAGACTATCTGATGGAGGAAAGGTAGATAGAGAGGTAATATAGGTGATCTGAACACAATTTTCTAAAACTGACCAAACAAAGATTATGCAAACCCAAGATCTAGCTATCTTGACCTAAATAACAACAAGGAAAATGAACAACAGTTTATTTGCAACGAAATGATGTGAAATGCTATGCAAACTAAGAAATCAAAAATCTGAACATGTAACCAACTTATGAAAATAAAAATTGAACACTAATGGTTGCATGGCGAAGCAAAGATAATGTTTTTGGCAGCAAAGTCACCTTTGTCCTAGCTCATGATCCCACTGAGGGAGAGGTGAGATCAGAGGTGCTTGATGGAATTTTTCTGAAGATCTTCCCTGTTAAGAACCTATCAAATAAATCTGAACATGAAAAGCTATTTTAATCATCAAAAACAACCTAAATAACAAAACAAGATTTAAATCTAAATAGCCGATTTTATTCTAAGAATGCAGCAAAACACATAAAGATAAACAAAGGAGGTATTGGGCACTTGAGATGGGCCCAACCCCAAGAGCTACAGCCTCCTAAGAGAAATTTAGAGCTGGTGCAAAGCTAGATTCATCTTTATTGAGCAAGAAAAGAAGAGTTACATCAAAACTGTCCACAAGGGAAAACTTGAAAATGTGCTGAAATGCAAAGCTAATCTACTGACTAAAATCGAACTACAAGCTAGCTAACTTCTGCCTACAAAGTGACTAACTGAAATGAGGCCCTAAGCCCTCTTATTTATACAAATTGAGGACCCCAACAAGCCTCCTAAACTTTAGGAACTCGGCTGCCAAAACTTGTAGTTAACAACACTTTTACTAGCACTTGCTCGGCTGCCCTTGTGATGATTGATTTGGTGGCCCTCGAACTCTGAGCTGATGGTGGAGAATTCGAGGTAAGGGCCCATAAATTAAGGGGACACCTCCCTACAAATCCTCTCCCTTGTTCTCCCACGAATTTGGCTGCCATGTGCTCATTAAAACCTTTGATTTTGTCTCAAAATTGACTAAAAATCTGCACAAGGCACCCATTAGACTTGTTGGCATAATGACTAACCCAATTCACTCTATTAGCATAAATATAATAAAAAAAATGCAATAAAATAATGAGAATGGTGGATTAAGTTGAGTTAGGAGGTTGAATGAGCGCATATAATTATCCATTTTTGGGGCTCATCAAGTATTAGCAAGTATATGTCATTTTTCTAAGTTTTAACCATAAATTGACTTAAAATACTAGAAATCATTAGCTTTTGGAAAACACAAAGGTAACCCCATGGAATGATGAAAATGGAGGCTAATGAAAAATTATATGGCTATGGAGTTGCGACATGTGAGTGAAATGGTGGCAATGAAGGTGAAAGTGGATGATATTTTGAAGACGTTTTGGAGACTCTACAATGTCCGAGGTTGAGAGGAGATCGACGGAGGTAACCAAAGACCAAGCTTTCAGTTTGGTAGCTAGCCCTGCCAAACCAGAGAGGGCTCTCTCTATGAAATCACGACCAAAATATTACTGGAATGTAAACGATTTTACGCTAGATAGCTAGCCTCGGGTAGCTTTTGGAAAATTTAGGGTTTTGTTGCTGGATAAGAGAGAAAAACAAGGTAGCTAGGTCAACATGATCAAAGGGTTACAACAACAAAGATATACAGGAGCAAGGTAGCAATACTTTTGTTATGGATCTAGGGTTTGTCAGTGTAGTATAGTGTTTATAAGAAGCAAAAATGTCTTAATGAGCATGAAACATGAATTCATTAAGCAAGAAATAAAGTAACACATAACGAAATTTGCATCAAAATAGAGCTTTATGCAAATAATTATGTTTATAAACTGTAAGGAAATCCATTGAAGAATTGATGAACAGAAAGAGAAGATGAATATCTTTCATATAAAGCTATAACAGAGAAAAAAACAACATCACAAACTTACTACACATGAATTCCTAAATAATGGTTGCAAATTGTACCCTTTGATTTCTAGAAAATGTCCAAGTACAAGCTACAAGTGTTCTCTCCTCTTATGTCCAACCTATTCTATCACTGAGAAAATGATACATAAAGACCAAAACAACATCTCCCCACTCTCAGGGGTCGAATCCATGACTCTAGGAACTGCTCCATGAGGTGTTCTAACCAAACCCTAATGTCTAGGGAGGTTTAAAACAACTTCTCCATTTAACTTTGGCTCTAACCACTCTCATAAATGACGCCAAATTTACATCAAAACAACTCAAAAATGCTAATTACCCACTATTAAATCATTTACATACTTAATTACATCATTTACATAGGTAAAAATTCAAACTAGGTCAAACTGATGAAGAAAATTGCCCTCCTGGAAAAAGCGCAACGAATCTGGAAAAAGGGCAGTGTGGTTGAGGAAAAACGCAGTGTGAGATTACATGCCGCTTTCGGAGGTCTTCCTGAACTCCACACTGGGCTTATGATAGCTCATTGGAAAGATATTTCTGTCTTATACACAATGGACTCCTTAAGCATTGAAAATGATTAAGTATAGCCCCTCAAAAATCAATTATCCTAATACTGGTCAAAAAGCCTAGCGTGGCCTTCAAAAACAGGGCAAAAAGGTGTTTTTTAGGTGGTTTTTGACCATTTTCACCCTGCAAAAGTTGATTATTTGGGTATCCATGTGTCCAAATCTGATTTATAAGTCAAGGTCTATCGAACCATGTAAAGTTTCGGTTATTTAGAGCCCTCCAAAAAAAGCACAGCATGGCCCATGCCACGCTTTTGGCAGGGTGACTGTGCCAAAAGTTACAAAAATTCCCAAAAAAACAAAATTTCCTCCAAAATTATTTAAAATTGGTATGTAAGTTTACCAAGTGGTATGCTATGCTATAAGGGAGGCATCAATGAGAAAATCTAGCTTTTCCTTCCCTTTTTTCTTGATTAAGGTTTTATTGAGCCTTCTCTTTAACTGTTTGACCTTTTCTATCAAAATCAAGTTCCTTATGTAGTAATGGGAACCCATGTGTTTTTGAAGTCTCTTGTCCCTGTTAGACCTCTTGAGAAGCTTATCTAAATGATGATTGACTTTTCCTAGCCAATATTCCTTGTCTTCATTGATTTTCATGTCAATAAGCTCATTCACCATGATCTGCTTCCTTTATTGCTGAAGTGCCTTTTTAAGGCCTTTTGTCTTTGGTTTTTGTCTTGCCACTTTCTCTTGAGTTTCAATTGAGTCCTCTACCTCTATCACTAATTTACCTTTAGTCTCCTTTTGCAATTTCATAATGTGTTTCTCTTCAATCATTCTATCAACTTTCAACTGCATGTTTTCCTGTTGTAGGCATGCTATGAAAGCATTTTCCTCTGTCAATTTGTCCTGCAACCATTTGAGTTCATTCTCCTTGTCAACCATATACTTCTCAACTGTCCTAGGCTCCTCATTAGCCTTCAAATTAGTCTCATCAACATGAAGATGAAAAGAGTCATCATCTTGGAAAAGTGTCTCATGATGTAAAGGTGATCCATGTTGTGCTAATGTAGAAGGCTTGGCCCCTTCCACCATTTGTGGAGTAAACACAAAATTGTTCCCTCTTTGATAATTTTTGGCCACTTTATCCTCACCTCTCTTCTTCTTCATTGTAGATCTACTAGATGATCCAATTTCTGTTTGAGTAGGGGTGCTGATGATGAAATAGGTCTATTAGGCTGGTTGAAAGAAGGCAAAAACACCTCTACTTCAATGAATGTCTCCTAGGCAATATTTAGCTGCTTAAGATGATGAAGGACAATAATCTTGATGAGGGAGTGATGAAAGAGTTTGTTTTGTTGTAGCTCACTGTTTCTATGTTGCGCTTTGTATGCCATCTTGTCTAGGCTTCTATACAAGTAGTAGGGTATGGTGAGTAGTTTCACCCTAGTAAAATCCATAAATAGTCTGATGTGATAGTTGTAGAGCCTAGAGAATCTCCTCTCACCAGTGAAATATTTCATTATGATCTTCATCAAAGGTACAAACTTGTCAAGGAGTTGGCCAAAAGGAAATATTTTCTTGATGTTGTCTTCGTATGGAGCTTTGAGGTAGGGTTGATACAGTTAAGCAACCATTTCTTGAGTCTTAAACCACTTTTCACCAATGTTTGGTATTCTTGTAGCTAATTCTATGATGTCAGTTGAGATGAAAAAATTTACCCCTGCAATTGTGACTTTATCCTTTTTGAGTTTTGTGACAAACAATCTAGTCAATTCAGCATGATATTGGACTTTTTGCACCAACTCACAAAACTCAAGACACCCTACATGCTGAAAACACTGCTTTGCAACTGGTGAAGACATCAGCTCCTGATTATTTAGAGGTTCATGCATTGACACCTTTCCACCCTTATTATAAGTTTTCTTCTCCTCCTCCATAATCCCATCCTCCATAGCAAACTGTGAATACAAATCTTAAGGAGAAAAACAGGGGAAGGGAAAGAGGAAATAGGCTAATGGGGTTAGGGAGTGGAATTAAGTGTGAAAAAATTTAAGGAGATAGGGAAGGGTGTGAGGGAGTGTTATTAAGTGATAGGGAGTGAAATGAGTGGGGGATATGGGCTATAGAATTTATACACAGGCCCAAGGTATTAGGCTACCAAAAATGCAACATAGGGGTAGGGTTTGGTTTTAGGGATTTAGGGAGTATGAGTGTGGGGTATTAGGGCCTTTAGGGAATATATATGAGTGTGTAAGAGGAAGGGAGATGAAAATGAGAGGAAATAAGGGGTTTGAGGGTTTAAAAAACTAGGAATGAAGAGTGCTACAGAAAAGCGTAGCATAGGGGAAAAAGAGGAGGTCTACACCATAGAAAATATGAAATAAACTGATTGGAAAGAATGTGAGCCTTCAAATTACTTGATTAACCTTTTTGGAGACTTGATTTGCCCTTGAAAACCCTTGGAAATTCACTTGATTACCCCTAAATAAAAGTGCAGCATTCAGAGGGAAAAGCACAACGTTCACTGCAAAAAACACAGCATGCAGGGAAAAGCGCAACATGCCCAGTGAAAAGCACAGCGAAATGTCTTAAAAATGCAGCGAACGAGCTAGAGCTCAATTTTTGGAATATCTTTGGCCCTATAAATGGTGAGTAAGTGGTTGATAATGAAAGGGAGCTTCTTTAGCAATGAAACAAATGAGATAAATGGAACAACGATGGTCTTGTATAGCTTGTAAAGCTGATTCCTTTCATATAAGTGGGGTGGCCCACACTATGCCTTTCTCACTTTTGTATTGGAAACCATGTAGTTTACGAATATTTGAATACAACTTGAGATTATTTGAAACTTGTTACAAAATATTCATTTGAAATAAAACCTTTTTGAACCAATTTGTATCACTACTCCTTTACATTCCAAATTTATGAATGGAATGAGAAATTCAATGACTGAAACCCTAGTAACCTAATGGATGATAGTGAGCTAGATGAAGACCATGATAATGAAACTAATATGATCATAAAGCTTTTCAGAGATGGCACATCCAAATTTATGATGACAATGACTAAAACATGGCAATTTGTAAAGGAGTAATTGACAACCTAGACACACTAACCAGTGACCAAAATTTTTGAATGGAAGACCTAGTGAAATGATAAGAACTTTACCTTAAAACCTAATGGATCTTCTGAAAGAGAACATTTTATCATTGGTGGCAGGTAAAACTGACTGACACTAACAAGCCTGACAATGACCTTACCCTCGAAATGGCGGTGAACGTTAAACCTTAGCATTCTTTGGGGCCAATGTTTATTGTTTCTTTGCCTAATGTCATTCCTTGTGACTTGTGTATTGTTAAATCCCATTCTATTCGAAGTGGTATATGTTTGCGTTTACCCCTTGTGATAGGGTAAATGGGTGCATATGTTGGGTGTGAAATGTCCCATGGTGTTCCTTTGTATTGGTTGAAGTCGATTACCACGAAGGATGGTAATTCTGGGGGCTTTGAGTTAGGTTCATAAAATATTGAAATGACTTTTCCAAGTGCGCCATTAACAAGGCCTGCATGTACCCACAAGTTGTTGGTGAGTATAACTTTTTGTTCATTGCATAAGAGTACCTTTGTGTCTAGATGTTCATCTTCTGTTGTAGTAGGAGTTTGCTCCCTTTGTTGTTCTGTAGATCAAACCATTGTAACTAGCATGTTAAAAATTTATAGCATTGTTTTATTATGCAAAGAAACTAAGTTGTTTGTTGCATATAGGTGCATGGAGTCTTGAAATTTTTGTTTCTCTTCATGTGTAAGAGAGGAATTTGTCCTTGACATTAGGATTTTCCAATCTTCAAGTGTAGGTGTTCCATTTCTAAGATTTGTGAGGATTTTGCGGAAAGCAACTTCGGAAGGGTTAGCACCTTGCTGGCGAAAAATAGTTGAAAGTGTTATGAATGTGTTGAAGTTGTACCAAAGTGCAGTGCCACATGATGTGCTAGCGTATAGAGGAATGCCCTTCACAGGTGGTAACTAGCCTAAATCTCCGACAAGGATAATGGAGCAATTGCCAAATGGTGCATTTCGATAATGGGGGAATTCCTCTCTTAGGCGATCGTCAATGCGGGAAAGAATTTTTGGACTGATGAAGCTCATCTCAGCAATGAGGATGTACTCTACATGGTAGAGTTGCTCTTGCAAGTGTAGGAGTCACTACGCTTCAACATGATGCATTGATTGGATAGAGATGCGAAGGGAATAGTGGATTGTAAGGGAATTTATGTTGAAAGTTTCAACGCCGGTGGGTGCAAGTAACAATGAAGGGTTTTTTCTTGTTGGGGAGTCTTCCATAAATGCACGTTGCAAACATTTAATTAAATAAGATTTTCCTGTCCCAAGTGTCCCTTGTATGATGATTCTAAGTGGGGGTTTTGGTGAAGGGTTTTTGAAGTGAGAAAGAACAATGGTAAAAGTTGTTTGTTGGGTGGGAGAGAAGGTGTGATCTTGGGGGAGGGTTGAAAAAGGATGATGGTGGTTTTGATTATTTGAGCGGTTGAATACAATGAAATTTATAACCATTTATTGCAGGTGGAGAGGGATAGAAGTATGCGATTAATTTTGGTTAGCCACAAAGTCACGATGACCAATCATTTCAAGGTCATCAATTTCAATGTTGTAGCCTAGGTGGAGGTGAGAGAGGATTTTCCATTCATTCGTTTGCATGGGGTCAAGAGGGGGGTTGAGAAGGGTAGCCATAGGAGTAGATTGATTTCTGGGTTGTGGAATTTGTAGCTCTTGAATTTCTCGATGAACATGCCATGGTGTATATGTCCCTTTGTTTTGTTCCCTATGTGTAATTATTTCCTCACCGGTGGATCCAATTTCATTGGGGAGTGTGCGGAAAGGGAATAACAATAGTAGTTCACTCCAAAAAAAAGTGGCATAACAAGGATCTTTAGGGGAAGGGATGACAATGTATCGTGGCAAGACATGTACAATCATTGAAGGGAATATGTGTTTCCATTTGTTTTGTTTGAGTAGAAAATGACCAAGAGTGGGAAGCTTCAAGGAGGGACAACACTTCCAATGACACAGGTCTATTCATGTATGAAATAATGAAGGTCGGTGGTGAAAGAGGATTTTCAGAATCATGAAAAACACATCTAAAAACAATTCTATTAACATTCAAAGAAATAAATGTGCGAGAGGTAGTTTTTGTAACAAATGGCATATTTCTTGTGCGCCAATGACTCTATATGCAATGGTTTCTGTAAGGAGTTTCTGGATGACAGTAATAGTAGGCGCATTTGGAGCAACATTGTGTGAGAGACGTGCTACGTACTTTGAAATATAACTTAACAAAACATGGCGGGATAGAGCTCATTGAAAATCAACATTTTCTCTCTAGATAGAAAGTAGATTGACATTGTGTACATTCAATCTATCATCATTGCGAGAAGGGACGTAGGTTTTTTCACCTTTATGGTCAATGAACAGTGAAGATGTGGAGTTTAACTCCCACAGTACTCCATATCGACAACTAAGAACATTTTCTTTTTTGCGAAGACAAGAAGATAAATGAAACTTTGTGTGACATTGAATGCAATTGACAAGCTCTTCATAGTCTTCAGACTAGGTTGACCTAAATATTGATGTTGTGTCAAGAAGACATGGGTTATGAATTACTAATTGGTGAAGTGATATATTGCGATGTTGGGGGTGTCACATATTCCAAGCAGTTACACAGTGAACAAAATATTTATGAGCATCAACAACATATGTTTCATTGTTCCAATCAAGAGTGTCCATATTTGGTGCATTTTGCAACCAAAGGAAGCCATGTATGTGTGTGGATCCTCTATGTTTCCATTTGTATTTGAATATAATATGAAAGTAAAATTTGGTTCAGACATATTTACAATGTATAAATTAATGCAGAGAGAAATGGTTATTAAAAAATACTTGCACCAATAATCAACTGTGTGGAGGCCTTTTTGTATGACTTCTTCGAGGAAAATTGTAAATCTGCAATGCATATATTGGGATGTTAGATGTGGGTTTTTAATTATGTTTTGAATTCTCCATTGGAAGTGGTTGTTTGAACCAGAGGGAACATTGGTAGGCATGATCATGTGCAAGTCATGCCATTTGGTATCAGCTGCACTAAGAGTGAAGAAGAATGTCAGGCTTCCAATTTGTGTGATCATGTCAATTAGTTCACATCGTCGCTTGTTCCAGAAATATCGTGTTCCTCATACACCTGAGTCAAAATGCATGACCTTCTCAAGCAATTTTGAGTCTGGGAAGTCACGAAGACATTATCGTAGATCTAAAACAGTTGTTGGTAGGTTGTTCACAATGTATTTCTTCACAAAAACAATAGCAGTTGCTCAGCTATGGTGGCACATTAGAATGTTATGGAGGTAGTAGTAGAATCTTGGATTTTGGCCAAATCGGTTATCATGGTAGTGCAACAAGTGAAAAGCATATTCATGCATATCAACTTTTGTAATTCTTGGTTGTGTGATCATGGAAATTCCTGTAGGAAAGAGTGTGGGGAATGACATAGAAACGAGGCCCTCAGCGTTGTATTCATTCATAGTCGATAGAGATATTGCAGGGTAGTCAACCGAGATTGTTGAATTCGCATGGGTCAAGTGCAAATAAGCACAAATGTGTTAAATTTTGGTACATGAATTTATGAGTATTGGAACGAAAGAATAAGGTTGGATATCTAATGGAGTTAGCATGACACCAAGATCGTAAGTAGAATAAAAAATGGTTTGATGGGGTTCAAAAGAGGAGGTGGTTACATTATGAAGAAGAGAAGAAATATCTGTAGGTTGATCTGGTAGAGCATAAATTGTAGATGGGTTGAGTTGGACATCCTTGTAGTAGGGATCATTAGTTAGTTTGTATTCAAGTGTCGCAAGTACACATGACTTGCAAATGAATAATTCATAATCCTTTTCAGAAGGATTGTGCCTTTTCACAATGAGGATGTCTAATTCAAAAACCATTCGAGGTAAGTATTTGGAAATAGTAGTGATGTCTTGAGGGAAGTTGATTGTATGGCCACTATATTTGTATTGACCACCACAGGCATGAGTGACTTGTAGAATGGGGTTCACATGTGTAATGAGAATTTCCTCAACTTGTGTTAAATTTTGAAGGACATATGGTTGTTCGTTAGGGTCCATGTTGTTCAGATGAGAAAAATGATTGGTAGATTTAGATGATGCACAACAAAAGCAAGAAAGGCTACCATGTAAAAGCCTTGTTTTCATACCTGGGTATGATTCTTTGCATATTGTGCAAACATGCATGGTAGAAAGTTTATCTATCCTTTGTCGAAAGTGATGGTGTTCATCATTAAGGGGGGGCAGGTTATATTGGTTTTGATGAAGGTGAGGTGAGCTAGTTTGCATAGTTGGGAGAGCACTTGAGGTGGGAAGGGATGTAGTGGAAGTAGTAGGTATTTTGTGGTTTTTATAAAGAATTTGTCGGTGTGCATTTATTGTATCTTTGTTTTGTGCATAAAGAAGATACCTTTGTTCATTTTTATCTGCATTTTGATTGTTTCTTGGCATATCTAAGCAAGTAGAAATAATTTATCGTTAGTTTGGAGACATAAGAAACTTAGAGTGAATCATAAATGAGTTTTTTATGCATAGAAAATGTGTTACAAGTTTTAGAATTCCATCTTTTTATTTGAACATCATTGAATGATAGCAAGAATAGGTAAATGGACAAACATGCAATTTATAGACACATAAATAGTGGAGTAAGAATGAATTGACATTGTTGCAGATGTTGATATATAGGTTATGTAAATTTTGAAGGGGTAAGCATACATATGTTGGAATTATTAAACAAGAGTATTGCCAAAATATACGTTATTGTAGCATCAAACATTAATAGGAGAAGAGCAAGATAAGTAAACTTTCATTTATTTATTTATTTGAAAGTTAGTGAAAAATAGCATGAATAGATAAATAAGCAAAAGATCAATGTATAGACATAAAAATAATGGAGAAAAAACAATGAATTATGTAGGATTTAACCCCGTGCAGAAATTACCTGCATACAAATTATAAAACATAGAAAATAAACATTGTGAGAGCCTAACACATAAAACACATCTACATAGAGATTTTCTCCTGGATCCCAAAACCGAGACTACCAGCTTGATTTTTCATTATGTTCCTTTCAATGTTATAATACATATTTATACATGCCGAAGCATCCAATACCATGGACCGAAAACCATTGCGTCCAAAAAGCATGTGCGAAAATCATGTACAAAACCATAGGTGGGTCTGCCCAACCTAACATAGGGTCCAAAACCAAAATTTTCTGGGGCGCTGCCCCGGACCCCATAAAGTGGGGTTACGGGTACACCTCAAACCCCCTGTTAACTATGTGGAAAGAATATAACACAACCCAACATTCTCCCACTTGTTGTTTTCTTTCCACAGGGGGCCACAAGAGAGCTTAGTCGTTTTTCCAGCCTTGAAATTCCCATTGTCTCTCTACACCAATAGAACTTCTCAGAGCTCACAGATTTTGTCAATTCATATGCAGTATTCTTCAAAGTGTCCACCTTTACCAGCAACACCTTTTTGTCTTCTATCATATCCCTCACAAAGTGATACTGAACATCAATTTTCTTTGTCTTTGAATGATATGCAGGGTTCTTTGCCAAGAAAATTGCACTTTGGCTGTCACATTCTATCCTTATAGATTCCTGTACTAACCCCATACTTGAACACAATCTCTGCAACCAAACTACTTCCTTGCTTGCATGAGTGTCTGCCATGTATTCTGCCTCTGTAGTTGATAGTGCCACTACAGATTGTTTCTTACTCATCCAACTAATTGCACCTCCAAATAGGTTAAACTCATACCCACTTGTAGATCTTCCCTTATCCAAATATCAATCCCAGTCTGCATCAACAAAGCCACGAATATCTAAAACTCTATCCAATCCTGGTCTTCCTTGGTAGCACAAACCATAATCACTAGTGCCACACAAATACCTGAAAACCCGCTTCACTATTGTCCAATGCTCCTTTCCTGGTTTTGACATAAACCTACTCAATACTCCCACTGCATGTACAATGTCTAGTCTAGTACAGACCATTGCATACATTAGGCTACCGACTGCACTTGCATATGGAACACAGGACGTGTCCTCTTCCTCTTCTTATGTCTTGGGACACTGTTCAGCAGATAACCTCACATCTACAGGAATAGGAACCTTCACCGGTTTACTATCCTGCATATTAAACCTCTGCAGTATTGTCTCGACATACTTCCTCTGGTTTAACTAGAGCTTCTTCTTTGTACGATCTCTTTTAATTTGCATGCCCAAAATATAGTTTGCAGCACCAAGATCTTTCATGTCGAATTTGGAGGACAATTGGGTCTTCAAATCCTTGATAACATCTTTGTCATTTCCAACCAGCAACATATCATCCACATACAATACCAGATAAATAACATGGTCACCAATTAATTTAAAACAGAAACAGTGATCTGCTTTGCTTCTGGTGAAGCCAAGTCCCTGTATAAATGTATCAAATTTCTAATACCACATCCTTGGTGACTGTTTTAACCCATACAGAAACTTCTTTAACTTGCATACCAGTTCTTTCTGACCCTTCACTGCAAAGCCTTCAAGTTGCTTCATGTAGATTTCCTCTTCCAGATCCCCGTGAAGAAATGTTGTCTTCACATCCATCTGTTCTACCTGAAAATCAAAAGCAGTAGCAATAGATAAAAGTAATCTAATAGAAGTTACCTTGGCAACAGGAGAAAAAATATCACCAAAATCAATTCCTGGCACCTGGGAATAACCTTTTGCTACCAACCGAGCTTTGTATTTCTCCACTTTTCCTTCTGCATTTGTCTTCTTTTTGAACACCCATTTGCTGCCATGGCTTTCCTTCCAACCAGCAACTCCACTAGATCCCAAGCCTCGTTTTTATGCAAAGATGCCATTTCATCAACCATGTCCTCTTTCTAGAGTTTTCCATCCTCTGAATCCACTGCTTCTTTCACAGTTCTGGGATCATTATCAGTAACATACAAAGAAAAATCTGAACAGAAAGCAGATGGACTATACCTTTTTGGCTGCCTTCTTTTTCGAATTGATCTTCTCACAACGGGAGTTTGTGGCTCTTCATCTTCTGATTCCTCCTCTATTGTAGAGTCTGATTCTTCCTCCTTTAACTCAAACTCTATCTTCTCAGGTTCCTTTGGTTGGACTTCATGTTTAATAACATATTTCACCTCTCT
Source organism: Pinus tabuliformis (assembly GCA_031772625.1). Taxonomy (NCBI): domain Eukaryota; kingdom Viridiplantae; phylum Streptophyta; class Pinopsida; order Pinales; family Pinaceae; genus Pinus; species Pinus tabuliformis. Next base: position 633,092,546 of record CM062805.1, read on the forward strand.
AAACACCACATCTCAGCTATACATAACCTTCCCTGTTACTGGGTTCCAAAGCTTATAACCCTTTAAACCATCCTTGTACCCAATAAAGATGCACTTTTTAGATTTTCTATCCAACTTGGTTCATTTCTCCTTTGGAACATGTACATATGCATCACATCCAAATACCCTCAAATGTGAAAGAGAGGGTTTCTTACCAGTCCATACCTCTTGTGGAGTCTTATCCTCCAACGCTGATGAAGGTGACCTATTGACTAGGTAACATGTAGTATCCACCACCTCTTCCCAAAATTCTTGTCCTAACTTGGCACCACTGAGCATGCTTCTTGCCCTTTCCATCAACGTCTTATTCATTCTTTCTGCAACTCCATTTTGCTGAGGTGTATATGGAGTAGTCTTTTGCCGTGCTATACCACACTTCTTACAAAATTTTTCAAATTCCTTACTGCAAAGCTCTCCATCATTATCTGTCCTCAGCACCTTTATCTTCTTCTCTGTCTAGTTTTCCACTAGAGCCTTAAATTCTTTAAACCTGTCAAAGACTTCAGATTTCTTCTTAAGGAAATATATCCATGTATTCCTTGAGAAGTCATCTATAAATGATACATAGTACACAGACTTACCCAGTGATGGAACCTTCACAGGTCCAAACACATCACTGTGCACAAGTTCTAATATATATTTCGCCCTCTTACCACCAGAGGGGAAACTCACCCGATTATGCTTCCCATATACACAATTTTCACAGAAATCAAAATCCAGAGAGCTATTACTCATACCTTCTACCATACCTTTACCATGAAGTATCCAAAGGCCCTTTTCTCCAATAAGTCCAAGCCTTTGATGCCACAACATGGTCTTCTCTCTAGAGAACATTAGATTTTCTGCTCCACTTTCAGGAACCACAGAACTATTGCACCCATCAATAACAGTGCTACCTTGAAGCTTGTACAGAGTTCCAATTTGAAATCCCCACATCAATACTAGTGCTTCCAGCACCATCTTGTAGGTATCCTTCTCGAACACTATTTTTACACCTGCATCATCCAACTTGCTAATAAAAACCATATTTCTAGCTAATGCAGGAATATGTAGAACACCTGGAAGTGTTCTAACCCTTCCACCTTGCAACTTCAACTTTACTTTTCTGCGACCAATGATTCTAGCCTTCCTGTCATCCCCCAAGAAGACATCACCACCATCATATTTATCATACTTGCAGAACCACTTTCTATGGGGAGTGAAGTGAAATGATGCACCTGAGTCAATCAACCATGCCTCATGATCTACATGTGTACTTGAAGAAGCCAAGTACACATCCCCACCTTCATCTTAGGTGGTTTTCGCCTCTGCAGAAGGAGCCTCATCAGATCCCTTTCCTTTGTCAAGAGCTTTAGATTTACAATCCCTTTTGTAGTGCCCTTCCTTTCCACATTTCCAGCACACCACCTTTACAGGTTTTCTTAAAGATTTAGATCTCCCACTCGATGACTTATTTTTGTTTCTGTTCTGGGTCCACCCTCGTACATACAAGGCATCACCATTGTGGCTCTCCATATTTTTCTGTCTCATCTCCTTCGTCACCAAGGATGAGACTATTTCATCAAACTGCAAGGCAGTTGCCTTGCTACCTATTGCAATAACCAAACTATCCCACGAATCTGGTAAAGAACACAACAAACTGATGCACTTATCCTCATCTGAAATTTTAATATCAACAGATGCTAACTGACTTACCACAGTATTAAATGCGTTCAGATGCTCTGTCACCGAGTCTCCATCTTTCATCCTCAGGTTATACAGCTTTTTCTGCAGGAACATTTTATTCACCAGAGACTTAGATTTGTTGGGTTGTGTTATATTCTTTCCACGTAGTTAATAGGGGGTTTGAAGGGCACCTGTAACCCCACTTTATGGGGTCCAGGGCAGCGCCCCGAAAAATTTTGGTTTTGGACCATATGTTAGGTTGGGCGGACCCACCTATGGTTTTGTGCATGATTTTCGCACATGTTTTTTGGACGCGATGGTTTTCGGTCCATGGTATTGGACAGGATGGTTTTTCGATCCATGGTATTGGATGCTTCGGCATGTATAAATATGTATTGTAACATTGAAAGGAACATAATGAAAAATCAAGCTGGTAGTCCCGGTTTTGGGATCCAGGGAAAAATCTCTGTGCATATGTGTTTTATGGGTTATGCTCTCGCATTGTTTATTTTCTTTGTTTAAGAATTCGTATGCAGGTAATTTCTGTACAGGGTTAAAACCTACATTTGGTATCAGAGTTGTTTTGGCTTCAAGGGGATGCCTTTGTTGCTGAGGGGTTTCGCTCAGGCCTGTGGTAGACCCTGTTCAGTGGGAGATCTGCGAGATTGATTCTGGTGGTGAAAGAAGATGGCGAGCAGTGGAAAGATAGAGATTGAGAAGTTCAATGGTCAGAATTTTGAGTTGTGGAAACTCAAGATGGAGGATCTGTTGGTGGATAAAGATCAGTGGATCGTGGTAGATCCGGGTACTAAACCATCGGGAGTGACCGATGAAGAATGGAAGAAGTTGGATCGGAAGGCAAAGAGCACAATACGATTGTGTGTCTCGGATTTAGTATTGTTGAATGTATCAGGGGAAGCTATGGCAAAGGCTTTGTGGGTCAAGTTAGGGACTTTGTACCAATCTAAGTCTCTGGTGAATAAACTGTTCCTACGGAAAAAGCTGTATAACCTAAGGATGAAAGATGGAGACTCGGTGACAGAGCATCTGAATGCGTTTAATACTATGGTAAGTCAGTTATTATTTGTTGATATCAAAATTTCAGATGAAGATAAGTGCATCAGTCTGTTGTGTTCTCTACCAGATTCGTGGGATAGTCTGGTTATTGCAATAGGTAGCAATGCAACTGCTTTGCAGTTTGATGAAATAGTCTCAGCCTTGCTGACGGAGGAGATGAGACGGAAAAATATGGACAACCAGAATGGTGATGCCTTGTCTGTACGAGGATGGTCCCAGAACAAAAACAAAAATAAGTCATCGAGTGGGAGATCTAAATCTAGAGGGAGATCTAAATCTCCAGGAAAACCTACAAAGGTGGTGTGCTGGAAATGCAGAAAGGAAGGGCACTTCAGAAAGGATTGTAAATCTAAAGCTCCTGATAAAGGAAAGGGATCTGATGATGCTCCTTCTGCAGAGGCAAAAACCACCTCAGATGAAGGTGGGGATGTGTACTTGGCTTCTTCAAGTACACATGTAGATCATGAGGCATGGTTGATTGACTCAGGTGCATCCTTTCACTTCACTCCCCATAGAGAGTGGTTCTACGAGTATGAGAAATACGATGGTGGTGATGTCTTCTTAGGAGATGATAGGAAGGCTAGAATCATTGGTCGGGGAAAAGTAAAGTTGAAGTTGCAAGGTGGAAGGGTTAGAACACTTCCGGGTGTTCTACATATTCCTGCATTGGCCAGAAATCTGATTTCTGTAAGCAAGTTGGATGATGTAGGTGTAAAGACGGTGTTCGAGAAAGATACCTGCAAGATGGTTCGAGGAGCACTGATATTAATGCGGGGAGTTCGGATTGGAACTCTGTACAAGCTGCAAGGTAGCACTGTTGTTGATGGGTGCAATAGTTCTATGGTTCCTGAAAATGGAGTAGAGAATCTAGTGGTCTCTGGAGAGAAGACCATGTTGTGTCATCAAAGGCTTGGACATATTGGAGAGAAGGGCCTTCGAATACTTCATGGTAAAGGTATGGTAGAAGGTATGAATAATAGCTCTCTGGATTGTGATTTCTGTGAAAATTGTGTATATGGGAAGCAGAATCAGGTGAGTTTCCCCTCTGGTGGTAAGAGGACGAAACAGATATTAGAGCTTGTTCACAGTGATGTGTTTGGACCTGTGAAGGTTCCATCACTGGGTAAGTCTGTGTACTATGTATCATTCATAGATGACTTCTCAAGGAATACATGGATATATTTTCTTAAGAAGAAATCTGAAGTCTTTGATAGGTTTAAAGAATTTAAGGCTCTGGTGGAAAATCAGACAGAGAAGAAGATAAAGGTGCCGAGGACAGATAATGGTGGAGAATTTTGCAGCAAGGAATTTGAAGAATTTTGTAAGAAGTGTGGTATAGCACGGCAGAAGACTACTCCATATACACCTCAGCAAAATGGAGTCGCAGAAAGAATGAACAAGACATTGATGGAAAGGGCAAGAAGCATGCTCAGTGGTGCCGGGTTAGGACAGGAATTCTGGGCAGAGGCGGTGGATACTGCATGTTACCTGATCAACAGATCACCTTCATCAGCGTTGGAGGATAAGACTCCACAAGAAGTATGGACTGGTAAGAAACCCTCTCTTTCACATCTGAGGGTATTTGGATGTGATGCATATGTACATGTTCCAAAGGAGAAACGAACCAAGTTGGATAGTAAATCTGAAAAGTGCATCTTTATTGGGTATAAGGATGGTTTAAAGGGTTATAAGCTTTGGAACCCAGTCACACGGAAGGTTGTGTACAGCTGAGATGTGTTGTTCAGAGAGGTAAAAGATGTTATTCAACATGAAGTCCAACCAAAGGAACCTGAGAAGATAGAGTTTGAGCCAAAGGAGGAAGAATCAGACTCTGCAGCAGAGGAGGAATCAAAATATGAAGAGCCACAAACTCCGGCTGTGAGAAGATCAGTTCGAGAAAGAAGGCAGCTAGAAAGGTATAGTCCATCTGCTTTCAGTTCAAATTTTGATTTTTCTGTTACTGATAATGATCCCAGAACTGTGAAGGAAGCAGTGGATTCAGAGGATGGAAAACTCTAGAAAAAGGCCATGGTCGATGAAATGGCATCTTTGCACAAAAATGAGGCTTGGGATCTGGTGGAGTTGCCGGCTGGAAGGAAACCCATTGGCAGAAAATGGGTGTTCAAGAAGAAGACAAATGCAGAAGGAAAGGTGGAGAAATACAAAGCTCGGTTGGTAGCAAAAGGTTATTCCCAGGTGCCAGGAATTGATTTTGGTGATATTTTTTCTCCTGTTGCCAAGGTAACTTCTATTAGATTACTTTTATCTGTTGCTGCTGCTGCTTTTGATTTTGAGGTAGAACAGATGGATGTGAAGACAAAATTTCTTCACGGGGATTTGGAAGAGGAAATCTACATGAAGCAACCTGAAGGCTTTGCGGTGAAGGGTAAGAAAGAACTGGTATGCAAGTTAAAGAAGTCTTTGTATGGGTTAAAACAGTCACCAAGGATGTGGTATCAGAAATTTGATACATTTATACAGGGACTTGGCTTCACCAGAAGCAAAGCAGATCATTGTGTGTATTTTAAATTAATTGGTGACCGTATTATTTATCTGGTCTTGTATGTGGATGATATGTTGCTGGTTGGAAATGACAAAGAAATTATCCAGGATTTGAAGACCCAATTGTCCTCCAAATTCGACATGAAATATCTTGGTGCTGCAAACTATATTTTGGGCATGGAAATTAAAAGAGATCAGTGAAAGAGGAAGCTCTGGTTAAACCAGAGGAAGTATGTCGAGACAATACTCCAGAGGTTAATATGCAGGATAGTAAACCGGTGAAGGTTCCTATTCCTGTAGGTGTGAGGTTATCTGCTAAACAGTGTCCCAAGACACAAGAAGAGGAAGAGGACATGTCCCGTGTTCCATATGCAAGTGCGGTGGGTAGCGTGATGTATGCAATGGTCTGTACTAGACCAGACATTGCACATGCAGTGGGAGTATTGAGCAGGTTTATGTCAAAACCTGGGAAGGAGCACTGGACAGCAGTGAAGCGGGTTTTCACGTATTTGCGTGGCACTAGTGATTATGGTTTATGCTACCAAGGAAGACCAGGATTGGACAGAGTGTTGGATATTCATGGCTTTGTTGATGCAGACTGGGCTGGAGATCTGGATCAGAGAATATCTACAAGTGGGTATGTGTTTAACCTATTTGGAGGTGCAGTCAGTTGGATGAGTAAGAAACAATCTGTAGTGGCACTATCAATTACAGAGGCAGAATACATGGCAGCCACTCATGCAAGCAAGGAAGCAGTTTGGTTGCAGAGATTATGTTCAAGTATGGGGTTAGTACAGGGAGATATAAGAATAGACTATGACAGCCAAAGTGCAATTTTCTTGGCAAAGAACCCTGCTTATCATTCAAAGACAAAGCACATTGATGTTCAGTATCACTTTGTGAGGGATATGATAGAAGATAGAAAGGTGTTGCTGGTAAAGGTGGACACTTTGAAGAATACTGCAGATGCATTGACAAAATCTATGAGCTCTGAGAAGTTCTCTTGGTGTAGAGAAGCAATGGGAATCTCAGGGCTGAAAAAATGACTAAGCTCTCCTGTGGCCCCCTGTGGAAAGAAAACAACAAGTGGGAGATTGTTGGGTTGTGTTATATTCTTTCCACGTAGTTAATAGGGGGTTTGAAGGGCACCCGTAACCCCACTTTATGGGGTCTGGGGCAGTGCCCCAAAAAATTTTGGTTTTGGACCATATGTTAGGTTGGGCGGACCCACCTATGGTTTTGTGCATGATTTTCGCACATGTTTTTTGGATGCGATGGTTTTCGGTCCATGGTATTGGACGCGATGGTTTTTCGGTCCATGGTATTGGATGCTTCGGCATGTATAAATATGTATTGTAACATTGAAAGGAACATAATGAAAAATCAAGCTGGTAGTCCCGGTTTTGGGATCCAGGGAAAAATCTCTGTGCATATGTGTTTTATGGGTTATGCTCCTGCATTGTTTATTTTCTTTGTTTAAGAATTCGTATGCAGGTAATTTCTGTACAGGGTTAAAACCTACAAGATTGGTACAAAGTACCTAACTTGTCCCACAAAGCCTTCGCTGTAGCTTCCCCTGATACATTCAACAATACTGAATCTAAGACACACAATTGTATTGTGATCTTTGCCTTCTGATCTAACTTCTTCCATTCTTCATCGGACACTCCCGTTGGTTTACTACCCGGATCTACCGCGATCCACTAATTTTTAACCACCAACAGATCCTCCATCTTGAGTTTCCATAACTCAAAACTCTGACCATTAAATTTCTCGATCTCTATCTTTCCACTGCTCACCATCTTATTTCACCACCAGAATCGATCTCGCAGATCTCCCAATGAACGAGGTCTACCACAGGCCTAAGCGAAACCCCTCAACAACAAAGGCATCCCCTTGAAGCCAAATCTACTCTGATACCAAATGTAGGTTTTAACCCCGTACAGAAATTACCTACATACGAATTCTAAAACACAAAAAATAAACAATGCGAGAGCATAACACATAAAACACATATACACAGAGATTTTCCCCTAGATCCCAAAACCAGGACTACCAGCTTGATTTTTCATTATGTTCCTTTCAATGTTATAATACATATTTATACATGCCAAAGCATCCAATACCATGGACCTAAAACCATCACGTCCAAAAAACATGTGCGAAAATCATGCACAAAACCATAGGTGGGTCCGCCCAACCTAACATAGGGTCCAAAACCAAAATTTTCTGGGGTGCTGCCCCGAATCCCATAAAGTGGGGTTATGGGTACACCTCAAACCCCCTGTTAGCTACGTGGAAAGAATATAACACAATCCAACAAATTGAAGTTTCTATAGATATTGACATATACATTATGTATATTATGTAAACTATGAAGGGGTAAACATACATATTTTGGAATTATTGAAAAAGAGTATTGTCAAAGAAAGTGTGTAGCACAACAACATGGACGTAATTTACAATATTATGGAACAATGAGCTATGCATAAATGATACTTAATGTAGAAAATAGTAGTGTTCCTTGTAACCATGAAGAAAATTCAAACGCAACAAATAACAGGTCATTGTGCAATGGACATTGCTTGAATGTCCTGGAGGACCTCCTTGCATGCAGAGTCATATTGAATTTCTTCTTAATTAACCATTGTTGGTTGCAAGCGCTTGACACCATTGAAGGAGTCTGTTTTGATGGAAACTGTCAACAAGAAGCGGCGGCCTGAAATTTGGCCACAAATTTCTTAGAGATCAGCTCGTTCGATAGAAAGAAGGAATGAATATTTTGATGTGATTCCCATGAGCTCATTTCATTCGTCATTGAAAGTTGTGATGTTTTCTAGGTGCCCGATGTGGTCATGTAACTCAATTTTAAGTTTGTAATGATAGTCACATTCTGGTAAGTCATTGTTACACTTTGTACAATGCCAAATATTGTTAGAATGGTGTATCACTTTTTTCATGCACTGCTTTCTGTTGAAATCTAATGTACATGCAAGAAAATAGAAGTCATCCATGTGAAGAGTAGTCACAGTTGCATGAACCAAAACCCATATTTCTTTCTCGGAGGCTTGCATGCAAGTAATTTCATGAATCATCTTTTGTGGTAGGGCTTGTTTGGAAGCAACACCGTAGTTTATACTCAAAGATGGAGAGGAAGAGTTAAAACCTGTTTCATGGAACCATGTATGGAGTTGCTGAGTTTCTTCAATTTTTGGATATATGATGAGAGTGCTAGTTGAAACTGTCCTTATAGTGATTCCATTAAATTCAGATAAACAACCTCGTTTGATTGCAAGGATTGGTGGATTGTCAGAAGAGCACAATTCAGCAAGGTCTTGTCCTATAGAGTCATAATGATCTCCCCATAGTGTTAGATCAATCCTAAACCTGACTTGTCCTTTGATGTGAGTGTTTTCCTTAGTGTTTCAGTTCCATCTCTTCGTCAAATTGTTGAGGCAGGTGAGGTGGAGCTAACAACACCAATGACATCTACATTGGTATTTGGGCTTGCAGATTTGATTTCAACAATAGTTTTGAAATGAAAGCTCTGATAAGGAAAGGTTGGATCATATATAAAACATGGTGTTGGTTTGGTGGGCCCTAACCCAAGTTCAACGTTAGTAAGCCAAACAAATCCCTACACTACTGGCCCTTTCGGTATCAGTCTGTGAAGCGCGGACTGAAGTTTCACCCGAAGCAGTATGGGGGATGATGGAACCAAGTTTCCACACCCTGAGATGGCTGTGATGTAGGTTTATACCCCCTTCTCCTGACTTCATTTAGGTTGCTAAGCCTTAGGGCTTATCATTCTACCCTTTAACCCACCCTTCGGTACCTCTGCAAATAACACTTCTAACACGACTTCTATTGAGATATTTACCCACAATCCTTCAGACTTCACAACATTCATCCAACATAGAAAAACCTACGAAAAAAACCTTTAACACAGACTCTACTAAGATATTTACCCAGTCCTTTTGGGCTTCATAGATATGTTTTGTACTTTTGTTGCAGCTGTTGTTGCATGGGAAGAAGGGGAGACATATAAATCACACTCCAAATTCTTCAATAATTTTGTCAACCACAGGAAAAGACAGAATACAATTTGGGAGATAATAAACCAGGAGGGTGCGAAGGTCAATAAATTTTCAGAAATAACTGGGGTTGGGAAGTCATACTTTCAATCTCTTTTCAAGGAACCTGGAAGTTCTGAAATTTTCTTTTTTCTTACCAAGTTTTGACTCAGAAGAGGATAATCAGATGTTAATGGAAGAAGTATTGAAGGAGGAACTTCACTCAGTTCTAGCAGCTTTTCAAAAAGATAAAATCCTTGGGCCTGATGGATGGATGGTAGAGTTATTTATGGGCTTCTATGAGTTGGTTGAAGAAGATATTTAAATAGTAACATTTAAAGGGATTGAATTAGTATATCTATTACTTTTGAAATTCTTATGATCATCAAGCTTAGGTTTGGTTTGTATTATTTTTTGTGGTTTTGGCTGTTATTTTGATTCTTTATGGTCACTGCAAAAACCAAATGCAACATTTGGTTTGTCTTTGATCATGTTCAATATGATCACAAATTCAATAGTATGGATATGTGGCAAAAACCAAATGCAATATTTGGTCTGTCTTTGATCATGTTCAATATGATCACAAATTCAGTAGTATGGATATGTGGCCTTCAATCCATTTCTTTTAGTTTATATCATTTATCTAATTCTTCCACATATCATTTATGTGGAAGAGGTTGGGTTATTTATGCAATTTTGTATTTTGAAATCTGAAACAAGGGTGTTTTGTTCCAATTCCTATTCTCTTTGTATACATTGTAATTAGTATAACATTAAGTTAGTCTTTCATCATGCTCAATAAGATTGCAAATTCAACAGTGTGGATATGTGGCCTTCAGCCAATTTCTTTCAGTTTATATCAATTATCTAATTCTTAAATATATCATTTATGTGGAAGAGGTTGGGTTATTTACGTCATTTTGTATTCAAAATTGTGAAATGAGGATGTTATGTTCCAATTTTTATTCTCTATTACATATAGTAATTGTTCACTATTTTCTAGTTCCTTGGTACTTTAAATCTGAATCATTGTTCAATGAAAATCTTCAAATCTTTGAACATACTTGTGAAATAACTAGGTGTTTATTGTATGTCTTATAGTTAATGAGTCCTATTTTCTAATATTGTTTTTCATTTCAGGGAACATAATAAAAAAAAAATGAGAGAAGGATAATTTTTCCTAACCTTTCTCATTATCTTCCAATTGTTTTTTTAAAGGGGTAGGGTCTCGAATGAATGATTAGAATGGCAGAGAACAAATTTGTGCAGTTTAGGAATAGGAAATAGAACAAATACAAAAGCTAAACTTATTGCAACTACTTGTACAAATTTGTTTCAAATATTTTAGTCTCGAGAATGATCACAAATGCCATTTCTCGAGAACAGTTTAGATTTCTTGGAGATAGGTAACTTTATGAAGCAATTGGCACTGCCCAAGAAAGGATTATACAAGAAAATCTAAAAAGTGCAAGGCAAAAGTTTTAAAAACATGACCTCTTTAAGGACTATGATCAAGTTCTATCACACATGGACATGTATCCTACTTTCCCACGAGGTCAACATGTAAATTAGTTGAAAAACAACATGCCTATGAGAAATTTGTGTATAGTCTCAACTTTTCAAGTTATTGAAATATTTTTCTAAGCAGATTCAAAACTGTAGAATCCTCTGTTTTTTTTAAGACATTATTTTAATAACTTTTGATTGTCTTTAGTAAAATAAAAATCAATCATCTATTTTTTCTAAAAGCAAAATGATATTTTTTGAACCATCGGTTTTGACTCTACTTTTTTTGAAACCAGAATAATATGCCTATGATGGTGTAATCATTCATATTTCAAATGATAAAATACTAAATCAGTTATAAGTTCATACATTTCTGAGCCAACCCTCCTACATTTTGAAATCTGCCATATATAAGAGAATCTAAGAGATCAAATGGTTAAACGGAATTAAAATAGGGACCTGTTTTACCATGAATCATCTTTATTTGTGAACAATGTGATGTTGTTTATAAATAGATTTGTTTGGAAAGCAAGCAAAATGAGAGAGATTTTGGACAGTTGTTGTATGGGTTCAAAGATGGAACTAAACTTCGAGACTTACCATTCGTTTTAATGGTTTGAATGAAGAAGAAGAAAAGAGGGGCCTTCTCTATTTCCATATATGTTATTTATTTTCAATGTGGGGTCAAATACATGGGTTTAAAACTCGAAGCCCAATGACTACAAGGAAAAAGATTGGGGATGGTTGTTGGCCAAGATGGAAGCTCAAATTTCACATTGGAGTAACAAATAGCTGTCACTTGGAGAACAATTGACATTGGTCAAATCAGTGTTAAAGTCATCCTAGTATTTTGGCAAGCTCCCTAAATTCAACATTCATTTTGCCCTAATTCCAAAGAAAGATAGGTCATAATTCAGACTCATCTCTTTGTGCAACTGCTTGTACAAAATTGTTTCAAATATTCTAGCCTCCAGAATTAAAAAGAATTATCACAGATGCCATTTCTCAAGAGCAGTTTGGCTTTCTTGGAGATAGGAAACTTTATGAAGCAATTGGTGTTGCCCAAGAAGGGCTTCACACAAGAAAATCTAAAAAGTGCAAGGCAACATTTTTAAAACTTGACCTCTTCAAGGACTATGATCAAGTTCTATCACACATGGACATATATCCTACTTTTCCATGAGGTCAACATGTAAATTAGTTGAAACACGACATGTCTTCTACATGCCTATGAGAAATTTCTGTATAGCCTCAACTTTTCAAGTTATTGAAATAATTTTTCTAAGCAGTTTCAAAACTGTAGAATCTTTTGTTTTTATTTTAAACAGAACATAAACAATGTAAACTTTGAAATGGGAACTGATACAATTACCCATTTTTTTGAGGTAGCAAAAAAAACAATCGATTTTGAAAGTGTTGATTAAGAATATATATATATATATATATATATATATATATAGTTTTTGACACTTTACATTTTTTATGAGCATTATTTTTAAAATGTTAGTGATTTTCATGTTGATTTTAAAAAGTGTTGATGGAGCATCAAACCTTTTTTTTTAGAAGACTTGTTTTTTTACTTTAAATTTTCTAATATGTTAGATGTGAATAATTATTTTCTAAATTTAACAATTTTTTAAGTAGTCATCTTCTTCATATTTTTTTGTTTTTCTTTTAGTGTTTTGTTTTGTAGTGAGATTTTTATTTTTTTACATAGTTAAAAAAAGGTCGATATCTTAAAGTTTCGATCTTCTATATATTTATATATTGCTAATTAATATTTGAATGCACATCAAATAATTGTCTCTAAAAAACAATAATTTTTAACAATTGACATAAAAATACACATTTTAAATATAAATATAACAAAAAACTTACACATTTTGAGACTCTTTTTGCTTAAAATGACATGTCAAATAAACAATTTTTATAGGAAAAATATAGCAAAAAATGGATAAATAATAATTTTTTTTATGAATTTCACGTAAAAAATAACAATAATCACAGTTTTTTTTCAAAAAGTAATGATTCACATAAAAATTAAAGTGAAAATCACATAATAAAAATATTGATCATATAACAATATTAACTAAATACTTATTCTTCTCATAAAATGTCAAAGTCAAAACATTACAAGTTTAACTAATTAATAGTTACAAAAAATAAGCTTGATTTCCAAGCATAACTTAAATTTAATTAATAATATCACATAATCCATACTTCATGCTTTAGATTTTCATCATTGTCTTCTTCCAAAATATTTTTTGCTTCAGTTTGCTCATTTTCCTCTTCTGATGAATCTTTGATGTTTGCGAATCTCCCAATGTATGTCTTTCCAATCATTACATGTAATGGTGGTTGAGGTTCTTTTACGTTTTTTTGCCACATGTGATTCATTAAAATCCCCTTTCCCCAAACCAACTTCTTGCATTGCATCTAAAAGAAATTTAAGAGCATTAATTCTTTGCTGAACAAATTTGCACTATACCGAGTCTTTTTCAATGACAATGCAATTTTTTATATTTTGTAGGCAACATGCTAGTGTTGTTCCTAATTATCAAGCACAAAATAAATAATGAAGTAAATTAGTATAATCACATATAAATTAAAAAATAAGATATTGAAATTCAATTTTACATAATAAAACTTACCTGAGCCTGAGAATAAGTCTAGAACCCAATCTCCTTCATTTGAACATACGTCTATAAAATAGTTAATCAATGACTGTGGTTTTCTATAAATGTTAACTTTCTCTCATTTTGCTTCTTTATCTTCATATGTTAGTTCTTTTACAACAACATCATAAACCAGTACTTGGCTATGACTCTTTCCACCTACCATATTAAGAAGCATAGGCTTATAGCTATCATCTTTTGTCCAACTTTCAACATAGATGAACTCACAATCACTTATAATTGGTTTATCTCCATGGTTAACAAGATTTGAATTTTGTCTGTAACATGAAATAGTAAAAGTTCAATTAACTTGTACATAAATGATTATTTTAACATTAACCAAACATACACCCGTTGTGCCATAGGTAAGCACGCCCGCCCATAGGGACATGCACTTACTATGGGAAAACGCGCCCCACAGTGGGCATGCCCGCCTAGAAGCACAAGCACTGCCTATGCCTGTGGGCAGATCTTCCCGTAGCAAATCGTCCACTTGGCCTGCCAGGGGTCAATTCCGAGAATCAACCCCCTTCACCCCCCCACTTACCGAGGATCGATTCCCATTGGATGCCATGGGGTCACTTTGCCCAACGCGTTTGCGCACCCTTCCAAGGGCACATGCACTGTGCCTATGGGCTAGCACGCCTCGCCATGGTTCGTGAGCATGCCCACCTAGTTCAAAGTGTCTCCCTGGCTTGCCAGGGGCAAATTCCGGGAATCGGTCCCTAGTAGGCCAGGGGGTCGATTCTAGGAATCAGCCCCCTATCCTACTGAAAGGCAATTCAGGGAGTCACCCCCTAGCAAGCTAGGGAGTCGATTGCCCCCAACAGGCTAGGGGGATGATTCCCAGAATTGGCCCCTGGTAGGCCAAGGGGGCGATTCCGAGAATCAGTGCCTTGGCCTACTGGGGGTCGAATCTGGGAATCAACCCCTTTTCTTGTCGGGGGTTGAATCTAGGAATCGACCCCTAGAAAGCTAAGGGTTCGATTCTGGGAATTGGCCCCTTGGCCTGTCGGGGGCTGATTCTGGGAATCAGCCCCTGATAGGCCAGGTGATCGATTCCTGGAATCATCCTGGAATTGGCCCCTTGGCCTATTGGGGGTCAATTCCAGGAATAAGCCACCTAGCCTACCAAGGGGCATCTCCGACAATCGACCCCCTTACCTATCAGTGGTCAATTCCATGAATCAACCCCCTAACCTGTTGGGGGATGATTCTTGAAATCAACCCCCGGTAGGTGAGGGGGTTGATTCTGGGAATCAGCGCTCTGGCCTGTTTGAGGCCATTTCCAGAATCAACCCCCTCAACTACCACGGGCCGATTCTAGGAATAGGTCCCCTAGCCTTCTGGGGGCCGATTCTAGGAATAGGTCCCCTAGCCTTCCGGGGGCCGATTCCCAAAATTAGCCCCTTGACCTTCCGGGGGCCGATTTTGGGAATTAGTTCTTCGTAGGATGGGGAGCCTATTCCTCTAATCAATCCCTTGGTCTACTGTGGATCGACTCCAAGAATCAACACCTGGCCTATTGGGGGGAATTGGCCCCTTGGCTTTCCAAGGGGTCGATTCTAGAAATTGGCCCCTTGGTCTATGGGGGGGCGATTTTGGGAATCAGCCCCCTGGCCTGCTGGTGGCCAATTTTTGGAATTGGCCTCTGGTAGGCTAGTGAGCCGATTCTGATTCACTATGAGTTTATTATGGGAATTAGCCACCTATCCTGCCGAGGGCTGTTTCCTAGAATTAGCCCCTTGGCCTGTCGGGGGCCGATTTCGGGATTGGCACCCAACAAGCCAAGCGGTCAATTCTAAGAATCGACCCCCAGCAGGCTAGGAGGATGATTCCCAGAATTGGCCCCTTGGCCTATCGGGGCTGATTCCCAAAATCGACCCATCGCAAGACAGGTGGCTAATTCTTGAAATCAACCCATTGGCCTACCAGGGCCTAATCCCTAGAATCAGCCCTTGGCAAGCCAGGGGGCAGATTCTCAGAATCAACCCCTTGGCTTGCTGGAGAACGATTCTCAGAATCGGCTCCCTGACTTACCAAGGGGCCTCTTTGACCAGAGAGGGCACGCCTATGGTCGGGTGCACCCACCCACAGGCACAACCAATTCCTGTTGCTATGGGCAGGTGCGCTCAGTCGTGGACATGATTGCCCTGGGAAAATCAGCCCCCTAGCAGGCCTAGGGGTCGATTCTGGGAATCGACCCCCGACAGGTTAAGGAGATGATTCTGGGAATCGACCCTTGGCAGGCTAGGGGGCCACCTTTTCCCTGGCGGGCACACCCCCAACCAAGCGCGCCCACCTATAAGCACATGCACTACACACCTGTTATGCTACCCTGAGAGTGCTGCATGCATGCCTGTTGTGCCCATGGTGGGCACACCCATAACCGGGTGTGCCAGCCCATAGGCATAGACAGTGCTAGGGGATTGATTATGATAATCGACACCCGACGAGCCAGAGAGTAGATTCCAGGAATCGACCCCTTGGCCTACAGAGGGCTGATTCCTAGAGTCAGACCCTAGTCTACCGGGGGCTAATTCTCAGAATCGACCCCTTGGCCTATCGAGGGGTGATTATGGGAATGCTCGCTCGAGGGAACACATGCCTGGATCAGCCCACGGCAGGTCAGGATGCCAATTCCAAGAATCAGCCTGTGGCAGCCTGGGGGATTGATTCTCAAAATAGGTCCTCTGGCCTTCCAGGGGACCACTTTGCCCCATTCGTGGGTGTGTCAAGGGTAGATTCTCAGAATCGCCCTCTTGCCCTGTCGGGGAGCCACTTTTCCCAGTGTAGGTACACGCATGGCTAGGTGCACCCGACCGTGGCATAGATAGTGTGTTGCATGCATGCTTGTTGTTCCACCAGCAGACATGCCCACAACTAGTCATGCCCACCCATAAGCAGGCACTGCTTGTCCCTATGGTCAGGTGTGCCCGGCCATGGCCATGCTTGCCCAGGTCAAAGTGGCCCCTCACAGGCCAAGGGGACAATTCTGAGAATCGGCCCTCGGCAAACCAGGCAGTTGATTTCGAGGATCAACCCCTGGCCTGCCGAGGGTCGATTCCAAGAATCGGTCCCTTGGCGTGCCAACGGCCAATTCCCGGTAGGCCAAGGGGCCGATTTAGGGAATCAACCCCCTGTAGGCCAGGTGGTTGATTCTTGGAATTGGGCCCCAGTAGGAAATGGGATCGGAATCAACCCCTTAACCTGTTGGGTGTTGATTCCGGGAAACATCCCCCTGACCTAATAGGTGCAAATTCCTAGAATCACCCCCTGGCCTTTCGATGATCAATTCTAGGAATCGGTCGATCATGTCAGGGGTCGATTCTCGGGTCAATTCCAAGAACTGTCCCTCTGCAGGCTAGGGGGCCAGTTGCCAAAATATGCCCCTGGCTTACTAGGAGCCACTTTGGCCCGGGCAGGCACATTAACGGTCAGACACACTTGCCCACAAGCATAGCTCAAAGCAGCCCCCTGATAGGCTAGGGGGACGTTGGCAGGCCAGGGGGCCAGGAATTAGCCCCCTGGCCTATCGGGGGACAATTCTGGCAATCAGAGATTCGTTCCCGGGCAGGGCAAAGGGACGATTTTGGGAATCGACCCCCTGGCCTACCGGGGGCGATTCCATAATTTGACCCCTAGCAAGCCAGGAGGTCGATTCTCGTAATCAACCCCAAGCCCTGCCAATGACCTATTCCGATAATCGACCCCTGGTAGGCTAGGGGGGTCTAGTAGGCATCGAGGGTGATTCCTAGAATTAGTCCATTGGCCTACTGGGTCCAATTTCCAGAATCAGCCCCTTGGCATGTCGGGAGCCAATTCTCAGAATCAGCCCACGGTAAGATCGACCCCCCGATTCTAAGAATCGACACCCGATAGGCCAGGGGGTTGATTACCATAATCGACCCCGTCACCTGCCAGGGGTCGCTTTGACCTGAGCAAACATGCCCACAGCTGGGCACTCCCACCCATAAGCATAGGCACAAGCCTGTGGGTGGGTGCACCTCGCCATGTGCATGCTCGCCCAAGTCAAAACGACCCCCGACAAGCAAGGGGGCCTATTCCTCCCGCTAGGCCAAGGGGTCGATTCCAAGACGATTCTGGTCTGATCTTGGAATTGACCCCTTGGCCTACTGGGGGTCGATGCCCCTTACCCTACGAGGGTTTGATTCCCGGAATTATTCACCTGGCCTATTGGGGTGCAATTCGTAGAATTGGCCCCTTGGCCTACTAGCAATCGATTCCGGGAATCGACCCCCGACATGCCAAGGGGTTGATTCTTGTCTAGAAATCGACCCTCAGTAGGCCAAGAGGGCGATTCTAGAAATCAACCACTTGGCCTACCAGGGGCCAATTCCCAAATCGACCCTTTGGACTATTAGGGACGATTCCTTGCTAGGGGTTGAATACGGGAATCGAATCCTGGTAGGCCAAGGAGCCGAATCGGGTCCCTGGGTTGATTATGGCAAGTTAGGAGGTTGATTCTCAAAATCGGCCCCTGATAAGCCAGCGGGATGATTCTTGGAATCAGCCTAGATTTGACCCCTTAGCCTATTGGAGGCCGGGAATCAGCCCCTGGCAAGCCAGGGGTTTGATTTTGGGAATCACCCCTAATAGGCCAAGGGTTTCATCCCCAGAATTGCCCCCCTAGCCTATCAGGGGTTGATTCTAGGAATAGGCCCCCTAGCTTGTTAGCGGGCTATCCCCGGAATCGACCCCCTCGCCTGTGAGGGGTTGATTCTAAGAATCAACCCCGTGGCCTGCCGGGGGCTGATTCCCATAATCGGCCCCCAGCAGGCCAGGGAGCCTATTCCCGGAATCGGCCCCTGACACGCCAGGGGGGCGATTTCAGGGATCGGCCCCTAACAGGCCAGGGGCTCAATTCATAATAGAACCCTTGGCCTGTCAAGCGTTGATTATGGGAATTGGCCTCTGGCAAGCGAGGGTCCTATTCCCGGAATCGACCCTTTGGTCTATCGGGGGTTGATTCTGAGAATCAGGCCAGGTGGCCGATTCCCATAAATGGCACCTTGGTCAACCGAGTGCCAATTCTGGGAATCAGCCACCAAGCTTGTCGGGAATCGACCACCGACAGGCGAAGAGGTCGATTCTGGGAATCAACCCCTGACAATTGAGGGTGTTGATTCCCAAAATTAGCCCCTGGTGGGCTAGGGGGTTGATTCCTAGAATCGCCCCCTAGCCTGCCAAGGAGCCGCTTTGATTTGGGTGGGTACGCCCATGGTTGGGCGTGCTTGCCCATAGGCACAAGTCAAAGCGGTCCCTTAGCAGGCTAGGGGGCTGATTTTCCCATAATCGTCCCTTGGCAAGCCAAGGGGGCGATTCCCGAATGTGCCCCTTCACCTGTCGTGGCCTCCGAGAATCGGCTCCTTGGCCTGATGACCTGTTGGGGGCTGATTCTCAGAATCGGCCTCTTAGTTTGTCGGTGGTCGATTCCTAGAATTGGCCCCTAGCCTGGGAGTCTGCCCCCAGCAAGCCAGGGGACTGATTGTCGGAATCAACTCCCTCGCCTGTTGGGTCTAACCCCTTGGCCTGCTAGGGGGGTGCTTTTACCTAGGTGGGCATGCCCATAAGCATATGCACAGGCCTATGGGCAGGCATGCCCAACCATCAGTGTTCCCACCTCGATCAAAATGACACTGGGTAAGCCAAGGTGCTAATTCTTGGAATCATCCCGTTGGCCTACTGAGGATGGGAAGATTACTAGAATCAGCCCCTGAGAAGGAAAGGGGTCGATTCTGAGACCGAAATTGGCCCCTGGCAGGCCCCGGGGCCAATTTCCGGAATCGGTGCCTTGGCCTTGTCACACGGAATGAGTCAATCTTGCGGACAAGATAGACCTTCCTAGAATCTAAAGAAGACCTAACGACAAGCAAACCAACCAGACACTATCTTTCTCTAGATATGCTTCAATAAACAATAGCAAACAAGTGTTTTTAGGGCCTACCTTTGGTCCAACGCAAGCTTGTGGATGCCCTCTCTCTTTTGATCCAAATGAGCTCCTTTTCGTGAATCTGCAAACACAAACAAGGCAAACAAATTAAATAGCACCTGAAAAACCAATTGCATAAAACATATTTAACATGAAAGTCAAGGAGTCCATGAAACAAATAATATAAGATACTTGTTGAGAAAAATGAGTTTGATTGTATTAATTCAAAAGAAGAAGAACTTTACAACCTTTGCCTTGACGCTGTACAAGCTCCTCCCAGGGTCCAACAAGATGTCTCCTCTACTTTGACAAGTTTCACTCACTCTCCAATGGAACCAAGAGGTATGTGATCTCTCCTCTCAAGCTCAACCAAAGAGTCTTAATTTCACCAGCATTTACCCTCAAAATGTTCAGCTTCTAACCTCCCTAGTCCTCACCCCAATGCCTGTATTTATAGTGCAATGGAGGGAAGTTACTAGGTCCTCCTTCAAAGGGATAAAGCCCTCCTTCAAAGGGATAGCTCCTTTAGTCAAGGGATTAGCTCCTTCTCTTTTGGGATGCATGAACCACCTCAGAGCGAACAATCCACGTCAAAATTCCTTCTATAAAACTCTAGAATTAATCCAAAGTGAGTTTTTTAAGATAAAACTTGCGCCTTTTGACTTTCACAGGGGTCCGCACCTACACCGTTAGGGACAGAGCGGGTAGGTACGCAGCTTTTGTACACAGAAGGTGCGGGACTGCAGGTGACCATGAGAGAAAGTGCAGAACTAGAGTTACATTGATTTTTAATGTCTTTCTCCCACTTTCAAAGCTTAATTTGAAGAGCTGAGGTTTTAGACTTGCTTAGGAGGACAGTACAAGTGATGATAGACCCATACTGACTGCAAATAATTATGGTGACGATATTTTAGTGTAACAGATTGCCCCCTAAAGTGCGAAGTCTGTAGTAGATGAGGATTTCATTTATCATATAGGAAGAGTGAAGTACTTTATCATTTCGAGGATCATCTTGTGGAGAGCTTAGTCGGAACCTGTAAAAACATTCAATGCAAGAAATATATATGAGATCATATCATCGCTGAGGTAGGCATTCCCATACTTAGATCAAAACTAACTAGAAAACTATCTACTGCTCTGATATAGGAATGATCTTGTAAAACATCACAAGTATGGACTCATGTGAACACAATATGGACGCAGCCATCTGTTTATAAATAGTCCACAATACAATGAATACAAAATTCCTCGTAGCCTGGATGGTAGAAACTAGATCCAGAGTCTTCATTTCTACTTCTTGAAAAAGTACGATTCTATCCATGCGAATAAATGTGTTGATGTCGAACATGGTAGAAACCACTTGATTACCAGTCAATGATGTAAACTGTTAACAAGTGTGAGAGAAACCACCAATGATGTCAATGGCTCTCAACGTACCCAGTACAATCCATGAGATGTGAGTAAATGTGTTGATGTCGAACATATCACGGAATCCTTCGATCGAAAGTCAATGATGTAAACTATCGTCAAAGGCGAGAAACCTACCATTGAGGCATGCAGATCTCAAGGTACTGACAATTTCTAGATCATCTTTCTAGATAATGAGCTGATGTCGATAGAAAGTGATCCGTCTTAGGTAAGCCCACAACACGAAATCATAGATCAAGTTGAAGAAATTTAGTTGCAAGGACTGACTCAGGGATGGTCAAGATGGATGACAGATATTTTTACATATGAATGGCTTATTGCAATGACCTCTTGAACACATAACGACACGACAGATGGCTTGGTGACAATTGACCCAAAGTTAATACCCAGAAACTGGTTGAAGACTTTCAATGTGGTTTGATCAACTGTTAAGCAAAGGATTTCCCAACCCAGGTGAATAAAAGTGTCGTGTTCAAGAGTGGTTACAAAGTATGACAAACAGGCTCATTTTCCTCTCTTTTCCCCCACCATTTCTGGCAAGTACCTCTTTATTTTTGACAAGCTTGAGGAGGATAACATTTGTTTGTTTATAAGCTCATCCTTCGGATGAGTCCAACTTAGTTTAAATTCGAACCCTAAGAAGGAGTGGTTCATTCCTGTTTGTAATTGAACAGGTCCTTTACTGTGAAATTTTAACAAGTCCAGTATAGGAGAAACTCATCGTTTTTCAATTTTAGAGAGTCTGAAAAACTTAAAAAGACTCCAGGGTTGACCTTTTTCGTAAATTTGTGTCTCCCAAGCCCGAAAAAGTATAAAATAATACTTGAGAGAACCGCTTGATCTTTTACGACCAAGGAGTACTTTTCGTTATTAGTGTTACTGATCCGAAAAAGTAAAAAAGCGATCAACGACACGTCGTTTTATAACCAATATCGAATTTGAAACGACAAAAATCCGGCAATCTTTTCATGTTTTTACGGAGTCAGAAAAGGGCTTAAAGATGACTCTACTTGTTTTTTCGTTGAAAATGATAGATTTCGCCTGAATAATCCTTTATTCTGCACAAAAACACAAACATTACTCATACCTGTTTGAAATGGATAAAAGCGTTGCAAAATACCTTTTCAAAGTGAAACATAAACAAATTTGCGATTTATTTACTCAAAAAACTTATAAAAAGGGCCTTTGTCAATTCATTTTTACCATTTGAGTTTGGGTGAGAAAATAGTGCTTTTGCTTAGAAAACTTCCAGTGAAGATTGTGGAAAATCCAACCGTCGGAATCGAGCGTCGTCTTCTCCAGGTAATCCACATCATCCTACTCTTCATTTTCAACCATTTAGTTTTTTGATTTAGTCCCTCATTTCATTTTTTGGGAGGGTTTTTTGGCGCAAAACCTGCGCGCGGGGGTCCACAGGTTTACCGTTGCGGACCCGCGGACCCCGACTTTCTCTCCATTGGGAAAAAGCTCGGGGTCCGCACCTTCCATGTAGACAAAGTGCGGACCCACGCACTGTGTCTAACGTGGAGGGTGCGTACCCCGCCGCAAGGGTTTTGAACCCAAAATTTCTCAAAAATGGACCAATCAAAATGTTTTCTAGCAATTTAATTAATATTTTTACTTGATGTAGAGAGTATATCATGCTAGATTGGCGTGAACGAGAGCATGAGGACGTGGATACTGCCGCATGGAATCATCAGCCTTCACTTGATGCTTTGAGGGCATGCAGACTGTACAAATGCTGGACCATTCCTGGCATGAGGGCTCAGGTAGATTTCTTAGAGTGGTTGGTTGACAGATGGAGCATACAGGACCAGTGTTTTTTCATTGGCGGGCACCGGCTCGAAATCGAGCCGGAGGACATTTATTTCTTGACTGGTTTGCCTCAGAGAGGCGAAGACTTGACTCTATATGGGACTAGGCCAGGTGGCCAGTCTGTCGATAGCCTCCGGCTAGAGTACTGCAACAGCCAGGCTAAAGACAAAGGGATAGACATAAAGACCATATCCTATCCTGAGCTCATGGTGATTGCGTTTACTGTCACCAGACTTTGCGGAGCTGCCGCATTATATATTGCCACCGGATCCCAGATGCGTATGGCAGTTGATTGCTTTCGAGGCACCATCTTCAACTGGTGCAATGTTGTGCTGGCCAATGTGAAAGGCCAACTGACCAGGGCCAAGAGCGGACGACTAAAGACCTTTGGTTATGGGGCTTTGGTCGTGAGCTTTGGCCTGGAGAGGGTTCCTATGCTGATCCCACAACACCTTACTATTGGAGCTGGGCTTCCTCGAGAGCCCAAACTGATGTGATGGGTCGCAGTCATGGCCCGTCACCCGGACGAGAGGACAGAAGTTGCTCGGTTCAAACCTGAGTATTTCCAATGGTTGGAAAGTTAGGTTTTTTCCATTCAGGACTTCCCTTACATTGGGATGGATTTCCGTGGTGACCCAGACATGGCTCTTCCACCAGGAGAGCAGTGGGACGAGTCAAGTAAAATCTTTTTCAACTTTTCCTATTTAAATTTTTTTATTTTTCCATCGTCTCAAAACTGATAGTAAAAATTTCAAATGCAGATGTGGGTCCACAGTGACCAGCCACTCTCCGGCCTTTCGAGAGGAGGCAACTAGTTGCACCCGCGCCAGCCCCACAGGACGAATCAGCAGAGGTTTTGGCCGAGTTGGAGAGTCATCTTGAGCGCTTGACAGGGGATATTCCTGAGACCACTATAGACGACATTCCTCGTCGACTTCAGCGCTATGTGATTGGAGTCCCGGGACCTTTTAGGAGGTTCCTTTGCAAGGTGGCCCGGGCAGTGGTTTCTTATAGAGATCATCACCAGTGATAGGATGATCGCCTTTTGTGGGCACATGTGACATTTTTGTTTTTTTTACTTATCATTCTTGCCGATTATAAGGTGTTTTTCAACCTATGATCGAAGACGATGTATTTTTTGACACACTCCTATATATATCACTATTACCGCTTATCTTGTAAATCATATTATGGAATGGTTTTAAATTTACATGTATGATTATTGCAAATGTCTATTTAACATTCGAGAAGCAATTGCATCTACTAATGTATTTAAAGACCTTGGAATATGCTGATATTCAATATAATCAAACTCACGTTCAAAGAGACGCACTCTCAAAAATAATCTTAATAACACTGGATTTCTAATAGCATACACTCTATTAAGTTGTAACACAACGAGTTCAGAATCTAACCTCACTATCAAACTCCGAATCCCAAATGAAATAGATTCAGACAATAACTCAATCACTGCACTGTACTCTGCAATGTTGTTTGTTGTTTGATCGAGGCTTACCCCATGCATAGAAACTAACTCGTCAGAGGGCGAATAGATAACCCAAGCTGCGGAAGAGATGTTCCATGTATTACGACAAGCACCATCAGCAAATCCAATGTATGTTTGGAGAGGCATCGACATCTGCAATATCAAGAGTAAAACCAAGATAAGCAAGAAAAATGATGGAAAAACACTCTCTAAGCTAAGCACACTTTTGCTTTTAAACTAAAACACACCAGCTAGAAAGAAAAACTATCCTAACTAAAAATCTCCGTACCCCATTCTTTTAAGCATAGTACCTCTTCAAGTAAAGGCCATTTCTGGGTTTACCCAAAGAGTCCCCATCAAAGTCTACCAATTCATAGGCCCCTTTTGCTAGATTTCACTTAACAATATAGGGACCATGCCACATAGGAATGAATTTCCCAGCGCCTAATTTATCATTAGCTTGATCATACAATAACACTAGGTCTCCTTCCGAAAAATTTCGAGGGGTCACATTCCGATCATACTGAGCTTTCATACGTTTTGCGTGAGTCTCGATCGCCAATGCAGCATCACATCGGTTCTCATCTAATTGAGCTAAGTATAACAAACGCTTTTCCTCTTCGGAAGTAGCTAGAAGTAACTCGATGGCCATTTGCAGTGACAGGATTTCACACTCAATGGGTAACACAACTTCCAAACCATAGAATAGTTGGAAAGGAGTGAACCCTGTTGATGTTTTTACTGAAGTTCGGTACGCCCAAAGCGCTGAAAATAGCATGTTGTGCCAATTTGACTGATGAATCCCAATGATTCGTCGGATCATGATAACTAAAACTTTGTTGATGGATTCAACTAGACCATTTGCTTGTGGATAATAAGGAGTTGAACTATCGTGACGTAAACCAAGCTGGCCTGTAAGTTCGGTCATCATAACGTTTCGAAAATGACGCCCATGATCAGTGATTATCGCTTGTGGGACACCAAACCTAGCAATTATATGATTGAACATGAAAATTGCAGCTGTCTTGCCGTCTGCCTCGAATGTAGTCATCGCTTCGGCCCACTTAGTAAAATAATCTACCGCAAGGATGATATACGCATGCCCCCTGGCCGAGTGAGGGTTACATGTAATAAAATCGATACCCCATTGGCAAAAGGACCAACGGCAATTATAGGGTGGAGAGGAGCAGGTGGAGCGCGCATCTTACGATAAAAAATCTGGCAGTTGTGGCATTTTCGGACCGCCGTAATACAATCTTTAAACAAAGACGACCAGAAATAGCCAACGCGCAATATCTTTTGGGCTGTGGCATACCCAGACATATGACCGCCACATGCTCTAGAGTGACAGTCATTTAGAACCCTTTCAGCCTCTTCGTGAGTTAAGCAACGTCGAAAAATAGAGTCCGCCCCACGGCGATAAAGAGTATCTCCAATAATTTTGAATTGTTGGGACTGGAATCGAATTTTCCGATGTTCCGACCTTGAAATTTCTGGCCGAAAGGATTGGGTCTGGAGATAGATGATGATATCCCCATACCACGGATCTAAAGTGTTGATTAGAAACAAAGATTTGTCCGCAATGGGCTCCTCTGCCACAGTTTCTGTGTCAGCATGCGAGAAGTCACACATTAATTCTGCAAAAAACTAAAGATTTCTTAGACTTAGATTTCTCAAACTCCAAGTCGAACTCCTGCAGGATAACAATCCATTTAGAGTACTTGACCCTTAGCAATTGTTTGGTCAAAATGTAGATCATAGGGTTGCAATCCGAAATTACCGTAGTTTTACGTAGTAAAATGTAGTGACGAAAATGTTGGACAGCTTGAACGGCTGCCAATGCCAATTTCTCCACATGTGAGTATTTTAGCTCAGTTGGATTTAACGTTCGACTAAGGTAATAAATCACATGTTCCGTTCCGAATTCATCTTCCTGAACTAAGACCATTCCAATGGTGGAATGGGAGGCGGCGAGATACAAGAAGTAATCCTGGTTGTAGTTGGGAGGATGCAACAACGGTGCATGGGTCAACGCGTGTTTGAGTGCATCAAAAGATTTCTGAGCTATCTCATCCCAAGAAAATTGAGTATTTTGTTTCAACAACCGTGTGAAACCCTTTGTAACCTCGGCGTAGTTAGGAATGAATCATTGTAAAAAGTTTGCTTTCCCCTGCAAACTTTGGAGTTGGCGAAGACTCGAAGGAGGAGGCAAATTGATAATAGCTTCGACCTTCGAGGGATCAATGTGAATGCCGGCTTTCGAAACTACAAATCCCTACAATCGACCTGTTTCTATACAGAAGACACATTTGTGTGGGTTCAACCGAATACGATAATGCCTACACCTCATAAAGATTGCTCGTAAATGGACGAGGTGATCAGCTCGATGTAATGAATGAGCCGGCAAGTCATCGAGGTAGGGTTGCACAATGTGCTTGATGTCATGAAACGCATAAGACATCGCCCTCTGAAAAGTTGCTCCGGCATTCTTAAGCCCAAAAGGTAATTTGCAATAAGCAAATGTCCCCCATGGAAAAATGAAAGCCGTTTTTGGTTGATCGACAGGTAGAATATTGATTTGATTGTATCCAGAAAAACCATCCATAAGGAAAATATTTCGCTGTCGGCACAATCATCAATGATTTGATCGATATAAGGAGTTGGGTAGTTGTCCTTTGGACAGGCTCGATTAATATCCCTATAGTCAATGCATATTCTTATTGTCCCCTGTTTTTTGTTAACCGGAACAATATTCGATACCCAATCTGTTAACGAGATCGGATAAATGAAACCTGCTTTCAACAGTTTCTCAACTTCTGCTTTAATTGCAGCAGCTTTTCGTGGGTGAATCTGACGCAAACGTTGCCGGACGGGTTTAGCGTCCGGGTAAGTCTTGATCTCATGAACAACAATTGCGGGATCAATTCCTGGCATTTCCTCATAGGACCAGGCAAACACGTCGCGGAATTCTTGAAATAGGGCCTTATATAATTGGATTTCATCATCTGTACACGAGGCACCTATATGAATGTTCTCAACAATTCCGAGCTTAACCGAAATGTCAATGGGGATAGTTCGAGAGATGTTTCCCAAATTTAACTCCGAATCGGGATGTTTCATTGGATTCTGAGGATCCTTGACATATTTAGTCGTAAAGATTGATGAGAAATCATTTTCAAAATGACCATCCTCAGGTAAAAACGAAGATCTGTGATGGAGATCTTCCCATGATAAATCATCTACACATAGGATTTCACGAATTTTCTCGTCAGAGTGAACAAGTTCAGAAAACGTAGTTAAATCCGAGGTTGATGTGAAAAGTGATTCCTCACGGACCACATTCATTAAGTCATTTTCGGTTGAACACGGGTCGGCAAAAGACTGCACGGCTTCATAGGCAGTTTCATATGGACTCAAAGGCATGGAATTACCAAATGAGTCTATTTCAGATTCCGAAGGAACGATCCAAGGATCGTCATAAGAAATGGTGTCTGATGTAATCATATGAATGGTTGCAAATGAAGATGATGCGTTGATTGGAGGAAAAGGAAAAGTTCCTAATAAACCGGCATCTTTAACTAATCCTACTCCAACATCCTTATATGGGATAGTCGATTTACCGACATGCTGAATACTCTCCGAAGAGGCTGGGTCGAATGAAAAGTAAGCCAGCTGGTCTATCGTTACGATCTTTCCATTATGTGGAAACTTTATTACTCTAAAGACCGATGAAACGACTGCTGTCATAGCGTAAGACCAACTTCGACCCAAGAGAAGGTTGTAGTCTAGAGGGGCATCAACCACCTCCACATCTAGACTAACGGTTTTTCCTTCAACCCCTATAGCCAAATCCTGTAGAATGCCAAAAGGATGAAACCCACGGCCATCAAAGGCCTTAAGAATTGTCGGGGATTGATTTAGTGAAGGAGAACCAAGCAATCTCCAACACTGTATTGACATAATACACGTTGAAGCTCCTTCATCAATTACAGTCCAATGAATAGGCCTGTTTTTTACTATCACTGGGATCTGGAAAGTCATTTGATGAGGCAAACGTGGTGTACTATTTTCTAGATCAAAGATTATTAGGTTCGGGTCCTGAACATCAACAGCTCCTATAGCTGACAAAAGTAATTTACGCTGTGCTGGGCATGATTGCAACACTTCCAAAGCCGACATTGCTGAGGGTGAAACAGCTAAATCCTCAACAATGTTATAATTCTGAGCCGCTCTCGCATGTGGATTGAAAGCTAACTTTCGAAGTATACCCTTGGCGGGCGGTTTGATTACTAAGTCTGGATTAGGTTTCTCGATCTGTAGTGGATCGGAACCGGGAGCTGAGGTTGATGGATTAGAATGAGAAGATTATGCTTCTTTACCATCAACAGGACTTTTACTGCCATAATCTTGTGATCGAGTCGCAATCCTTACATGGGACATCATCAATATGGGTTCTTCATTGGCACTCGAGGAAGAACCTATCATCTTGCTATCTTGACTTGGAAATGGATCCTTCAAAACAGCAGGAGTTTGGGAACCTTTGACGATCTTTGCAACCTCTGCTCGATGAGGGCAGTCTCTTGTAAAATGTTCTTCATCACAAATGAGACATGGATAACGAGGTTTGCGCTTTTTATCATTGGATTCCGCCTTTTCAAATTTCTCTTTTGAACTTTTGTCCGTTTTATTCTTCTTCTTTCCTTTCTTCTTCCCACCGAATTTTGATTTAGCTGTAGATGACTCTACCATGTGAATATCGGCGGAAACCTCTGCAGAAGAATCTCCTGTCAGGGAATCAGGCAAGGTTATGATAGGAGAAGAACTCTTGGAAGACTTCTTCTTACTTTTAGTGTTAACCGTACCAATCATACCGTCAGCGGCATGAGATCCCGAAGGAGCTGCAGTGATTTGATTTGACTTGGGAAGATCAAGGATCTTTTTGTGTAACGTACCTGACTGAGTATAGACCAAGTCAAGGTACTGTGCTTGAGCAATCACTTGCTCCTCAGTAACAACTTCGGCTTTAGCAACATCTTCAGTGATCCTTAGCAACAAAGATTTTACAAACCACTCAGCCAAGATTTGATCCGAAATAAATACCTTCACTAAACGTCGTCGACGTCTCCACTCATGAATATGATCTGAAATGTATGTGGATGTCGATTGTTTTAGCGAAGTTAACAATTCCGTGCCATTGTCATATCTGACTAGCAACTGAAAATGAGTTAAAAACGAGGTAACTAACTGACTAAAATTATAGAAGTGCCTCGCGATAACTCAATGTACCACTTGGCCGCGAGACAATTAGAGTGCGCTGGAAAAGTCTAAGATGGATCGAATCATCTGTGATGGAGTTAGACACACACCAGAGGTGGTAAGTCATCACATGGTTCGACGGGTCCTCTCCAGATTTACCTTCGAACTTGGGAATGTCACTAGGCAACTTATTCGGCATTGGCGGCCAAAACGGAAGATAATTAATCGGATCGTTCGTTAGGCGCGACAAATCAGGTAAGTCCAAAGTTGAGATAAACGGTAACTGCCGATTAGGATCCCTAAAACTCTGGGTCATGAGACCAGCCCCAGGAGGAGGATATCCGGGATAACTAGGAATAGGAATCACGTTCGGGATATTGTATCCTCCCGAAAAACCAGGATTAACCGAACCGTACTGGGGTTGTTGAGGTTGTTGATAAGTGTACCTAGGATACGGTTGATACCGATAAACTGGCTGCTGGACAGCAGGACCGAATTGGTACTGTCCCTAGTACGGTTGATAGGTGAATTGAGGTTGACTTGTGACAACCGTACTTAAACCAGGTTGTCCTACAGGCATCTGAACCGTAGTTTGAATCATGGATCCAGACGGTGGTAAGGATGTCTGAGGAGTAGATACAGGAACAGTAGAAACCGGAGCTATCGATACTCTAGAAGTAGGTGGGGTAGATTGAACAGATGTTGCAGCTGTTGCAGCAGTCGTTGGAGATGGAGTACGAGGTGCAGTAGGCCCAAACTGAGAAACTACCGAAGGTACAGAAGTTTGAATGTTAGACTGGACTGGTTGCTGGAGTGAACCAGAAACTAAGGGTTGTCCAGTTTGAGATGACAACTGTACACTTGGCTGCAACACCTGTTGAGTTTGCGATGGATCCCACACTATGTTCATTCCGGGGTACTGACCCATAACAGGTTGAGAATATTGAGGACCATAACCAGGTTGAGGGTAGGATTGATAATTAAAAGGTACATTTCCCATTCCTTGAACATAAGATTGACCTTGGGGTGGTTGGAAACCTTGGTTCGAGTACTAACCTTGGGGTAGATACCCCTGAGGCACGTACTGATACTGTGGTTGACCTTGAGGTATAAATTGATACTGGGGTTGACCTTGGGGTACATATTGAGTCTGGGGTTGACCTTGAGGAACGTATTGTACCGTAGGTACGTACTGTCCTTGAGGTTGCCCCCCAGATGCAAATTGTGTACCTTGAGGTTGCCCCCCAGGCGTTAATTGAGACTGCCCCCCAGGTGGTAACTGGCCACCTTGAGGTTGAGAATTGGGAATAGAACTTGACATCATAAGAATGTCTTCTATGCTCAACGGCTTTGCACCATTGCTTCCAGTGAATAACCCTTGTTCAATAAGTTGAGGAGATGCTCCTGAAAAAGTACCAAAAAGTGACTGATACCTAGAGGGAACAGAAGGACCGCTGTACAAAAAAGATTCAAGCGATTGAGTAAACATGGATAACTGACCTGACATATTTACGAGAGTATAAAAACCTCTAGGATGATAAGGAGCACGAGGTGGTGAAAAACTTAACACTGGGTTTTCCAAATAATTAGTCAAAGAAAGATACCAAGTAGTACTTCTAGGTGGACTGTAAAAAATTGATTCATGCTCCCTTAGATCAATAACAGGTAGATTTTCAGGGATAGGGATGCCTACTTCTTCTTCCGGAGCAAGTTCTTCAATAGCTATCAAACCAGAAGGAAGATTTCCGGTGATTACTCTTTCTACCCTAGGTGAATTAGGACCACTAGAAGTTGGAGAGACAAACCCCGATGTTGGAGTAACAGGTTCAGATATCTCAGGTTCTTCACCTATATCACTAGTAGATGAAAAGCTACCAGCAAGTTCGGAAACGGAAATAGATTCAGGATTATAACCTGTTACTAGAGTTTGGTAATCAGGATGTACAACCAATGAAGACTCTCCTTCTTCAGGTGACCCAACTTTACTGCCACTAGGAGTTACGAGGACTTTCAAGCCTTCAAGATGGCTCGGGACTTCTTCAGGAGGTTGGCCCCGAAGTCTACGGGACTTCCTCTATAAATCAGCCACGGTTACAAACTCAGGAGACTGGCCTCAAAGTCTATGGGACTGTCTTGGTAATTCAACCACAGTTAAAAACTTTTAACTACTTCACACGCAAACAAAGTAAAATCTCAATGAAAAAACACCTAAAGCCTCTAAAGAACCAAACAAATTTGAATCACACGCCTAAAGAATCTAGAGATCAAACACACACAAACAGTAACTTTCCGGACCGAAAACACTAGTTGGTGATGAAATCCAACGTCGCAGAATTCAGTACAGAAATGGCGGTTGGAACAGTTACCCCGGCAACCTGGTTAATGAATAAACTGGACCAAGTTCCTCCACTTAACCGTCTCGAGTGAAGTGAACCCCCTAGAAAATCCAAGTGAGTCTAGCCGATGTCTGCTCCAGGTACAGTGGGATCTTCCCACCACTGTCACCTTAGGAAGAATCCTAAAGAATATGGCCACTAAGGTTACCAACTGAGACAAATACACCTGGGGGAACAGTCTACGATCTGATACGCACGCAAGGGTAGAGTAGCAAGCTCAATCCCCTTGAAGGCTCCTTGACATAATCTAAGGTTTATCAACAAGTGACCCTAGGCTCCTCGACAATGGTTAATTCGAGGTTTACCATTTTTAATACGTGAATATCTGGCGTTGTTCCCAATGAGGAAGGATTGATTCCCACACTGGTTCAGACACGATCTCATGCTTCTCCTTTAAGAAGAACTTTCCCAGAGCATAAATGCAACAATTGGATTTCTTCCTACCACAAGATACAACTACTTGTTTGTTTTTATTGTCTTGGAGAGTTAATTACTCTCCTACTCCAAGACACTAGCTTAAGCTAAGTTGGTGTATCAGAGCCCTAGAAATAAAATGTTACTAGGTG
Source organism: Pinus tabuliformis (assembly GCA_031772625.1). Lineage (NCBI taxonomy): Eukaryota > Viridiplantae > Streptophyta > Pinopsida > Pinales > Pinaceae > Pinus > Pinus tabuliformis. Next base: position 633,124,983 of record CM062805.1, read on the forward strand.
AATTTTACTTTAAGCGTTAATTTTAGTGGTTGTTGTTTAAGTCAAGAGGTGGTGGAGATGAAACTCGTGGTGTAAAGACTCGACTCGAAATCACTAAAAAGATGCACCTAAGATGATTTAAACAATCTTTTCTCTTCGATGAACTTCTAAACTAAGAAAGAGTTTGAGAATGCAAATACTTTGTAAACACAAATCTTTCTCAATTAAACAAATTAAAAGAAGAGCTTTTCCTTTCCAAAGCACTCAAAACGAGACAACTAGCTATTTCACACAATTTTCCCTTTTCTTTTCAAAGCACTCAATCACTACAAAAAACAAACTTTTCTGAAAGAGATTTTTTATATTTTGTAAATAAAACACTCAAAACTAATGAAAATGACTAACTTTGAGAGCTACAAACTATAAAAAAACTACTTGAAGTCAAAGCCTACTAAAAGTTTTTTTGAGGATGTTTTACTTAGCTAAATGTGAGCTAAGGACTAATTTATGCAGAATCACAATTAGTCAAAAAACAACCAATCTTTCGTTTTCTTTTTTTTTTAAATGAAAATTCCAAACTTTCAACTACAAGCTTTTCGAAATTTTGAAATGAGAAAACTCAAAGTGGATTCCTCAACAAGGGGAGATTTCATAAATGGTCAGACTCATAAGAAGACTGGTAGACACCAAGGTAATCTGAGGTCCCTACGGCTTCTAAGCTCAGAGCCACTACACAACCAAAAACGAAAAACAAACCCAATAAGCAAAATTCCTAGGAATTCCACCTAAAACCCTAATGCTAATGAAATTAAACCAAGGAAAGTTTTTAACAGGGAACAAGCAGGTCTGGGCAATGGCTAAAACCTATAAACAAATTCTAAACTGATAAAAAAGAGAAAAATTTAAAAATTTTCAAATTTTTGACAGGGTACGCAGGCAACCTGTTTACACAGGTGCGTCTACGCTCTGTGCACAAAGCAAAAGTGCATACAGGTACGCACTGTGCTTAACTCAGAGGGTGCGTACCTCTCCCAAAACTATGAAAAATGAAAACTAACTCAAAATTAACTAAATTCACCCAATCCCACAATCATCAAGTCAAAAACAGAAACAGAAAATACAGTTTCTCAGGTCAGAGTATAGACAAGGAAAACAATCAAGTCCCCATCGGAGTCGCCATTTTGTTGCACAGAATGAGTCGATCTTGCGGACAAGATAGACCTTCCTAGAATCTAAAGAAGACCTAACGACAAGCAAACCAACTAGACACTATCTTTCTCTAAATATGCTTCAATAAACAATAGCAAACAAGTATTTTTAGGGCCTACCTTTGGTCCAACGCAAGCTTGTGGATGCCCTCGCTCTTTTGATCCAAATGAGCTCCTTTTCGCGAATCTGCAAACACAAACAAGACAAACAAATTAAATAGCACCTGAAAAACCAATTGCATAAAACATATTTAACATGAAAGTCAAGGAGTCCATGAAACAAATAATATAAGATACTTGTTGAGAAAAATGAGTTTGATTGTATTAATTCAAAAGAAGAAGAACTTTACAACCTTTACCTTGACGCTGTACAAGCTCCTCCCAGGGTCCAACAAGATGTCTCCTCTACTTTGACAAGTTTCACTCACTCTCCAATGGAACCAAGAGGTATGTGATCTCTCCTCTCAAGCTCAACCAAAGAGTCTTAATTTCACCAGCATTTACCCTCAAAATGTTCAGCTTCTAACCTCCCTAGTCCTCACCCCAATGCCTGTATTTATAGTGCAATGGAGGGACGTTACTAGGTCCTCCTTCAAAGGGATAAAGCCCTCCTTCAAAGGGATAGCTCCTTTAGTCAAGGGATTAGCTCCTTCTCTTTTGGGATGCATGAACCACCTCAGAGCGAACAATCCACGTCAAAATTCCTTCTAGAAAACTCTAGAATTAATCCAAAGTGAGTTTTTTAAGATAAAACTTGCGCCTTTTGACTTTCACAGGGGTCCGCACCTACACCGTTAGGGACAAAGCGGGTAGGTACGCAGCTTTTGTACACAGAAGGTGCGGGACCGCAGGTGACCATGAGAGAAAGTGCAGAACCAGAGTTACATTGATTTTTAATGTCTTTCTCCCACTTTCAAAGCTTGATTTGAAGAGCTGAGGTTTTAGACTTGCTTAGGAGGACAGTACAAGTGATGATAGACCCATACTGACTGCAAATAATCATGGTGACGATATTTTAGTGTAATAGGCCTACTAGGGGCCGATTCTGAGAATCAACCACATGACCTGCCTCGGGTCAATTCCTAGAATAAACCCCTTGGCCTGCCAGGGGCCGATTCCCTGCTGGGGACCGACTCTCAGAATAAGCCTTTTGGCCTGCGAGGGGTCGATTCCTTGCATGTGGGCGCATGTGCCCCACTGTGGTTGTGTCCGACCGTGGTACAGTGGGTGTGCATGTTGCACGAATGTTGTGTCATGGGCGGACACTCCCATGGTCGAGTGTGCCCACCCACAGAGACACACCTTGTGCCTATGGGAGGCGCCCCGACCTTGTGCGTGTGGGCTGGCCCGCGCGGTCGTGGTCGTGCCCGCCCACGGCATAACAAGAGTGCCACACGTCTGTTATGCCACATGCTTAAACGACCTTGAATAATTTTGAATAATTGTTTGAAATAGTTTATACAACTAATTTTTGCATGGTATATAGAAATAAAAATTTTAATTTCCATATGATGTTACATGAAGTTATGAGTCATTTTTATGTTTGTTGGATTATATGTTTTAGTTATGATGAACTTATTTTTTTAGAATATCCACAATGCAACAATAACTTCGAGATATAATTTATATTTCATTCAATCTACAAGTATTGATATTTTGATTAATTTAGTGATGTAATATGTTCATAATGTCATGGTTTAAATGTGTTGAAAACTTAGAGTTTTTTAATTTTATGGTTGAAAAATTTTCAATTTTTTTTTGTTTTCTTTAATCTTTAATGTTATGGTTGAAAACAATTAGATTTTTAGTGATATTATTATTTTATCTTTATCGAAATTACTAAAAATATTGAAATTATAGCTGGGAAAGAAAAATGTTATTCTACCAACAACATTAGTGTATTTTTTTCATTTATTTTGCCCAAAAAAAACTAATTTCACTGCCATTTTTTTTAAATGTTGAAAATTAATCCTTAAAAATCATTTTGGAATACACAATGTTTCTTTTGGGTTTTTTGGCTGGAGTTCCCATTTGGATTTTATAGTTCCCATTTCAAAGTTTACATTGTTCATATTATTTTAATCACTTTTGACTATCTTTGATAAAATCAAAATAAATACTCTTCCTTTTCTAAAAGCAAAATGATATTTTTATTTACTCCGTTTTTTTTTAAACCTGATAGACCTATAATGGTGTAATCATTCATATTTCAAATCATAAAATACTAAATCAGTTATAAGTTCTTCCTACATTTCTGAGCCAACCCTCCTACGCTTTGGAATCCAGTATCATTGTTTCCTCTTTCGATCAATCATTCAACATCTGTTTTTAGTCATTTTTTGTCTCTACTCTTTTTCTTGGTAGATGAGGGCTCTCCAACTTTGAATTTAAGAAATTCAAGAAAGTTTTCAAGCTCTACACTGCTAAATTCCACAAGAAAAACAACACTGGGCTGCCTTCGGATGAAGGAAATAGTTCCAGTGAGGTCAATGATATTAACTCAGAGGAGGATGACGTCGGTAGGGCCTGCCACACCTGTTGTGCTAGTAAGTTATGGAAGAATCTATTCTTCCTTTCTATCACCTGTTGTGCTAGTAAGTTATGGAAGACTCTATTCTTCCTTTCTATAAAACAACGGTTGAATAAATATGAATTTTATTGCTATCTTATAATTACTGTCTTGAATAAATCTATGCAAGATTTTTTGACAATATGAGATATCTGTGTGTGTTAGATTTAAGTGAATCTTGAACATTTATTAAGAAACTGCCTGAATCGTTGAGTGGTCTGAGGTACCTCCAATTTCTGGGTGTTTGATGGCACCCATGTAGAAAGACTACATTCAGGGATTGATAAGCATAAATATATGCTACATTTGAATTTAAGCTCAAATATAATTAATTTTCCTGTGGGGATATCGAAGCTCATCTACCTACAAACTCTAAAAGGTGTGAGATTCATTGTTCAAAATGCGGCCACTGTCAATGTCCTGCAATTGAGGTATCTCAAAGGATTGACCCTTCTCCAACACCTATCAATAGAATTTCAAACATATGGTAGTGGTGATCATCGAGTGGAGGACGAGGGAACTTTTAGGGTCATGACAAAGATGCGGACCCAATATTTTCATTATTCCAATGGACATAGCCCCAGTGATGACCTTTACCTTCCAACGGACATGGAAGCCATGGAATGCCTTGAAATAACTCATCTTTCTAACTGTGTGGTTCCTACATGGATCTCCTGGAGATAAAATTAACGGGGTTGGGAAACAGTTGCAATGAAGATTTCAGAGGGTTAGAAAAGATTCTTAATCTGAAAACACTACACTTGAAGTGGAATTATAACAGGGAGTTCACTGCATTTCCAAATGAGTTTGGGGAAGCAGGTGCATTTCCCAAATCGAAAGAGCTGCTCATAGAAGTTTTTTGGAGTTTGAAAAGAATTCCCTCAAGCATTCCCTCGTTCCACGAGGATGCAATGCGGAAATTGAAGTGCTTGATAATCAAGAATCGCCGGTCTATGGAAAATATATCGAAAGGCTTAATGAAGCTGAATAATCTTAAGGTGCAACGAAGATGACTGCATTGAAGGACGACCCTTGAAGCACTTGGAAGCCACACGCAGTGCTATGGAAAATGCTTGTAGAAAAATAGAGAAAGAGACTATCACATTGAGCCAGACATGTAATAAAAATTATTTTTATACACCCAAATACTATTCAAAGGGAAACAAGGAAGTAACCCAAAACCAACAAGTTGTAAAGCTCAGTTGAATGACTGACCGGCAACAACTATTTCCAAATCTTCAAAGCATGAGCAGGAGGGTAACAGATTGAAGCTGACTAAAATTTTCTCTGTGACGAGGGTCGCTCGTAGTGCATGTCAACGATGATTAGAACTGGACCGAGAGATAATACACAACACAGGGAACTACTAAACAGGGAGAGATAACAGATAAATAAAATTGCTAATATAATTTGACCCAACACGATAGGGAGTTTACTTAACGGCGCCATGGAAGCAAATAACTGTTGGTTGTGCAACGAAAAAATCTAGAGGTGCATTACCTATTTTGTAGACAGCCTAAGCCATATAAGACGCTGACAGAAGGGTAAGCCTAAAAAATTATGTGTCAGGTGTCAAACGAAGATCAAAAGTGTAGACGCCAAAGGGAAGTGAACTGATTCAACTCTCCCACAAGTGTTGAACACTGAGTTGAAAAGTTACAAGCAAAAAGACGCATATTCTCGATTTGTCCAAGTTACAACTATTTCAAAACATGGTGAGAAATAATGAGTTTGTAGCGGGATAAAAAATGTTTTTAAGGTTTAAATGTTGATGTTCAGTGAGTTTCACTTGGAGTGGTCTAACAAGGCGGAGGAATTGCTCAGACGGTTAAAAGTGGCCAGAAAAAAAATCAAAAAATCTTGTAGAGACAGTGTTTGAATCGTGTTCTTGATGGATGGTGGAAATGGAGTGTTTGAATCCTTTTTTTGATTGTGGAAATGGATTCACCACCGTAAAAAACATCTAGGCCACCTAAAATTTTGAAGTTTAACAACTATAACTTGGATTTATAAAAATGCTTGCCGGATTTTCTCTAAATATGACCGGAATTTCCATAACTTTCCGGGCAACTCCTCGGCCTTGTTAGACTAAGCATTTCAGTGATTTTATTATTAAAAAAACTTTATTTTTAAAGGGAAAATAATAATTTATATAAATTTCATATAATAAAATTATTTCATTTTAAAAATATTTAATAATTAAAAAAAAAATTATATAATAAAAATATTTTATTTCAAAAAGAAGTCTTAAATTTGAAATAAAATTGATTTAAACAAAAGTCTTAAAAATAAGTTTAGTGCTTAAAATAAAAAATGTTATACTTTATTTACAAATTTTTAAATGATTGGCTCTAATTTTTCTTACCAATTTTTATTTATTTATTTTATGATATGAAAATGATTTCCATTTTACATATTTTTCCCTCAAAAATATACTAATTTCCATTGTTTTTTAAATTATATATATATATATATAAGATTAGGTTATTTGAGTCTTGAAATGACTAGCACACCTAACCTATGGCTTGAGTAACCGCGACCTAGGGGCATCTAAGCTATCAAAATCACATGGGGATTTCACATAACCTGAGCCACACCAACCTAGGGAGTTTCAAACCGGTGACCTTTTCCCCATAGGGTGCCGTAATAGAACACCATGTCATCGTATGCTCTACGCCAGTGGGCTTCAATGACACTCACATTTTATAGAATAAAATTATTTTACTTTTAAAATCATCCAAATTTATTAGAAATTATATAAAATTGAGCAGAACTTGAAATAACAAAATACGCAAAAGTTTAGGTTTGCAAATCCATTACATCAAAAGTATGGAAAAGGAATCCCTAACTCACAAAACAAGGGACAAAGTAAGGAAAGACAACCTCAAGATAACCAACTCAAGTTGCAGGCAAAGAAGGGTAATGGGAAGTCAAGAAAGTACATTAGAAAGTGGTGTGAGTTCCACAAAACCTCTTGCACAAAATTGATGAATGTCATTCTAAACAATAATTATTGGCGAAGCTCAAAGAAAAGGAAATATTGGCGAAGCTTAAAGAAAAGGAAATATACTCTAGTGTTGATTCTGAATTAGAACAACATAAAGCAAAGTCGGTGGTTGATGAAAAACCCAGAGTTACCATCGTGACCAAAAATATCCAACCAGAAGAGCCAAAGGAGCTTGAGAAGAGGGAGCACCTCTTTCATTCACAGATGTGGGTGAACGGGACCCCATTCTATTTCATTGTTGACAACGAGAGCCAGAAGAATGACTGATATCAATCAACGTCATCAAGAGATTAAAGCTATCAATATTTCCATGCCCCCAACCATACACCATTGGTTGGTTGAGCCATGGATGAGACATCTATGTCAGGCAATAGTACCATCTATCCTCCATCATCAAACCTTTCAACAATAAGGTACTGTGTGATTTTTCCCCACTTTAATTTTGTGATTTTATTTTAGGACAACCTTATATATGGAGATGTCATGATATTTATGAGTCTTTTCCTCATAGTGTCACTGTTACTCTTAGTGGTTAACTCTACAAGATAATAAGGGTAGTCACAAATGCTATAATTTCATTAATCTTCTAAAAATAGTGCCAAAAGGTAATATATTATACAACAATATTTGTTCTCTTCGTGATTTAGATAGTAGGTCAAATGAAGGTCATTGAAACCATGGTAACCTCTAGATGAGGCCTCTCCATATAACAAAACCAAGTGGACAATATTGTAGAGACTTATATAGATATCCTCACTCCAGTGATGGGGGTGCCACTACATTGATAGGTCAACCACTTAATTGACTTGATACCTGGTGCTCCTTTACCTAGTAGTCCAATATATAAGTAGTCTCTCTTAGAGAATAAGGAAATAAAATGTCAGTTTCGTGAACTCATCCAAAAGGACCACATTTGACTAAGCTCCTCACCTTGTAGGAGTCCAATTATGTTGGTGTATAAGAAGGATGGGACATGGAGACTCTATATTGATTATAGAGCCATGAACAAAATCACTACCAAGAATAGATAATCATTCCCCATGATTGACGATCTTCTTGACCAACTTAAGGGTGCCAAGTTCTTTAGTAATATTGGTATGAATTCAGGCTACCACAAGGTTCCAATTGAACAAACTGAGGTATGAAAGACAACATTTAAAACTAAAGAAGGGATTTTAGAGAGGTTGGTCATGCCCTTTGGCTTGACTAATTCTCCAACAATGTTCATGAGGATGATGGATGATATCCTGTGCCCATTCATAAAATATTTTGTGATTGTATATTTGGATGACATCCTCATATTTATCATATCCTAGGTAGAATATTCGCAATGAATTTAGTAGGTCTTGATCACCCTGTGGCAACACAATTTGTATGCCAATATGGATAACTTCTCATTTGGAAACCACAAAATTCAATACTTGGGATACATTGGATGAACATGGGGTGCATGTGGACGTAGCCAATATTTAAGTCATTAGGATTGGTCAGCCCCGACAACTCTAACTAAGATCTGTAGCTTCTCAAACCTTGTTAACTTCTACTAAAGTTTGTGTTTGGGTTCTATTATATCACTTGGCCCTTAAGTGAAGTGAACAAGTGTGGAGAAAAAGAAAAGTTTTTCTATTCTGAGTCATAGAAGAAAGCATTCAAGGATCTAAAACACCTACTTTTCTCTGCACCAATGCTCACATTGCTAGACATGCAAAATTCTTTTGAGATTGAGACAAATGCCTCTAACTATGCTATTGGTTCAATCCTCACTTAGAAAGGACATCTAGTGGCCTTACGATATTATCCAAGTATTCCCCATCTATGATAAGGAGATGTACCTCATTATGTAAGTCTCTTAATAATGGAAGCAATTTTTTTTTGGGAAGGAGACGATCATCCACATTGATCATAGGCCTCTACAATTTATGCAAACACATGGAAGGTTATAGAATGAATGCCATAAAAAATGATTCACATACTTGCAACAATTCCATTTGAACATCAAATATAAGAAGGATAACAACAATCATGTTGCGTACTACCTTAGTTGGCCCCCAGTTGTGGTGCTAACCAAAATTCTTAACTCTTGTAGGCATGATACCTCTAGGTCGCCAAAATTTTATAATAGTGACTTTGACTTCGTGGCCAAATACAAGATATTGATCACAAGTAAGCAAGTTCTATATTTATACCTCTAGGATGCACTCTTGTGATACTTGGGCCACCTTTGTGTTCCTTCAAGTGAGCATGCCAAGCTAATTTGGGAGGCACGTTATAATCAAGTGGTTGGGAAATTTGGTGCAAAGAAGATAGTAAAAATACGTCAGAAGTATTGTACTGGCCAAATCTTCAACAAGATGTACATCGGTATATAAAATTGTGCATTGTTTATCCCATTGCTAAACCAACCATCAAGAAGCAGGGGTTGAACACTCCTCTACCTACCCCAGACAAGCCTTGGGAGTTATTCTCCATGGGTTACATGTGAGATTTTCCATCCACTAAGCATTGTAACAATTATGTGTTTGTGGTTTTTAATTGGTTCCTTATGATGGTGATCTTGGTACCACGCAAGAAGAGTATCACAACTAAATCCACTACTAAACTCCTCTTTGAGTGTTTTGGTTCATTTTTTCATACCTTAGATCATTATTTTAAATAAGGACAATAGATATATTAACAAATTTTTCTCCAACCTATGTTCTCTTATGGGTACCAAGTTGACCAAATCAACTGCCTTTCATCCCCAATCAAATGGAAAAATAGAAGTGGTCAACAATATGATTGTGTATATATTGCATATTTACAAATCCAAGCATCCACATACATGGGATGAAAATCATCTCTATGTTTAGCATAGCTATAACAAATCCCTCCACAACTCTATTGGCCACAATCCATTTCAGGTGTGCTTGGGGTTCCAACCATTAGGTCCAATTGATGTAGCTATGACCATTTCATCTTCATTGACATATTCCTCCCATGCTCATGTTGAGGTAGATAAGGTAGCTAAATTTTTTGAATGAATCCAACACCTCCAACAATAGATTCATGATATCCTGCAGAAAGACAATCCCAAGTACAAACATCGACATGACCAAGACAGGGTTTCACATAAGTTTTAAGTTGGTGATAAGGTGTGGTTATAGGATATAGTCATAGGAGTGCCCAAGGGACTATCAACGATCAACTTTCGAGCTACATTAATGAAAAAAAAAATGAATTCAAGTTAAGATTGTGGGTCCAAGCTTACGATCATGTGCAAGATTTGAATTAAGCCTTGGTGTTGAGGGGCTATATGAATTTGAGGACGTTGCATGGGATTACACATTGTTTGCAGTTGTGAAAAAGAGATAAAAAGAAGTGCTCAAGGGTGGTAAAGAGTTGAAGTTGATCCAAAATATTGATTGCATGTTTTTTAAAAGATACAAATTACAGGTGTTTCCAAAAGTTGAAAAACACCCAAAACCGTAGTTATTAACAACAACAAAAAACAATGAGAATTTGAAGAGCCTTGTATTATGATGATTGTGAAGGGAAAAATATTGTAGAAGACAAATGAAATTGTGGAATTTTATGAGAGGGAATGAGGATGTATAATTTTTTATAAGCTAAGTTCCTCACTGGGAATTATGGATGAAAAAGGGAGAGAAAGAGAGATAGTGAGCACAAGATGACTAGACAAATGTTGAAGCTATTAAGTATCATAAATCTGAAGCAGATAAGAGATAAAATGTGTAGAGAAGAGATGAGTAGAGTCTATAAGTGGAGATTGGGAAAAATTTAAAGCTCATGTGTATAAGAAATTTGTAGAGAACTAGAGACAGAGAGGGTGATGCAAAGAGAAGATTAGAGAAGATGGGAAGAACAAATATTAATTTTTTTATTAGGGGACTGATGTCTCCTTCAGGTAGGTTCTTGAAAATATCAATAGGTTGGTGCCAACATAATTTGATGTAAATTGAATTTGGTGCTTTCATTTACCCTAAATTAAAAGAATATTTGTGGTTTTCTCCCTTTACAAGTTCCCACATAAATATATGTGTCTCCTAATCTATGTATGTATGTCTGATTTATGGTGTCATTGCATGATTGACTAGTAATAATTTAAGACATCCCAAATATTACTTAAAATCATATAATATCGATTCAACCCCCCTCCCCCCGCATTATCATTGTTTTCAACATATACATGTCAGGTACAACTTGTAGCTAGGTCTACCACTATATTTAGATGCATTAGTGCCTCCGTTACCAGAGGTAGGAGGTTTATCAACAATACTTGTGTCAAATAAATATGAGGAAAATATATTATATATGTCTCCACTATGAGATATAACCCTCAATTTGAGTAGAACATGTGTAATATAATGGATATTTAGTGTTGGAGATGTAGCTGATGTAGAGGAAGGGAGAAGAAATGGGTGGATTGGTGGAATTTAGTGTAGCTAATGACACATATGGAGGATTAGGAGGAAGAGGTGTATTTTTGAATGCTTTAGTCATAGATGCATGAGGAGGAGGAGGAGGAGGAGGAGGAAGAGGTGGATTGAAGGATGATATAATTATTGATGCATGAGAAGGAGGAGGAAGAGGTGGTAGAACACTGTATAATCTAACTACTAATGCATGAGTATAAGGAGGAGGAGGAGGGGGTGGATTGATGGATGATATAACTATTGATACATGAGAAGGAGGTGGATCGATGGATGGCCTAATCAATTTCACATGTGGAGGAGGATGAGGAGACATTGGTTGGTCTTGTGAAGGAGGATGAGGGGATTCTAGTTAGTTTTGTGGAGGACTAGGTGTTGGAGGAGAATTAGGGGAAGGCAGTTGGTTTAGTGTAGGACTAGGTGGTGGAGGAGGATGAGGGGATGCTAGTTGGTCTAATGTAATACCATGTTGTGCATAATCAAGGGGTGCAGATTCAATGGCATCATCCTCAAAGGATGATCCATATGAATTAGTATGAGTTCCATGTCTCAACCCCTAAGATTGAGGAAGCTGACAACATGACGTATCAATGAAATCTTGTCAAGAGGAATGGTTTCCCATATGTCAGATAGCTTTGGCTCTTGTAAGACCTATCATATGTGCACAAGTAGAACTTCCTATTCGGTAATCAGAATACATATGTAATCTACCACCTTAGTTCAGGATATATAGTCTAGATTATGTGGCATGCTAGGTCTATGCACTAGAGGATATTGATTTGCCTCGTCCATCTCTTGATCATGTTTTTTTGAGAAATGGAAACAAGAAATTCTAGTTTAATTTGTCCTTGAATTATACTGCGAATTAAAATAGAATTCTTTTCTCATTGAAATTCGAAAATAATTAATTAAGTTTAATTCACTTAATTAATTTAGGAAATTCGAATTGGAAGTCTTTTAGAAGACATGTATATGTTCTCCCTAACTTATAGGATTTAAGGATGAGTTATGAATGAGTTGTAATTAGTTAACTCAGTTTATTGAGTTATTTCCAGTTAAATTAGTTCCAATCAGTTTTAGGAACTAATAATGAGTAAACAGTCAGTTGGGACACTAGTGACCTAATTAGTGCTACTCTAGTTAACTGAAGATTCCACCATCAGAAACTCATGCATGTTGATTCTAATAAAGACTCGGTTGAGACTAGAGTGCAAGGACAGTGTACTATTTGTTTTAGATTTTTTTGAGTTGCACTAATAGTGCATGCATTCAGGCACCGATCCTTGAGGGATTGCGCTATTTTTAAAGGCTTTATTTTCCTTTAAATACAAGCTATCCTTCATAGGAATTACACATTGGAATAGAGACATGGAGAGCTTGTGAATTGGCTATGATTTGGCCTTGAGCTTGCTTATGAGTTGGAGATTGAATTTGCTGAGTGTTGGGATTGTTCTAGAGAGAACAAGCATTGTAATTTCATCTTGATTTTCTGGATTAATACAAAACAAATAATGGGGTTTTGAGTTGTGGCTTTCCCCGAATCTTTATTGTGTTATGCTCCTTTGATTCTCTTCCTCTATTGATTATTGTTTGTTCGATGTTTATAGGCTTCTACTGTAAAGAGTATAAGTAGATTCTTGTCTCCTTTTTTAGTAGATTACATGAGCTTGTGAATCTACATGGTATCAGAGCAAGATTGTTTTTTGGGCCAAGACTTTGCAGAGACGTTCTAAGAATTTATGTGCAAAATTTTCAAAAACAAATTGCGTATTTGGATTCCTTGGGAAAAGTTACCCAAATTCAAAAAAAAAATCAGCCGAATCAGAGTTCGGATGAGGGAGATATCGTTGATTTAAAATCAGCTCTCTAGAGGAGATTTCGAAGTTTTGAGTTTCTGGGTTATAGGTGAAAGTCGAATTTGCATACATACTTCAGGATCGACAAATGATGTTGCTTGGGTTGAGGCTTGAGTATGCCTTGGAAGGAAGCTTGAATTTTATATCCTGGAGGGACAGGATGGAGGCTATGCTAGAAGATAATGGCTTGAAGGAATTGATTGGTCAAGAAGTCCCCAAGCTAGCAACTACGGATGCACAGAACTTGGCTGAATGGAAGAAGTGTGTGGAAAAGGCAAGGTGGATAATCCTTGAGGGAGTTCAAGACCACATTCTCTCGAGTCTCAATGGCAAGGAAACTCCACATGCTATGTGGAAAACATTGACGGACTTGTATCAGAGTAGTAGTGATCAAAGGACACTAAAGGATAAACTTCGTAAAATCAAGATGGATAAAGGCGAGACGATTCCAAAGTACTTGACCAAGTTCACTCAATGTCAAGATGAACATGGAAGTGTTGGAATAACAGTTGTCGAGGAGGATATGGTGAGCCTTACTCTTCTCAGACTCCCAAAGATTTGGCATAGTTATCAGGACTTTGTCAATGGTTGGGAGAAGCTGCCAAATTGGGAACGACTATGGTCAAATTTGATGCAGGATGAGATCAGGAGGAACACCAGGGATGGCTCTTCATCAAAGATTGATGATGAAGATAACTGTGCCTTAGCGATTAAGGCAAGGAAGAGGAAAGGTAAAATTTCTTGTCCCAAATCAGATTCTTATCATGGAGGTAAGAAGAAGGACATGACGAAAGTTAAATGCTTTCATTGTCACAAGATGGGTCACTTTACTACAAATCTTCCATTGAAGAGGTCCAAGGAGAAGTCCTCAGGAGGAGTGGCGGGTGAGGTTTTGGCCTCCCAATTCGAAATGGACTTTTCCCTCCTTGCATGCATGGTATCTTCAATGATGGGAAGTGTCTAGTACTTAGACAATGGAGCTTCATTCCAAATGATTGAAGACAAAGAGTAATTCAGTGAACTGGAGGAGAAAGATCTCAAGATGCATATCGAGAGGGGTGATGACGATAAGTATAGTGTTACTGATGTGGGCACTATTACTTTTTAGAGGGAGCATGTGGTTCCACTCACCTTGAAGAATGTTATGCATGTACTTGAACTAATGAAGTATCTGTTTCCATGCTTGAGGATAAAGGCTATGATGTGATCTTTTCGAAAGGAAATCCATTCCTTCGACACATAGCCATGGGTCAAGTAAAGAAGATAGGGATTTGAGTTCAGAATCTCTATAATATAGAGGTAGAGGATTCTGCTTCTTTGAGTTCAAAAGAGGAAAATATGTTGAGCTGAGACGTCGAAGAGTTGTTGCACAGGCGATTGGGCCACTTGCATCATGGGGCTTTAAAGATATTGCAGCAAATCTCTACTGGTATTCCCAAAGGTATGCTTGAGCAAGTTGATGCATGCAAGGGTTGTACTTTTGGAAAATACACCAAGTATTCCTTTGGAGATAGAGACAATCAAGCAGAGTCTATTCTGGAGAGAGTCCATTCAGATGTGTGTGGACCATTCTCGAGAGTATCCACTACCAAACACATGTATTATGTTATATTTGTAGATGACTATTCTCGTAAATGCTGAATATTTTTCATGTAGAGAAAGGATCAGACATTCACAAAGTTTTGTGAATTCAAAGCATTGGTCGAGAAAGAGTAAGGAAAGAAGGTTAAAGTTATACAAAGTGATAATGGTGGAGAATATGTCTCCAATGAGTTTAAGAACTTCTGTGCATCAGAAGGGATTCAAGAGTTGACAACACCTCATAACCCTCAACAGAATGGGGTTGCCAAGAGGAAGAACAGGAGCATAGTAGGGGCAGCAAGGGTGATGTTGCATGATCAGGGCCTACCACTACACTTGTGGGCTAAGGCATGAAACACAATGGTTTATGTTCAGAACCGTAGTCCACATCAGATACTTGAGAGTAAAACACCAGAGGAAGCTTATTCCGGTAAGAGGCCAAATGTTGGTCACTTCAGGATTTTTGGGTCATCGGTTTATTTCCATGTGACCAAAGATGCATGGAAGAAGCTTGAGCCAACAACAGATTTGGGGATCTTTGTGGGGTACAATGATACTCCCCACAACTATCAAGTGTACATGCAAACCAGTTGGATGACAGTGGTTCGCAGGGATGTCAAGTTTGATGAGGAGAAGGCCATGCGAGTATCCTTTGAGAGGGAGCTTGAGATACATGTGGAGGAGGAACTTTTAGTTCCTACGGTAGAGGAGCTTCAGATTGATGTGGAGCAACCACATGCAGAGGTTCCCGGAGTGGAGACATCCACTCAAGCAGAGTCTTCTAGAGAGGGAAGAAAGTGCACTAGAGAGGCTGACAAATTGTTGGATGATGCACGAGAGAATGTGGGAGCACCCTCTTCTCAGCGTAAATAGAGGAGGTCACCAAAGAGGTACACTGGATACATGGCACTTATGGGTGCATGTGTTGTAACAGAGCCATCTTCCTTTCAAGAATCAGTGTAGTAGCCAGTTTGGGTTGATGCGATGGTGGAGGTGTATGACTCCATAGTTCAAAACAATGTTTGGGATGTGGTCCCGAGACCGGAGGAAAAGTTAGTTGTGAGATCTCATTGGATTTACAAGGTAAAGCAAGCTGAAGACTGTAGTGTGGAGGAGCATAAGGCTAGATTTGTGGCCCGTGGCTTTTCACAGGTAGAGGGGATTGACTATGATGAGACCTTTGCTCCTGTTGCAAGCTACTCGTCAATCAGATCTATTTTAGCACTATCAGAATAGATGGGTTGGAAGATCCATTAGATGGATGTGAAGATTGCCTTCCTCAATGACATGATTGAGGAAGAGGTGTACATAGAGTAGCCCGAAGGTTTTGAAACCTTGGACCACGAGTCACATGTGTGTCGACTCAAGAGATCGTTGTATGGGTTGAAGCAAGCACCCCGTGTTTGGTACACCAAGATAGATAGCTACTTCACTGGGTTGGGCTTCTCAAAGAGTGAAGTAGAAGTGAATCTGTATCACATAGTGGTGGAAGGTAAGCTTTTGATCATTGTACTTTATGTATATGATCTCATACTGACAGGTGATGAGAAACGCATCAAATATTTCAAGGAGGACCTTGCAAGAGAGTTTGAGATGAAGGACATGGGGCTCACACATTACTTTCTTGGCATGGAGGTATGATAGGGAGATCGGGAGTTGTTTGTTTCTCAAGGCAAGTATGCCAATGAGATACTTGGGAGATTCCATATGGAGAGTAGTAAACCCATGGAGACTCATCTAGCTGGTAATTAGAGGAAGGAGGATGCTACTTCAGGAGAAGTAGCGGAAGTTATTGTTTATAGGCATCTTGTGGGTTCACTCATGTATTTGGTGAACACACAACCAGATATGTGTTATGCAATTAACCAGCTTAGTCAAGCGATGGTTAGGCTTACCAAGCTGTATTGGAAGGCGACAAAGCATGTATTGAGATATCTCAGAGGCACTACCCAGTTTGGGTTGTGGTATAGACGGATAGAGGGAGTGAAGCTTCAAGGCTTCACCAATGCAGATTGGGTGGGGATTCCATCTGACAGGAAGAGCATATCAAGATGGATATTTAGTATTGGGTTAATTGCAGTTTCTTGGTACAACAGGAAACAGAGATCAATTGCACTCAGTTCGGTAGAGGTAGAGTACATGGCTGAAATTCAAGTAGCATGTGAGGCTATCTAGATGAGGAAGATCCTGGTTGGTTTGTTTGGTCAACAGATGGATTCGACAGTGATTTATTGTGATAATCAGAGTTGTATCAAACTTTCTAAAAATCTAGTTTTGCATGATCGGTCCAAGCATATATATATATATATATATATATATATATATATATATATATATATATATATATATATATATATAGATATATATATATATATATATATATATATCCTGTATCATTATCTCAGAGATTGTGTATTGAGGTGGATCATGTTGTTAGATTACTTTCCCACGAAGGAGCAAGATGTTGACATCTTGACAAAGGCATTGCCAAGATGTAAATTTGAGTTTCACAGAGTACATGGCTGAAATTCAAGTAGCATGTGAGGCTATCTAGATGAGGAAGATCCTGGTTGATTTGTTTCGTCAAGAGATGGATTCGACAATGATTTATTGTGATAATCAGAGTTGTGTCAAACTCTCTAAAAATCTAGTTTTGCATGATCGGTCCAAGCATATATGTATATCTTGTATCATCATCTCAGAGATTGTGTATTGAGGTGGATCATGTTGTTAGATTACTTTCCCACGGAGGAGCAAGATGCTGACATCTTGACAAAGGCATTGCCAAGATGTAAATTTGAGTTTCACAGAGACAGGATCGGGGTAGTGGATAATCCCTTTCTTGTTGAGAGGGAGTGTTGAGAAATGGAAACAAGAAATTCTAGTTTAATTCGTCATTGAATTAAACTATGAATTAAAATAGAATTATTTTCTCATAGAATTTTGAAAATAATTAATTAAGTTTAATTAACTTAATTAATTTAGGAAATTTGAATTGGAAGTCTTTTAGAAGACATGTATATGTTCTCTATAACTTATATGAGTTAAGGATGAGTTATGAATGAGTTGTAATTAGTTAACTTGGTTTATTGAGTTAAGTCTAGTTAAATTAGTTCCAATCAGTTTCAGGAACTAATAGTGAGTAAACAGTTAGTTGGGACACTAGTGACCTAATTAGTGCTACTCTAGTTAATTGAAGATTCCACCATCAGAAACTCATGCATGTTGATTTCGAGAAAGACCCAGTTGAGACTAGAGTGCAGGGGCAATGTACTATTTGTTTTAGATTTTTTTGAGTTGCATTGATAGTGCATGCATTCAGGAACTGATCCTTGAGGGATTGCACTATTTTTAGAGGCTTTATTTCCCTTTAAATACAAGCTATCCTTCATAGGAATTACACATTGGAATAGAGACTTAGAAAGCTTGTGAATTGGCTAATCTTTGGCCTTAAGCATTCTTATGAGCTGGAGATTGAATTTGTTGAGTGCTAGGATTGTTCTAGAGAGAAAAAGCATTGTAATTTCATCTTGATTTTCCAGATTAATACAAAACAAATAGTGGGGGTTTGAGCTATGGCTTTCCCTGGATATTTATTGTATTATGTGCCTTTCCTCTAATGATTATTTTTTGCTCGATGTTTATGGGCTTCCATTGTAAAGAGTAGCAGTAAATTCTTGTCTCTTGTTTTAGTAGATTACATGAGCTTGTGAATCTACATGTTTTTCTACATGTTTGGGATGCTAATCCCCAACGCATGTTTCGATATATAAAAAATAGACGATAAAGAGAAGATAATTGAAAACTATGTTATAATAAATTACATGTGCATTGAATAGAAGAAAAAATATGCAATTAGATTTATCAAAACATAACAATAATATTGCCTTGACCATTTCATGGCTTGTATGAATTAAATAGGATATTTATACATCCTCTCAATCCTTGTGTATGGGTGTTATACAAGATCGAAGGTATGATTATCCTCTCCAACCAAAAAATTATACATCTCTCTCTTAATTAGCATACACAACTACTCGACCTAGCCCCTATGGGGAAACAACCTCTCGTACATGTGCATACATGCATCAATTATGTGCCTAGGAGGGAAGTGATGTATTATCATTAAAGTGGCATGGAATTTCTCAAAAACTAAAATAAATGGCTATGACTCAAATGGAGAGAATTTCCTCTCATCAACCATAGAGCAACAATGATCCAAAGAAAAGAAAAAGATAATAATATCTTAGACCAACTAATCAGTTGTGGGTTCTAAACTAAGTGATCTACATGGTACATAAAAGGGAAACTATTGCTTTTCCCATTAGAGTTAAATTGTTAAAATGTTGTGAGAATAAGGGACATGCAATTCACATCTTTTGCAACAAATGAATCTATGTGCAACTAGTCACCAACAACTTCGAATTTTGTAGTGTGAATAATGTGCAAGTTGACATATCTCTACACATATGCTAGCTTACTCTTTCATGCAATGCCATAGGGTAGATAAGGGAAGTGGGGCCAAATCACCCCCTTTGACCACCTAGTGATAAAATAAACTTCCCCCTCTATGGGATGATATCCCTAAATGTTTATCTGACAATATCCCTGTTGTAACCCTAGAGACAACCTCTAGCTCAAAGGAGGTCAATGCTTAGGACATCCATATAGTTCAAAAAAATGTATATTCATTTTTGTTTTCTATTTTTGCCCAAAGAAAACCTTTGAGATGTAATGCAACTTAACTCTTGGAAGAATAAATAAACTACTTCAAAATGGCCTGCATATATGTGGTTATGGTCTTTTATGAAGTTGCAATATGGTGAGAAGAATTCCTGAGAATAAATATTAAATGTATAGGGCTAAATAAAGTCCTAAGCACCAAACCTTAGTAGAGAACATGAAAAGAAAGAGGACGAAGTGATGAAATTGTGGAGCACTTCATTAAGGCTTCTTTAGATAAAGATTTACAGGTATCCTTTATTATTCTCACAACATTGATAAATCTATTTAATAAAGAAAGAAACCAACAACTTCATACACAAATTTCAAAAGAAGAACATACACCATAAATGAATTACAAAGACAAGAATCACATACTATAACCAACAAACATTTGAAATCACTTGAAGCTTCCTTAATACTCCAAAAGGCTTTGCACATTACACCAAAAAATGTTTAGAACGCCTTTAAGGACCTTTGAGGCAAAAACTTTGAACCAACTCAGATTGGTTCTTCTCCTCTTTTTAAAGAAAGATTACATTCAAGAAAATGTACATGTCACTATCAAACTATCCAGTTGTCTAACTATCTAAGTATCTGTTGATAAAAATTATACATTATCACAAAATAAAAGTTCGTCATCCTTTAAATTTTCGAATGGGCAGTGGAACTCTTCCCTTGGGGTTCCTCAACTTCGGATGTATCTCGCTGGAGTACACTTTCACATCTGTCCCAAAGAATTCTATTTGGAACGGGATATAGAGTCATCCTCTTGAAAGCCACTTGTAGGTCTGATAATCTAGTATAATCTGTTGTTGATTCGAATAGGGTCTTCATCAACCATAGTAACTGAAAGTATCTTTGCGGGAAATTAACCATTGTTTTTCCCTTGAACACTACAATTTTCTCTAAAGATGAATCCAACCTACATTTTGCAGTTATCAATTCTTTTTCATAAGCTTCCCAAAGGAACAAGATTCCATCCAAGTTCTAGCATCTTAGCAACCCATCTCTCTGTCTCTGATCAAACCTGGAATCAAAAGCAGCAACAAAATTTTTTACCATCTCCAATTTTCCCTCAATTTGAATGCGCAGATGGTTTTTCTCAATGGACTTGCTAATTTCCAAAATAATTGCAGCCCTGTCAACACTATGCATTTTTTCAAATATTTCGTGGATTTTTCATTCAAGAACTTGATGATGTTCCTAGCTCCATGTGCTTCTTTCTGCATGTCCTTCTTACCTGACGTTACAATTTTTGTGATACTAGTGATAAAACCCCTTTCTTCAGCAACAACTTGAAAGAATCCCCAAGTTAAATGCACCTGTTGAAATATGTCATCCCAAATGACCTGCCTGGCTTCAATCAAGGACATGTTTCCATTTAATTTTTTCTTTATCTTTTTTATTTCTCCTTGAGCTTACTTGTACTTCTCAGAGATTTGCTCATTTTCTAACGTGGAAGAGCTTATTGCTTCTCTTTAATACCTACATCTGCTTGAGATAGTGTCAAATGGAGCATTTTCATCTCCACTCCTGACAATATGAGTTCAGTCATGACCTGTCTCAATTTGTCTACAGGATCCTCAGACTCACCGAACGCTACAATCATCCACACGTGATTTTTGATAGTCTGTTCCAGGTCTTAGACCTTTTCCTTTAAAGCTATTACCTCTTTATTCTTGTCTATCAACTGAATCATCAATTGTACTTTTTTTCTACATTCTCTGTCATAGGGATTTTTAACTTTTTCCTCAATGACTACATTTCATATTGTGTGTTTTGTGTTAGAGCTTTTATGGTTTTCCTGTCATTTGATTCAACACCGAGCTTAATAATCAACTCCTTAAAGCCCTCATTCTACAAATGCAAGGCTCTAGAATTAGCCTTTTCTTGTTCGATTCTATTTGAGGCCTTTTCTAAGAGCTTCTCTGCTTTGTTACTGTTAATGAAGCTCTTCTTAAGTCATTAAATATCATCTCCCCTGCTTGCAAATTAATTTTATCATGTAAAGGAACATCAACAATGTTGAGAGATAAAACTACTCTCTTAAACTCAGTGCATGAAGGGAGTGACTGGAAAGTAGGATGTGACAAAGATAGTTTCAATTGATTCCTTTCTAGGTCCATTGTTGAGAGTAACCTGGTCTGAAAAGAAGAAGATGCTTGCATGGCTAGTTGAGACGTCATCTCACTTTTCACTTTTTGACTTTCTTCTTCAATAACTTGGTAGTTCTTTAGTCTTGTATCATTCATAGAAGAACTTGCTTCAGAACTTGCTTCACCTGTGGGCATTGTCAAATCTGTAAAGCTAAAGGGCACAATAAGCACAGAGTTTCCTAAATTCATTTGAAAACCTGGTTGATCAGAGGTCTTTTCTGTCAGCTTTACCTGCGTTTCCTCCTCACTTTCAGATTGTATTTTGGCTTTTTTTGATGTATTTACATCCATTGCTTCAACTTCTTCAAATATATGTAGATTTACAGTTTTACTTACTATTCTATTTACATGTGCAAACTTATTTTTATGATTTCCCATAGCAGTTTGTTATTTTATAACTATTTTTCAATATAAAAATAACATATAAATTTGTTTTATAACTATTTTTCAATATAAAAATAACATATAAATTTACTTAAATCTGCGTACATTTACTATTTACAACTGCAACTTTGCCATTTTAATATTTTAATGCAAGAGTTACCATTTTTAATATTATTCTATTCATATATACAAACTTATCTTTACAACTACAGAAAACAGTATATAAGCCGAAGTTTGTGTTTTTAATACCATCCTATTTACACGACATCATCCACCTGACGCCGCGATTGAGATGCCTTCGCAAATTAACATTCCATCCCATCCCTAACCGCTGTATTTAGCGGGCAAATCACCCTGTGATGGACAATTTGCCGGTCGAATTCCATCCAAAAGGTTGTTTGTAACTATTTTTGCTTTGCAGGTCAAATTCCATCCCTAATGGACGAGATGTGTCATGTTGTTTGTAACTTTTCTGCTCGTTTTCGACATTTGTCGGAGCAGACGTACAAGGAAAACTCGCACATCGTAAAAGCGGAGAGCGGAGATTTGTGATAAACACAAACAAATCTCTATTACGTACACATACACATAAATCTGTGGAGGCCCTGGTACGAAGATGGGGATTACATTAAGGCAAGAAATTGGTATTAAATGAGCAAGTTTGTATAGGTTCAGGGTTGGATAATTAGCTTCCCAAAATTTAATGGTGGTATATTCGGCTCAACTCATTTAATGTCTATTCACAAATTACTTATTTTCAACATTACATTAATACCAGGTTCAATACACATTAATTTCGGTAGATAAACCAGAACATTAATACCAGGTTCAATATCCATTAATTTTGCTAGATAAACCAGAACATTAATACCAGGCTCAATACCCATTAATTTTGCTAGATAAACGAGAACATTTCGGGAACGGAATGCGAGTAAGTTGAATCGAACGCGAGACCTGTTAACTCATCAGTAACTGCAGTCTAACGGTTACTTCTTGGGATGCAAATCGAGGATGGAGGAATGGGTTGGTTACCAGGTGTTTTTCCAAATGCTTAGTCTAAACTAGGTTTTTTTTTTTTTTTTTTTTTCTTTCCGAAGGTGGCAAAACCTATCAAACTCAGGTGTCAAACCAACAGTGAGGACAACCATCTCTGGCTGCTATCCGCGAATGTCGATTTGACTCATCACCTGGTGGTCCGTAAGGGAGCAGGCTTTCACTCTTGCCAGATGCCTCTGGGTCTTGGGCGGTTAACCTATTTCCTTACGTCCGAGGAAGACGAGCTCTTAGCCAAGCAGAAGCAGTTTTACGGAGTCTAAACTAGGTTTTATTTCCAAAAATTATTTTTAAAAAACCTTTGAGAAAATTTTGAAAATTTGGGTTAGTATTATTAAATTTTAGTGTTTTAGATTTAAGTTGGTTTCTAGGTGTTTTCCAGATGCTGTTTCATCTTAAAAACAATACAAATTCAAGCATGATTTTTCAAAAATCTAGCAGAATTTTTTGAAAATTTAGTTTAGAGTTATCAATTTTAGGGCACGCCGTCTTGTAGTCAAAGTAGTTGGACGGACGGGCTTGCCACCTCCCCATCGAGGATGGATTCCGTTGCATGTTGGCTGCTCTGCAGCATATGTCTGCCATTCTGCTTCGCTGTTCTGCCAGCTTATCTTGTCTATAGCGCATCTTGTACATATCGATCATGTAAATATATTGTGAATAATGTTGAAACAAATAGACTCTATATAGCTTCTAATAATGAAATTCCCCCCTACTTTGGAAAAAAAATTCAGTATTTTAAATTCCAAAGTTCTTAATGGTGCTGAAACTATTTATACTATAAAAAATAATTTAATCAATTCCACCCTTGAATTACTCGTAAAATTTCACACCAAATTCTCATGAGAGATTGGCCTCAGGGCGAAATTATGGAGGCCTAGTTAAACCACGCCTTTTACCAAATGGATAAGGTCAAAACTTCACAGGGAATTTAGTCGCAGGATTTGCCGATCATCTTCTCTTTACAAGAACGGTGCTCCTTAAATTCAATATTCTGCAGTTCACTTTCGGCGTCTTCGGCGAGTTTTTTATTCACATGATATTACAGTTTTGGATTTGCATCCTATAACAGTTTGTGTCAAATCATTCATGAATTTTATCGATAACCACCAATATATTAAAGGGATTATGTGGAAATGAGTTACTTTTTATTCTGATAATACTTGAAATATATCAAGAAATTATGTAGTTACCAAATTTTAAATGTGTGGATCATTGGATGTGGGTAGTTTGAATTCCTAATTATTTGAAGAACCCTTCCTCCATGTACAGAGAGAATCAAGCTGAAAAATCGCCAGTTTGTGCAGGTCTATTGAATGTGTACAACTGATAGAATAAAGAAAATGAAAAACATTTACTTCCCATGATTAGATTTAGATCCATTTGAGGCAAAATCGTTCATCTATGGCCTTCTTAGCGCTGATCCATTTGTTGCTGTGAGTACTTACTAAGGATATTCTTGTCTAAGTTTGCTCTGATATTTTGGGAATATTTCAGAATCTATAGAAAAATATTCCCAAAATTTACCAATAATCATGATTCACAACATCTAACTGTGAAGTAAGTCTTTTTGTCATTGTTAACAACAGGTTCCCAATGGATTCGGATGTTTTCTGGGAGCGCTGCAGCTGATACTGTACGCCATCTACCAGAGACTGGGGCAGCAAAAGTACTGGTTCAGATGACCATCTTCATGAGAATGAGTCAATGGAAATGGGATGTGGTATTTCGTGTATAGAGAAGTGAAATGCTTTGATGAGATTGTAATTTTGCTGGAAACATTGGTAGAATATTTAAGGATTTTTGTATTGGAAATTTTAATGTCGTTTATTTGTGAATATGTTAGTGTTTTTTTAAATATAAAATTAGTTAATTTTTAATAATATTAATTATAATGAATGAATAAATTTTTATATATTTTTTATAATTTTATATAAATAAATATATAATTTTATATAAATAATATTGAAATATATTTTCATGTTTATAAAATAATAGAAATATTATTAATATTTAGAATATTTATCATATTTAAATAAATAGTTTAAGAGTTTTACACTAGATTTTATGGTTAAGAAAGGAAAAACTATTCACAATTTTTTAGTCAAATTTATTGTCTTTGTTCCATAAGTCTTATTATTAACTAGCACAATTACGTTTACTAATGTAGTTGATAGGCAACATTTTCATATGTCAATTGGTGTATAAAAGATGGAAAATGCCATTGATCGGCTTATATCAATCACATTAATAAATGTGGTTGTGCTACTTACAGTCAACCACATTAGTAAATGTGGTTGTGCTACTTACAGTCAACGTGCCTTGGATGGATTCATTGCTCATGGTTCGCCATGGTCGATGAGTGTTGATCAAATTTGATGAGGTTGATCATGGTCAAGCTTATATTAATGTTACATTAGTCTTACAAAAATGGTTACATTAATGGTTGAGATGGTTAATGGGATTGGCCATGGTTGAAGAGGGTTTACCATTATTGACAATATTCAACCATAGAGATCTTGATTAACCATTATGCTTGGCCGTATTCAACCATAGAGATCTTGATTAACAATTATGATTGACCATATTCAACCATAGAGACCTTAGTTGACCATGTTCGACCATTCTAACCATGGTTGACCATGGTTGGCCCTCAGGTGTTGGTAGAACATGGAATGTTTTACGTTGACTATAGTTGATCAAAGATGACCATGGTTGATTGTAGTTGACCATGGTTGACCATATTCAACTATAGAGACCTTGATCATGGTTGACCATATTCAACTATAGAGACCTTGATCATGGTTGACCATAGTTGATCATGGTTGACCATATTCAACCATGGTTAATCATGGTTGACCAACTTTAATCATGGTTGACCATGTTTGACTATGGTTGACCATAGAGACATTAACCATGGTTAACCATATTCAACAATGGTTGACCACAATTGACCATGGTTGATCATGGTTAACCATAAAGACATTTATTGACCATTATGACCATCATTGATGATGGTTGACCATGATTGATTATGGTTAATCATGGTTGACCATATTCAACCATCATTGACCATATTCAACCATGGTTTACATTAGCTGAGCAAGGCGATTGATCATGGTTGTGATGGTTCACATTGATTGACCATGGTTGATCATGGTTTACGAGGTTGATAAGGGTTGATCAAGGTTGATGAAGTTGACCATGGTCAAGCTTATATTAATTTTAATGTTAGTGTTACATTAATGTTACAAAAATGGCTACGTTAATCGATGATCATGGTTGATGATGGTTGATATTGATTGACCGTGGTTAATCATGGATGCCCATAGTATATTGAGATTGACCATGATTGACCATGGTTGATCAAGGCTGAATAGGATGACCATGGTTTACTGTGGTTGGGCATGGTTAACCATGGTTAACTGTGGTTGACCCCAGTTGATTGTGATTGACTCTAGTTGACCATTGTTGACCCTGGTTGATCAAGGTTGAGGAGGTTGACCATGGTTAAGATTATATTAATGTTAATGTTACATTAATGTTACAGAAATGGTTACATTGATGGCTGATCATGGTTAATAATGGTTGAGATTAATTGACCATGGTTGAGCATATTTAACCATGGTTCATCAAAATTGGCCATGGTTGGTCATGGTTAACCAAATTCAACCAGAAATACTTTGACCATGGTTGATAAAATTCAACCATGGTTGATCATGGTTGACAATAGTTTCATGATTGACCATGGTTAACCATGGTTTGTCATGGTCAACTATGGTTGACTTGGTTGACCATATTCAACCACAGCTCATCATAGTTGACCATGTTTGTTCATGGTTGACCAAATTCAACCAAAGAGACCTTAATCATGGTTGACAAAATTTAACCATAGTTGATCATGGTTGACCATATTTAACCATGGTTGACGTTATTCCACCATGGTTTATCATGGTTGACCATGGTTCAACATGCTTGACACTTCCCCATGGTTGACCATAGATAAATTGATTGATCACATTCAACCATAGAGACCTTGGTTGACCCATTTTCGACCATCCGAATCATAGAGATCTTGGTTGATCATGGTTGATTGTGACTAACCAAGAATGACCTTAGTTGAGTAAGGTTGACAATGTTTGACCATGGTTGACTATAATTAAATATGGTCGAGTTATGTTGAGTGAAGACAACAGTGACTAAATAAGGTTGACTATTGTTAAATATGGTAAGCATGAGATTGACCAAGTTTGATCATGGTCAACTATTTAAACATTGACTATAATGGTTGACTTTGTTTGATTATGTTTGATTATTAATATTAATTAACAATAATAATTGATGGTTATATTTAACTGAGTTTGAAGAGTATTGATTGTCAAACATAGTCCAACATAGTCAACCATATTTACTAATGTGGTTGATTAATTTTGTATTTCACATTGAGATGTTGGATAAATTTCGATGTAATGTAACATTGTGACGTTGGATATATTTCTATACTTTTTAGGTTTAAACATTGACTATGGGTGAGCATGGTTTAACCATGGGTGAACATTGGTATGTTTAACTATTGTTTCACTATGATTGACCATGTTTAGACATCATTGACTATGTATTGACTATGAATGGTTATGGTTGACCATGGTTTGATTATGGTTGATCATGATTGACTATGCTTGAACATGGTTTGACTATGATTGACCATCATTTGATTATGTTTAACCATAGTTGAATATATTTGACTATACATGACCATGGTGTGAATACAATTTAACTATGACTAACAATAATTTAAATATGGTTTGTCTATTATTAACAATGATTTGAGTATGGTTTCCATTGCAATGGTGGTTGTTGATGATTAACCATGGTTTGAATATGGTTAATCCTAGCAATTCGGTATGGGCCTTAATGGTTAACACTTGACAATAGGTTATCAAGATGGAAAATAATGTGGGTTGAGACAGATTAGAGACCATTAAAATCCATATTGAAAACAATCAAAACTATATTGGAAA
Organism: Pinus tabuliformis; assembly: GCA_031772625.1. Lineage (NCBI taxonomy): Eukaryota > Viridiplantae > Streptophyta > Pinopsida > Pinales > Pinaceae > Pinus > Pinus tabuliformis. Next base: position 633,152,952 of record CM062805.1, read on the forward strand.
CAAATTATATCAAGATGGTTTTAATATTAATGTGAATAATATTATTATTATCATTATTATTATTAGCATTAGCATTAATATAAAAATGAATTATTACATAAATATTATTAACAATAATATATTTATGTTATAATTAATGTAATAAGGTATTAAAGCAACATTATAATAATTACTAATAATTGATATTAGTGTTATATAATAATTATTAATGTTATATAGATGTTAATATTAACTTTAATGTGATTTAATGTTAAAATATTAATAATAATAATCAATAATATTATTATTAACCATTGCGTCCATGGGGTCTTGGATAGATGGTGATCAGGTGCTCTCTTAAGGCACTCCTTGATGTAAAGTCACTGGTTCAATTTCCCGCCCCAATCGGGGTGATATATTAGACATGATGAAGATGTAGTCCTACCAAACTTACAACAAAAAAATAGTATTAACCATTACTATACTAACCTAATATTATTATAAACCTAAACCCAATATTGTCAATGCAACATTATTATAATTACTAATAATATTATTAATAATATTAATATTATCAATATTTTTCTTAAAAAATAATCAATATTAGTGTTATATAATTGTTATTAATGTTATATAAGTGTAAATATTAATATTAGTAAGATTTATTGTTAAAATATTATTGATAATAATATTATTAACCATTACTATACTAATATAATGAAATATTATTATTTTAATATTCAACCGAACCTAATATTAAAAAACTTAAACCTAATATCAAGCCTAAATATTAAACTTAAAACCTAATATTTAATCTTAAAAGCTTATATTACCAGCCTAGATCCATCTTAACTTCTGATCTACCAAGCGCCGAGAGGGATCAAATATCTTGAGATGCAAACCTCCTTTAGAGTGAAAGGGGATTTGATCCCTCTAGGCACTTCATAGATTTGAAGTTAAGATGGATCTAGGCTGGTATAATATATATGTAGTTAACATTGAAATATTTCATTTATAATTCACATTCTCCACATTAAAATATTAAAACATTAATTATTTTTATTATATTGAGCATTGAAAGAATCACAAATATCCCTCATACATTGAATTAGAAAGCAACTATTAATGGAATGAGAATTCTCTCAATCTTTCTCCCTTTATATATATTTCATGTTAAAAAGATTTACTCAATCTCTGTATTGAAATATTTTATTTATAACCTATGTTAAATATTTCTTTGTTATTAATATTTTTAAAATCTTATATATCAACTCCATATTAGAAATAAAATAAATTATGTGTCTACTTGGTTATAAAAAGTGAAAATATAAGAAATTTTTTAATTTAAATTAATTTATTTTTCTCTATATAAAATAGATATAAAATCATGTTATTTAATATTGACATTGAAATATTTTACTTATGGTTGACAATAAATTATTATTTGTTATTGATATATTTTTGTTTAAATGTCACATGTAAACTAAACGAAGAATGAATTATACATCATGCAATATCAATAATATTATTTCCTATCATCTCCATATTCAGTAGTGTTGAGAAGTGTAGCACAAAAGTCTGAATTAGACTTTGCCTTGGTCAAATTGAGAAAATTTGAATTTCCACATCAGGAGACAACTTGTGTGACATGGCTCTTGTCACTTAGTTAACTCATCAAATTCAAGTTAGAGGGCTTAGATTTCAGTTAAGCATATGCAATTGCTAAATTTTAGTAATCCAGTTCAGTTATATCTAGTTGAGTTCAGTTAAACTAGTTCTAGCAGTTGGAGGAACTAGTGGAAGGTCAAATTGGGACAAAATTCAGTAACTCATATATCATCTAGTTAACTTATCAATCAGCCCAAAATAGCTAGTGCATGTAGAGAATTCAAGTTCCCTAGTTGTGGTGGAGATTCCAAGGCAGTGTAACATTAGTTGTAGACTAGTCTTGAGTGTGCAAGTGTTGCATGTAATCAGATGATCCACCTTGGGAATTGTACAATCAATTGGAGGAAATTTCCTAAATAATAGGGACCCAATTCCTCAGGATTTGTGCAATTAAATAGGGGCTCAATGTAACACCCTCCTCCCACATCTACCTAAGTAATCGGCCAACTGGGGTAAACATGTGACGAGAGGCTACTATAATTGGATTCAACCTCTTATGTGACCTTAAGGAAGTGGAATCGACGTAAACACAACATACATACCTTCCACATCAGCTACAGGACTCCTAGGAACCATCCCAACCACTCAGGTAGCTAGCCCCTGGGTCCCACTAAGGTTTTAGACCACTTGACCCACAGATGCTCCCATGATATGGACATGGCAGCATCCAGGAGGCTCTAGACGCTCTCATGCCAATGCATGCCAATGTCCAGGGACTATTTTTCCTAGTGTTGTGCTAGCGTCCCTAGGATTTGAGCCACTTTTTTAGGCCTAGAGCATAGGTCACTGCCCATAATTAAATGACACCTTCAGAACAGAAAGATAACAGGTAAACAATGATGCAAATGTAAATACTTGTACAAGCCCTTAACTAGACCCCTACTAGCCATGACAGACGTTTTATCAAACATATCGCGAATATGTAATATATAGGTGTAAACAAAAGATTTAAGCATAGGGGTCTCACACTTATTCAAGAATCGCTATAAAGCATTATTCCCTTATATTATTTGTTGCATTATCATCTATTAGGTCATAGATACATTTTTCATTCATTTGCAAGTAAAAACATGATGAGAGCCGCACATATCCACTTTCATAAAACATATACATAACCAGCATAATAGCAATAGAAATACCGAGGAAACCACAACCATATGATCCACATATAAACTAGTATAATACTCATGGAAATACATCGAGAAATAACCTCATGTTGATGATAAAAAATCCAAACTCGGGATGGGACTACCACATTCCATCCAACCATAGAATGGCTAAGCCAAATATCTCTTCAACCATTCACCCCAGTGCCATATTCCAAGCATGAGGACTCAAACCAAAAGAACCAACCAGGGAATCCCAAGGCTAAACTACCTCACCCTCATCAATAGAAACCAGACTTTACTGAAATCCATTACGGATCACTAGGAAAACACAATAAACATGTAATAACGTGATTTACCATGATCTCGACCTAATAAATAAGCCAAATAAGCATGGATGCCACCATATTTTTGCACCTATACCATGAGGAATTTTCCTGTCTCCTAATATCTCAGGCTTTACCACAATCCACACCGAATCACTAGGCCCTAAACCAAGACCCACTCTCCAGGCTATACTGCATATCCCAACCTAGGATTAGTAGGCCCAACAGAGAGAAATATACCTCTTGGCTTTACCGTATATCCTACCATTCACCGGAAATGATTCCTAGGCCCACCGAGGCAACACATTGTTGGCTTTGCCGCAACTCACACTTTGGCTCATGGGTTACTAGGCTAGGGGCTTTACCGTGATCCATAGTTCTGTTCAGGGACCACTAGGCCATGTACTCTATCATTTAGAGATCCACCTCACTCAACTTCGAATCCATCTGGAAATCCATCTCAACCAAAACATGAGAACCCCATCACACCAAGGCTATCTAGAAATGGCAAGGCTAGGGTGAAAACATAGTCACACCTGGAAAAGCTCATGTCATAATAGAAAAAGAACCACATGCATTACCATGCATGCCAAATCTAGAAAGGAAAATACACATGCAAATAGATACCTGAAAAGAACACTGGTGTAGTTGCTTGATCCTACTCTTCCTTTCTTGCTCCTTCCTTCCTCTTACCTTGTTTTCTTTTCTTGATCCAATGCCAAAGTTCTCCAAGGAAACTCTAAGTGTCCAAGAGTGAGAGAGAGAGAGAAAGAATAACGAGAGAGCTCCAAAACTGAATTGCCAAAAAGTTACAAACTGGTCCTCAAAAGCCTTTTTTTATCAATGAGGCCTCTATTTTCTTCATTTTCCATTATTTTCCTTCAATTTCCTCCTCACACGCAACCTGTGACCTTTCACCTTCCTTTTCTCCTAATTTCCATTATTTTCATAAATAAATGCGCCAAAATTCCATTTTTCATTTCCAAAGCCTTATTCATTTCCTTTACCATTTTCCTTAGCCATAATAAACAAAATGAACAACCACTAGGATGTTTTTCCCAACATTTGGCTTGGAATAAGTGTCGCATTAACCATGGTTATTATTTTTCCTTTATTAACTTTTATTACATGGAATATTCACCAGGGTTGTTACAGAACCCTCCCCCTCGGGGGACACCATCCTCAGTGTTCAAACACACCTATACCTCAGTAAAACCACTAAAAAAAACATATTTCCCATGGATCTTTATGACATAGCTCAATGTAGTATTTACAATGATCAACATGATGAATAGCAAACCAAAATGACAACATGACAACTATAATGACATGACACCCACATCGCTTATTGGAGATTTATAACATAGCTCATGATGGTATTTACATCCATATACATATGTACATTTACCAAAACATCATCAAACATTTACTAGAACATAAACCAAAAGACCATACGAAAACTTCTTTGCCTCAATTGGAAAACAATGAAGGATACATAGCCCACATATGATCTTCCATCTCCCATGTAGCTTCATCGGACCCAAATTGCTTCCACTGCACTTTAACCTGCTCAGTTTCCTAGTTCTGAAGCATGAGCACCATTTTCTGCAATATACATTAAGGCTCCGCTAGAATTCTCCATCTGGTTCCACCTGCAATAAAAACCACTCAATTAGATGATCAAAATATTTAACATACTTCTTAAGCAATGACACATGGAAAACATCATGGACTTTCACTGTTGGAGGTAGTGCAATTCGATAGGTTGCTGGTCCGATCCTCTCAATAATATTGAAGGGTCCAAAAAATTGTGGTGCTAGCTTGACACATGATCCAACTAGCTCACAAAATAAAAAAAGAGATAGATCAACGACTTCAAAATTACCCTTTTCGAGGGGGAAGCCTCCCTTACATTACACAAATGAACAATTCTTCAATGATACAAATAAAAATACCTCCTTTCTATATATATAAGTCTAAGGGGTTACAATATAATTAGAGCCTACATAACAATAATATTGTAAGGGCACAACAATACAATAAGGGGGTTGCACTAATAACAATAAGGAGCTACACTAGTAGTATAGGGACCTAACATGCCTCTCTCCTTCAAAAAAGTGTTGTCCTCAATGCTTGATTAGTTCTGGATGCTTCTATATAAAATTCTCATCCTCCCATGTGGAATCTTCATTGGGTAAGTTCTTCCACTTGATGAGATACTCTGAAATTAATTGATTTTGTAGCTATCAAGTTTTCATTTCCATGACTGCTTTGGGTTCCAATATGATTTTTCCTTCCTCGTAAAGTTTTGGAAATATTGTTTGAACTTAGAGATTATCACCTATAACCTTCTTTAAGCATGAAACGTGGAGAACTGGGTGCACTCGGGAAGATGCAAGAAGCTCCAATTTGTATGCCATAGTACCAATATTTTGCAACACCTTGTAAGGATTATAGTACTTTGTTGATAATTTGTTATCCTTCTTAGCTTGCTTGAGGGAAATTTGTTTGTATGGTTGTAGCCATAAAAATACCTAGTCGCCTACATCAAACTCCTTTCACTGCAATGTTGATCTACCTGTTGTTTCATTCGATTCTGCACCAAAGTGAGGTTATCCTTTAAGAGTTGGAGAACTTGTTGTTGATGCTAGATGTAATATTCCACTACTTGAACCTTAGAATGATTGTACAAGACTTTTTGGAGATCTCTATAAATAGATGATTTCACTATTTAAACCTCTAGTGAATATAATTGTGTAATTACTCCCTATTTTTCTTTCTTTAGAAGTTTTGTTAGGCCATTAAAGGTGATTATCTTTCTTGGTTTCCCTGCGATACCCCTTAATTCAACTTCCTTTCCTTCCCAAAAAAATATCAAGAAAAGTTCGTGAAAATTAAGTGCTATTGTACCCAAAGATTGCAACCATTGGAATCCTAGTACGACATCAACACCACCCATTGGAATGGAAAGCATTGGACTGTTCAATACATATTCTCCCATGGATAGCTTAATATTATGGAATTTTCTAGAGAAATTTATGGTTCCTCCATTTGCAACCATCACTTGACATTCTAGTGTTGGATATAGGAAGAAATTCAATTCCTTGGCTATCTTACAATGAATAAAATTATGGGTACTACCCGAATCAATAAACATTATTACCTTTTTCTTCTTGATATGTCTTTCTATCTTGAGAGTTTGAGGAGTGGTAATTCCTGTGAATGCATTACAAGATATGGTTGGATTAATTTCTTATTTCTCTATGGATGGTTCCTGGTGTATATCCTCTTCTTTTGACGTTTCTTTATCATTTGCTTCCTCCTCTTAACAATCTATGTAAAATAATTTATTCTCAACACACTTATGACCTTTAGTGTATTTGTTATCACAACTGTAACAAAGGCCTTTTTCTCTTTTTTCCTCCACATGTTGTGGTGTCAACCTTGTAGGTTGTGGAAGGCTATGAGCATAAAAACTTCTGTCTTTATATTTTTTAGTGGTAGACTTCCTTGTTGCCATAATTTTGCTTTCCACATTTCTGGCCACCCTGAATGCCTTCTCCAATGAATCAGGTTCCTAAAGGTGAACCTCATGTTAGATGTTATCATTTAAAGTAACTATGAAGACATCAATGCTATGCTCCTCTGGAATATCATTTACCCTTATATTCAATTTCTAGAAGTCCTCAATGTGCTCTTCCATTGACCCAACATGCCCCTCTCCTTCAAAAAGGTGTTGTCCTTAATGCTTGAGTAGTTCTGGATGCTTCTGTATAAAATTCTCATCCTCCCATGTGGAATCTTCAGCGGATAAGTTCTTCCACTTGATAAGATACTCCGAAATTGATCGATTTCGTAGCTGTCAAGTTCTTGTTTCTGTGACTGCTTCTGGTTCCAATATAATTTTTCCTTCCTTGTCAAGTTCTGGCAATATTGTTTGAACTAGGAGCTTGTCGCCTATAACCTTCTTTAAACATGAAACATGGAAAACTGGGTGCAATCGAGAAGCTGTAGGAAGCTCCAATTTGTATGCCATAGTACCAATCTTTTGCAACACCTTGTATGAACCATAATACTTTGGTGATAATTTATTATCCTTCTTAGCTTGCTTGAGGGACATTTGCTTATATGGTTTTAGCCGTAGGAATACCCAATCACCTACATCAAAACTTCTTTCGCTGCGATGTTGATCTGCCTGTTGTTTCATTCTATTTTGTGCCAACATGAGGTTATCCTTTAAGAGTTGGAAGACTTGTTGTTGATGTTTGATGTGATGTTCCACTGCTTGAACCTTAGAATTTTCTCTTAAATATGATGTGATGGATGGTGGCTGATATCCATAAAGTGCCATAAATGGGGTCATTTTTGTTATTGTATGGAAAGAAGTGTTATACCACCATTCAGCTAGAGGCAACCATTTGACCCATTGTGTCTGTTTATCAGATACAAAGCAACGAAGATATCCTTCCAAACATTTGTTTACTATCTCAGTTTTCCCATCAGATTGAGGATGATAAGATGAGCTATGAGCTAACTGAGATAGTGAAAATGGGATCTCTATCACTTACAATAATCTTTGGGTTTCCATGTAGCTTTTGAATTGTTTCCATAAATGCAGTAGAAACTGTACTGGCTTTAAATGGATGTGATAATGCACAAAAGTGTGCATACTTGGTAAGTCTGTCAACTACCACCATGATGACACTCTTTCCCTCAGACTTGGGTAAACCTATGATAAAATCCATTGAAACCTCCTCCCAACATTGGCTTGGAATGGATAAAGGTTGTAATAGACCCGATGTCTTAATTGTTTCAACTTTATTTTGTTGGCAAACCAAACATTCCACCACAAACTTTTGAATATCTGATTTAAGGCCATCCCAAAAAATTCCTTCTTAACCCTGTGGTAAGTTTTTAAAAATCCTGAGTGCCCTCCTAAGGGAGAAGTGTGCAATTCCATAAGAATCTTTTGTTTTAGCTGGGAATTCTTACAGAGGTATAAGCGATCTTTGTACCATAACGAATCATTTTGCCAGCTAAATGTATCAGATGTACTGGAATCTTGTTGTAACTTTTGAATAAGTGCCCACACTTCTTCATCATTCTTCCATTCCTCCCTTGCTTCGTTTATCCAATCTGGTTGGATAATAGAAATGGTGCACAACAATGCTTCCACATCCTCATCCTTTCTTGAGAGTGCATCTGCCACCACATTTTGCTTCCCTTTTTTGTAGATGATTTCAAAGTCATAACCCAACATCTTTGTGACCCACTTTTGTTGCTCTTCAGAGGATAATCTTTGTTCTAAAAAGTATTTAAGGCTATCATGATCCATTTTTACCTTGAAGTGTCTTCCCATTAGGTAGGGTCGCCATTTCTTAAGTGCATGGAGTATTGCCAACATTTCCTTCTCATAAATAGCTTTGTGTAAAAACTTTCCCTTGATTGGACGACTTTCAAAAGCAATGGGTCTTTCATCTTGCATTAAAACAACAACAATTCCATTTCCTGAAGCATCACATTCCACAATAAAGGTTTTTGTGAATTTCGGTGTAGCTAAGACCGGTGCTTGGCACATTGCCTCTTTAAGATGTTTGAAGGCCTTTGTTGCTTCTGGAGTCCATGAAAATGCATCTTTCTTCAATAATGTTGTTAGAGGTGCTGCTATTCTCCCATAATTCTTAACAAACTTGCGATAATACCCTGTCAACCCAAGAAATCCTCGCAGATGCTTTATGGATGTGGGGATTTTCCATTCCTTAATGGCTTTAATTTTGCTAGGGTCTACCTTAACTCCTTCATGAGATACAATATGACCCAGATATTCCACCTCTTGTACTCCAAAGAAACATTTGGATCTTTTGCATATAATTGTTTCTCCTCCAATAGTTGTAGCACCTTGTCAACATGTTCAACATGATCCTTCCAAGACTTTCTGTAGATTAGTATATCATCAAAAAATACTAACACAAATTTTCTAAGGAATGGTTTGAAAATGGAATTCATCAAACCTTGAAATGTTGAAGGTGCATTGGTAAGGCCAAAAGGCATGACCAAAAATTCATAATGACCCTCATGAGTTCTAAATGCTGTTTTTGGAATGTCTTCAGTCTTCATTCTGATTTGATGATATCCTGAACGAAGATCCAACTTGGTGAAGTAAATTGATCCATGCAATTCATCCAGTAATTCATCAATGACAGGAATGGGAAACTTATCTTTAATAGTGAGCTTGTTGAGCTCCCTATAATCCAGACACATGCGCCATGATCCATCCTTCTTGTGCACCAATACTACTGGAGCAGAGAAAGAACTTTGACTCGGTTGAATTATACCAGCCTCTAGCATTTCTGCAACCATACGTTCAATTTCACTCTTTTGGGCATAGGGATATCTGTACAGCCTGATGTTTGGAGGAACACTTCCTGGAATCAGATGAATAGCATGATCATGATCACGAATAGGTGGGAGACCTTTGGGAGTCTCAAATACCTTGGAATGATTGTCCAAGACTTTTTGGAGATCTGGAGAAATAGATGATTCCAATGTGGAAACATCTAGCGAACATAATTGTGCAATTACACCTCTTTGTTCCTTTTTTAGAAGCTTTGTCATACCATTAGAGCTGATTATCTTTCCTGGTTTCCCTGCAATACCCCTTAATTCAACTTCCTTTCCTTCCACAAAAAATTTCATGAAAAGTTCTTGAAAATTAAAAGCTATTGTACCCAAGGATTGTAGCCATTGGACTCCTAGTACAACATCAACACCTCCCATTGGAATGGAAAGCATTGGGCTAGTCAATACATATTCTCCCATGGATAGCTTGATATTATGGCACTTTCCGAGCAATTTATTGTTCCTCCATTTGCAACCATCACTTGACACTCTGGTGCTGGATATAAGAAGCAATTCAATTCTTTTGCTACCTTACAATGAATAAAATTGTGGGTACTTCCTGAATCAATCAACACTATTACCTTTTTCTTCTTGATTTGTCCTTCTATCTTGATGGTTTGAGGAGTGGTAATTCCCACCAATGCATTACAAGATATGGTCGGATTCATTGCTTCTTTATCTAGGCTTTGTTCCTGGAGTATATCCTCTTCTTTTGACCTTTCTTGCTCCTTTTCTTCTTCCTCTTCACAATCTATGTAGAATAATTTCTTCTCAGCACACTTATGACCTTTAGTGTATTTTCTATCACAACTGTAACAAAGCCCTTTTGCTCTTTTTTCTTCCAATTGTTGTGGTGTCAACCTTATAGGTTGTGGAAAACTATGGGCAACAACACTTCCATCTTTATAGTTGTGAGTGGTATGCTTCCTGGTTGCCATAATTTTGCTTTCCATTTTTCTTGCTAACCTGAATGCCTTCTCTAATGAATCAGGTTCCCAAAGGCGAACATCATGTTGGATATTATCCTTTAAATCCCTATGAACACATCAATCCTATGCTCCTCTGGAATATTTTTTACCCTTATGTTCAATTTTTGGAACTCCTCAATGTGCTCCATTATTGAACCCTTTTGTTTGAGACTTATCAATTGGCTAAAAAAAGTGTTGCTTTTTGTATCCTCATAATGTGCTATTAATTCTTCCATAAAAATTTCCCAAGTGATAATTTGTTTACAAGAGCAAAGCCATTGATACCATACAAACTGATTTGGTTCCAAATATAAAGTTGCAATACGTACCTTTTGTGTGTTTTGCACATTATTGAGATCGAAAAATTGCTCCATCTGTAATATCCATGTTGCGGGATCCTTGCCATCAAACTTCCTCATATCGATTTTTGGAATATGGTGGGTCTTCAATCCCACATTAGAGTCTATGAAATCATGATTAACATTTCTTTTGTTTGCATCATGAGTTTCCTTTACTACCGTTTCACCATTAGTAAGTATTTCTTGTAGAAAATTTGTCAAATCTGTCTTCAAATCTGCCATTTCTCTCTTCAAATTTGTCTTCGAATCTGTCTTCAAATCATCAATCTTAGCTTCCACGCCCTTTATCTTAGATTCGAAGCCATTTATCTTAGCTTCTGTTAGATTTTGTGAGAGTGAAATTTGTTGTACTTGGTCTTGTAATTTTGATATATCATGTAGCATTTCTTTCTCTTCTTCATGAGTCATGCTAGATCTTTCAGGTTGCTTACTAGGTGTTTGTATTTTCTTTCCTCGGGGCATCAGTTACTAATAACAATGCTCTACTATGCCCTTTGAATTCCTTCAAAATAATTTTTCAAACCAAGCTTAAGCAAAAATTTAAAAAAATCTACACACCCTTTTTCACTTTGTAGGAGCTCGATATTGCCTCTGATGTATCTCTGTAATTTTGGATCATCTAGTTCTGAAATTGTGATCTGTAATAGCCCTCTATATCCTCTTTCCAATGCCACTAGTCTGATCCCAATTGGATTCTCCAAGGAAGAGTTATGTCAAATCTCCCACAGTGACTTGATTATAGACTAGTTCAGTAGAGCAAACTTGTACGACGTGCCACATGTCCCTGTTTCAACCTTTGCCTCTGAAAAAGATATACACGAAACTACAATCCGCCCTCTTTCTGTACCTTCTTAGGAAATTTCAATCCGATGCTCAGAGTGAAAGTTATGACGATTTTCCCCAGGTCACCTATTTGGAATGTAATTCAGGAGTCTGCAAAAAGACCAACTTCCTCAGATCATATCTCCGCAAATATAGCGCAAAAGATCTGAAACTCAGACCCGAGATTTAGCGTGATTTCTTCTCAAATGGGTTTTCTTTTTAGCTTCTGAAACCTCGCATAAAAAAATTTATAGTGAAAATGACATGATGACCTGTTTGGAGGAGCGAAACCCTAGAATACAAAGATCTGATACCAAATGTTATGAAACCAGCTCAAGAAAAAGATAGAAAAGATAGATCAACACCTTAGAATTTAGCCTCTTCAAGGGGAAACCTCCTTTACATTACATAAATGAACAATTCTTGGATGATTCAAATGACAAAACCTCCTTTCTATATATAGGAGTCTAAAGAGTCACAATATAACCCAGCCGACCTAACAATAATAATATAAAGCCACAAAAATAACAATAGAGGGATTCTATGGGGCACAGTAATAACAATATGGGGACAACATGGGCACAACAATATTAATAAGGGATACAAATACAATAGTAATGGGGTAATAACTGGTATTATAGGGACCCAACAACCCTTTTGTTTGAGATTTATCAATTGGCTAAAGAAGGTGTTTCTCTTTGTATCATGATATTGTGCTATCATTTCCTCTTATAAAATTTACTAGGTGACAAGTGGTTTATGAGAATAAATCCATCTATACCATAGAAACTGATTGGGCTCTAAATATAAATATGCAATATGTACCTTTTGTGATGGTTGCATATCATGTAGATCAAAATATTGCTCCATCTGTAGTACCCGAGTTACTAGATCCTTGCCATCAAACTTCCTCATATCTATCTTTGGAATATGGTGGGTCTTCAGTACAATGTTAGATTCTATGAAATCATGAGTAAAATTTCTTTTGTTCTCATCATGAGGTTCCTCTACTACCTTTTCATTATTAGGAAGCCTTTCTTGTAGCAACTTTGTCCAACCTTCCTTCAAACCTCTCCTGTCTTTCTTCAAATATTCCATGTTTCCTTTCAATTCTGCTTCTATACCATCGATATTGTCTTACATGGCATAGATAAAACTATTTATCTTAGCTTCGATCACATTCTTCAAATCATCCATCCAATTTTGCTTACTAGGTGTTTCTATTTTCTTGATTCGAGTCATTCTTTTTCTTGCTTTTAGGAGCTTGACTATAACTATGTAATTTCGAATCTCCAAGTTCTAAAATTTCCGCTTGTGGTAGCCTTCTAATTCCTATTTCCAACCCCACAAGTCTGATTAAGATTGGATTCCCCAATAAAGCGTTATGCCCAATCTCCCATGTTGACCTGATTATAGACTGGTTCAGTAGAGAAAACTTGTATGAGATTCCACGTGTCACTGTTTCGACCTTCAGCCATGAAAACGGTACCCACCAAACTAAAGTCCGTACTATTTCTGTCACATTTTATGAAATTTGAATCTGATTCTCAGAGAAAAAGTTATGACAATTTTCCCTAGGTCACCTGTTTGAGATGGAATTCTAGAGTCTGCAAAAACCCTAACTTCCTTATCTCATATCTCTGAAAATATCTGAAATTCAGACACGAAGTTCATCAACATTTCGGCTCAAATAGGTTTTACTTTCCACCTCTGAAGCTTCATAGAAACAATGTTATAGACAAAATTCCACGATGACCTGTTTGAAGCAAGGAAACCCTAGAATCCAAAGTACTAATACCAAATGTTATGAAATGAGCTCACAAAATAAAAAAAGAGATAGATCAATGACTTCAAAATTAGCCTCTTTGAGGGGGAAACCTCCTTTACATTACACAAATGAAAAATTCTTGGATGGTACAAATGACAAGACCTCCTTTCTATATATAGGAGTCTATGGGGTCACAATATAATCAGAGCCTACATAACAATAGTATTGTAAGGGCACAACAATAACAATAATTGGCTTCTATGGGGCACAAAAATAAAAACATGGGGACTATATGGGCACAACAATACAATAACGGGGTTTCACTAATAAAAATAAGGGATTACCCTAATAGTATAGGGATCTAACAATTTACAATGATCACCCTATTGAAAAGAAAAGCAACATGGAAACATAACAACATGACAACTATAATGACATGACACCCATACGAATTATTGGAGCTTTATAACATATCTCATGGCGGTATTTACATCCATATGAATATGTACATATACCAAAAAATCATCAAACATGTATCAAAACATACCAAAGACATATAATAAAACACCATACCAAAACTGCTTTGCCTCAACTAGAAAAGAATGAAGGATACATAGCCCGCATATGATCTGCCATCTCCCATGTAGCTTCACCGGACCCAAAGTGCTTCCACTGTACTTTAACCTGCTCGATTTCCTGGTTCCAGAGCATGAGCACCTTTTTCCGCAATATACACTGAGGCTCCGGCTAGAATTCTCCATCTAGTTCCACCTGCAATACAGACCAATCAATCAAATGATCAAAATATTTAACATACTTCTTAAGCAATGACACGTGGAAAACATCATGGACTTTCACTATCAGTGGCAGTGAAAGTCAATGGGCTACTGGTCTGATCCTCTCAATAATATTGAATGGTCCACAAAACCATGGTGCCAACTTGGCACATGATCTAATCCATAAGGATCTCTTCTTTGGTTTGATGTGCAATTACACATGTTCCCTAACCTAGAACTTCTTGAACAACTTGTTCTGATTTGCATAGCTCTTCTGCCTATCTTGTTGCCTTTAGATTCTTCCTTATAACATGCATTTCCTATTCCATGTCTGCCAACATGTCCAGTCCAATCAACGCCCTGTTAACTGGATCACTCCAACTAATGGTAATATTGCAACTCCGCCCATACAATGCCTCAAACAGACTCATCCTCAAAGATTCCCGATACCCATTTTTATAAGAGAACTCTTCCAGTGGAAGATACTCTTCCCACTTTTGTTTCTGATGCATCACGTACATCCTCAACATGTCCTCCAATATCCTATTGACCCTCTCAGTCTGTCAATCTGTCTGTGGGTGATAAGTTGTATTGAAGGCCAACTTTGTGCCCAAACCTGCAGATAACTCCTTCCAAAACTTGGAAGTGAACTTTGTGATCTAGGTGGATATTGGTGGCCACCCGCCTATTTCACTTGGACCCCCACCATTGTTTCTTTTAGTTTTTCAATTTCCTTATTTGTAGCAAAATTTACTATTTTTGGCAATTTTTTGGGTCTTGAACTTCTAGAGCCGTTTTGAGGCCCTAAACAATGTTTTTTGGAAAAACCCAGAGCAACATAGATCATACACCATTTTTTCTCACCCAAAAGTTGTAGTCCTCAGATAGATCTTTCTAACGAGGTATTGTGCATGTCAAATGAAGATCGTATGCCAAAGTTACAACCCCAGGAAGTTGATGTACCAATTTACCCAAACGAGGCCCACAATTTAGCGGTTCATCTCCTAGGGTTAGGTTTTTGGATGTTTATGGTTTTCCATTGTTTCTCAACAATAAATAGGCCTTCGAGCCTCATTGTAACACATTTTAGAGGCATGTAGCTGCCGCATCTCTTCTCAGAGATAAGCTACCATCACCCGAGCTAGTCTTATTTCCATTCTGTTTGTAAGCATATTTCAGTATTTGATATTAATGAAATGAAGTGTTATTTCTACGCCATCTTTGTATTTATGGTTATATTTGTAATTTTTTGTGTTCCTGTTTAAATCTAGATCAGTGGTATCAGAGCAGTCTTCTCTTTCTCTGTTTTTCTTTGCATGTCCCCAACGAGGTCGGGATATAAGGAGTTAGGGCTTGAATTGGTTGAGCCTTTGCAAGACCAGCCTCGCAAATGCCGACGGCCTCCCACAACGGATGAAAGGAAAGATGAGGGGGCAGGAGATCCTATCAAAATATTTCTCGAAGAAGCCCTTGAGCGAAAAAGGAACATGATGATGGACAACTTTGCCCAAATCCTTCAGCGGCTACCTAAGGGCGACGCATCTTCTTTAGGCAGCTACTCTGGAAGCACCACACCCTTTAATGTACAAGTTAACTTTAACATTCCAATATTTGAGGGTTAGATAGATGCAGACGTTGTAGATAAATGGTTAAATTTTTTAGAAGGATATTTTTCCGTTCATGATTTTTCTAGCCAGGAAAATATCACTTTTGCACTTCTCAAAGCAACCCCCCACGTCAAGGACTGGTGGGAAACCTACTGTGAGCAGAAGGATGAAAGTATGAACTCACTGTTTTTAGCCGCACCCACCTGGAAATCATTGTTGGATGCCATCAAGGAGTAGTACTACCCTATCGAGAGCTATGAGGATAAATACATAAAGTGGACGACACTGTGACAGGGAAGGGACCAGGATGTGCCAGATTTTACAAATGTTTTTCATACCCTTCGCACAAAGTTGGGTATAAAGGATTTTGAGAAGCATTTGGTTCTCAAGTACTGCGGCTACCTGCATAGGTATATCCAAGATGAGATGGAATTCTTGGATATCTCCTTTCTCGGCACGACATACCGATATGCCATCAAGATCGAGCAAACATTTAAACAGAAGAAGCGAGACTTTGGATTTGCGAATCTGAAGTAGGGGAAAGGTGCCCCCAAACTACAAAACAAAGGACAAAGCCAAGGTGGGGTGGCCCAGGACAACTTACCAAAGCCATAAGAAAAGAACAAAGTTGTGAAGCCGAAGAAGGACACGGGAAAGTGGTGTGAATTCCGTAAGAGCTCCACTCACAACGCAAGTGAGTATCGGGCAAAGAAGTCACTGGTGGCTGAGCTAAAGGCTTCAGAATTAGATGCATGTTCCGACTCTAAGTAAGAACCCGACAAGGGGAATGACAAAGGGAAGCAGATTATCGAGGCAGAGCCCAACGCCACCGTTGCCACCACGAAGATCTAGAAGGAGGAACCCAAAGATCTAGAGGAGGAGGAGCGCCTCTTCCACTCCTAGATGTGGGTAAAGGGTTCCCCATTATAGTTCATTGTCGATAGGGGGAGCCAAAAGAACCTGATTTTGGCAGAGGTTGTGAAGTGGCTGGGCTTGCCAACCACAACAAATCCACAACAAATCCACAACGTACACCATCCGGTGGCTTCACCAAGGATGAGATCTTCGCGTGAGCCAACAGTGCCGCCTTCCATACAACATCAAGCCCTTCACGGATGAGGTATTATGTGACGTTGCTCCCCTTGATGTTTGTGAGTTATTATTAGGTCAACCATACTTATGGAAGCGACATGTTGTGTATGAGTCAAGGCCTCATGCTGTTATTGTTACTTTGGGAAATAAGCTGTACAAGATACTAGAGGTAGCATCGCCTATCGCCATCTCTTTGGTTACTACAAAACAATGCAGTAAGCGCATTTCCAAAACTATGAAATTTTTTTCCCTGATGATACACCCTCAGGGAAAGAAGAATATGGTGGCCATGACCTCTAGATAGGGTCCCTCCGCACAAAAACAACAGATGGACAAGGTTTTGGAGGAGTACGAGGACATTTTCACCTCCCCCGGAGGGGTGCCTCTGCACTGTCAGGTCAAGCACTCCATTGATATCACCCCAAGTGCATCACTGCTCAATGGACCAATCTATTAATGCTCTGTTCTGGAGAACGATGAAATCAAGAGGCAAATTTAGGAGTTGTTGTAGAAATCTCACATCCGTCTGAGTTCATTGCCCTGTGGGAGATCGATCGTGTTGGTACAGAAGAAGGACAGGACTTGGAGACTCTGCATTAACTATCGGGTGTTGAACAAGATCACTGTCTGGAATAGGTAGCTGATCCCATGGATTGATGACCTTCTGGACCAACTGAAGGGGGAAGAATATTTCAGCAAGATTGACTTGAAATCAGGATATCACCAGGTACCAATCGAACCCTCCGATGTGCAGAAGATTGCCTTCAAAGCCAAGGAGGGCCTTCTCAAATGGTTGGTTATGCCTTTTGGGTTGAATAATTCTCTTGCAACCTTCATGAGGTTGACGGATGACATCTTGTGGTCATTCAGCAACTCATTTATAGTGGTATACTTGGATGACATCCTGATCTTCAACCAGAGTTGGGAAGAGCACCTCCACCACATCCAACAGGTTCTCTAAACACTGCGGCAACACAAGTTGTGTGGCAATTTAGAGAAATGCACTTTTGGCATGACCCAAGTTTAGTATTTGGGATACATTATTGATGAATGAGGGGTGCATGTGGATCCAACCAAGATCCAAGTCATTTGAGATTGGCTAGCCCCAACCACTCTGGAAGAGCTCTGTAGCCTTTTGGGTCTTTCCAATTTCTACTGTAGGTTCATGTTGGGATTCTATCATATCACTTGGCCCTTGAGTCAAGTCACCAATGGAGGAGCAAAAGCAAAATTCTTTTGGTCTGAATCTCAATAGAAGGCATTTGCAGAGTTGAAACATCGCCTTTACTCTGCACCAGTGCTCACTTTACCAGACTTGCAATAGCCATTTGAGATCGAGACAGATGCCTCTGACTATGCTATTGGGGTAGTCCTTACTCAACAGGGGTATCCAGTTGCATATCATAGTGAGACACTTTCAGACACAGTCCGGAAGTATCCCACTTATGACAAAGAAATGTATTCCATTGTGTTGTCTTTCCGACAATGGAAGCATTACATTTTGGGGAAGCAAACAGTCATCCACACAAACCACCAACCCCTGAAGTTCATACAGACATAAGGGAAGTTGCAGAATGATGCCAATAAAAGTGGTCCACATACCTGCAACAATTCCATTTGAATATCAAATATAAGAAGGGTAGCACCAATAATGTTGCAGACTGCCTCAGCTAACCACTGATCATGGCGTTAACCACTGTGCTCAACTCTTGTGAACACGATACTTCTGATTGGCCACTTCTCTACAAAAGCGACCCAAAATTCGACCACACATACCAGATGATTTTGGAGGGTTAGCAAGTTCCATATTTTCACCTTTAGGATGCCTTGCTATGCCACCTGGGAAAGCTTTGTGTTCCTTCAAGCGAATGAGCCGAGATGATTTGGGAAGTGCACTACAGTCGGGCCGTTGGGCATTTTGGGGTTGAGAAAAAAGTGGCAGTACTGTAGAAGTATTTCTATGGGTCGAATCTTTAAGAGGATGTCGAGAATTACATCAGATCCTGCATTGCCTGTGCCATTGCCAAACTGACCATCAAGAAGCAAGGCCTCTATACTCCATTGCCTACCCCTAGTCGACCTTGGGAATACATCTCCATGGATTACATGTTGGGCCTTCCTTCTACTAAGCATGGCAACGACTTTGCTTTTGTGGTCGTCAACAGATTCTTGACTATGGCCATTATGGCGACCTGCAAGAAGAATATCACAGTAGAAGCTGCTGCTAAACTCTTCTTTGAACAAATGTGGGTGCACATTGGGATCTCACAGTCTATCACCTCAGATCAGGAAAACAGGCTCCTCAGCACATTTTGGTCCAGTCTCTGGTCGATGCTAGACACCAAGCTCACTAAGTCCACAACTTTCCATCCCCAAACTGATGGCCAGACAGAGGTCGTCGATAGGATGATCGTACACATTCTGTGCATGTACAACTCAAAGCATCCACGTACATGGGATGAGATCCTCCCCAATGTCCAACACATATATAACTAGGCTGTCCACAGCTCGACTGGCCACAACCCTTTTCAGGTGGGTTTGGGATTCCAGCCACTATGCCCAATTGATGTGGCCATACCATTTGCAGCTACTCAAGTAGATTCGGGTCATGTCCAATTGGAAGCCTAGAAGGAAAACAGCTTCATTGAACACATCCAACATATCCACCAACAGGTCCATGACATTATGGAGAAATCAAATGCCAAGTACAAGCAGCAACATGATCAACATCGGGTGCCACACAAGTTTCAGGTGGGCAATAGAGTCTGGTTGCATTTGCAGAAGGAACGCCTTACCAGAGCCTATCGGAAACTCATACCACTCCGATATGGTCCTTACACCATTACCAAGGCTATGGGAGACAATGCATTTGAGCTCAACATTCCACTATTCCTTGGCCTGCACCCAGTGTTCAATGTGGACCGCCTTCGACCATGCTTCCCACCATTGTTGGACACATCAGACATTGCAGAACAACTCACACTTACAGAGTTAAATCTAGATTGCATGGAGAAATCCACAACTATTCATATAATGGACACATAGATCAAGAACACCCGACAGCAAAGGATCCAACTATATCGAGTTGTCAAAGCAGGTCAACTCCTTCACCAGGGACCAAGTTCAACAGAAGTTTCCTCATCTCACGGTGGAACTCAACGCAATGGGGGAGGAATGATCCAGGTGGATATTGGTGGCCACTCGCCTATTCCACTTGGAATCCACCATTATTTCTTTTAGTTTTTCAGTTTCCTTATTTGTAGCACAATTTACTATTTTTGGCAGTTTTTCAGGTCCTAAACTTCCAAAGTCATTTTGAGGCCCTAAACGATGTTTTTTTGGGGAAAACTAGGTGAAATATGGATTGTGGATTGATGTTTCTCACTCAAAAGTTGTAGTCCTCAGATAGATCTTTCTAACGAGGTATTGTGTGTGTCAAACAGAGATCGTATGCCAAAGTTATGACCCCGGGAAGTTGATGTACCAATTTACCCAAACAGGGCCCACAGTTTGGCGGTTCATCTCCTAGGGTTAGGTTTTTGGATGTTTATGGTTTTCCATTTCTTCTCAAAAATAAATAGGTCTTCAAGCCTCATTGTAACATAATTCAATGACATGTAGCTGCCACATCTCTTTTCAGAGATAAGCTACCATTGCCCAAGCTAGTCTTATTTCCATTCTGTTTGTAAGCATATTTCAGTATTGATATTAATGAAATGAAGTGTTATTTCTACTGCATATTGTATTTATGGTTATACCTGTAATTTTTTGTGTTCCTGTTTAAATCTAGATTAGTGGTATCAGAGCAATCTGCTCTTTCTCCATTTTTCTTTGCATGTCCCTAAAGAGGTCGGGATATAAGGAGTTAGGGCTTTAACTGGTCGAACCTTTGCAAGACCAGCCTCGCAAATCCTGATGGCCTCCCATGGAAGATGAAAAGAAAGACAAGGTGGCAGGAGATCCTATCAAAATCTTGCTCGAAGAATCCCTCGAGCGACAAAGGAATGCAATGATGGAAAACTTTGCCCAGATCCTTCAGTGGCTACCCAAGGGTGACACATCTACTTCCGGCAGCTACTCTGGAAGCGACACACCCTTTAAGGTACAGGTTAACTTTGACATTCCCATATTTGAGGGTTAGATAGATGCAGACATTCTAGATAAATGGTTAAATTTGCTAGAAGGATATTTTTCCATTCATGATTTTTCCAGCCGGGAAAATATCACTTTTGCACTTCTCAAAGCAACCCCCCATGTCAAGGACTGGTGGGAAACCTAATGTGAGTAGAAGGATGAAAGTATGAAATCACTGTTTTCAGCCGCACCCACCTGGAACTCATTTCGGAATGACATCAAGGTTCAGTACTACCTTGTCGGGAGCGATGAGGATAAATGCATAAAGTGGACAATGTTGTGACAGGGAAGAGAACAAGATGTGCCAGAGTTTACCAATGTTTTTCATACCCTTCGCACAAATTTTGGTATCAAGAATTCTGAGAAGCATTTGTTTCTCAAGTATTATGGCTTCCTGCATAGGTACATCTAGGACGGGATGGAATTCCTGGACATCTCCTCGCTTGGCACGACATACTGATATGTTGTCAAGATCGAGCAAAAGTTTAAATAGAAGAAGCGAGATTTTGGATCTGCGAATCCGAAGCAGGGAAGAGGTGCCCCCAAACCACAGAACAAAGGACAAAGCTAAGGCGGGGTGACCCAGGACAACCCGCCAAAGTTGCAAGCAAAGAAAAATGACATGAAGCCAAAGAAGGACATGAGAAAGTGGTGTGATTTCCATAAGAGCTCCACTCACAACACAAGTGAGTGTCAAGCCAAGCAATCACTGGTGGCTGAGCTAAAGGCTTCCGAATCAGATGCATGTTCTAACCCTGAGTCAAAACTCGACAAGGGGAATGAAAAAGGGAAGCATATTATCAATGCGGAGCCCAATGCCAATGTTTCCACCATGAAGGTCCAGAAGGAGGAACCCGAAGATCTAGAGGAGGAGGAGCGTCTCTTCCACTCCCAGATGTGGGTAAAGTGTTCCCCACTACAGTTCACTGTCGATAGCAGGAGCCAAAAGAATTTCATTTTGGCAAAGGCCATGAAGCGGCTAGGCTTACCGACCACAGCACATGCACAACCTTACACCATCGGGTGGCTTCACCAAGGACGAGATTTTTGTGTGAGCCAGCAGTGTTGCCTTCCATACAACGTCAAGCCCTTCATGGATGAGGTATTATGTGACGTTGCTCCCCTTGATGTTTGTGATGTATTATTAGGTCAACCATGCTTATGGAAGTGACATGCTGTGTATGAGTCAAGGCCTCATGTTTTTATTGTTACTTTGGGAAATAAGTTGTATAGGATACCGGAGCTAGCATTGCCTACTGCCATCTCTTTGGTTGCTGCAAAACAATGCAGTAAGCTCATTCCCAAAACCAGGAAATTTTTTTTCCTAATGATATGCCGTCAGGGAAAGAATAAGACGATGGCAAGGACCTCCAGACAGGGCCCCTCCGCACAAAAACAACAGATGGACAAGGTCATGGAGGAGTACAAGGACATATTCACCTCCCCCGCAGGGGTGCCTCTACACTGTTAGGTCAAGCACTCCATCGATCTCACCCTAGGTGCGCCACTACCCAATGGACCAACCTATCGATACTCCATTCTGGAGAATGACGAAATTAAGAGGAACATTCAGGAACCTGCTATAGAAAGGTCACATCCGTCCAAGTTCATCGCCCTGTGGGATCCCGATCGTGTTGGTACAGAAGAAGGATGGGACTTGGAGACTCTTCATTGACTCTCAGGCGCTGAACAAGATCATTGTCCGGAATAGGTACCCAATCCCAAGAGTTGATGACTTTCTGGACCAACTAAAGGGGGAAAGATATTTCAACAAGATCGACTTGAAATCAGGATATCACTAGGTAGCAATCAAACCCTCCGATGTGTGGAAGACTACCTTCAAATCCAAGGAGGGCCTTTTCCAATGGTTTGTTATGACTTTTGGGTTGACGAATGCTCCTACAACCTTCATGAGGCTGATGGATGACATCTTACAGCCATTCACCAACTCATTTGTGGTGCTATACTTGGATGACATCCTAATCTTCAACCAAAGTTGGGAAGATCACCTCCACCACATCCGCTAGGTTCTCCAATCACTGTGGCAACACAAGCTATGTGCCAATTTGGAGAAATGCACTTTTGGCATGACCCTGGTTCGATATCTGGGATACATTATTGATGAATGAGGGGTGCATGTGGATCCAACCAATATCCAAGCCATTCGGGATTGGTCAGCCCCAACCATTCTGGTAGAGCTCTGTAGCTTTCTGGGTCTTGCCAATTTCTACCACAAGTTCATGTTGGGATTCTCTCATTTCACTTGGCCCTAGAGTCAAGTCACCAAGGGAGGAGTGAAAGAAAAATTCTTTTGGTCTGAATCTCAATAGAAGGCATTCGAAAACCTGAAACATTACCTCTACTCTACACCAGTGCTGACTTTATCATACTTGCAATAGCCATTTGAGATTGAGATAGATGCTTGTGACTATGATATTGGGGCAGTCCTTACTCAACAGGGACATCCAATGGCATATCATAGTGATACACTTTCAGACACAGTCTGGAAGTATCCCACTTATGATAAAGAAATGTATTCCATTGTGCAAGCCTGCTGAAAATGGAAGCATTACATTTTGTGGAAGGAAACAGTCATCCACACAGACCACCGACCCTTGTAGTTCATACAGATGCAAGGGAAGTTGCAGAATGATCAGGATATCACTAGGTACCAATTGAACCCTCCGATGTGTGGAAGACTGCCTTCAAATCCAAGGAGGGCCTTTTCGAATGGTTGGTTATGCCTTTTGGGTTGATGAATGCTCTTGCAACCTTCATGAGGCTGATGGATGACATCTTGTGGTCATTCACCAACTCATTTGTAGTGGTATACTTGGATGACATCTTAATCTTCCGCCAGAGTTGGGAAGAGCACCTCCAACACATCTGATGGGTTATCCAAACATTGCAGCAACACAAGCTATGTGCCAATTTGGAGAAATGCACTTTTGGCATGACCCAGGTTCAATATCTGGGATACATTATTGATGAACGAGGGGTGCATGTGGATCCAACCAAGATCCAAGTCATTCGGGATTGGCTAGCCCCAACCACTCTGACAAAGCTCTGTAGCTTTTTGGGTCTTGCCAATTTCTACCACAGGTTCGTGTTGGGATTCTCTCATATCACTTGGCCCTTGAGTCAAGTCACCAAGGGAGGAGTGAAAGAAAAATTCTTTTGGTCTGAATCTCAATAGAAGGCATTCACAGAGTTGAAACATCACCTCTACTCTGCACCAGTGCTCACTTTACCAGACTTGCAATAGCCATTTGAGATCAAGACAGATGCCTCTGACTATGCTATTGGGGCAGTCCTTACTCAACAGGGGCATCTTGTTGCATATCACAGTGAGACACTTTCAGACACAGTCCGGAAGTATCCCACTTATGACAAAGAAATGTATTCCATTATTAATATTTCCGACAATAGAAGCATTACATTTTGGGGAAGGAAACGGTCATCCACATAAACTACCAACCACTAAAATTCATACAGACACAAGGGAAGTTGAAGAATGATCACCATCAGGAGTGGTTGACATACCTACAGCAGTTCCATTTGAATATCAAGTATAAGAAAGGTAGCAACAATAATGTTGCAGACTGCCTCAACCAACCACTAATCATGACGTTAACCACCGTGCTCAACTCTTTTTGGGCACAAGACTTCTGATTGGCCACTTCTCTACAAAAGTGACATAGAATTTAGCCACACATACCAGATGCTTTTGGAGGGTCAGCAAGTTCCAAATTTTCACCTCTAGGATGCCCTACTATGCCACCTGGGACACCTTTGTGTTCCTTCAAGCGAGCGAGCCAAGATGATTTGGGAAGCGCACTATAGTCGAGCCGCTAGGAATTTCGAGGTTGAGAAAATAGTGGCAATACTATAGAAGTATTTCTATTAGCCGAATCTTTGACAGGATGTTGGGAAGTACATCAGATCCTGCACTGCCTGCGCCATTTCCAAACTAACCATCAAGAAGCAAGGCCTCTATACTCTGTTGCCTACCCCTAGTCGACCTTGGGAATCCATCTCCATGGATTACATGTCGGGCCTTCCTTCTACTAAGCATGGAAACGACTGTGTTTTTGTGGTCGTTGATAGATTCTTGAAGATGGCCATTATGGCGGCCTATAAGAAGAATATCACAACAGAAGCCACTGCTAAACTCTTCTTTGAACGAGTGTAGGTACACTTTGGGATTTCACAGTCTATCATCTCATATCAGGACAACAGGTTCCTAAGTACATTTTGGTCCAGTCTCTGGTCGATGTTGGACAACAAGCTCACTAAGTCAACAGCTTTCCATCCCCAAACTGATGGCCAGACAGAGGTCGTCAATAGGATGATCGTACACATTATGTGCATGTACAACTCAAAGCATCCACGCACATGGGATGAGAGCCTCTCCTATGTCTAGCACAACTATAACTGGGCTCTCCACAGCTCGACTGGCCACAGACCATTTGAGGTGGGTTTGGGATTCCAGCCACAATGTCCCATTGATGTGGCCATACCATTTGTAGCTACTCAGGCAGATTTGGCTCATGTCCAGTCGGAAGCCAATAAGGAAAACAACTTCATTGAGCACATCCAACATATCCGCCAGTAGGTCCATGACATTCTAGAGAAATCAAATGCCAAGTACAAGCAGTGACATGATCAACATCGGGTGCCACACAAGTTTCAGGTGGGCGACAAAGTATGGTTGCATTTACAGAAGGAACGACTTACCAAAGCCTATTGGAAACTCAGAGCACTCTGATATGGTCCTTACACCATTACCAAGGTTGTGGGAGACAATGCATTTGAGCTCAACATTCCCCCATTCCTTGGCCTGCACCTAGTGTTCAATGTGGACCACCTTCGACCATACTTCCCACCATTGCTGGACACATCAGACATTGTAGAACAACTCACACATACAGAGTTAAATCCATATTGCATGGAGCAGGCCACAACTGATCAGATCATGGACACATAGATCAAGAACACCCCACAACAAAGGATCCAACTATATCGAGTTTTCAAAGCATGCCAACTCCTTCACCAGGGCAAGTGGCTCACGAGGGACCAAGTTCAACAGAAGTTTCCTCATCTCATGGAGGAACTCAACGCAAAGGGGACCATTGCTTCCTAAAGTGGGAGGAATGATCCAGGTGGATATTGGTGGCCACTCGCCTATTCCACTTGGACCGCCACCATTGTTTCTTTCAGTTTTTCAGTTTCCTTATTTATAGCACTATTTACTATTTTTGGCAATTTTTTAGGTTCTGAACTTCCGGAGCCGTTTTGAGGCCCTAAACGATGTTTTTTGGGAAAACCGAGAGCAACATGGGTTATAGATTGATGTTGCTCACTCAAAAGTTGTAGTCCTCGGATAGATATTTCTAACGAGGTATTGTGTGTGTCAAACGAAGATCGTATGCGAAAGTTACGGCCCCGAGAAGTTGATGTACCAATTTACCCAAATGGGGCCCACAATTTGGCGGTTCATCTCCTAGGGTTAGGTTTTTGGATGTTTAGGGTTTTCCATTGTTTCTCAACAATAAATAGTTCTTCGAGTCTCATTGTAACACAGTTCAAAGGCATGTAGCTGCCACATCTCTTCTTAGAGATAAGCTACCATCGCCTGAACTAGTCTTATTTTCATTCTATTTGTAAGCATATTTTAGTATTTGATATTAATGAAATGAAGTGTTATTTCTACTGCATCTTTGTATTTATGGTTATATCTGTAATTTTTTTGTTCCTATTTAAATCCGAATCACTTTGCATCCTTGTGTGACACAATCTTCTTTAGAACTCTATGCGATCTGACCACATCTCTGATGAATACCTGTGCTATAGCGCTACATGAGAATGTAGACTTCACTAGGCAACCCTGTGATAAATTCGATGGAAATGACCTCCCATTTACACTCTGGAATTGCAATCGACTGTATCTGTCCACCTGGATGCTTACACTCTGCCTTCACACGCTGACAATCGAAACACCTAGCCACAAACTATGCTACATCCTTCTTCTAATTCTACCAATAATAAAATTTATTCAATACGTCAATGTCCTCTGGTAGCCTGGGTGACCTCAATATGGTTTCACATGAAACTCCCTCAAGATCACCTTCTTGAGCTCATTACTGTCTCACACATATATCTTTACTCTGAATCTAACCAATCCATCTATTGTAATACAATAGTTCATACTCCTGTGCACCTGCACCTATACCTATACCTATACCACTACATGTACCTGTACCTGTACTACTACATGTATCTATACCTATACATATACCACTACCTTTACCTATACATGTACTACTACCTGTACCTATACCTGTACTAGTACTTGTACCTGTACCTATACTCTGTTGTAACCTATGCACAATATCCATATACCTGGCATCCTGTTGACCTACTTGCAAGATCCTATCCTGTAAGTCTATCCCATAGGAGTTCATAGTTGCTAAGCGATTTACCTATACCTTCCTACTAAGAGCATCTACCACCTTGTTCTCCTTTCCTTTGATGTACCTGATCTTGAATTCAAACTCACTAATCGTGGCCAACCATCGAGCCTGTCGGAATTTAGATTCGGTTGGTCAAACAAATACCTCAAACCAATGTGATCACTCATCAGCACAAACCTCCTACCAAGAAGATAATGCCTCCACATATTCAATGCATGTATGATCATTGCTAACTCAATATCATGTGTCGGGTAGTTATGTTCGTGCTCGTTCAGTTTTCGTGACCCATAGCATACCACCTATCCATCCTACTTAAGGACTCCACCAAGTCCTCTCTTTCAAGCATGATATACATACTACAAACTCCTTGTCTGGATCTACAATCTTTAACACTGGAGCATGTGTCAACAATTTCCAAAGATGCTCAAAACTGGCCTCACACTTCTCTATCCAGTCAAATTTCTTGCCTTTCCTCTGCAATAATGTAATAGGATAAACAATCTGTGAGAATTTCCTGATGAACCTCCTGTAATAGCCTGCCAACACCATGAAATATCTCACCCCATCCACATTTCTAGTTTCTACCCACTCCGTGATGGCCCTTATCTTTTCTGGATCCACTACTATACCCTCCTTGGAAATAACATGTCCCAAATAGTGTACCTAATTCTGAAAGAAACTCACTTGCTAAGCTTAGCATACAACTGATGTTCTCTCAACAACCTCAACACTGCAGCTAAATGATCAGCATGCTCTTCCTCATTTTTGGAATATACCAATATGTCATCAGTGAACACAATAACAAACTTATCCAAATATGGATGCAACACACTATTCATCAAGCACATAAATGTAACTGGAGCATTAGTTAAACTGAATAGAACTGCAACAAAATCATAATGCCCATACCTGGTCCGGAAAGTTGTCTTGTAAATGTCCTCCTCTTTGATGCGTACCTGGTGATATCCTGATCTAAAATCAATATTAGAGAACACTACTTCTCACTTCAACTAATCAAACAAGTCATCAATCCTTGGCAACGGATACCTGTTCTGGATAGTCACTTTGTTCAACTGCCTATAGTCAATGCATAATCTGAGAGTGCAATCCTTCTTCTTCACAAACAATATTGGTGCACCCCAAGGTGATACACTTGGCCTAATGCATCCCTTGTCCAACATTTCTTTCAACTGCAACTTCAAATCTATCAACTCAGGTGTGCTAATCCTATAAGTTGTTTTTGATGCTGGAGCTTCCCCTGGCATTAACTCAATAGAAAATTCTACCTCCCAATGAGGTGGAAACTCTGAAATATACTCAGGGAATACATCCTAAAACTGTTGTAGAACTGGGTACCTACTCAAAACATCTACATCCTAAAATTCCTTACCTTTGTCGCTATAAATATGTACAGAAAATAACACACACCCTTTCCTACAATTGCGCTTCGTATGCATAGCTGTAACCATCCTAATTGATGTGGATTTCTTCTTTCCCTACAAGACTCTTGGTTCCCCATTGACACTAAATTTCTTTGTCATAACAATCCACCTTAGTTCTATGAAGATACAACCAATCCTTGCCCAACAACATACTGTATGATCCCAATGATAATACATTCAAATGTGTTGCGATAGGCATTGTAGAAATTTTGAATAATTAATCACTTATTCACAGAGATTATCCCGATTATACACTATTGTAGAATACATGCATAATACATAACCTCCTCTATGTTGATCATTAATTTAGCAGCATTAAAAACAATGAAACATCAATCGCATGTGCACATTAACACAGTATGTAACCCGGGGAAAGCATACAGCTGAAAACCCCACACTATCTGTATATTATAATGATAGAGAACATGTAACAATACATAGTACAATACTCCTCACAAGTACTCAGTACTATCTCCACTCGTTACACACAAAACTAGTTTAGATCTAATCAATCATAGCTCAAATCTCCTCCACTGCTTTGCCTGCCTCCACTACGCAATCTGCAAGAGAAATCATTCACTCTGTAAAAATGAATTCCCTTGGTATACTACGCAAGCCTCATGGGAAATCTCCATCCATGCATGTGCCAATCTCATGCACAAATATAGTCACATCTATAGTCACAATTGATAGCAATCTCAACCTCTAACACCTGTGTCCACTGAACTGTACATGCACTGAGTTAATTGATGTATTCTTCAGTTGCTTTATGAGTTAATAATTAGTGAATTAATTAATAATTAATTCACACAACTCATCACTAGTGTATTCTTTAGTTAGACTAAAATACAACTAGTTCAACCAAGTCAAACTGAACACAACTCCATCAACTCCACAATCAACTCCACTGAAACTCAACCACATGAGTTCTAACTGAATTCTTGCATGCAATAGCTCAACTGACCCACAAAGAAAGTGTATTTCCTTCTGACAGCTGCATGTGCCACATCTGTAGCTCAGAATGAAGTGCTCCAAGAGGATAAGATAATGTTTATAGTCCAAATATTATTATGAGACAATAATATTTGATTGTTCTATTTTTAGCCTCACAGTCTAAAAATAGAAACCGCCCATATGTCTAAAAATAGAAGTCCATCTATTTTTTACCAACATGACCAATCATCCACAAATAACATACTACAACTCATAGACCATGATCCATATGTCTAAAAATAGACATAGTCTAAAAATAGACTTTGCGCCAAAAATAGTGTGCGGGCCCACTTAGTGAAGGTGACATCTTTCCACTAAGCTCCATCATCTTGTTGCATTCCCAATAGGCATACCATTCAAATCAAATGCAAAAGCTCTTACCCAATGATGAACTCACTTCTCTGCACCTGTAGACAACCCACTAACCAATATTTTTCATGCAATTCCTTACTCAAACCACACTTATCCACCAATTTGGGACTAACACATCTATAATTAGATCCAATGTTAATCAAAATAGAAATAACTTGGTCACAAATCTTACCGTCCATCTTAATGATAGATGCCTAAAGGTCTTCCTGTTTGTTATCCAATGATGCATAGATACTAGAAATGCTCTGACCAACATCCCCAATAGTCTTGCCTCCTGTGCACTATATATCTAAGGCCTACCACCCCGATTATGTGGACAATCTCTCTTATCGTGCTCCTTACTGCATCTCCAGCACTCCAACTGACTAGTACCCTCACCTCTATGTTGTTGTTGTGACCCATGTCCCTATCTAGTTGTATTGAACCTCTTTTTTGGTGCCACATTCTCTTTCTCTTTTGCATTTGGAGGCCTTTCTCTTTTTGGCTATCATTTACCTTTACCTTTGTCTTTCCCTTTCCATCCTTGCCAAGATTCACTCTTACACTTTGACTTTTCATAAAAATGCTTCAATTTCTCAATAACTTCCTCAAGCGACCAAGGCTCATCATACTCAATCCAATCTCTAAATGCTAATGGAAATCCACTGACAAATCACTAAACTTTAGCTTTCTCATCTTTAAGATATGGTACATACCTCAATAGCTCTAGGAACTTAGTCCTCTACTCTTCATCTGCCATTGATCCCATCTTTATCTCATAGAATTCTTTTGCCTTACTGTCGTAGTACCTTTTTGATAATTACTTCTTCCTAAAAATCCTTTGGAACTCGTGCCAAGTCAATTCATTTGTCATGATGTCTCTAACCCACTTCACATATTCCCACCAGATGTGTGATTTACCTCTTAGGTTGAAGATAACTATTATGGACTTCATATTATCTGTGTACTCAGGCAACTCAAAGATCCTCTCCATCCCAAGTATCCAAGCCTTTGCATCATCTGGCTTCTTCACATCTCCATCAAAAGTAGGTGGCTTTTATTTCTTAAACTCATATGGAAAATACCCCTTATCACTTCTCCTATAAGGATAATAATGATGACGATCACGATGCATGTTAGAAACAGAACTAGAATGATACTTGTATCGATCACCTTTCCTATCTAGAGTATCCAACAACTTGCCATCTCTAACAATGTCATCTCTATCTAAAATGTGACCACCATGAGATCTACTTCCATATTCCCCATTATTTTTTTCCTCCTATCCATGGCTGATCTGAAGTGGCCCTTGTCACTACAATTCTAAAAAACTTTGAAGGAGTATCACATTAACATCTACTTGTTTCTATTGTGTTTGTATGATTTTGTCATTGTCCACCTTAAAAATCCTTATTTGTTCATTCAAGCTTCTCAATGAGTCTACCAAATCAAAAGAGTGCCCAACAACACACTGCTCATATGATTCATAGGGAGAGTCTTTGTAGTCTACCATCTTGCTAGTCATGTGATATCTTTCCTACAAGGAATACTATGTTAGCTAAACCAAATCACAATAGAACAACGTACCTTAGAATAACTCAAGGAGGATACATCATCTACAACATCATCAAATTAGCGGGATACATGTATAACATAATCATAACATCATATAGACATATAATGCATAAGCATATAACCATGTAACCATGAATCTAGCAAGAGTCCAGTCAACAATGCACGACCATATCAAATACACATTCCATGACTGCATGCATGAAAACAAAAATCATACCAACATACACTGATAATACGCAAGAGTAAACAACATGTAACCAATCATACACTCATGACCACATACTTCATAACAACAACATCCTCTTTCACATGGTGACATCAAGACAACCATGACTGACTCCATGCATATGCAACAAGCACATAGACCACAAGAATGATTAACACATGTGAAAATTACATGCATGCATTGTTTAGCCAATTTAGTGTCCTAAATTGCTTGCATAAATTATCAACCGAGGTTTGTAAGATGATGAGGTGTAGTGCACTATATTTGCTTAGTTAACCTTTCTTACTTCGTTGTTTTGTATTTTATATTGTTTTGGGGCTTTTTGTTCTTTGATTCCTAATGATGTACAATCTGAACTATGACAAACTTAAGTGAATCTAATGGATTTTTTTTTGAAAAGAAGAAAAATGTTCCTAAGTTAATCTAACTTCCTAAAGGTGAACCAAGAGCTGAAGCTAGTCAAAACCTAATTTAAAGAAAGGAAAAACAGAGCATCTATCCTATCTCATCATTAATCCTAAGTCATGAATCTATTTCTTAAAATTAAGGGCAAAGTTGTAATGCATGTTGAAATAAATATAGAGAATGAAATCAACTAAAGTACTTCTAGTTACTCTAACCTTCAATTTCGAATGATAACCTTCTTGAGATGGGATACCAGCAACTTTCTGTACTTTATGATCTAGAGAACTAAATGAAACACGCAAAAGGTAACTAATTGATTTCAACCATTGTGTGAAGCGGATGTTTAACCATTTAGTTTAAGATGAGTATCAACTTGGAATGGTGTTCAAAAACATTCATTAACACAATGGATTGACAAATTTGTCCTAGGAAATAAATAACAAAACAGTGAGTAAGCTAGAAAACAGTGAATTTTTATTATTTCAACCTTACTCTGTTTAGAAACAAAATCGTTTCCTTTCATGAAATGTGTTGGAAGAACAAGACTGCAAAATTGAGTTTTAACATTATGCTATTAATCAAAACTAAAATAAATCAACCTAAGTTAGAAAAACTGCTAAAATCAAAGTAATGAAATTAAAACTAAACAGAAAACGAATGGAAAGAAAACCTCATTATGAAACCAACTCACAAAAAGATAGAAAAGATAGATAAATGCCTTAGAATTCATCCTCTTCGAGGGGGAAACCTCCTTTACATTACATAAATGAACAATTCTTGGATGATACAAATGAAAATACCTCCTTTCTATATATAAGAGTCTAAGGGGTCATAATATAATAAGAGCCGACATAACAATAATAATGTAAGGGCACAATAATAACAACAGTGGGCTTCTATGGGGCACAATAATAACAATATCAGGACTACATGGACACAAAAATATAATAAGGGGGTTGTACTAATAACAATAAGTGGTTACACTAATAGTATAGGGATCTAACATGCCCCTCTCCTTCAAAAAGTGTTGTCCTCAATGCTTGAGTAGTTCTTGATGCTTCTGTATAAATTCTTTTCCTCCCATGTGGAATCTTCAGTGGGTAAGTTCTTCCACTTGATGAGATACTCTGAAATTGATCTATTTCGTAGTTGTTGATTTCTCGGTTCTGTGACTACTTCAGGTTCCAATATGATTTTTCCTTCCTTGTCAAGTTCTCGCAATACTGTTTGAACTGGGATCTTCTGCAACTTTTGAATGAGTTCCCACTCCTTTGGGCATATGGATATCTGTAAGGCTTGATGTTTGGAGGAACACTTCCTAGAATCAAATGAATAGCATGATCATGATCACGAATAGGTGGGAGGCCTTTGGGAGTCTCAAATACCTTGGAATGATTGTCCAAAATGTTTTGGAGATTTGGAGAAATACATGATTTCGATGTGGGATCCTATAATGAACATAATTGTGCAATTACACCCCGTTGTTCTTTATTTAGAAGCTTTTTCATGCTGCTAGAGTTGATTATCTTTCCCTGTTTCCCTTCGATACCTCTCAATTCAACTTCCTTTCCTTCCCAAAAAAATTTCAAGAAACGTCCTTGAAAATTAAAAGCTATCGTACCCAAAGATTGTAGCCATTAGACTCCTAGTAAAACATCAGCACCACCCATTGGAATGGAAACCATTGGGCTATTCAATACATATTCCCCCATGGATAGCTTGATATTATGGTACTTTCCAGAGCAATTTATGGTTCCTCCACTTGCAACCATCACTTGACACTATGGTGCTGGATATAGGAAGTAATTCAATTCCTTGGCTATCTTACAATCAATAAAATTATGGGTACTGCCCAAATCAATCAAAACTATTATTTTTTTTCTTCTTGATATGTCCTTCTATCTTCATAGTTTGAGGAGTGTTAATTTCTTCCAATGCATTACAAGAGATGGTTAGATTCATTTCTTGATGCTCGATGTGATCTTTCACTTCTTGAACATTTTTCTTCTTGATATGTCCTTCTATATTGATAGTTTGAGGAGTGGTAATTCCAGCCAATGCATTACAAGATATGGTCGGATTCATTTCTTCTTTCTCGATGTGATCTTTTACTTCTTGAACCTTTTTCTTCTTGATATGTCCTTCTATCATGAGAGTTTGAGTGCTAATTCTTTCCAATGCTTTACAAGATATGGTCAGATTCATTTCTTCTTTCTCTGGGGTTGGTTCCTGGTGTATATCCTCTTCTTTTGATGTTTCTTGATCCTTTTCTTCCTCCTCTTCACAATATATGTAAAATTATTTCTTCTCAGCACACTTATGACCTTTAATGTATTTGTTATCACAATTGTAATAAAGCCCTTTTGCTCTTTTTCTACCAATTGTCGTGGTGTCACCCTTGTAGGTTGTGGAAACCTAGGAGAAATAACACTTCCATCTTTATAGTTTTGAGGGGTAGACTTCCTTGTTTCCATAATTTTTCTTTCCACTTTTCTTTCCAACGTGAATGCCTTCTCCAATGAATCAGGTTCCCGAAGATAAACCTCATGTCGAATGTTATCCTTTAAAGTCCCTATGGAGACATCAATCCTCTGCTTCTCTGGAATATGATTTTCTATTATATTCAATTTTTGAAATTCCTCAATGTTCTCTTCCATTGAACACTTTTGTTTGAGATTTAGCAATTGGATAAAGAATGTGTTGTTGTTTGTATCCTCATAATGTGCTATCATTTCCTCCACGTAACAAGTGGTTTACGAGAACAAAGCCCTTTATACCATAAAAATTGATCTGGTTCTAAATATGAAGATGCAATACGTAACTTTTGTAACAGTTGCACCTCATGTAGATCAAAATATTGCTCCATCTGTAGTATCCAATTTACCAGATCCTTGCCATCAAACTTCCTCATATCGCCTTTTCTTGATTTTACGAGCTCAATATTGAAATGACTGTAACTTTGTAATTTCAGATCTCCAAGTTCTGGAATCGTAACCTGCAGTATCCCTCTGTGTCCTCTTTCCAATGCCACTAGTCTAATTGAAATTGGATTCTTCAAGGAAGAGTTATGTCAAATCTCCCACGATGACCTGATTATAGACTAGTTCAGTATAGCACACTTGTACAAAGTGCCACGTGTCACTGTTTCAATCTTAGGACCTGAAACCAATAAACCGAAAACTACAGTCTGTCCCCTTTCTTCAACTTCTAATGAAATTTCAATCTGATGCTCAGAGAAAAAGTTATGATGATTTTACCAAGGTCATTTGTTTAGGATTTAATTTGGGAGTGCAAAAACCCTAACTTCCTCGGATCATATATCTGAAAATATAGTGAGCCAATATCTGAAATTTAGACCCAAGGTTCAGACTGATTTCTTCTCAAATGGGGTTTTTTTTTAGCTTTGAAACTTTGTAGTGAAAGCGTTATAGCGAAAATTCCATGATGATGTATTTTAGATGAAATTCTGGAGCTTGCAAAAACCCTAACTTCCTAAGATCATATCTCCGAAAATATAGCAAGAAAATATCTGAAATTCGAACTTGAGGTTCAACATGATTGTGTCTCAAAGGAATTTTTTTAGCTTCTAAAACTTCATAGCACAAAAGTTATGGTGAAAATTCCACGAGGACCTATTTGGAGTAGCAAAACCCT
Organism: Pinus tabuliformis; assembly: GCA_031772625.1. Taxonomy (NCBI): domain Eukaryota; kingdom Viridiplantae; phylum Streptophyta; class Pinopsida; order Pinales; family Pinaceae; genus Pinus; species Pinus tabuliformis. The sequence goes on from CM062805.1 coordinate 633,189,075, forward strand.
AGAATCCAAATCTCTAATACCAAATGTTATGAAACCAGCTTACAAAAAGATAAGAAAGATAGATCAATGCCTTAGAATTCAGCCTCTTCTAGGGGAAACCTCCTTTACATTACACAAATGAACAATTCTTGGATGATACAAATGACAATACCTCCTTTCTATATACAGGAGTCTAAGGGGTCATAATATAATCAGATACGACATAACAATAATAATGTAGGGGCACAATAATAACAATAGTGGGCTTCTATGGGGCACAATAATAACAATATGGGGACTACATGGACACAACAATATAATAAGGGGGTTGGAATAATAACAATAAGTAGTTACACTAGTAGTATAGGGACCTAACACTCCTTCAGTGTAGGGGCCCTCTACAACTAATTGGGTTAAACTGCTAACTAATTAAAAATGATCTCTTAAACGATCATTGGTCAACACACGACTTATATTATAGAAAAGAACGAAGCCCAAAATACAGAGCTGAAAGTCTGAACTTAATACATAAAATTCTTTGAAACCCCCTCAGTTCTGTACAACCAGTATTTGAAAGGAATAATCATAACTGTCTTTGAGGAAAATTAGCTATAGGTGGCTTATACGTATTACAACAGAACTATGTAAACGTATGATCAACTACAGGTGGCTTAAATCGAGTGAGATGTTTGCAACAGAACCGTTAACACAGGTGGCTGATCCAAGTTAATGCTTGCAAAAGAACTGTTAGATTTATTGATTAACCATGAAAAAGTAGACGAAGAGTCCTACTTCTTTTGGGTATCATATGTTTGACTCCACCTTTGACTACGATCTTGAGCTTTCTTCCTTGTCGATCTGGGCTAGGTGAATAGGATAGAATCCATGTGGAGATGATTCTAGAGAAGCCCATGTGGTAGAATTCTTCATTTGACGCATGGAACCTGTTAGCCCATGGAAGTAGCTACGGAATACACAGTTAGCTACAGAATAGGCTGCGTTCTGTAGCTAATTTGCAAAAATTTATTCAAATAGCAAAACCATAAAAATATAACATCTCGATCATTTAATACCTTCCTTATGACAAAACCTATCATTTATCATTGATTGGGATCTGTAATATTATGGAAAAGCAAGGGAAAAAGGTAAGAAAAGCTGTCAAGGAGAGGGTAATTTTGAGGTTCAACATACCGCCACTGCAAAATCATTACATGTCCTTATGCAATTTGTCAAAAATATGAATTCCTTTTTCCTATTGCATTTGCTTAGACACCTCTGCTAGCACATCTAATTTTCTTCTTTTGTACTTCCTTGAGGTGATTGTCATCCTGGGATTTTTCATAAGAAGCTTGTACTTGAGAATGATGATTGTTTTGTTCAAAATTTTATTCTTCCTTTTCAATTTTCTGTTCTTTTTGTACCACGGTCCTAAATGCAGAATAGTATTGTCATGAATTGCTTTGTCCGGTTTATTTTGTTCCTTCAAGGTTTCATTCTCCTGTATGATATGTCTGTTCAATATCTCTAATTCATGAATTTCCTATTTGAGAGCACCAATTAGAGGTTCTTGTGGATTGACAGAAGGCTTTGGATCCATTGAGGCACTTTTCTTCTCCAGTGATTCTATATAGTCATATATTTGTTGCTGCACTGGGTCTATTCCTAGAGATATTTTGCTGGGGCTGCCTTCGAAATAATGTTCAGGAGAATTTTGAGGACTGTGTGTAGAGGAAATGTTATCAGGAGATGGTACTGGGGTTTCTTCTTCTAAATTTATGAACTCTGTTCCCTTTGATGATGTCTTCTTTACCATACCTCGAAGTCTAGAGCTCCTTCTAAGTCGTAGAGGACTTACATTCTCCTCCTTTGTACCCTTTTTCTCCTTTCTTATCTTTTCTCTTCTCTTGATTTGTTTCCTAATCTCTGTTAATTCTTCATAGAATAAATTTTCATCATCTTTCTGTAATGAAGATTCAGGTTTGTTTCCAGTAGTTTCACCAGCTTTCTTTTTCATCTTCCCTTTTTGCTTGATTTGCTTCCTGATCTCTGTCAGTTTTTCAAAGATTAGCTCTTCATCATTTTTCTGTGTTGAGGACTCAGGTTTGCTTTGAATGGTTGTACCAGTCTTCTTTCTCCTACTCCTTCTAACATTACCTTCTTTAGGTGACTCTGGTGCCTCTTGGAAATGGTTTCTTATTAGAAAATTTTCCCAAGTATCTCCTATGCTTTTCAAATGAAACTCAATCAGTATCTTTACCAAACCATGACGGTACATGGTTGTGTCTATGAATTCTACTTTCTTCTGCAAATTTGAAGCCATCCTTGTTAAAATGTTTAGCAGGAAGAAAGGAAGATTGATTTCTCCATTTTCTAAAAAAATCATCAATAAATGTATATGGTGGACATACATGCACCCGAATCTCCCTTCACAGGTGATAAATTTCTATAATATCAAAAGCATGCTTCTCCATTTACTTTTAAGAGCTGAAATAGGAATTCCTTTTCTAAACACAGAGACATCCATACCTAGGTTCCTGAGGATTACTTTCCATGATTCACTGTGGAATTATTTGTTTTTGAACCATCTTTCACCATGTCTTGGAAGTTCTGTAGCCTCTATTATGAAGGATTCTATTACTGCAAACTTGATGTCCCCAATTTCTACTTCTGTACCATCAAAAGCTCTAGCAAAATATTTTGTGATCTCTTTATGAAAACCATCAAATTTTTCAATGAAGTTGAGCCATCCAGCATTCTGCAGCATTTCCTTGAGTTGTGGGTATCCTTCCATATATTTTTCTCCTACTGGCTCTATCCTGACAATGAGTCCCATGTCTTCTGTTTCACAAAATTTCTTAACCTTCAGAATTACTCTCCTAGTCTACGAAGTGGATTGACTATGAGTATGGTGAAAAAGAACTTACGGTTTTGCATGGAATAAGTAGATGGTGAGGGTTTGGAGAGACGTTGACAAGTTGGTCACATCGTAGCCATGACTGTTAACAATCACTGATGGAGTTATTATGGATCGTTAGGTATAGAGTATGGAGGATGTGGCAGAGATGTGGTATGATGAAGTTATTATGGACTGTTAGGCACAGAGTATGGAGGGCGTGGCAGATATGCAGTACAATAGAGATGGAAATCAAATCAAATGATGATTTGTTAAGGAGACATACGATTATCCATATTATACATGCCTTATGTTTTTAACTCGCTATTTGAAATAAATTTTGCATTTTACCTTTAGAACTTAACCTTTCTATTTGATGATTCTTTTGGTGTTGATCCGTAGGTACCTTTTAGCATGTTTGGTCTCCAAAACTGGATTCTCCAATTTCCTACATTCATGATTTATTTGTGAGTTGTACAATTATGCCAGAGTTGATAAATAGGTTGTAGTTGCAGAATCAAATTAGCTACAGAATGGAATGAGGTGCAGAATAGGAAAAGGAGGAAAAATGAAGTATGGCTATGGAATATGAGTGTAAAGATGAAATGGAAATGGGTTATGATGGTGAAATGGAATGAAATGTAAAATAAAATGGAAAATAGGGTGAGATGGAGAAAAGTTGTAAAAATAAAATGTAAATGAAATATGACAGTGAGATGAAATGGAATTGTAAAATAAAATGAAAAAGGAATGAGATGGAATGGGACTATGAATTTGCAGATTCTGAACTGCAAATGAATGTAGCTTTTTGTCACTACTTATTACAAAAAGGAAATAGAAAATATAGGATGTCAGAAATATCTGATTTTCACCCTGTATTTTCTGTATAAGTATGCCAATCAATGATTGGTTTTCAAACTTATACAATTATATATATATATATATATATATAGATATATATATATTTCAGGAAAAATAAAGACTAAGTTAGTGGAGAAGAAGAATTCTTCTTCACTAGCTTCATTTTAGAGTTATTCTGGAAAATCTTAATAAACTCCTCTCTTGAAATTGGCTTTTGATATATTTTCAACCAATGACCATTCACAAGAAGAGGTACCTTTTTCTCATCTATTGTCCTTATTCTCACTGCTCCATTGTTAAAGACTTCTTCAATCTCATATGGCCCAAGCCAATGAGTCTGAAACTTCCCTTGAAAATATTTAAATTTTGAATCGAACAAAAGTGCCCAATCTCCTGCTTGAAACTTCTTCTCCTTGATATATTTATCATGCCATTTAGCCCTTTGTTGTTGGACTATACTGGTTCTTTGAACTGCATCTTGCCTGATTTCATCAAGCTCATTGAGTTGATCCAACTTATGTTTTTGTGCTTCTAATAAATCCAATCCCAATTGAACTACCATCTTGAAGGTTTTGATTTGAAACTCTATAGGGAACATGACTTGTTTCCCATAAACAAGTTCATAGGGTGTATGTCTTGTCGTGTTCCTCCATGTAGTTCTATAGGCCCATAAGGCTTCAGGAAGCCTTTCTGCCCAATCTCTTCTATGTAGATGCACAATCTTAGTGATTTGATAATCACCCTATGAGTGATCTCAGTTAAGATTTATTACATGAAGGTATTACAGACTCATGTGCTGGTGTGTGTCTATGTTATTTAGGCAATGGATCAATTAGATTGCAAATACACAGACACTTGAAATGGAAAACAACAGAGAAATACAGTAAGAAAATATAAGAACACAAGAATTTAATAAGGAGTTCACCCTATCCTCCAGGGCTACATCTCTGGTCTAGCTCTCAGTGGTGGCCTTCTTTTATTGTGTCATAAAGTAGAGAATTACAATGAAGGAGCTCAATATGAGTCTCTTGAAACAGAATTTGCTTGGCAGGGTGGCTCTTGGATTGTTAGGCCCCTATACTACTAGTGTAACCCCTTATTGTTATTAGTACAACCCACTTACTATATTGATGTACCCATGTAGTGCCCATATTGTTACTATTGTGTCCCATAGGACCCCACTATTGTTATTATTGTGCCCTTACATTATTATTGTTTTGTTGGCTCTGATTATGTTATGACCCCTTGGACTCCTATATATAGAAAGGAGGTCTTTTCATTTTTATCATCCAAGAATTGTTCATTTGTGTAATGCAAAGGAGGTTTCCCCCTCAAAGAGGCTGAATTCTAAGGTGTTGATCTCTTTTTTCTATCCTTTTGTGAGCTGGTTTCATAACATTTGGTATCAGAGCTTTGGATTCTAGGGTTTCGCTGCTCCAAACAGGTCATCGTGGCATTTTCACTATAACTTTTTTCTGCGATGTTTTAGAATCTAAAAAAAAACCATTTGAAAAGAAATCACGTTGAATCTCGGGTCCGAATTTCAGAGCTTTTCGTGCTATATTTGCGGAGATATGATCTGAGGAACTTGGTCTTTTTGTAGACTCCTGACTTACATTCCAAACAGGTGTCCTGGGGAAAATCGTCATAACTTTCTCTTTGAGCATTGGATTGAAATTTTGTAAGAAGGTACAGAAATAGGATGGATTGTAGTTTCTTGTATATATTTTTTAGAGCCAAAGGTCGAAACAATGACTCGTGGCACGTCATACAAGTTCGCTCTACTGAACTAGTCTATAATCAAGTCATCTTGGGAGATTGTGCATAACTCTTCCTTGGAGAATCCAATTTGGATCAGACTGGTGGCATTGAAAATAGGACACAGAGGGCTACTACAGGTCGCAATTTCAGAACTGGATGATCCGAAGTTACAGAGATACATCAAATTCAATATCAAGCTTCTACAAAGTGAAAAAAGGTGTGTAGTTTTTTAAATTTTTTTGCATAAGCTTGGTTTGAAAAATTAGTTTGAATCGGTAATTGATGCCCCGAGGAAAGAAAATGCAAACACCTAGTAAGAAACCTGAAATCTCTAGCATGACTCATGAGGAAGAGGAAGAAATGAAACATGATATATCAAAATTACGAGACCAAGTGCAACAAGTGTCACTTGCACAAAAAGCAACAGAATCTAAGATGGATGGTTTAAGGAAAGATGTAGAAGCTAAGATGGATGGTTTAAAGAAAGGTGTAGAAGCTAATATGGATTGTTTAAAGAAAGATGTAGAAGCTAATATGGATGGAATGGAAGCTAAGATGAATGGCATGGACGCAAAAATTGATGGCATGGATGATAAGATGGAAGAATTGAAGATAAATATGAATACGTTGCTACAAGAAATGGTCACTAATGGTGAAAGGGTAGTAAAGGAAACTCATGATGAGAACAAAAGAAATGTTAATCATGATTCCATAGACTCTAATGTTGGATCGAAGACCCACCATATTCCAAAAATCGATATGAGGAAGTTTGATGGCAAGGATCCCGCAACATGGATATTACAGATAGAGCAATTTTTCGATCTCAATAATGTGCAAAACACACAAAAGGTACATATTGCAACTTTATATTTGGAACCAAATCAATTTGTATCGTATCAATGGCTTTGCTCTCGTAAACAAATTATCACTTGGGAAATTTTTATGGAAGAATTGACAGCATATTATGAGGATACAAAAAGCAACACTTTTTTTAGCCAATTGATAAGTCTCAAACACAAGGGTTCAATAATGGAGCACATTGAGGAGTTCCAAAAATTAAAAATATTCCAGAGGAGCATAGGATTGATGTGTTCATAGGGAATTTAAAGGATAATATCCAACATGATGTTTGCCTTTGGGAACCTGATTCATTAGAGAAGGCATTCAGGTTAGCAAGAAAAATGGAAAGCAAAATTATGGCAACCAGGAAGCATACCACTCACAACTATAAAGATGGAAGTGTTGTTGCTCCTAGTCTTCCACAACCTATAAGGTTGACACCACAACAATTGGAAGAAAAAAGAGAAAAAGGGCTTTGTTACAGTTGTGATAGCAAATACACTAAAGGTCATAAGTGTGCTAAGAAGAAATTATTCTACATATATTGTGAAGAGGAAGAAGAAAAGGAGCAAGAAAGGTCAAAAGAAGAGGATATACGCCAGGAACAAAGCCTAGCTAAAGAAGAAATGAATCCAACCATATCTTGTAATGCATTGGCGGCAATTACCACTCCTCAAACCATCAAGATAGAAGGACAAATCAAGAAGAAAAAAGTAATAATGTTGATTGATTCAGGAAGTACCCACAATTTTATTCATTGTAAGGTAGCAAAAGAATTGAATTGCTTCTTATATCTAGCACCAGAGTATCAAGTGACGGTTGCAAATGGAGGAATAATAAATTGCTCTGGAAAGTGCCATAATATCAAGCTATCCATGGGAGAATATGTATTGACTAGCCCAATTCTTTCCATTCCAATGGGAGGTGCTGATGTTGTAATAGGAGTCCAATGGCTACAATCCTTGGGTACAAGAGCTTTTAATTTTCAAGAACTTTTCATGAAATTTTCTGTGGAAGGAAAGGAAGTTGAATTAAGGGGAATTGCAGGGAAACCAAGAAAGATAATCAGCTCTAACGGTATGACAAAGCTTCTAAAAAAGGAACAAAGAGGTGTAATTACACAATTATGTTCACTAGATGTTTCCACATTGGAATCATCTATTTCTCAAGATCTCCAAAAAGTCTTGGACAATCATTCCAAGGTATTTGAGACTCCCAAAGGTCTCCCACCTATTCTTGATCATGATCATGCTATTCATCTGATTCCAGGAAGTGTTCCTCCAATCATCAGGCCGTACAGATATCCCTATGCCCAAAAGAGTGAAATTGAACGTATTGCTGCAGAAATGCTAGAGGCTGGTATAATTCAACTGAGTCAAAGTTCTTTCTCTGCTCCAGTAGTATTGGTGCACAAGAAGGATGGATCATGGCCCATGTGTCTGGATTATAGGGAGCTCAATAAGCTCACTATTAAAGACAAGTTTCCCATTCTTGTCATTGATGAATTATTGGATGAATTGCATGGATCAATTTACTTCACCAAATTGGATCTTCGTTCAGGATATCATCAAATCAGAATGAAGACTGAAGACATTCTGAAAACAACATTTAGAACTCATGAGGGTCATTATGAATTTTTGGTCATGCCTTTTGGCCTTACCAATGCACCTTCAACATTTCAAGGTTTGATGAATTCCATTTTCAAACCATTCCTTAGAAAATTTGTGTTAGTATTTTTTTATGATATACTAATCTACAACAAGTCTTGGAAGGATCATGTTGAACATGTTGACAGGGTGCTACAACTATCGGAGGAGAAACAATTATACACAAAAGGATCCAAATGTTTCTTTGGAGTACAAGAGGTGGAATATTTGGGTCATATTGTATCTCATGAACGAGTTAAGGTAGACCCTAGCAAAATTAAAGCCATTAAGGAATGGAAAATCCCCACATCCATAAAGCATATGTGAGGATTTCTCAGGTTGACAGGGTATTATCACAAGTTTGTTAAGAATTATGGGAGAATAGCATCACCTCTAACAACATTATTGAAGAAAGATGAATTTTCATGGACTCCAGAAGCAACAAAGGCCTTCGAGCATCTTAAAGAGGCAATGTGCCAAGCACCGGTCTTAGCTACACCAGACTTCACAAAAACTTTTATTGTGGAATGTGATGCTTCAGGAAATGGAATTGGTGCTATTTTAATGCAAGATGAAAGACCCATTGCTTTTGAAAGTCATCCAATCAAGGGAAAGCTTTTACACAAAGCTATTTATGAGAAGGAAATGTTTGCAATACTCCATGCACTTAAGAAATGGCGACCCTACCTAATGGGAAGACACTTCAAGGTAAAAACGAATCATGATAGCCTTAAACACTTTTTAGAACAAAGATTATCCTCTGAAGAGCAACAAAAGTGGGTCACAAAGATGTTGGGTTATGACTTTGAAATCATCTACAAAAAAGGGAAGCAAAATGTGGTGGCAGTTTCACTCTCAAGAAAGGATGATGATGTGGAAGCATTTTTGTGTGCCAATTCTATTATCCAAGCAGATTGGATAAACAAAGCAAGGGATGAATGGAAGAAGGACGAAGAAGTATGGCCACTTATTCAAAAGTTGCAAAAGATCCCAATTCAAACAATATTGCCAGAAATTGAAGAGGAAGGAAAAATCATATTGGAACCTGGAGCAGTCACAGAAACAAGAACCCGACAACTATGAAATCGATCAATTTTAGAGTATCTCATCAAGTGGAAGAACTTACCCGCTGAGGATTCCACATGGGAGGACAAGAATTTTATACAGAAGCATCAAGAACTACTCAAGCGTTGAGGACAACACTTTTTGAAGGAGAGGGGCATGTTAGGCCCTATACTACTACTGTAACCCCTTATTGTTATTAGTACAACCCACTTATTATATTGATGTACCCTTCTAGTGCCCATATTGTTACTATTGTGCCCCATAGAATTCCACTATTGTTATTATTGTGCCCTTACATTATTATTGTTTTGTCGGCTTTGATTATGTTATGACCCCTTAGACTCCTATATATAGAAAGGAGGTCTTTTCATTTGTATCATCCAAGAATTATTCATTTGTGTAATGTAAAGGAGGTTTCCCCCTCGAAGACGCTAAATTCTAAGGCATTGATCTCTCCTTTCTATCTTTTTGTGAGCTGGTTTCATAACATGGATTCCCCAAGCCACTAGAGTGCACAGACTCTTTTCCTCACCAGCTCTTTGACCTCTCTGGTCTTTGATGGAAATAACCCAGTGTGGTGCTCAGTCCTGACAGATCCTCTCAGGGATGGCTTGAATCCCTTAAGCTCTCTGGTGCTTGATGCTGCCTTTGGTCAGCTCGGCCCTCTGTCTTCTTTCTGCTTCTTTTGCTTCACTGTCTTTCTTCGTTTTCTCTGTCTTCTTCCTTTTCCTCTCCATCTCCCTCTTGGTGTTCGGTGTCTTTTGCTTCATTTGTTCATGGCTTTAAAGCCATTCGATCCCATGGCTGTTTGATTCCCCTTCTACTTCCGTCGGATCGCCTGCTGCAGCTTTGCTTGGAGCTCCCTGCTTCGGCATCATCATTAGGCTCATAGGGAGTGGCTACTTGTCCTCCTGCAACTACGCTAGCTTGCTTCATCAATTCCGTTTTTCCATTACGTCATGGAATGAGTCATCGGCCACCTTGGCTGTCAAATCGCATGTCAAATTCTTATAGATCGTGGCTTAATCCCCTCTCAATTCCATCTTTCGCATTGGGCGCGATCTCAGCCGTTAGATCTGGGGCCCCAAGATCCGATGTCATTCACACATTTCGCACTGTTGACTTGCTCAACTGTTAGCATGATGAGCGATGATTTTATCTCTCCTCCGCTTGCCACACGTTGGCCGTTGAGTGGAATCGCTTCATTTTCACCAAAACTGCTTACCGACCAAGGGTGCCCCCAATAAATACTGCTGACTTTTGGAGCGCGGGTCCCACCTTAGGCTTTAGCCTTTTCCCCATGGTTTTCTTGGCTCCCATGTGACCAAGCACTCGGGGCCTCTCCTTCTCGAGGGGTTTTGCCCAGCAATGTGCGATTAGCGCGCACATCAAAAACTGCCTCCTTTTCCCGATCCAGGCCTCCCAGGGGCTAGTTTCGCCTCTTCCACAGTCTCCATGGGCCTCGGTCAGCGCACCTTGACCGAGGTCCTCATCGTTCCATGCTAGATGCTAACTGCCACTGTTTAGAGGTGTTTTTGATCGCTACTCTTAATTCCTTGAAGCTTGTCCCGACCTGATACAGTCATGGTTTGTTGATAACTTTTCTTCATGGATCCAATTCGGATCACGACCTTCCCACTGAAAAGCTTTTGGACCACCAAAAGTTGGTTTTCAAGCATTGACTAAGTGAGGGTACTGTTTTCTCACTTGTCCAATCTCAATCCACTTTGCACTGCTCAGCTTTGAACCTTTGAGCCCTACTTTGAGGTACTCAACATCTCCTCTGCGCGTCGTCCTCACCTTCCTGTCCAGCACTGTGTCTTCCTGTAATTCATTAAGATATTCAGGTAGCAGGTCATCAATAGAAGGCAACTAACTTTGCTCTTCAGGATCCTCAATCAGTGAGGGTTCAAACAATCTCAAGCAATCTGCATTTACGACTGAGTAGATGTGCATGTAAGCTGGTAGATCAAGGCGAAAAGCATTCTCACCAATCTTCTCGAGTATTTTGAAAGGTCCATACCTGATAGGTTTTAGCTTCTTACCTTCACCTTGCATCCTGTCCTTGCTGATATACAGCCAGACCTGGTCACCAACTTGAAAACTATGCTCCATCCGATGCTTGTCATGCCTAGCCTTATATTTGGCTTGGCTCTTTTCCAGCTATTCCTGTACTTCTTGGTGAATCTCTTGGATTTGTTCAATGAACCTAGTTGTCTTGTCCACATCGCTGTGTCCATCAACTGTGGTATCTTTGCCAGAGACAAAATCCAAAGGAGACCTTGATGTGAAACCAAAACAGGTCTCAAAAGGAGATCTCTATGTAGAAGAATGTTTTGCTTTGTTGTAAGCATGCTGCACATAACACAAATGTTCATCCCAAAGCTTAGGATGTTTGCTGCAATATCCTCTGAGTAACTTGATCACTATCCTATTAACTACTTCTATCTAGCCATTGGTTTGCGGATGAAAAGCTGTGCTTTTCTTTAGTTTGGTGTCCATCAGTTCCCACAGACTTGACCAAAACTTCCCCACAAATTGAGTGTCTCGATCAGATACAATACAAGTGGGTAATCCAAAATGAACCCATATATGTTCAAAGAACAGTTTCGCAGTTTGTTCAGCTGTAATCTGTTTATTACAAGGTATCAAAATACACATTTTACTGAACCTATCCACAACAACATATAGATAATCATGACCTTTTCTAGATTTAGGCAGTCCCCCAATGAAATCCATAGAAACACTTTCCCAAGGGTGAGAAGGTACTGGTAATGGAGTGTACACGCCTAGTTTTCTGTTGCTGGGCTTGCTTTTAACACACATAGTACACCCTCTTACATATCTAGATACTGTCTCATTCATTTTTGGCCAATAACAAAATCTTTGCAGCTGTGCAACCTTTTTACTTACCCCAAAGTGACCTGATATCAGGGAAGTGTGTGCTTCTCTAATTATCTTTACTCTCTTAGTTTGTGGAATGCAGAGTTTCCCACAATGGTATAAGAGTTGGTCCTTTACATGATAATCCAATTCTTCTACTCTTTTGCCTTGACTCAAAGTTGCATATACATCTTTAAAGTCTATATCTTGAGCATATTGTTCAATGTAGCTTTCATGTAGCACATAATTATGCTTAGTATAGTAGATGCATTCATAATGGGTCTAGATAACATGTTTGCAACTTTGTTATGTATGCCCTTTTTATGTCTGATGACTAAATGAAACTGTTGTAGAAAACCCATCCATCTGTAGTGTCTTGATTGCTGCAACTTAGTTTGGGAGTGTAGATATTGAAGTGGTTGATGATCAGTATGTATTGCTGTCTCTTTTCCCATTAAGTAATGTTTCCACTTTTTCACACTCTGAACTAATGCATACAATTCTTTATCATATGTAGGATAGTTAACTACTGTAGGATTAAAAGTCTCAAAATGATAACATATGGGTTTACCGTGCTGTGTTAACACTGCTCCCATGGCATAGTCACTGACATCAGTTTGGATCTCAAATGGTCTTTGCAGATCAGGTAGTGCTAGTACAAGTGCTATACTAATCTTTTATTTCAAGGTGTCGAAGGCTTTCTGATGTTTGCCTCCCCAATAAAACACCTTGTCAATCCTGTTAAAGCATGTAAGGGAGTTGCAATTGAGGAAAAGTTAGAAATGAACTTCCTCCAATATTGTGTTGCTGCTAAGAAGCTTCTCACTTCTGTAGTAGACTTGGGCTTAGGCCCCTTTACAATGACTGCCACTTCAGAGGGATCTATATTCAATTCACCACCCCCTACTATATGACCCAAATAATTTAGAGATGTTTTGCCAAATTCACATTTTGAGAGTTTAACATAAAGTTTTTCTCTTTTCAAAACATCTAGTGTCCGCTTAACATGCTTTAAATTTTCTCCCCACGTTTTACTAAAAATAAGAATGTCATCCAGATACACAATAACAAAATCATCAAGAAAAGGTCTGAGTACATCATTCATTAATCTCATGAAAGTAGCAAGAGCATTAGTTAAGCCAAAAGGCATAACCAGCCAATCATACAATTCTTGCTTTGTTTTGAAAGTAGTCTTCCATGCATCTTGTTCTGCAACTCTGACCTGATGGTATCCACTGTGCAAGTCTAGCTTGGTGAAATAAACAACTTCCTTCAATTGATCTAAAAGATCATCTATGCGTGGAAGGGGATAATGATTTTTGATTGTTATCTTATTCAGTGCTCGGTAGTCAATGCACATTCTCCATGAGCCATCTTTCTTTCTCACCAAAATGATTGGTGACCCACATGGTGATGTGCTAGGCCTGATGAACCCCTTCTCAAGCAACTTCTGCACCTGCTTCTTGATTTCAGCATTCTCTAAAGCTAACAACCTGTACATTCCAATGTTAGGCAATGGAACATCTTTCTGGAAAATAATATCATGTACTATTTCCTTTTTGGGTGGCAGACCTTTAGGTTCTTGAAACAAAATATCATACTCTGAAACAACCTTTTCTATCTCAGCTTGCTGTTTAGCATTACAACCCTCAAATGCATTAGTTTTATTAGGTTTCTTTTCCTTTACAACCATTAGTAAGAATTGTTTGCATGAATTTATCATTCTTTTCATCTGCCTTGAGTTTATGAGAGTATAATTATTCTTGAGCTTATGAGCTCTTACAAAGTATTCGATTCCATCTTTAACAAGTAGATACTTGTTCTCAGCTCTATGGAAAATAGCCTTTCTATCATACAAGTAAGGACTTCCTAGAACAATTCCACATATATCCAAAGGAATTATGTCTAACTCCACCTCATCTACAAATGCTGACCCAAAATAAAACTTGAGTTTGCACTGTCTAGTCATTTGTAGTTGTGCTTTATCATTCAACCATCCTAATGGGTATGGTCTCTTGTGAGGTGTAGTTGCTAGTTTCTTTACAATTGCTTCAGAAATTAAATTTACTTGTGAGGCACTATCAAACAAAGTATCAATCTTTTGATATTTGGAAACAACTTGAATATGGAAAAGCTCATGCCTTTTTCTCTCATTCTCTTCATCAATAACAGATTGAGCATAATTACTAGTAGATGCTTCAGAATTCTTACCTTTGATACCTGTGGCTGCAATGGTTGTTTCATCTCCCAAGTCTGACCCCAAATCTTTCTGAATAGTTGCAGCAGTATTCTTCTTCTTGCCCTCAAACTTCTTAGGCCTCAACTCTGGATGCAGAATCCAACAATGCTCATCATCATGCCCATCTTTTTACAGTGGGTGCATGAAGCTTTTCTTTTCTGTGCAGTGTCATCCTTCCTTGCTTTCCACTTCTTCTTTCTTTTCTCCTTGCTCTTGCTTGCAGTGGGTTGGGATGGTCCCCCAACTTCTAGATTTCCATTCTTTCCTCTGGCTTCTAGATGAGTAGCTTGTATAGATACTTCATCTATACTAGTGGGATTAAACATGAGGATGGTATGCCTCACGTAGCTATGTAGACCACCAATGTACTTCAACAGAGTTTCTGGTGAGTCTAATGAAATTCCTAAAATCAATGCTCTTTTTCTAAATTCTTGAGTGTACCCTTGCACACTTTGCCCTTTCAACTGCCGAAGAGTTTGCCAACTCATCATGGCTTGTTGCATGTAGGCCAATGGGTAGAACTGCTTTTTGATTGCAAAAACAAATTCATTCCAAATAGAGATAGTCTTACCATGTATTTTCATATCAGCTTGGGTTCTGCCTTCCCACCAAACCAAGGCAGTGCCTCCTAGGCGTAGGGTTGCCAGCTGAATCTTATTCTTATCTGAGTCGATGTTCTGTACTTTGCAATAAACATCAATTTGTCTAATCCAATTGTCCAACTTTTCTACATTTAACTCTCCATCATATATAGGAAAATCAAATTTAACATCTAGTTTGATTAAGGATACTTTCTTTTTATGCACAGGGCTATTAGGAGGTGTGAGAAAGCTTTCCTCTTTCCCTTTTCCTTTGGAGTGGACATGGAATTAAGACTCATCTTCTTCTTTGTCTTGTTTAGAGCCTGATGAGTCTTCATCCTTATGTTTTCTAAAGTCCCTATACATTTATTCTACCATGGACTTTATAGCTAGGAAAATTTCTATGAATTGAGGGTCTGGCCCCATAGAACCTTCCTCTAACATTGTCTTCCAAGGGTAGACTCTCCCAATTTCAGGATTAGTTTCCACCAACTCTCCTTCTCCTAGTTTGAGCTTTGATCTAGTGAGCATTCACAGCTAAACCAACACAATCTTGTCTAACCTTTATAGCCTAAGGCTTTGATACCACTTGATCTGATAATCACCCTATGAGTGATCTCAGTTAATATTTATTACATGAAGGTATTACAAATTCATGTGCTGGTGTGTGTCTATGTTATTTAGGCAACAAATCGATCAGATTACGAATACATAGACACTTGAAATGGAAAGCAACAGAGAAATACAATAAGCAAATATAAGAACACAAGAATTTAATAAGGAGTTCACCCTATCCTCCAGGGCTACATCTTCGGTCCAGCTCTCAGTTGTGACCTTCTTTTGTTGTGCCTTAAAGCAGAGAATTACAATGAAGGAGATCAATATGAATCTCCTGAAACAGAATTTGCTTGGCAGGGTGGCTCTTGGATTCCCTAAGCCACTAGAGTGCACAAACTCTTTTCCTCACCAGCTTTGACCTCTCTGGTCTTTGATGGAAAGAGCCCAGTGTGGTGCTCATTCCTGATATATCCTCTCAGGGATGGCTTGAATCCCTCAAGCTCTCTGGTGCTCGACGTTGCCTTTGGTTAGCTCAGCCCTGTATCTTCTTTCTGCTTCTTTTGCTTCACTGTCTTTCTTCATTTTCTCTATCTTCTTCCTTATCCTCTCCGTCTCCCTCTTGGTGTTCGGTGTCTTCTGCTTCATCTATTCATGGCTTTAAAGCCATTTGATCCCATGGCTATTTGATTCCCCTTCTACTTCTATTGGATCGCCTGCTGCAGCTTTGCTTGGAGCTCCCTGCTTTGGCGTCATCATCAGGTTCACAGGGAGTGGCCACTTGTCCTCCTGCAACTGCGCCAGCTTGCTTCGTCCATTCGGTTTTTCCATTACGTCATGGAATGAGTCATCGACCATCTTGGTAGTCAAATCAGACATCAAATTCTTATAGATCGTGGCCCAATCCCTTGTCGATTCTGGCTTTCCCATTGGGCGTGATCTCAGCCATTAGATCTGGAGCCCCTAGATCTGATGCCATTCACACATTTCGCACGGTTGACTTGCTCAACCATTAGTGCGTGATGAGCGGCAGTTTTCTCTCTCCTCTGCTTGCCACGTGTCGGCAACTGAGTGGAATCGCTCCATTTTCACCAAAACTGCTTACCGTCCAAGGGTGCCCCCGATAAATACCACTGGTTTTTGGAGTGCGGGTCCCACCTTAGTCTTTAGCCTTTTCCCCATGGTTTTCCTGGCTCCCATGCGACCGAGCACTCGGAGCCTCTCCTTCTCAAGGGGTTTTGCCCACCGATGCGTGATTAGTGCTAAGCGCTAAGCGCTAATCGTGCATCAAAAACTGCCTCCTTTTCCCGATCCAGGCCTCCTAGGGGCTAGTTTCGCCTCCTACGCAATCTTCATCGGCCTCGGTCAATGAACTTTGACCGAGGTCCTCATCGTTCCACGCTGGCTGCTAATTGCCAATGTTTAGAGGTCTTTTTGATCGCTACTCTTAATTCCTTGAAACATGTCCTGACCTGATACAGTCATGGTTTGCTGATAACTTTTCTTCATGGATCCAATTCAGATCACTTAGTGAGAATTCCTTCAATCACCTTATTGGTAGATTCAACTTGACCATTTGCTTGTGGATGATAGGGGGTAGATTTCCTATGTTTGATCTTGTAATCTTCCACAAGACTTTTCACCATTTTAGATGTAAATTGAGATCCATGATCTGTCACCATTTCTCTTGGAACACCAAAACGAGTGAAGATGTCCTCAAAAAAAAAATTAACTATAGATTTTTCATTAGCAAAAGGTAATGCTTTAACCTCTACCTATTTAGTGACATAATCAATGCATACCAATATATACTTCTTTTTCTTAGATGGGGGATTAATTGGTCCAACAAAATCCAAAGCCCATTTTTCAAAAGGTTTAATGAATACCTAAATTTGTAGTGGAATTTCATTTGAAGAAGTAGGTTTTCCTACCCTTTGGTAGCTGTCACACCTCTTCACATATTCTTTGGCATCTTTGAAGATGGATGGCCAATAATACCCTAAATAAAGGATTTTATAGGTTGTCCTCTTGTCAGCAAAGTGTTCACCTCACGATTCATCATGACATGCCTTAAGAATATCAGGCATTTCATATTCCCTAACACATCTTATGATCATGAGATCTGGACCTGTTTTATACAATTCATTAGTGATCCATGAGTATCTTGCACTTATTTGGATGATTTTTCTTTTCTCTCTAGGAAAAAAATGTGAAGGAAATTTCCCTATGACTAAGTAATTGGCAATATCTACAAACCAAGGGGTTTGAGTAGTCACTGCAAAAAGATATTCATCAAGAAACTTATCTTCAACTGGAATGTCATCTTTGATATTTTGAATTCTGGACAAGAAATCAACAACTTTGTTTTGTTTTTTAGGTCTATCTAACACAGTAATGTTGAATTCTTGCAAGAGTAATAGCCATATTGTAACTCTACCATTAGTAATAGGTTTATTCATTAAGTATTTGATTATAGAGTGGTCTATATGAACAAAGGTTTCATAGCTTGTTAAGTAATGTCTCAACTTATTGATAGCATGAACAACAGCTAAAAATTCCTTTTCAGTTACAGTATAATTTAACTCGATGGGAGTCAAATTTTTACTTGTATAGTATATGGCATAAGGAATCAAATCGTTTTGTCATAATACAGCTCCCAGAGTTGTATCTGAAGCATCTATTGAAATGTGAAAAGGTAGTTTCCAATTTGGACCTCTCAAGATGGGTGCTTCAGAAATTTTTTCTTTTAAAGTCTCAAATGCTACCTGGCAATCCAAATTCCAACTGAATTCACAATCCTTGGTGAGTAATTTGAAGAGTGGGGATGCTATTTTAGTGAAATTTTCTATAAATCTTCTATAGTATCCTGTAAATCCTAAAAAAATTCTAACATCCTTTTGACAATTTGGTATTGATAATTTAGAGATGACTTGAACTTTAGATTTATCAACTTTAATTCCATCTCCTAAAATGTGATGTCCTAATAAAATCCCTTCTGTAAACATCATAAAACATTTTTCATGGCTTAGTGAAGGGTTTTCTTCCTTACATCTTTTAAGAACCTGTTGGAGAGGTAAATCCCCTCTACGGATAGAGGCGATCCCTACTAGCCCAGCAAGGGTCTAGCAACAATTAAACAATGCTGCTATGCATGTTCCTAATTGCAATTAAACAAGAGGTAAAAAGCACCTACTTGGATTCCAGTGCTGTTGTTTGACGAAGAGATGTTGCCTTCGCTCCTTCGCTTTGGCCGGTCACAATCCTCCGCGATCTTCGCGAATAGATACCTGCACACACGAAGAGGAAACAAACACAAGCGTGAAATCTAGTAAAAGCAACCATACATCGGTCAGAAAAGATGTAATTCACATTTCACCATTGCAAGTACAAATGAGAATGGAACAATAATAACAGTCATCTATTATTAATCAGAATAGAGAAGAGTACAACCAAATGTTCTGACGTCGGTAACCTTCTCAGGAGGGGCCAGTCAGCATGTATCTCAAGCATTCACCTTTGAGGATGATTCTCCCAAGACAAACAACTCTCTCTCTCACACAAGCAACACAAAACAACCTTCCCTAAGCAATCAATCACTTCCACACCTAGCACACCAAATACCTATAGTAGCAGCAATCTGAGCACTATAAGCTCTATACAATCCAAGCTATGTCTAACTAGCTGCTCATGGTAATGGTGGAAGTTTATATAGGAGAAGGAGTCTCCTAAAAGGGTGGAAGGATGAGCTTATCCTTGAGGGGAACGGTTGCAAAGGGTCGAACAGTCATGCCATAGAAGGGAGTCGACATTCACAAAGCTAACAACCAAGCCTGGAGTTATCTGGAAGGCTGGTTGTTTGAACAAATTTGCCCAAACTGGATCAGCGCAGATAATGAGGAAACTGACGCGATGTCGCCGCGTCTACATAACTGGGACAGTCATGTCAGCGCAGAAGCACATGGGAAAGGCGCGCTGGCGACCAGCGCGGAAAAGTGATGTCCTTCCGAGATGTCAGCGCATTGAATACACTATGGAGCGCCAGTAATCGTGGATATTTTTCAAACAGACGCGCTGATGCATAAAACTTTAGAAAAATGGGTTTCTGGGCTAGTTCAGAAGGCATGAAGCTTAGTGATTGACACAGCAGGGTGACTGACAGGAAGGCAGTGACAAATTACTATGTAACAGATGCCCCCTAAAGCATGAGGACCGAGAGAGTGGGAGGGGTGAAATGCTTTACAACACACGCCGAACTGGAACACCACCAGGAAGGACTGAAATATCTCTGATAATCAAGTACATGCAGTCTAGGCATGGACATCTCTGTCAAACCAGGGATTGTCGAGCATATTCATATTGGAGTCACCTGTACTCCAGAGGAAGTTCAGCTTTATACCGCTTTATTTCGTGGATTCCGGGATGTCTTTGCATGGTCTTACATATCCGTAGAGGGGATTTACCTCTAGGCATCGACATCTCTGTCAAACCAGGGATTGTCGAGCATATTCATATTGGAGTCACCTGTACTCCAGAGGAAGTTCAGCTTTATACCGCTTTATTTCATGGATTCCGGGATGTCTTTGCATGGTCTTACGAGGAAATGCCCGGCATCGACCCTAGTATTGTGGTGCACGAAATTCCTACTTATCCAGGCGCCAAACCTGTTCGTCAGCGTTTACGTCCTGTGCACCCTCGAAAGGCAGCAGCCATCAAGGCCGAGGTTGAAAAGCTTCTTCGAGCTGGTTTCATCTATGCCATTCCTCTCATGGAATGGGTATCTAACATAGTCCTTGTGAATAAAAAGCAGGGTACTATTCGGGTCTGTGTTGACTACCGCGATATCAACCGCGCCTGTCCAAAAGATAACTTTCCTACGCCTTTTATTGATCAGCTTATTGATGACTGCGCAGGAAGCGAGATTTATTCCTTTATGGACGGCTTCTTTGGTTACAACCAGATCAACATAGCCCCCGCAGACCAGCACAAGACAGCTTTCATTTGTCCTTGGGGTACCTTTGCTTATAAAAAACTCCCTTTCGGTCTCAAAAATGCCGGTGCCACTTTCTAGCGCGCGATGTCGTATGCTTTTCATGATATCCGACACATCGTACAGCCTTACCTGGATGACCTCCCAACTCATTCAGCTAAACGTCAAGACCATCCATCTCATTTACGCGAAATCTTCCTCCGCTGTCGACACTATCGTATTCGACTTAATCCACACAAGTGTGTCTTTTGCGTGGAAGCTGGCCGACTACTCGGGTTTATCGTCTCCCGAGAAGGCATCCGTCTGGATCCCCTGAAAGTCGAGGCCATTTTGAATCTTCCTCCCCCTGCCTCTTTGCAGCAATTGCAGAGCTTGCAAGGGAAAGCTAATTTTCTCAGACGATTTATCCCGAATTATGCCGAGGTGGCTAAAGGCTTCACGCGATTATTAAAGCGAGACACACCCTTCCGTTGGGATGCCATCGCCCAGGAGTCTTTTGAGCGCCTTAAAGACCTTCTCATCTCAGCTCCGCTCTTAAGACCTCCGAACTATCACCGCGACTATATTCTCTATTTGGCTGCCGCTGACACCACCATCGGTATGGTTCTAGTGCAGGACGATGATGCTGGCACCGAGCATGTTATCTATTATCTTAGCCGCAACCTTCTGGATACGGAAACTCGCTACGCATACGTCGAAAAGTTGGCATTGGCAGCTGTCTGTGCCGTCCAACGATTCCGGCATTATATCCTGTTGCGCACAACGACCGTGATCTCTGATTGCAACCCCATGACCTACATTTTGTCACGTCAGCTGCTGGGGGGCAAATACTCGAAGTGGATTGTAATCCTCCAAGAGTTCGACTTGGAATTCACTGCAGCCAAGTCTAAGAAATCTCTGGTCTTTGCTGAACTGCTTTGTTCCTTACCATCTAACTCTGCACCATCCCCCTCAGAGGAGCATATTTCGGATGAAACCTTGTTTCTCATCAGCACCCTCGACCCGTGGTACGGGGATATTATCGTATATTTACAGACGTCTTCGTTCCGTCCCAACGTATCGAAAGATGCTCGACGACGAATTCGTCACCAAGCTCAACCATATCGTATCTTGGGCGATACCCTGTACCGCCTCGGCGTCGATTCTATTCTTCGCCGATGCTTAACTCTCGAGGAGGCCGAGCGAGTCTTGAATGACTGCCACTCCAGCGCTTGTGGCGGCCATATGTCCGGATATGCTACCGCTCAGAAGATCCTCCGGGCTGGTTATTTCTAGCCTTCCATCTTCAAGGATTGCATCCTTGCTGTACGTGCATGTCACGAATGCCAGGTTTACCACCGGAAGATGCGTGCACCTGTTGCACCACTGCACCCTGTTGTAACCGTAGGTCCATTTGCCAAATGGGGCATCAATTATACATCCTGTAACCCTCGTTCGGCCGGGGGGCATGGGTACATTATCGTTGCTGTGGATTATTTCACCAAGTGGGCCGAAGCGATGCCTACATTGAACGAAGACGGTCACACAGCGGCGCAGTTTTTATTCAATCATGTTATCACTCGTTTCGGAGTCCCTCAGGCTATTGTTACAGATCATGGAAAGCATTTCCGAAATCATATGATGACGGAACTAACGTCCCAGCTAGGCTTGCGCCAAGATAGTTCGTCACCGTACTATCCACAATCTAACGGTCAAGTTGAAGCCGTGAACAAAGTTTTGATCACCATGCTTCAGCGCACCGTCAATACGCACAAGTCTAACTGGCACCTTATGCTTTTCCCAGCCTTGTGGGCCTACCGGACTGCCGTGAAGGATGCCACCAGTTTCACTCCTTTCCATTTGGTTTATGGACTGGAGGCTACCCTTCCCGTCGAATGCGAGATTCCTTCATTAAAATTAGCTGTCGAGTTACTCCCCAACACCACTCCGGTGGAGGAACGGCTTCTTTACCTAGAACGGTTAGACGAGACTCGTCGTTTGGCTTCTCTGGCTATCGAAGCACAGAAAAAGAGAGTCAAGGCTCACTTCGACCAGAATATTCATCCTCGTTCCTTTGTTGAGGGAGATTTAGTACTGCTCTACGATCAAGCTAAGGATAAGCTGGGGGCAGGAAAACTCGAATCTATGTGGTTAGGTCCCTACATCGTGAAAAGAGTTTTACAAAAGGGCGCGTATGAGTTGATTGATTATGAAGGAAATCCTCTTGACAAGCCCCGCAACGGGCTGTATCTGAAGAAATATTATGCATAACTTCGCACACTCACTTTGTATATACGTGTGTTTTGTGTGTTGTGCATGTTTTCATTTTGCCTTGGTGTGCAAGCGTGTTTTCCTCTTATTGTGTTTTCTTCTTCTTGTGCAGATGTCTAGTGCACCTTATGTTGGTTTCGCTGATGGCGCCTGCCGTAGTACTTGCAATTTGTCATCTGCGGCGTGGGTGATCTACGATCCTCACGGAGAATTGTTAGACCTTCAGGGGGTCTGCCTAGGTCGTACCACTAACAACGTCGCCGAATACAGCGCTGTAATTGAATTACTTGCCGAAGCGGTTGACCTTGGCATCCGCGAACTAGTGGTGAACTTGGACTCCCAGCTAGTTGTCCATCAACTCAACGGGCAATATTCCGTCAGAGACCAGCGCATATTAAGGTTGTACCTACGTGTAAGATTGTTGGAACGGAACTTTGATTACATTACTTATCAACACATTCCGAGACGATTAAATACGTTGACTGACGCATTGGCCAATCATGTGTTAGATAGACATTTGCGTAACAGATAAACATCATGCAAGAAGACATAGAAAGCATAATAAAGTTAAGCATATGTAAATAAATCATTTCAAGCGTAGTTTGCATATAGATGCTTTTTAGCTTGCATCAAAAAATGTAAAATCCATGGGTCATGTGTCGTGCAAATTCATACATAAGATCACAATTGTATTGAATAAATGCATAACATAAACAAAACATCATCACATGTAACAATGATCCATCCAAAAACCGGTATGTATATATATATATATCGTGTGGCGCACTAAGGCGCTCAAAAATAAGTGTATATGTCCAAAAATCAGTATTTCTGAGTCATGAGTCTCAAAATAACAGTGGAAACAAAGCCTAGGCGACTATTCGGCTGGATGATGCTCTTTGTAGTACACAGCTGCTCGTGCCACCCGCCTCAGAAGGCGGTGTACCCTGGGTTGCACCCCCACTGTGTGGATCTGATGCTCTATGGGGACCTCCTCGACCCCCTGGTAGTTAGGCACCCCCTCCAGCAACCCCTCAAGGTTGCGAGCCACAGCCTCTGACGTATCAACCCCTGGAGGGGCTAAGACCAGGACCCCACCTCCCTGTCCTTCTCTCCGTGCCGTGGCAGCCAAGCCAACCGGTCTAGTAGGCCCCACATCTACATACCATGACATTTGTTAGGACATGTACATAAAAAAAAAATATATCCAAAAAACATTTAAAAAATTCAAAAGTCAAAGTGTTATACCTGCATCATCCCACTGTTCACCTAGGGGCAGTACCAAATCAGGGTCATTGCGGAAATCCATGCCCGCATATGGCCAGTCCTCCACAAAGATCTCCTGCTGATCCAGCCAGTCTCGGAAAAATGCTCCCCAGCTATGTGGCCGGCCGCCACCTCCGCGTGGCATGATTCGAGCCCATCGTGAGGCCCTCGTCTCCAGAGGATCCCTGGGAGCATCCACGGCCATCGTCTGCAGCCGCATGGCTGGCACTCACTCTAGAATGAGCGGGACTAAGATGGACCCGTAGCCGAACTGTTTCGTCTCCCCGCGACGACAGTTGCTCAGCTGCCTCTTCATTTTATTGGTCACTGCTGTGCACCAATCAAACACTGTAGGCTCAAGGCAATCGAGAGCTAACAAGAGATGAGTCTTTGAGGCCTCGTGGTTGGCCATACTACCCGCTGCCCGGGTCACCATGAATAGAATGGTGCGAAGCACTATGTTTCCCACTGTGGGGATTGCTACTTTCCCACTTCGCGCTTTCTCAGCCTCCGAACATACCCGAGCCATCAGATCATCTAGCGTGCCGCTTGCTAGGTCGCTGCCCCTCTATGATGGGCCTCGCACCTCGGCGTGACAGCCCGGTCAAAAAGAAGATATCCATGTGGTCAAATTCGATATCCTGGCCCCGGATAGTGAATTTCATATCCACCGGGTTCCATGCCCTGATCAGTAGCTCGAGAAGATCATGCTGAGCTCTTAGGCGAGGTGTGAGGAAAAATTTCATAAAACCGCAAGCCCGCATGGCATTGCAGCAATCCACATTTGTCCAAGCAGTAATATCTTCGACATCGTGCACTCTTTCCTGCCATTGGAAAGCCATTACGTCTTGCAGAAACCATGAAAAGAAATTAGAAGTGCTGGAATTGGATTTTTTACGTCCAAATTAAAATAAAATAATTTTTCCGCGCCAGCGCGGCTGTTTTAAAAACAGACGCGCTAGCCATGACAGCCCTTTGTTAATTTGCGGAAGAACACGGGTTTTCCGCGCTGACCCAAAGTTGGCCACGTTTTGTCCTAATTCGGTCAGCGCGGACCCGCGTGGGATATCCGCGCTGACCGAGAGCGCATCCATGCACCAAGAATTCGCCCGATTGGGCAGATTCGACTGCTAAAATTCTACCAAAAACAACCAAAATGCAGGGCAAAGGAGCGAGAACCTACCTGGAGGAAGCGGTTCGAGAAATGGTGTCCGTACGGGCTGGAAATCACTCCGTCAACTTTCTGGCTTCTCCACGTCCTTCACATCCAGAAATGGTAAAATGGTAAAAATGAGTTTTCACCCTCTTCTATTTATAGCAAAAACTCATAAAATTGTCATATTTTTGGGTTTTTGCCATCTTTTGCCATAAAATTAGCCCTAGTTTTGTCAAATACATGTTTTAATATGTTTTTTATTCATATCGAATGGATTTATGCGGGTAGTGCTCTTGTGCAGGTTTGAATAAACGGTGAAAGTTATCATGGTCTTGAAATCACTTAGCGCCAACAATGTCGTCTTTGAGCTCTTTTCCGACATAAAACGAGAAAAGATGGCCGAGCCTCCTTTCAGCTCGTTAAAGGGAATGAGAGGCGGTCATTTTCAGCTCTTTTTCCGACCGTATAACTTAAAAAGGTTGCCGGGTGTTTGTCGTTTCTCACTCGTTATTGGTTCTAAAACGACGTGTTTTCGACCGCTTTTTTACTTTTTCGGGTCAAGAACACTATTTACGAAAAGTACTCCTCGATCGTAATGGTCGGGCGGTTCTTTCGAGCATTGTTTTATACTTTTTCGGGCTCGAGAGACACAATTGTACGAAAAAGGACCCCCCTGGAGTCTCCTTTTCTGCTGTCTTTTCAGACTCTCTAAACAAGAAAAGACGCCGAGTTTTTCCTTTGTCAGGCTCGTTAAACACTTGATGACATCGGACATTGTCAAAATGACACTCTTCAGGCATATGCTATCCCCGTCAAGCTTGTCATCCAAAAATAACCGGGGTACCTGCCAGAAATGGTGGGGAAAATGGAACAGTAATCATAGTCGTGTCGGCAGTATGTCGCTCTTGAACATGGCACTCTTCTACTTCGTGTCTGGGTGGGATCATCTCATCTTGTTTTTCACTGGCCTCCGTGGGTTTGGGTTATCCTATTCGACCTCTCATCTGCCCATTGCCATCATCACTATACCCTTTGCTCATTTGATGTCAAATACTGCCAAACCCGCTACAGTGCCGCCGATATGTTCAAGAGAAGTTGACCTCTGCAATAATACAACCTCATCTGCCATCTCACACAAATCATTTTTCCTCTGTCTCGCGTCGATGATGTGGGAAACATTATGGCCCACCTTCGATCAAGGTCCCTTCCTGTCGACTTCAGCTCATTATCCGGGAAGGTGACTTAGAGACTCCCTTCAGGTGCCTTAGAACCTGCATGCCTCAATGGCAGGTTCTTCGTGTTCAACGCGAGGTTTACATCATTGGCCTCCGATCGAATGATTCCATGGGTGTTCGACACCAGCTCATTGATTCACATGCCGCGGATTGTACCTATAGTACCTTGAGGGCCATTGTCATTATTGGTGGTACCTCTCGCGTCTGTTAACAGTTTTCATCATTGATTGGTAATCAGACGATGTTCATGCATGTTCGACTTCAACCCATATATTCACATGCTTGAACTTGTACTTTGTTCGGATCGGGACGGAGCGCAAGACCCTGGATCCCTGTCTGTTGTGGGCTAGGTTGCGATTTTGTGGATGATCATTACATGACTCATTGATGGATGGCTGCGCCCATACCTGAGTCTTCATGGATGGCTGCGGCCATACCTTATCATTATTATGGTCTCTTTAGCTGGGTGGCTGCGTCCATTCCACAGACCTTTTCGCATGTCTTCGTGGATGGCTGCGCCCATGCCTAGACTGCATGTACTTGATTATTAGAGATATTTCGGTCCTTCCTGGTGGTGTTCCAGTTCAGCGTGTGTTGTAAAGCATTTCACCCCTCCCACTCTCTCGGTCCTCATGCTTTAGGGGGCATCTGTTACACAGTAATTTGTCACTACCTTCCTGTCAGTCACCCTGCTATGTCAATCACTAAGCTTCATGCCTTCTGAACTAGCCCAGAAACCCATTTTTCTAAAGTTTTATGCATCAGCGCGTCTGTTTGAAAAATATCCGCGATTACTGGCGCTCCATAGTGTATTCAATGCGCTGACAGCTCGGAAGGACATCACTTTTCCGCGCTGGTCGCCAGCGCGCCTTTCCCATGTTCTTCCGCGCTGACATGACTGTCCCAGTTATGTAGACGCGGCGACATCGCATCAGTTTCCTCATTATCCGCGCTGATCCAGTTTGGGCGAATTTGTTCAAACAACCAGCCTTCCAGATAACTCCAGGCTTGGTTGTTAGCTTTGTGAATGTCGATTCCCTTCTATGGCATGACTGTTCGACCCTTTGCAACCGTTCCCCTCAAGGATAAGCTCATCCTTCCACTTTTTTAGGAGACTCCTTCTCCTATATAAACTTCCACCATTACCATGAGCAGCTAGTTAGACATAGCTTGGATTGTATAGAGCTTATAGTGCTCAGATTGCTGCTACTATAGGTATTTGGTGTGCTAGGTGTGGAAGTGATTGATTGCTTAGGGAAGGTTGTTTTGTGTTGCTTGTGTGAGAGAGAGAGTTGTTTGTCTTGGGAGAATCATCCTCAAAGGTGAATGCTTGAGATACATGCTGACTGGCCCCTCCTGAGAAGGTTACCGACGTCAGAACATTTGGTTGTACTCTTCTCTATTCTGATTAATAATAGATGACTGTTATTATTGTTCCATTCTCATTTGTACTTGCAATGGTGAAATGTGAATTACATCTTTTCTGACCGATGTATGGTTGCTTTTACTAGATTTCACGCTTGTGTTTGTTTCCTCTTCGTGTGTGCAGGTATCTATTCGCGAAGATCGCGGAGGATTGTGACCGGCCAAAGCGAAGGAGCGAAGGCAACATCTCTTCGTCAAACAACAGCGCTGGAATCCAAGTAGGTGCTTTTTACCTCTTGTTTAATTGCAATTAGGAACATGCATAGCAGCATTGTTTGATTGTACAACCAAGCCTGGAGTTATCTGGAAGGCTGGTTGTTCGAACAAATTCGCCCAAACTGGATCAGCGCGGATTATGAGGCAACTGACGCGATGTCGCCGCGTCTACATAACTAGGACAGTCATGTCAGCACGGAAGAACATGGGAAAGGCGCGCTGGCGACCAGTGCGGAAAAGTGATGTCCTTCTGAGCTGGCAGCGCACGGAATACACTATGGAGCGCCAGTCATCGCGGGTATTTTGAAAACAGACGCGCTGATGAATAAAACTTTAGGAAAATGGGTTTTTGGGCCAGTTCAGAAGGCATGAAGCTTAGTGATTGACACAGCAGGGTGACTAACAGGAAGGCAGTGACAAATTACTGTGTAACAGATGCCCCCTAAAGCATGAAGACCGAGAGAGTGGGAGGGGTGAAATGCTTTACAACACACGCCGAACTGGAACACCACCAGGAAGGACCGAAATATCTATGATAATCAAGTACATGCAGTCTAGGCATGGGCGCAGCCATCCACAAAGACATGCGAAAAGGTCTGTGGAATGGACGCAGCCACCCAGCTAAAGAGACCATAATAATGATAAGGTATGGTCACAGCCATCCATGAAGACTCAGGTATGGGCGCAGCCATCCATCAATGAGTCATGTAATGATCATCCACAAACTCGCAACCTGGACCATAACAGACAGGGATCCAGGGTCTTGCGCTCCGTCCCGATCCGAACAAAGTACAAATTCAAGCATGTGAATATATGAGTTGAAGTCGAACATGCATGAACATCGTCTGATTACCAGTCAATGATGAAAACTGTTAACAGACGCGAGAGGTACCACCAATAATGACAATGGCCCTCAAGGTACTATAGGTACAATCCGCGGCATGTGAATCAATGAGCTGGTGTCGAACACCCACGGAATCATTCGATCGGAGGCCAATGATGTAAACCTCGCGTCGAACACGAAGAACCTGCCATTGAGGCATGCAGGTTCTAAGGCACCTGAAGGGAGTCTCTAAGTCACCTTCCCGGATAATGAGCTGAAGTCGACAGGAAGGGACCTTGATCGAAGGTGGGCCATAATGTTTCCCACATCATTGACACGAGACAGAGGAAAAATGATTTGTGTGAGATGGCAGATGAGGTTGTATTATTGCAGAGGTCAACTTCTCTTGAACATATCGGCGGCACTGTAGCGGGTTTGGCAGTATTTGACATCAAATGAGCAAAGGGTATAGTGATGATGGCAATGGGTAGATGAGAGGTCGAATAGGATAACCCAAACCCCCGGAGGCCAGTGAAAAGCAAGATGAGATGATCCCACCCAGACACGAAGCAGAAGAGTGCCATGTTCAAGAGCGACATACTGCCGACACGACTATGATTACTGTTCCATTTTCCCCACCATTTCTGGCAGGTACCCCGGTTATTTTTGGATGACAAGCTTGACGGGGATAGCATATGCTTGAAGAGTGTCATTTTGACAATGTCCGATGTCATCAAGTGTTTAACGAGCCTAACAAAGGAAAAACTCGGCGTCTTTTCTTGTTTAGAGAGTCTGAAAAGACAGCAGAAAAGGAGACTCCAGGGGGGTCCTTTTTCGTACAATTGTGTCTCTCGAGCCCGAAAAAGTATAAAACAATGCCCGAAAGAACCGCCCGACCATTACGATAGAGGAGTACTTTTCGTAAATAGTGTTCTTGACCCGAAAAAGTAAAAAAGCGGTCGAAAACATGTCATTTTAGAACCAATAACGAGTGCGAAACGACAAACACCCGACAATCTTTTTAAGTTATACGGTCGGAAAAAGAGCTGAAAATGACCGCCTCTCGTTCCCTTTAACGAGTTGAAAGGAGGCTCGGCCATCTTTTCTCGTTTTATGTCGGAAAAGAGCTCAAAGACGACATTGTTGGGGCTAAGTGATTTCAGGACCATGATAACTTTCACCGTTTATTCAAACCTGCACAAGAGCACTACCCGCATAAATCCATTCGATATGCGTAAAAAACATATTAAAACATGTATTTGACAAAACTAGGGCTAATTTTATGGCAAAAGATGGCAAAAACCCAAAAATATGACAATTTTATGAGTTTTTGCTATAAATAGAAGAGGGTGAAAACTCATTTTTACCATTTTACCATTTCTGGATGTGAAGGACGTGGAGAAGCCAGAAAGTTGACGGAGTGATTTCCAGCCCGTACGGACACCATTTCTCGAACCGCTTCCTCCAGGTAGGTTCTCGCTCCTTTGCCCTGCATTTTGGTTGTTTTTGGTAGAATTTTAGCGGTCGAATCTGCCCAATCGGGCGAATTCTTGGTGCATGGATGTGCTCTCGGTCAGCGCGGATATCCCACGCGGGTCCGCGCTGGCCGAATTAGGACAAAACGTGGCCAACTTTGGGTCAGCGCGGAAAACCCGTGTTCTTCCGCGCTGACCTCGAAAATTAACAAAGGGCTGTCATGGCCAGCGCGTCTGTTTTTAAAACAGCCGCGCTGGCGCGGAAAAATTATTTTATTTTAATTTGGACGTAAAAAATCCAATTCCAGCACTTCTAATTTCTTTTCATGGTTTCTGCAGGACGTAATGGCTTTCCAATGGCAGGAAAGAGTGCACGATGTCGAAGATATTGCTGCTTGGGCAAATGTGGATTGCTGCAATGCCATGCGGGCTTGCGGTTTTATGAAATTTTTCCTCACACCTCGCCTAAGAGCTCAGCATGATCTTCTCGAGCTACTGATCAGGGCATGGAACCCGGTGGATATGAAATTCACTATCCGGGGCCAGGATATCGAATTTGACCACATGGATATCTTCTTTTTGACTGGGCTGTCACGCCGAGGTGCGAGGCCCATCATAGAGGGGCAGTGACCTAGCGGCGGCACGCTAGATGATCTGATGGCTCGGGTATGTCCGGAGGCTGAGAAAGCGCGAAGTGGGAAAGTAGCAATCCCCACAGTGGGAAACATAGTGCTTCGCACCATTCTATTCATGGTGACCCGGGCAGCGGGTAGTATGGCCAACCACGAGGCCTCAAAGACTCATCTCTTGTTAGCTCTCGATTGCCTTGAGCCTACAGTGTTTGATTGGTGCACAACAGTGACCAATAACATGAAGAGGCAGCTGAGCAACTGTCGTCGCGGGGAGACGAAACAGTTCGGCTACGGGTCCATCTTAGTCCCGCTCATTCTAGAGCGAGTGCCAGCCATGCGGCTGCAGACGATGGCCGTGGATGCTCCCAGGGATCCTCGGGAGACGAGGGCCTCACGATGGGCTCGAATCATGCCACGCGGAGGTGGCGGCCGGCCACATAGCTGGGGAGCATTTTTCCGAGACTGGCTGGATCAGCAGGAGATCTTTGTGGAGGACTGGCCATATGCGGGCATGGATTTCCGCAATGACCCTGATCTGGTACTGCCCCTAGGTGAACAGTGGGATGATGCAGGTATAACACTTTGACTTTTGAATTTTTTAAATGTTTTTTGGATATATTTTTTTTTATGTACATGTCCTAACAAATGTCATGGTATGCAGATGTGGGGCCTACTAGACCGGTTGGCCTGGCTGCCACGGCATGGAGAGAAGGATAGGGAGGTGGGGTCCTGGCCTTAGCCCCTCCAGGGGTTGATACGTCAGAGGCTGTGGCTCGCAACCTTGAGGGGTTGCTGGAGGGGGTGCCTGACTACCAGGGGGTCGAGGAGGTCCCCATAGAGCATCAGATCCACACAGTGGGGGTGCAACCCAGGGTACACCGCCTTCTGAGGCGGGTGGCACGAGTAGCTGTGTACTACAGAGAGCATCATCCAGCCGAATAGTCGCCTAGGCTTTATTTCCACTGTTATTTTGAGACTCATGACTCAGACATGGACATATACACTTATTTTTGAGCGCCTTAGTGCGCCACACGATATATATATATACATACCGGTTTTTGGATGGATCATTGTTACATGTGATGATGTTTTGTTTATGTTATGCATTTATTCAATACAATTGTGATCTTATGTATGAATTTGCACGACACATGACCCAGGGATTTTACATTTTTTGATGCAAGCTAAAAAGCATCTATATGCAAACTACGCTTGAAATGATTTATTTACATATGCTTAACTTTATTATGCTTTCTATGTCTTCTTGCATGATGTTTATCTGTTACGCAAATGTCTATCTAACACATGATTGGCCAATGCGTCAGTCAACGTATTTAATCGTCTCGGAATGTGTTGATAAGTAATGTAATCAAAGTTCTGTTCCAACAATCTTACACGTAGGTACAACCTTAATATGCGCTGGTCTCTGATGGAATATTGCCCGTTGAGTTGATGGACAACTAGCTGGGAGTCCAGGTTCACCACTAGTTCGCGGATGCCAAGGTCAACCGCTTCGGCGAGTAATTCAATTACAGCGCTGTATTCGACAACGTTGTTAGTGGTACGACCTAGGCAGACCCCCTGAAGGTCTAACAATTCTCCATGAGGATCGTAGATCACCCACGCCGCAGATGACAAATTGCAAGTACTACGGCAGGCGCCATCAGCGAAACCAACATAAGGTGCACTAGACATCTGCACAAGAAGAAGAAAACACAATAAGAGGAAAACACGCTTGCACACCAAGGCAAAATGAAAACATGCACAACACACAAAACACACGTATATACAAAGTGAGTGTGCGAAGTTATGCATAATATTTATTTAGATACAGCCCGTTGCGGGGCTTGTCAAGAGGATTTCCTTCATAATCAATCAACTCATACGCGCCCTTTTGTAAAACTCTTTTCACGATGTAGGCACCTAACCACATAGATTCGAGTTTTCCTGCCCCCAGCTTATCCTTAGCTTGATCGTAGAGCAGTACTAAATCTCCCTCAACAAAGGAACGAGGATGAATATTCTGGTCGAAGTGAGCCTTGACTCTCTTTTTCTGTGCTTCGATAGCCAGAGAAGCCAAACGACGAGTCTCGTCTAACCGTTCTAGGTAAAGAAGCCGTTCCTCCACCGGAGTGGTGTTGGGGAGTAACTCGACAGCTAATTTTAATGAAGGAATCTCGCATTCGATGGGAAGGGTAGCCTCTAGTCCATAAACCAACTGGAAAGGAGTGAAACCGGTGGCATCCTTCACGACAGTCCGGTAGGTCCACAAGGCTGGGAAAAGCATAAGGTGCCAGTTAGACTTGTGCGTATTGACAGTGCGCTGAAGCATGGTGATCAAAACTTTGTTCACGGCTTCAAGTTGACCGTTAGATTGTGGATAGTACGGTGACGAACTATCTTGGCGCAAGCCTAGCTGGGACGTTAGTTCCGTCATCATATGATTTCGGAAATGCTTTCCATGATCTGTAACAATAGCCTGAGGGACTCCGAAACAAGTGATAACATGATTGAATAAAAACTGCGCCGCTGTGTGACCGTCTTCATTCAATGTAGGCATCGCTTCGGCCCACTTGGTGAAATAATCCACAGCAACGATAATGTACCCATGCCCCCCGGCCGAACGAGGGTTACAGGATGTATAATCGATGCCCCATTTGGCAAATGGACCTACGGTTACAACAGGGTGCAGTGGTGCAACAGGTGCACGCATCTTCCGGTGGTAAACCTGGCATTCGTGACATGCACGTATAGCAAGGATGCAATCCTTGAAGATGGAAGGCCAGAAATAACCAGCCCGGAGGATCTTCTGAGCGGTAGCATATCCGGACATATGGCTGCCACAAGCGCCGGAGTGGCAGTCATTCAAGACTCGCTCGGCCTCCTCGAGAGTTAAGCATCGACGAAGAACAGAATCGACGCCGAGGCGGTACAGGGTATCCCCCAAGATACGATATGGTTGAGCTTGGTGACGAATTCGTCGTCGAGCATCTTTCGATACGTTGGGACGGAACGAAGACGTCTGTAAATATACGATAATATCCCCGTACCACGGGTCGAGGGTGCTGATGAGAAACAAGGTTTCATCTGGAATATGCTCCTCTGAGGGGGATGGTGCAGAGTTAGATGGTAAGGAACAGAGCAGTTCAACAAAGACCAGAGATTTCTTAGACTTGGCTGCAGTGAATTCCAAGTCGAACTCTTGGAGGATTACAATCCACTTCGAGTATTTGCCCCCCAGCAGCTGACGTGACAAAATGTATGTCATGGGGTTGCAATCAGAGATCACGGTCGTTGTGCGCAACAGGATATAATGCAGGAATCGTTGGATGGCACAGACAGCTGCCAATGCCAACTTTTCGACGTATGCGTAGCGAGTTTCCGTATCCAGAAGGTTGCGGCTAAGATAATAGATAACATGCTCGGTGCCAACATCATCGTCCTGCACTAGAACCATACCGATGGTGGTGTCAGCAGCAGCTAAATAGAGAATATAGTCGCGGTGATAGTTCGGAGGTCTTAAGAGCGGAGCTGAGATGAGAAGGTCTTTAAGGCGCTCAAAAGACTCCTGGGCGATGGCATCCCAACGGAAGGGTGTGTCTCGCTTTAATAATCGCGTGAAGCCTTTAGCCACCTCGGCATAATTCGGGATAAATCGTCTGAGAAAATTAGCTTTCCCTTGCAAGCTCTGCAATTGCTGCAAAGAGGCAGGGGGAGGAAGATTCAAAATGGCCTCGACTTTCAGGGGATCTAGACGGATGCCTTCCCGAGAGACGATAAACCTGAGTAGTCGGCCAGCTTCCACGCAGAAGACACACTTGTGCGGATTAAGTCGAATACGATAGTGTCGACAGCGGAGGAAGATTTCGCGTAAATGAGATGGATGGTCTTGACGTTTAGCTGAATGAGTTGGGAGGTCATCCAGGTAAGGCTGTACGATGTGTCGGATATCATGAAAAGCATACGACATCGCGCGCTGGAAAGTGGCACCGGCATTTTTGAGACCGAAAGGGAGCTTTTTATAAGGAAAGGTACCCCAAGGACAAATGAAAGCTGTCTTGTGCTGGTTTGCGGGGGCTATGTTGATCTGGTTGTAACCAGAGAAGCCGTCCATAAAGGAATAAATCTCGCTTCCTGCGCAGTCATCAATAAGCTGATCAATAAAAGGCGTAGGAAAGTTATCTTTTGGACAGGCGCGGTTGATATCGCGTAGTCAACACAGACCCGAATAGTACCCCGCTTTTTATTCACAGGGACTATGTTAGATACCCATTCCGTGAGAGGAATGGCATAGATGAAACCAGCTCGAAGAAGCTTTTCAACCTCGGCCTTGATGGCTGCTGCCTTTCGAGGGTGCACAGGACGTAAACGCTGACGAACAGGTTTGGTGCCTGGATAAGTAGGAATTTCGTGCACCACAATACTAGGGTCGATGTCGGGCATTTCCTCGTAAGACCATGCAAAGACATCCCAGAATTCACGAAATAAAGCGGTATAAAGCTGAACTTCCTCTGGAGTACAGGTGACTCCAATATGAATATGCTCGACAATCCCTGGTTTGACAGAGATGTCGATTGGCTGGGTTTGCGTTATATTTCCCAAATTGCCCTCCGACGACACTTGATATAGCTAGATAGGTGTTTGGAGAGGCGGAGATGGGACACATGAAGCAAACCGCTCGAGACATGCGGCCATTTCCGGATGGGGAGGGAGAAATGAAGAGCGATGGTGGTGATCTGACCAAGGGAGCTCTTCTAGAGACATAGTCTCTATAATGGCCTCATCGGACGGAAAAATCTCTTTCAAAGGGTCCGGAGTAGGCTCATCTCCTAACCATGGGAAATGATCATATGAATCGAGAACGCTACTTGGAAAAGCAGGTTCAGGGGGTGGAGCCGATGCAGCGACAATCTCGATGTAATTGAGCTCGGCGGGACTCAATGGCATCATATCGCCCCAAGAGTCTTCCTGATTCGGGGGAGGAAGAACCCATGGATCTGAACGTACAGAGATCATATTGACAGAGGCGAAATTGGGAGGCGGGAGGGGAAAGACTCCCATCAAAGCAGGATCTTTGAAAAGTCTGGCTCCCACACTTTCTAAGGACTTGGAGGTATGCTCCACAAATGGCACATTACCTTCGGAGGAAGAGGCGAAGAAAGAGAGCTGGTCCACCGTGACAATCTTTCCTTGGTGAGGGAAACGAACGACACGAAATAAAGAGGACGCTACGGCCTGCATGGCATATGTCCAGCTGCGGCCGAGGAGGAGGTTGTATGTGAGATTTGCGTCAACGACCTCCACCTCTACTTCGACTGTCTTGCCTTCTAAGGAAATGGGTAAACGTTGGAGGATACCGTAAGGGCGAGATTCTCTTCCATCGAACGCTTCTAGGGTCGTAGGAGACTGACTCAGAGCGGGGGAACCAATAGCCTTCCAGCAAGCGACTGACATAATACAGGTTGAGGCGCCTTCATCAATAACGGTGCGATGAATCGTTTTGCTATTAATGATGACCTAGATAAGGAATGCTACTTGGTGAGGCAGTCTCTGGGAAAAACCCTCGAGATCAAAAGTAATCAAATCCGAATCTGCCGGGTCGATGCCACCAATGGCTGATAGCAGGGACTTCCTCTGTGAGGGGCAGCTCTGGAGGACTTCTAATGCGGACATAGCGGACGAAGCCTGAGCTAAGTCCTCGACAATGCTATAGTGCTGGGCGGCACGAGCATTGGGGTTATAGGATGACTTCCTGAGTACACCTTTAGGAGGGGGTCGGGGGATCGTCTCAGCACTGGGTCGTTCGATGTGAAGGGGACCAGAACTGGACGGAGGAGCACTGGAGGGAATCTCCGGCTCTTTCCCGGCTGAAGAAGGATAATCTTTTGCTCGAGTTGAAACATGGATGGGAATGGTGCCAGCCATGAACACTTGAGAACCGAACGAGGAAGAGGACTGAGAGGGGTCAGCCACCTGATGCGTCTGTTGGGAAGGGAAAGGTTCTTTCAACACGGCAGGAGGTCCAGGAGCGCCTTTCAATAACCGACTAACCTCGGACCGCCTAGGGCAGTCTTTGGTATAGTGATCTTCCTCACAGATGAGGCAAGGATACTTAGGTTTTCGCTTGGCTCCATCTTCAGATGAATTTTTAGAAGGTTCCTGCTTGGGTTGTTTATTCTCATTTTTCGGTTTTCCTTTCCCCTTCCCTTTCCTTTTCAAGGATTTGTCCGCCGCGGTGGACTAAACGGCGTTAACCTCTGAGGTACTAACAGAATTTGATAGGCCCTGAGAAGCATTTTCGTTGGAAGCATTTTGCTTTTGCTTTCCAGGGTTTGCGGAGGATTTTTTCGACGACGAATTGACAGAGCCAATGACTCCATCTACTGATGGTTTCGGCAGAGCCTTGGTCTGTCCAGGCCTCGGAGCATCTGGAAAATACTCATATAGAGTACCTGACTGAGAATAAACTAAGTCTAGGTACTGAGCTCGCGCGATCGCTTGCTCTTCAGTTACACACACTCCCATGGCAATATCTTTTGCAATTTTGGGCACAAAGGAGGTTGTAAACCAGTCGGTCAGGAGTTGATCAGGAATCCAGAATTTGATCAAACGACGACGCCTTCTCCATTCATGAATATGATCAGAGATGTGCGTGGCCGTGTCCTGTTTCAAAGACGTGAGGAGATTAGTCCCAGTCTCGTACCGAATGGGCAACTGAAAATGGGTTAAAAATGCCATAGCTAACGAGTTGAAGTCTTGAAACATACCGCGATTCAGCTCAATATACCATTTCGCAGCTGCACCGGTGAGAGTCCTCTGAAAGAGGCGAAGCCGGATAGAGTCATCAAGCCATGAGTTGGATGAACACCAAAGATGATAAGTCATAACATGTGCTTGAGGGTCTTCTCCTGCCTTGCCGTCAAACTTTGGACAATCACCAGGTATTTTAGTTGGGACCGGCGGCCAATATGGATTATGCAAAATGGGATCATTTGTTAACTTGGACACGTCCGGAAGTTCCAACGTCGCTAAAAATGGCAGCTGAGGATTAAAGGACATCCGAGGCTGAGGGTTCGAGGCAGTATGAGGGTTCCAACCAGATGGTGGTTGCCCCCAAGGATCTTGTCCAGATGGACCTGGCCCGAAAGGGCCTGGAGCATAAGAACTTTGTCCCGACGGGCCTGGCCCAAAAGGGCCAGGCGCATAAGGACCTTGTCCCGACGGGCCTGGCCCAAAAGGGCCGGGCGCGTAGGGTCCTTGTCCAGAGGGGTTCTGTCCATACGGATTTGGTCCATATGCAGACGATTGACCCTGATACTGCCCCCCAGCACCCCATGTATTAGCAGCTTGGCCCGCAGGTGCACCATATTGATAGTTTTGGTAAGGAGTGACCTGTGGTTGCTGATAATTTTGATAAGGAGCAAACTGATTCTGCCCCTGGGGTTGCTGGTAGCCATATGGTAGCTGGGCCCCATACGGAGCCTGATAGGCAGGCTGCGTTCGGTAAGGAGGTTGATAACCTGTTTGAGTTTGAGGCCCAGGGTAATGTCCTTGAACCGGCTGAGGTTGAACCATCTGTCCCGAAGGTTGACTTGGTTGGATTTGAGATGGGCCTGGTTGGCCAGCAGGATAAACTTGCTGGGCGCCAGGTTGTCCATGCGCCACCAAGGGTGGTCTTTGCGGAACGGATGACTGAGCTGGCTGGATAGCTGGTTGACGCCGAGGTTGGCCAGCTTGTCCAGCTGGACGATTAGGGCGGACAGCGGGTTGACCTTGTTGCATAGAAGGTTGGACCGTTTGCCCCCCAGGGTGACCAGATTGAGCAGAGGGCTGGGCTTGCTGCATAGCAGGCTGCCCTCCTTGGTGCATAGGCTGAGCAGAGGGTTGGCCTTGCTGTATAGTAGGTTGCCCCCCTTGCCCAGAAGGATTCATGGATTGAGCAGTGGGTTGACCCTGTTGAACATAGGGTTGCCCACCTTGCCCAAGAGGGTATCCCTGCTAGATTGCTGGTTGATTTTGAGGATTATAAGCTGACCCAGTTTGTCCAGATGGGTACCCTTGCTGGAAACCGGGTTGGCCTTGCTGAACGTAAGGCTGCCTGGTTTGTCCAGTCAGGTAACCTTGCTGAGTACCAGGTTGCCCTGGATACCCAGTAGGTTGACCTTGATATGAATACGACGGACCTCCAATGGCCGAGGGTTGTCCCTGGTAGGGTTGTCCCTGTGGGCCCCCAGATTGTTCTGGGTCAGGCGGGCCATAAAGTGGTTGCCCTTGGGGGGTTTGCACGTAGAATGGCTGACCTTGATTGGGAGGTCCTATGGGCTGCCTGGGAGGATCCCGGTTCCCTTTGAACATATGAGTAGCGTAATCGTACGTGATATTCAAGGGTTCCTCGTTTTCTTCGAAAGGGCAATGAGGGAGGCCTGAGACGCTCTCAAGGAACTCACCGTTTTCATCATAGAAAAAGAAGGGACCTTCGTAATCCGGGTTCGTTATGGGTTCCCCATAAGCATCATACGGCCCTGATCCTGGAATTCCACCAACAAAGGAACCAGCTTGAGGGATCTCAGACGAGGAAACTGGTACAGCACTGACGACCGGAGTCGAGCGTGCTACACAGACAGTAGGTTGAGTGGGAACTGAGGTGACGGGCGTGTTAAGCCCTGTCATAAGGGGTGTACTAAGGGGCTGCGAAACAAAAGGCCCGGTGGAGGCAGCAAGACTAGGATCCCATATAGTTGTAGAAGTCGTTCTAGCGGCATACCTATCCCTCAGTGATTGATATCGTGGAGGGAGCGGGGAGGAAGCCAGGATCGGAGTCTCAATGTCCGTCACCACGGGCGTCTCGCCGGTGCTGGAAGCTGTCTCATCCATAGGGGAAGTAGTCATCGGAGACGACATACCGAGAGGAGTACGAGGGGTACGAGGAGTATAATCGGGCTCCCAGATAGGATTCCAATCTTCTATATAATCTTCGTCGCCTGGGGCACGTACGTTGATAGGCTGGATACTCGGAACAATGGGAAGAGTACCGCTTACAACTGGTACCTCTGGAGCAACAGAAGATGGAGAACCCTGATCGCTTGGACCGGGAGTTGACGGGTCAGCCAGGATGACAAGACCCCTTAGAAAACCTAAAGCAAACTAACGATAAAAATCCTACTCAAAACTAACGCACACAAGATCTAACAGGAAATGTTATCGTGGTCGAATAAATTTTTTAAGACATTGGAATTAGACTTGACCTTTTCATGTTTCAAGAGTCGAGAAAAGGACGAAAAAATGACTCCAGTCTCCTTCGAATATTTAATGAGCATGAAGTGACAAGACGCTCACTTACACCTTTTCATTTAGGGAGTCTGAAAAAGATCAAAAGTGACTGCTCTGGAGATTCTAGGTAAAAGGTGTGCCAGACTTTTCGCAAAACCACAGAATACTTTTTAGGGTACGGGTGGTCAATCTTCGTGAATGCTGTGTTCACTGCATTGCGAATCGTAAGGCGGCAGACTCGGCTTCCTATGGATCAAGGATAAAAGCCTAGTGGGGTCTCCCTATATACGCGATGGTACGTGGGAGCACAGTCCGTGTTAGACCACTATCGAGTCATAGAAGGAGGAATCACCCAACCGTAATGTGAAACAACAGTGACTATGTTTAAAGACGCCGGAACACGTCTCTACCCTAGACCTCTAGATATTTGTGTTTAGTTCCAATGCGTTTTTAGATTCATTCGGTTCATTTTATAGTTGATCTTGAGATTAAGTTTCGATTTCAGGTCCTATCGTATGTTCTCTCACAATTACCTAGATGCAAACTACATGTCAAAGAGAATCATTTTGTTTGATGAATTCTAGCTATGGAAGGGTAAAGAGATTCCAATCAAGCAAAACGAACACAATCAATCAAACAGCCTAATGCAACTAAAAGCAAGGAAAGGAAACTTTTTCTTTTGAAAATGCAAATCAATGAAACATTCTTTTCCTTTTCAACTTTTTAAAAGCAAAGCTACTAGTTTGATTTTCTTTCAGTGACACAAAGCATCCAAAATAATTTGGAGGAACTAGAACACCAAGCAAAATGTAATTGCCTAATGAAAGCACACAAAGTTCCCAAAACACCCAACAACGATTTCCAAATCAATGAGAAGATCAAGTTCCGCACGAGCTATGTCATCTAAGCTCGGCAAGTCAAGCAAGGATTGCAAGCAAGGAGAAAGTGAAAAACACTCGGAAACACGACCCAAAGCACTTCAACAATTACTGAACAAGTGCACAAACGAATCCGAAATTGGCTGATCAAACAAGCAAACAAGATCCCTACGGAAGGCTTGACACACACATGGCCACTAGATGTCCTAGGGCTAGAGTGCAAAATCAACAGAAAAGGGCAAACATCCGAAGGAGGAGAGTTACAACCAGTCAATTAGAGACTCAAAACCATTCAGCAATCGAAAAAGTGACGGTGTAAACACAAACCAAGCAGCGAAAGCAAAAGGGAAGGTGTTCGCAAAACCAAAAACTAAGCAAACGGAAACCTATGGATCCAGACTTCGCAATCAAGGAGTCCAGAGTTCAGACAGTGAAAAGCAAGTCACAGACAGGCGGAGAGAAGAAGGGAAAGTCACAGCAAGAGGTTCAGGAGGCCAATTTGGTCAAAAATGAACTTTACAGGATCAGCGCGGGTAGCCTTCAGCAACTCGGTGCTGACAAGGGGATCCCTGTAGCAACTTTGCGACGTCAGCGCGGAAGAACAGGAATAAAGCGCGCTGTCTCGGAAAAACGAGGTCAGCGCGGAAATAAAACACACAGACGCGATGACATAAATCACAAAGAAGCGGGGACGTGATGTCAGCGCGGAAGGACACGTATTAAGCGCGCTGTCTCTGAAAACGAGGTCAGCGCGACTGTTAGACGTACAGGCGCGATGGAAAGAAAACCAAAGAACAGGGTCGCGATGTCAGCGCGACTGTTCGGAATTAAAACGCGCTGAGAGCAAAAACGAGCAAGGCCAAAATAAAAACTTCCCAAACCAAAAGCAAAAAGCCTTCTAACAATCAAGACACTTCCCAAATGTACCCAGAAAGTTTATAAGCAGAGAGACAATCCCGAAATCTCGGAAAAAAGACCAATCAAAGTCAAACACAAAAGTGGACTCAAGAGACAAAAAGGCTGATCCCCAGCGGAGTCACCAAATTGTTGGAGAGGTAAATCCCCTCTACGGATAGAGGCGATCCCTACTAGCCCAGCAAGGGTCTAGCAACAATTAAACAATGCTGCTATGCATGTTCCTAATTGCAATTAAACAAGAGGTAAAAATCACCTACTTGGATTCCAGCGCTGTTGTTTGACGAAGAGATGTTGCCTTCGCTCCTTCGCTTTGGCCGGTCACAATTCTCCGCGATCTTCGCGAATAGATACCTGCACACACGAAGAGGAAACAAACACAAGCGTGAAATCTAGTAAAAGCAACCATACATCGGTCAGAAAAGATGTAATTCACATTTCACCATTGCAAGTACAAATGAGAATGGAACAATAATAACAATCATCTATTATTAATCAGAATAGAGAAGAGTACAACCAAATGTTCTGACGTCGGTAACCTTCTCAGGAGGGGCCAGTCAGCATGTATCTCAAGCATTCACCTTTGAGGATGATTCTCCCAAGACAAACAACTCTCTCTCTCACACAAGCAACACAAAACAACCTTCCCTAAGCAATCAATCACTTCCACACCTAGCACACCAAATACCTATAGTAGCAGCAATCTGAGCACTATAAGCTCTATACAATCCAAGCTATGTCTAACTAGCTGCTCATGGTAATGGTGGAAGTTTATATAGGAGAAGGAGTCTCCTAAAAGGGTGGAAGGATGAGCTTATCCTTGAGGGGAACGGTTGCAAAGGGTCGAACAGTCATGCCATAGAAGGGAGTTGACATTCACAAAGCTAACAACCAAGCCTGGAGTTATCTGGAAGGCTGGTTGTTTGAACAAATTCGCCCAAACTGGATCAGCGCGGATAATGAGGAAACTGACGCGATGTCGCCGCGTCTACATAACTGGGACAGTCATGTCAGCGCGGAAGCACATGGGAAAGGCGCGCTGGCGACCAGCGCGGAAAAGTGATGTCCTTCCGAGCTGTCAGCGCATTGAATACACTATGGAGCGCCAATAATCGCGGATATTTTTCAAACAGACGCGCTGATGCATAAAACTTTAGAAAAATGGGTTTCTGGGCTAGTTCAGAAGGCATGAAGCTTAGTGATTGACACAGCAGGGTGACTGATAGGAAGGCAGTGACAAATTACTGTGTAACAGAACCTTTTACAAATTTTCTAAAGCTTCTTCAAATGTATTCCCATAAACTATAAAATCATCCATATATACCTCTACACAATCATGTATTAGATCATAAAAAAAATCCTAGTACTGCTCTTTGGAATGTTGCAGGTGTGTTACACAATCTAAAAGGAAGTACTCGGTAGGCATAGGTTCCCCATGGACAAGTAAATGTGGTTTTATCT
The DNA here is from genome assembly GCA_031772625.1 of Pinus tabuliformis. Taxonomy (NCBI): domain Eukaryota; kingdom Viridiplantae; phylum Streptophyta; class Pinopsida; order Pinales; family Pinaceae; genus Pinus; species Pinus tabuliformis. The sequence goes on from CM062805.1 coordinate 633,232,367, forward strand.
TGATCTTCATGTGCCACCTAAATTTGATTATAACCACTAAAACCATCCAAGAATGAGAAATACTTCTTATCTGTTAATGTATCTAACACTTGATCTATAAAGGGCAAAGGAAAATGATCTTTAAGGGTAGCTTTATTCAATTCTCGATAATCAATGCATACCCTCCATTTACCATTATTTTTAGTCACAATCACTAGAGGGGAAACCCATTGGCTGTTTGAAATTGGGTAAATGGAGTTTACATTCAGCAGTTTTTGCAGCTCTTTTCTCACAATTTCCCTAAGATTTGGATTCATCCTTCTTTGAGATTGTCTGATAGGTTTACAATTTTCCTCAATGTAGATGTGATGTATACAAGTCTTAGGACTAATTCCTTTCATGTCAGTATATTCCCATGCATATGCAGCAGAATGTTGTTGTAATGTTTTGATTAGCTTTTCCCATTGTAATTTCTCCAAGTTATTGTTTATGTTCAATGTTCTCCCTGGAAAGATTTCAACTGTAGAGCTACCAAATTCTTCCATAGAATAAAGAGACATCTGCCTAGATGACAAATATTCAATATTGGATTTTTCTTGAAATTGATCATGTTCATATTCTGGAGATGATTCAAAACTTTCCATTGTATTCAAGATTTGACTATCTTCACTAATTTTTGAAATAGTAAAGAGAGGCTGAATGTCATTTTCATCATCAATCCATTATTTGTCTGTATTTCTGTGATTGTTCTTGCTGGAGGATATAGAGTGAATTTCTTAGTTGAATTACCATCAGAAATATACATATTACCATATCTACAGCTAATGAATGCATTAGCTGTGGCCAGCAAAGGTCTTCCTAGTATAAGTGGCTATCCTCCTAGATTGCTCTTTGGGGTTAGGATCATAAAATCAACAGGGTACTCCCAAGAGTCTAAGGACACTGAAATATCTTCTAACACACCATCTGGTTTGATTACAGATCTGTCTGCTAATTGCAGTAATGTGGGTGTGTAAAGAAGATTAGGAAGCTTGAGTTGTTCCATGCTTTGTTTGCTCATGATGTTTATTGCTTCTCCTAAATCAATCAATGTATTCAGAATTTCAACTCCATTGATATGTGGATTTTAGGCATCTGTGGTTCATTTCTTTTGAGCTTAGTCTTAGAGTATCCATAATAGAAACCATATTTCTGTCAACGTTTCAAATCCCAACAAGGATCCATCATCAGGACCAATCTGAATGATGATAGAAGAAGAGCTTTGTGAAAGGATAAATAGTTATTGGAGATCTGCAGCTCTTCTTGCTATCTTCACTCTGAAATTTTTGAGTAAAATAGTTTCACTCCATGTATCCCCTCCATACAGGGAAATGATTCTAGATTTTAGGCATCTATGGTTCATTTCTTTTGAGCTTAGTCTCGGAGTATCCATAGTAGAAACCATATTTCTGTCAACGTTTCAAATCCCAATAGGGATCCATCATCAGGACCAATTTGAATGATGATAGAAGAAGAGCTTTGTGAAAGGATAAATAGTTATTGGAGATCTATAACTCTTCTTGCTATCTTCACTCTGAAATTTTTGATTGATATGTGTTTTTACAATTGGACTTCCTGGATCTACATATTTTTGTATGGCAATTTTTCCCATCATTATGTCTGCTATTTTTCCTACCAGCTGAATTCTTTTTATTTCTTTTGTTTTTCTTCCTGGTTTCTTTATGCTTAGCTCCTTTATTTTTTAAGCTAGAATTGGAATCTCCTTAATGGCTTGTAACAAAGGGATTTTGACACAGACATTTTTCAATTCATCTAGAAAATCATAATTAGGCAACATAATCTGCTTTTGTACCCCTCTATCAACTTGTAATCTTTTAGGAAAAGGAGGTGTAGAAGTAGATACTGGCGGCTCAATGATAGGAGTTGAGTTTATTGGTTCTTTCTGTTTTTCATTTTCAGTATTTTGGTTTTGGAGAGATGTTCCTTCAAAACTTTTATTGGGTTGTAGAGAATCTTCCTTAGAATTGTCTTGTTCCTGAATAGTTACAGAAGGCTTTTCCTTTTCTAATATCCAACCAGATCTTATTTGAACATCATTGAGATCTAGAGGAGTGATCATATAAGTTGGAAATTGTTTTCCTTCTACCATGTAGGTATTCTGAGGATTTTTATTGTTGGGGTTTGGTAATAATTGGGCAGGTAGCTGATTTGGTCTCTGCTGAAATGGTAGTAAGAGTTGAGGATTTTGGTTTTGAAGTTGAGGTTGCTGGTTTTGTTGTGAGAATGGTAGTGAAAGTTGAGGACTATGATTTTGAAGTTGTGGCTACTGATTTTGTTGCAGAATTTGTGGGGGAGGATAATTATGATATGATGAAGGATATTGATAGTATTGAGAAAATCTTCCTTAAGGATTTTGTATTCCTTGAGCCCAAGGTTGAGTTTGAGATTGAGATTGAGACCAAAGTTGTTGCCCATAATTCCAATTTGGAGGGGGCTACATATACATTTGGTTGTTAAAACCCTGATTTTGTTGCCCTTGCCAAGGTCTTCTAGAGACAAAGCAAAGAGACTCTGTTGGATTTGAAATCGTTTCTTCTTGAAAAACAACCTTCAGACCAAGGATTGAAGGAAAACTTCTCATCTCATGGTTTTCTGAACAAATCACACAAGTCTCTATGAATTTTTCATCTAAAGGGCATTCTCTTAAAGCATGCTTCTTTCTGCATTTGGGACAGAAAATAGCCAGAGCATTAGCCTCAGTTTTCTGCTTATTTTGTAACTTAAGGGTGTTTATTTGTTCGCTAAGGCTCCCTAGAACATCTATTTTGAATTCATCAAGCATATTCCCAATTTATGCCGTACTCACTGATCCAGTTGCAAATTTATTCACTCTAACAAGAGAAGGATCTCTTGGACCTTTCCCAATTTTGGATTTTCTTCTTGAGAGATGAACACATAATTCTCCTATGTCACTTAATGGGAGTTGAGAGATATCTCTCTTCCCCATCATGTTAAGGATATCTATCCACTCATCTCTAATGGCTTTTAACATAAGAGCTTTTAAGGTATCTTCACCTAAGTTATCCATCTTTGCTCTTTTCAAGTTATAGTTGAATATCTCAATTAAATCCTCTAAATTTTCATCCTCTCTTTGCATCATTTTGAACACTTCATCCTTGTGATTGATGGGCATGCAATAATCCAAATACCTGTCCAAAAACACTTTCTTCATGTCATTCCATGTTCTAATGGACTGAGTGACCAACCCCATGAACCACTTTAAAGCAAATCCTTTCAACATTGAAGGAAACAACTTAAGTTTTTGAGAGTCTTCTAAATAATCATAAGTTCTGCACAAGACTTCAAATTCAAATAAAAATGTTTCAGGATCTTCACTTTTTAACCCATGGAAATTTGGGAGGACAGAAGGTGAGATATTTTTCATTGTGGCATTTGTTTCTTCATCAACTATAGGGAATCCAAAAGAATTATCAACTTCCCTATTTCCTCTACCTCCTCCATTATTTCCTCTGCCTTCTCCATTATTTCCTCTACCTCTTCCTCTACCTCCTCCTCCTCTAAACAGTGTGAATTCTCCATCCTCTCCTTCTTCTGCCATTATAGTTTCTTCAGAGTCAATATAAGATTCAACCTGCAAGGTTAATTTTTCTTCCTCTAGTTCCTCTATTAATGGTATGTGGGAGAGAGGTTCTACTTCTTCTTCCTCACTAGGTATTCTTAATTCTTCAACTAAAATATGTTCCCCTATGGAGGTGAAAAAAGGATACTTCTTCTATTAGAGATCTAAGATTTTTCTCCTCTAGGGTTGCATCAATAGATGAAGTAGGAGATCCTCTTGATTGAATTTATAACCTTAGAACTTCAGGAGATCTATGGCTAGGAGTATAAGCTTGAGATGGAGGAGTATCTCTTCTTAGTCTTGGTGGAGTAGGTGGTGTTGTAGGAATTGAACTCTTGCCTCTAGCTATAAATCTACCCCTAGAGTCTCTTTCTCTATGCATATCTTTTTTTTAGATGTAAGAGATGTGGTTACCCAATTTACATTTCCTCGACAATGGCACCAAAATGTTTAGCCAATTTAGAGTCCTAAATTTCTTGCATAAATTATTAACCGAGGTTTGTAAGCTCATGAAGTGTAGTGCACTATATGTGCTTAGTTAACCTTTCTTACTTCGTTGTTTTGTATTTTATATTGTTTAGGGGGTTTCTGTTCTTTGATTCCTAATGATGTACAATTTGAACTATGATAAACTTAAGTGAATCTAATGAATTTTCTTTTAAAAGAAGAAAAATGTTCCTAAGTTAATCTAACTTCCTAAAGGTGAACCAAGAGCTAAAGCTAGTCAAAACCTAATTTAAAGAAAGGAAAACAGAGCATCTATCCTATCTCACCATTAATCCTAAGTCATGAATCTATTTCTTAAAATTAAGGGTGAATTTGTAATGCATGTTGAACTAAATACAGAGTATGAAATCAACTGAAGTACTTCTAGTTACTCTAACCTTCAATTTTGAAAGATAACCTTCTTCAGATGGGATACTAGCAACTTTCTGTACTTCATGATCTAGAGAACTAAATGAAACATGCAGAAGGTAACTGTTTGATTTCAACCATTGTGTGAAGTGGATGTTTAACCATTTAGTTTAAGATGAGTATCAACTTGGAATGGTGTTTAAAAACATGCATTAACATAGTGGATTTCCAAATTTGTCCTAGGAAATAAATAACAAAACAATGAGTAAGATAGACAACAGTGCATTCTTATTGTTTCAACCTTACTTTGTTTAGAAACAAAATCGTTTCCTTTCATGAAATGTGTTGGAAGAACAAGACTGCACAATTGAGTTTTAACATTATGCTATTGATCAAAACTAAAATAAATCAACCTAAGTTAGAAAAACTGCTAAAAGCAAAGTAATGAAATTAAAACTAAACAAAAAATGAATGGAAAGAAAACCTCCTTTAGTGTAGGGGCCCTTTGCAACTGACTAGGTTGAGCTGCTAACTAATTAAAAATGCTCTCTTAAACAATCATTGGTCAACACACGACTTATATTATAGAAAAGAACGAAGTCCAAAATACAGAGCGGAAAGTATGAACTTAATACATAAAATTCTTCGAACCCCCCTCGATTCTGTACTACGAGTATTTAAAAGGAAATAATCATAACTATCTTTGAGGAAAATTAACTATAGGTGGCTTATACGTATTACGACAAAACTGTGTAAACGTTTGATCAGCTACAGGTGGCTTAAAGTTGAGCGAGATGTTTGCAACAGAACCAGTAACACAGGTGGCTGATCCGAGTTAATGCTTGCAACAGAACTGTTAGATTTATTGATTAACCACAAAAAAGCAGAAGAAGAGTCTTACTGCTTCCGGGTATCATATGTTTGACTCCACCTTTGACTATAATCTTGAGCTTGCTTCCTTGTTGATTTGGGTTGGGTGAATAGGATAAAATCCATGTGGAGACGATTCTAGATATGCCCATGTGGCTAGATTCTTCATTTGACACCTGGAACCTGCTAGCCCATGGAAGTAGCTATATAATACACAGTTAGCTTCAAAATAGGCTGCGTTCTGTAGCTAATTTTAAAAAAATTATTCAAATAGAAAAAGCATAAAAATATAACATGTCAATCATTTAATGCCTTCCTTAAGACAAAACCTATCATTTATCAATGATTGGGATCTATAATTTTATGGAAAAGCAAGGGAAAAAGGTAAGAAAAGCAATCAAGGAGAGGGTAATTCTGAGGTTCAACATGCATGACCAACACACTGCCCATCTAGTTAAAGGGGTGAACCATGCTCTAATACCACTCTATAACACCCTCCTCCAACATCTACCCAAGTAATTGACCAATCGAAGTAAACATGTGATGAGAGGCTACTATGATTGGATTCAACCTCCTATGTGACCTTAAGGAAGTGGAATCGACGAAAACACAACATACAAACCTTCCACATCAGCTACAAGACTCCTAGGAACCATCCCAACCACTCAGATAGCTAACCCCTGGGTCCCACTGAGGTTTTAGACCACTTAACCCTTGGACGCTCCCATGATATGGTGTTGGCAGCATCCAAGAGGCTATAGACGCTTTCATGCCAAGGCATGCCAGCATCCAGGGACTATTTTTCCTAGTGTTGTGCCAATATCCCTGGGATTTGAGCCACGTTTTTAGGTCCAAAGCCCAGGTTACTTCCTAGAATTGAATGACACCTTCAGAACATAAAGATAATAGAGAAACAATGATGCAAATGTAAATACTTGAACAAGCCCTTAACCGGACCCCTACTAGCCATGATAGGAATTTCGTTAAACACATCATGAATATGTAATCTACATGTGTAAACAACAAATTTAAGCATAGGGGTCTCATAGTTATCTGAGAATCGTTATGAAGCATTGTTCCCTTATATCATTTGTTGCATTATCATCTATTAGGTCATAGATACATTATTCATTCAATTACATGTGAAAACAGGATGAGATCCATACATAGCCACTTTCATAAAACATATATATAACCAACATAATAGCAACCGAAATACCAAGGAAACCACAACAATATGATCCACATATAAACCAATATAACACTCATGGAAATAAAAGGAGAAATAACCTCATATTGATGATGCAAAATCCAAACCTAGGATGGGACTACCATGTTCTACCCAACCATATAATGGCTGAGCCAATTCTCTCTTCATCCATTCACCCCCATGCCATATTCCAAGCATGAATGTGGCACTCAAACCAAAAGAACCAACAAGGGAATCCCGAGGATAAACCACCTCACCCTCATCAATAGAAACCATACTTTAACGTAATCCATCACGGATCACTAGGCCAACACAATAAACATGTAATAACAGGCTTTACCATGAAGTCCACCCAATCACTAGGCCAAACAAGCATGGATGCCACCAGATTTCTTCACCTACACCATGAGGAATTTTCTTGTCTCCTAGTCTCTCAAGCTTTGCCACAATCCACACTAGATCACTAGGCCCTAAACCGAGATCCACTCTCTAGGCTTTACCTCATATCCCAACCTGGGATTAGTAGTCCCAATGGAGAAAAATCCATCTCTTTGCTTTACCGTATATCCTACAATTCACCGACAAGGATTCCTAGGCCCACCAAGGAAACACAATCCCAGCTTCACCGAAAACCATAGCTTGGATCAGGGGTTACCAGGCCAGTGACTTTACCATGATCCACATTTCTATTCGGAGACCACTATGCCATGTGCTCTATTATTCGGAGATCCACCTCACTCAGCTTCGAATCCATCTGACAATCCATCTCAACCAAAACATGAGAACCCCATCACACCATGGCTATCTGGAAATGGAAAGGCTAGGCTGAAAACATTGTCACACCTAGAAAAACCCATGCCATAACAACAACAGAAACACATGCATTACTATTCATGCCAAATCTAGAAAGGAAAATGAAATTTGATACCTGCAAAGAATACTGCTATAACTGCTTGATCCTGCTCTTCCTTGCTTTCTCCTTCCTTCGTTTTTCCTTCTTTTCCTTTCTTGATCCAATGCCAAAGTGCTCCAAGAAAAATATGTGTTCAAGAGTGAGAGAAAGAGAGAATAATAAGAGAGATCCAAAACTAAACTAACAAAAGGTTACAAACTAATCCTAAGAGGTCTTTTTATCAATGAGACCTCCATTTTATTCATTTTCCATTATTTTCCTTCAATTTCCTCTTCACATGCAACCTGTGACCTTTCACCTTCCTTTTCTCCTAATTTCCATTATTTTCATAAATAAATGTGCCAAAATGCCATTTTTCCTTTCCAAAGCCTTTACCATTTTCTTTGCCAATTTCCTAAGCCATAATAAACCAAGTGAACATTCACTAGGATGTTTTTCCCAACATTCAGCTTGGAATAAGTGTCCCGTCAACCGTGGTTATTATTTTTCCTTTATTAACTTTTATTACATGTAATTTTCACCATGGTTGTTACACTCAAGCTGAGGCAGAAATTCAGTAAGTTTGCATCAGAGCTTCTCATTGAGTAGAGAGATAGGTTATTCACTTGCAGGTTGATCTTAGATAGAGATAGCAATTGTAACACACCTCTATTCATCTGATTTAATGCAAGCAAGAATAAGGGTTTTTTTGTAGTTTCTTTCCCCCAGAAAAATATTGTGCATGTGTTATTTATTATTGCATGTCTGAGATTGTTGTTCTAAATTGTGAATTAAAGTCTGCAAAATAGTAGAGTAGAATTGCGTATCTTGATTTAGATTAAGATTTCTTGCACATCTGAAATTCTATCACCATATTTCTACATGGTATCAGAGTAGGATTCACATTAGAATGGGAGTTTCAATTTTTTTTCTCACGAGGTTCAAATTCACAGCTCCAGTGTAGCAAGATCCCTTCAGAGTTGGGAAAATGACCTTCAATAGGCTGAGATTAGAGTATACCTTGGAAGAAAACTCGAATTTCATTTCATCAAAAGATCACATGGAGGTAGTGCTTGATGACAATGGAGTGCTAGAATATGTCAAGACAAATATTGGAAAACCAGAGGCATTTGATGCACAAATTCTAGCCCAATGGAAGAATCTATACAGAATTTATACCTACGAATAAGTATATCTTCCCTAAGTGGGTAGTTACACTTAGTGCAACCGAAGTAAATATGTTTAACCTTTTCCTACAATAAATAGATAAGATAAAAGAACCTACTTGTGATCCTTCACTTCCTTTGATCTCCTTTGAGTTGCTCTCGTCGCTCCTGCCAAAATCCACTCAATCGGTACTTGCCAACATAAACATAAGATGACAACAATAAAATAATATGATCTAATTATTTTAAACAAATGGAATTAACAACATTTGAACATACATTCATCATAGATATAAACAAAAGTATTGGAAAAGGAACAAAAAACTTTATTGATTGATAGAAGGAGAAGTTACACCCAATGTGGTTCGATCTCGTGTCACTCATCCAGCTTAGTCCAAACCCTCATCACACCAATAGCAACATCAATCCAACAACATAAAATTACTTTGAAAATGATTTCAAGTCTCTAAACCAACAATGTTTCTCTATAATATCCAAGCTCCTTGGCTCTATGATGCGAGGCCAATTTATAGATGACTGTAAATGGTTTTGTCATTGATATGGCATTGAATGGTTTTCCATAATTGAATGATTAGTTTCCATGTTCAAAGGGATGAGAGGATAGAGGATTAGATGATCCAAGGCTATCCTAAGTTGAGATCATCTTGATAGGATAGGAGTTGGGTTCCTTCTAGAAGGCTCTAGAAAGGAGGAATATACTCAGGATCCAATGAACATTTCGAGGATTCTCGCCCAGCGCAGGCTTGAGTGGGCTTAGGTTCTCTGCAACGTAGCCTTGAATGGGGCTACCTAATATTTCGAGCACTTACCATTGATCAGGGGTGCGCTGGTGACCTAAGGAAGCACTTCAGCAGGGTTTGAAGTCAGGAAACTCTCATGGATGAAAGCACTCAATGAGGTGGCATGTCTAGGGCATGTAGCAACTGAATTAGGGTTTGATAGACCCTGTTTACACTGATTTGATTGTCAGGAGTGATGTGCCCAAATAGACTTGTAATAGCTACCCCCTAAAGCATGAAGTCAAAAATGATAATGTTGAGTGATATGCTTTATGATGTGATGAGGAGGATCTGAAGCAGATGGTGACCTACATCAATTACAATACATAATATCATGATATCTTTGAATTTTTCATGAATTACTGAGGGAAGGCATACCCATGCTCAGCATATAAACTTTTCATTACATGTACATAAATCAGATAGTCATCTATAGATATAGACCCATGACAAGATGACCATTTGTGTAAAGCCATCGTATAGATGATTTAGTACTCTCCCGAAATCATAGCCTAGATGGATGAAACTAGATCTGGGGTCCTTTATCTCGTCCAATCATTTGCTCAAGTACGAGTCTAACCATGTGAAAATGTGATCTGAAGTCGAACATGGGAAGACACCGTCTGATTACCAGCCAATGATGTAAGTTGTTAATAGATGCGAGAGAAATCACCAATAATGATAATGATTATCAAGGTACTACAGTACATTTTAAATGGTGTGAATAGATGTTTTGATGTCAAACACCATACAAAGTCTTTCGTTCGAAGGCCTGTGATGTCAACCTGTCACCGGAAGCAAGAAACTTGCCATTGATGTATGCAAGCCTCAAGGTACTGGAAGGGTGTTTCTAAGTCAACTTCCTGGATAATGTGCTGATGTCAACAAGAAGCGACTCATCACAGGAGGGCCTTGATGTATCCCCCATCAACAACATGAAACGACTGTAATGATTTTGAAGACAGAATGTGACTAATGACACAATGTTCAGGAATGGCAGTCATGAAAATGAAGGCTTATGAGTATTGCAAAGGATGAAGTTTACTGAGTGACTTCTCTTGAACATGTCGGTGACACTGAATGAATTGGAAGAATTGACCCAAAACCAAAGTGATGGATGGTGTGATATACCATAGGTATGATAACCATCAAGTAGATAAGCCAACCCAAATAGTCACAGAGATGAAGTGAAAGTGTCATGTTCAAGAGCGACTTGCTACCATAAAGTGATTTATCCCTTTTCCCATTTTCCCCAGTCATTGCTGACCAGTACATATTTATTTTTTATTTTGCTTGAGGAGGATAAAATATGATTGATGTATAATTCTACCCTTCAGGTGAATCCATCGCTATGTGATGCTTTAACGAGTCTAGCGAAGGTGAAACTCGGTCTTGTCATGATGGACAAGTTTGTCGCTATTTGATGCTTTAACGAGTTTAACGACAATGAGAACTTGGTCCTTTTCATGTTTAGAGAGTTTGAAAAGGGACAAAAAGAAAACTCCACAAGTTATTTTTCATAAATTTGTCTCTCAAGTCCAAAAAAGCATAAAATAATACAAGAGAGAACCTATTGACCATGTTTGATCAACGTATTCCTTTTTCATAAGTAATCTATCTTAGTTTGGAAAAGGGTTAAACTTATACTGAGTAGATGTCGTTTCCAATCCATTTACGAGCTGAAAAGGACAAGTGCCTGACAATCTTTTCATATTTTGAGAGTTTGAAAAGAGCTAAAAGAGGACTCTAGGGGGGTTCCTTTTTCAATGTTTAACAGAGCTCGAAAAAGAGATAAAAGTATGCTCTATGGTCAAAAGTACATTTTACGATCATGCACGTCAAATTCACTATGTCAGCTATAAACCTGCTCAAAGAACCACCAAACAGATTAAACATACATGTTTCATTGGTAAAAATAGGTAAAAACTATAGTTTATTCATTTAATGAATATGAAATAACCATAAAACAAGAATTTACCAATTCATTTTACCATTTGACCTTTACCATTTAGTTTTGTGCTTTGAACCAGATTTTTACCCCAAACTTCAGCAGCTGATTGCAGGAGATTCCATGGATTATTCTTCATGCCATGAGGACCACGTAGGAGATCTACCTCTTCTCTTTCATTTAAGTTCATTCTTTTTGAATTTCAGGCAAAATTTTTAGGTTTTTTGGGTCCCTAGGGTAAATATATCACACCCTAGGATCAACACACCCTTATGCATTGAAAATTGTGCTGCAGAGCAGTCAAATAGAAGGGAAATTGCTCTACATCACATTGTCTAAAGATCAAGGGTGCGTTGGGTGCAATTTAGAAATTTGATTAATCATTTCTACCCAAAATCTCTTCAGTTTTTTTGCATGAAATAGATCCTAACTAAGCCTATGGTGTGATTTCAGACTTTGATCGGATCAGAATGGCTATAACATGGCGTGAAAGAGAACATGAAGAATAGGATATGGTTGCCCTAAATGATCTTGGTACTATTGAGGCCCTCAGAGATTGTGGGTTACTCAAATATTTCAGGTTATCTGGGATGAGGCAACAGTTAGAACTATTGTAGTTCTTGGTTCATTCATGGGATCCAACAGAACAAGTTTTTCACATAGGGGACAAAGTGCTCCCTATATTGATCAATGATATTTACTTTCTCACAGGATTGTCGAGATGTGGTGCCCCCATTTCTCTTTTAGGTTCTGCCCGTGGGGGTGAATCAGTGAGGGACTACATTCGACAATTTTGCCAGCTAGGTACACAACCTAGCAAATATGGAAAGATAAACATCAAGGATGTTCGTGATATGCCCTTGCGAACAATCCTCTTTACTATCGCAAAGTTGGCAGGTAGCATGACACTTCATGTCACGAATGTAGTATGTGCTCGAGTGTCTCGAGCCAACTATGTTCAACTGGTGTGAGGCAGTACTCTCTTTGATGAAAGAGTAGCTGACTAAAGTAAAAAGTGGTAAGACGAAAAATTTCAGCTATGGATCGATCTTGATCGCTTTTACTTTGGATAGAATTCCATTGATGCAACCTCAGTATGTGACACTGAGTTTAGCTAGTCTTAGAGATCCACAGAAGCAGAGATGGGTAGAGTTGATGGCTAGACATGATGGTCATTCATCAATCTCACTTTCTACCGCATTCTTCAGTTGGCTCTGTCGACAACATATTTTCATAGAGGAGCATCCATATGCAAGGATGTATTTCCATAGAGATCTAGATTTGAGATTACCAGTGGGTGCTCAATGGGGTGCTATAGGTAAATTTTTTTGACCATGTATTTTTATTTTTTGAGTTTTTACATGTTTTTGTGTTTTTTTATGTTTCCAATACTAAACTAAAATGTTCTCATGTATACAGATGTTGGCACTGTTTGACCAATGGGTCATCAATAGGAGGTGGGTGAACCAATGGGGAGAAATGTCAGAAGAGCAGTTCTCTAGGATTTAGATTTGATCGAGACACTAGCAAACTTGCAACATCATATAGAGGGGTTAACCCTCGGTATACTGGGTGTTTGGATCGAGGAATTACCGATGATGCTACAACGCCATACTATTGGTGTACCGAGCCGTTGGATGAGGCTATTGTGCATGATAGCTCAGGCCGTGACCTGTTATCATGAGCATCATTAGATCTACTTAGGATGATTTACTGTATGCATTTTGAGGTTTTGAGGTCAGATGACCAACATGTCTTGGACACAAATTTTTGTAAAATATTTGAACATCTATCTATTTTACTTTCAATGTTTTTTTATGGTTATGTGTAATCCTATTCACCTGTTGATGTGAATTGAAAATTTACTCTTTACATATGTTGTAAATGTCTGTTTAACACGTAATTCACTAAAGAATTATTTAAAGTGTTAAAGTTTCTGGAAATGTGTTGATATTGAATGTAATCAAAATGTCTTTCCAAGGGATGAACTCTAAGGAATATACGATGAATAGTTGGATTTCAGACGGTATAAACATTTGTAAGTTGTAGTACGACAAGTTGTGAGTCCAACCTAATGATGATTCGGTGAATGCTAAGTGAAATGGAATCAGAGAGAAGATTGATCAATGTGCTATACTCAGCGATATTGTTCATAGAACAACTGATACAAGTCCCTTGAAAACTCACTAACTTGCCACTTGGAGTGAATATGGTCCATGTTGCAAAGGATAGGTTCTACATACTACGGCTAGCACCATCGGCATAACCATCAAATGGTTCCAAATATTGCGACATATGCAACAAATGCAAAGTGGATTAATAGCCACATAAAAACTCTAAAAGTCACATTGTGACACACACATGAAATCAAAGCATATATACAATGTTTTTACTATGCACAATCAAGCATAGTAACGTTTAAGATACAACCCGTTTCGGGGCTGCAACAATGGAATTCCATCATAATCAACCAACTTGTAAGCACCTTTTGCCAAAACACGCTTGACAATGTAGGGGCCCATCCATAGTGGTTCAAATTTTCATGTTCCTAATTTATCAGCTTCCTAATCATAAAGCAAGAGCAGGTCTCCTTCTGAGAATATGCAAGGCTTGACATTGCAGTCATATTGTGCCTTAATTCATTTCTTATGTGCTTCGTTGGCCAATGCAGCTTCACGACGTGTTTCATCTAGATGGATGAGTTCTAAGAAACATGCTTCCTCATCAGAAGTGTCAGGTAACAAGTCAATTGTGAGTTTTAGTGATGAAATCTCACATTATATTGGCAAGATTCTCTCAAGACCACACACCAATTGGAAAGGTGTGAATCCAGTTGCGTTTCTTACCGAGGTTTGGTAAGCCCACAAAGCTGAGTACAAGATCAAATGCCTATTTCATTTGTGAACTCCTATCATTCGTTGAAGAATTCACTTAAGGACTTTGTTGATGGCTTCAACTTGTCCATTAGCCAGTGGATAATAAGGAGTAAAACTATCATGTGAGAGTCCTAACTTGGCAGTTAATTCAGTCATCATGTGATTGCGAAAATGTGAACCATGATCTGTAACTACAGCTTGTGGTACACCAAACCATGCAACCACATGGTTGAAGAAAAAAAGTGCAGTTGTCTCACCATTGTTGTTTAATGTAGGCATCACCTTGGCCCATTTCGTAAAATAGTCAACGACGACAATAATATACCCATGCCCCCCAGCCAAGTGAGGGTTACATGTCATGAAATCAATGCCCCATTTTGCAAATGGTCCAACAATGATGACAGGATGCAGTGGTGCAGGTGGTAATCGAGTTTTACAGTCAAAAATCTGGCATGCATGACAACTTTTGACAACAGTAATGCAATCGTTAAATATGGTAGGCTAGAAGTAACCAGCACAAATAATTTTATGTGCGGTAGCATAACTAGATAAATGTCCACCACAAGCACCAAAATGGCAATCATTTAGAACTTTCTCGGCTTCCTCATGTGTGAGGCACCTACGAAAAATCGTATCGATACCGCGACGATAAAGGGTGTCGCCAATGATCAGATAATCTTTGGCTTGATATCGAATACATCGTTGTTGTAAGCGAGAGGTATCAGACTGGAAAGTTTGGGTTTGAAGATAGATCAGTATATATTCATACCAAGGGTCAGATGACGAGATCAGAAATAGAGACTCATTCGGAATTGATGGTTCCATTGTTGAGTCGATAGTAGTAGAGGGAAGTTCGCAAAGAGGCTCGGAAAAAACTAGAGATTTCTTTGACTTGGATTTGATGAATTCCAAATCAAATTCCTGTAGAATGACAACCCATTTTGAATATCTTCGCCCTAGCAATTGACGTGACAATATGTATGTCATAGGGTTACACTCTGAAATGACAATGGTCTTTCTAAGCAGGATATAATGACGAAATATCTGTACAGCTTGAACAGAAGCCAAAGTTAGCTTCTCCACATAAGAATACTTAACTTCCGTATCATTGAGATTATGACTCAAATAATAGATCAGATGTTCAATCCCATCTTTGATGAACCTAGGTATTGCAACAATAATGCTGCAACTCCCAGGGCTACCAGCTTTACTTATCAACTCGGGGTTTGTACAAACTTGGAGGTGACAGTGCTATATGCACAAGTAAAAGTGAAGATACTGCTTGTTGTCACTGTTCATCTGGCAAGAGACCCCAGGGGTTCCAAGACATACTTCTATAGGGTCAGAAGAAGCTTAATTCTTTGATGGAAGGAGAGCAAACATATTCTAAGGGAGAGCTACTCTATTGCAGTAATGAAGAAAAAATCATGAAATACTTAAACCATACCATAACCTAACTAACCAATCAAATAACTATGCTAAGCAAAATTGCTAAATTAACGCTAATATAATGCTAATTATCTAAGTTGTAGAAGCAAAGAGCATCAAAACTAGACTAAGGTGTAAGTATAGAACTAAACTAATTCGGCTTTCAAGCGGAAGAGCAGTTGGAGGATGAAATTAGTGAAAGGAGGATGTGAGGGAGCAGTAGTGCATAAGAACCATTGGATTAGTTGGGTGAAAGGCAAATGAATGGCAGATATTGGATCGCAGGAGGTTATGTAGGTAGATGGGCGAATAGGGTTAACTAACAGGATGAACGATGGATATCTTATCACGAAGGCTTAAGTGAATGTATGGATGAACAAGGGAACAAAGCAAATGAATGGTGGAGATCTTGTCGCGAGGGATTAGGTGAGTGGATGGACAAACGAGGTTAATAGGAGATGAATGGCTGAGATCTAATCATGTGGGTGAAGTCAAGAGATGGATGGACAAGGCTAACAGGAGCGATGAACAGCTGAGATCTTATAGCGCAGGTGAAATCAATAAATGGATGACGGGGATCATATCGCGGGCAAAAGAAACGTGTGGAAATAAGGGAGTGGGTCTGTTATAGTCTAAATCTACCTCAGGTTGTAAGAAGGTAGAATTCAGGGTAACATCAAACCACGCTCAGCCTCGTAGCTAGCCCTACGAGGACAGGAGAGGGCTCTCTCCAGGTCAATCTCAGCAAAAGATAATCGATGGGGCTTGAGATGACTGAAATAAAAACTAATTTTAGGCTAGGTATGAAGTGCAAGGATTTGATTTTATTTTTTGGGGGTTTTGTTGGAATCAAGGGAAAGGCAAATTTGGGTCCGGGGATGAAGGCCAGTTTTGCAGAGTTTTGATTGGGGCAAGAAAGGCAATCGTTTTGATGCTTTGATTTGTAAAGATGGAGGGTTCAGACTGGTGAGAAGCTGAAGAGGGCAAGAGGGTATCAAGAATCCTCTTCAAACTGAAGAAAACATTGAAAATTAAACAAAACTAAAAGGCAGAGCACAACAAGCTAATGAATTCTACCTTTGTCACTCATTTGTTTAATTTCAGAAGAAAAAGAGAAAGGAAATGGTACACATAAATATCAGTGAACTTACAAATTACATAAAGAAGAACACCATCAAAACACAGAGCCACAAGGATCCCCAAAAGTGCTGCAAAACCTAGTCTTTCCTTTGCCAAAACTGCAGAAATCAAATGTACAATGGAGTGCCAAGCAATCCCAAGTGTCCAACTCTGAAAATGACTGAGAAATTACATGATATATACAAGCCTAACTCCTTCCCATGCCTCTAGGGGTCGAGCTCATCATTCTAGGCGTTGTTTCAACCATATCCAAACAAGGAACTGAAAAATAGGCAATGAAACAACTTGCCTCTATATGAAAGGAAATTGATTCATTCACTATCTTTTCATTTTTTAGTGAATGAATCTACATGGATGAGTAAAAATGTGCCAAAATTACATCAAAGTCATGAATTTACATCAAGATAAATCAAGAGTTACATGAAAATGGGAAACTAGTGAAAACTAGGCGAAATTCTGAGCTGCTGAGTGAAAAATAGGCCAAATTTCCCTATGCGCCGCGCCTGAAATATGTATGCATAACACAACTTTGAGGCTGATTTTTAGGGCCTTCCCAAAGTCCAAATTGAGCTCATGATAGCTTGTTGGAAAGCCCTACCTGTCTACTTTGCAACCCAGGTGGAATTTTTCGATTTGGTGTCCATTCTCCCCTCCAAAAATCCAATCTCCCAACACTGCTTCCTGTGGGTGCAAAAGGTGGCAGAAAGGTCATTTTTTGTGTGTTTTTGACCCTTTAGGCAACCCAGAACTTGATGAAATCCTTAGGTAATTCATGAGAATGCATAAATTTTCATAAAAAATCTAGAAATGCAAAGTTTTCCTCCAGAGGATCTCCCAATTATAAGCGCACGCCAAGTGGCGCTACGAGTTGGGCAGGAAAATTTGTTTTGAAGCCAAAAAAATTCAAAATTGACAAAATTTTCTCCAAATTTGCTGAAATTTGGACTGAAGGTCCATCATCAAGTATCATGCTTAGCCAAAGAAGCTTCAGCCAAGATTTAGAGCCTATTATGCCTTTTGCGTCGTTTTAGTGCCCTCCTTAGTCTTGCCTTCAGGATTTTGATCCTCGCTTTGCAAACATGAGTTCGTGCCCAATAATGGTTTTTCATGTGCCTGAGCATGTCCTTGTCCTTGTTTGCCTTCACCAATAGCTTCTCAAGATGAATGTTGACCCTCTCAAGCCAAATCTCTCGATCAACCTCTATCTCCTGCTGAATGGGTGTCATCTCATTTAGGCTTCTTTGGGCAGCCTGCCGGTCTTCACGGATGTTTTGCAACTCCATGACTGTATGCTGATCCTCCAATTGTTTGTTTCACTGCTCCAAATAGTTTATGACCCATTGAGCTCTCTGAAACTTGTCTTTCAATGCATCTATCTCGGCCTTCTGCTCCTGAATAATCTCCCTCAGCTTTGAGCTAGGAGAGCTCACATCATCATCGATGAGTATGAAATCAGTGTCTTGGCCTCCTGAAGGGCCCTCATCCTGCATAGGCTTCTTGCCTTTGTCCTGTACCTATACCTGTGCTGCTGATGATGGAAACAAGACCCCTTCCACCCCAGGTGGAGATAGTACTCGTCGGGCTGCTGCAAACAATCCTCTCATGCCTCTCTGATAGGTGACATATGTCGGCACACTAGTAGTCTCCACCTCCTGACCTCCATACCAATGTGAAGGTTCACCCGCATCATGGACAACCTCCTGATGAGCTGCTGAAGCTGTGAAGAACTCACGGGAAATGAAGTCTCCCTGTGTAATACCCTGCAAGCCAAGCTAATGTACAACAATGATCTTGATGAGCGCATAGTGGTAAATGCTGTTGTACTGCTGTTCAGGAGTCTTCTTCTGTACAAGAGTAGTCATCCTCTTCATGTTTCGGGACATGAAATATGGAATGTTCATCATCTTCACTCTCGTGAAATGCATCAATAATCTGATATGGTATGCATAGAGGCGTGAGAAGCGGCCCTCACAACTGAAGTATCTGATAACGAGTCTCATCAACAGCGCATAGGATTCTTTCAAAAACTGGAATGGGAACACCCTGCTGAGCTGTCTCACATAGCTGGCCCTGATGTATGGTTCATAATGTACTCTTTTTACCTATTGTCTTTTGTTCCACTCCTCACCTACATTTGGTATTCCTGTTGCTTGAGAAATGGTCTCTAGTGTCAAGGTGAAATTTACACTAGCAAGAGTTACCTGACCATCATGCAAATGTAAAACAAACAACCGAGCCAACTCCTGATGATGCTGAATTTGAGAAATCATCTCGCAATACTGAAAGCATGATTGTTGTTGGAAACATGCCATGGCAAGTGGGCAGGCTTGTAATTGAGTCAATGAGGTGGGATCTTCTCTGACATGTTTGCCACCCTTACGAGGCCTCCTCGGTGCATGAAGCTCTATGGTAGAATCAATGTCTTGTTCATATGATGACTCAGTGTCTGTCAGGTGTTACAAGTATATGCCAAGTGAATGTTTGACTTGTTGAAAATGAGAATTTGGTGCTTTGTTTCCAATTGCCAAATGTGTGCCAAATAGCAAAGGACACGGGGAAATATGGACAGTGGCTGTAGTGGAGCTTTTTCAAGTGAGATTTAAAATATAATTATAGTCAAATGTAATTATAGTCACTTGACTGTATTTAGGAATCTGGGGTTTGGGGATTTTTTGCAAACGATATGGAAAAGTGATAGTGATGGGAAATTGTAGCGTTTAGGGATAGGGATAAATGGGAATGAGTGACTTGGGATTATAAGGGAATATGGGATTGAAAATGATGATATGATTACAGTGATGGGAAAGGGAAATAGGAGTTGGATTATTTTGGCACCAAAGTCAAATTTTAATACTCAAACTCAAACCCTAAGAGCAGTTTTTCATAAGAGGATAGGGTTTAAATTTCGACATTCAAATTCTCCAAATCAAACTTTGAAACCACACCAAACACTATTCAATAACAATTGCAAGATTAGTCGGACTTACTTGGGGCAAATGGGAGCGAAAGATTTGAAATTTCTTTGAAGGCAATGACAAAATCTGCTTGTTGGCTCTGTGTGCCGTGCGCACAACCCAGTGTGCCGCGACCAGTATGTGTGCCGCACACATTGTAATTTACACAGTGATGTGCGGCTCTATGCACTGCGACTTGCCAATGCACTGCAACCTTCTTTCTGTGCGTCACGACTGAATTTCACCCACAGTCGGTTCTTCAAAACCCTGTTTTCATTCCTCCACAATTTGACTCGGCTTAATGATGTCTTTGGCATACCAATGGATTGTTCAAACACCACAAATATCTTATATTCCCAATGACTTTGATTTTTAATTTCAAATAACCCACTTTGTAATGTTTGCAAAACTTTGGCACTTTCACTTTTTAATACAAACTCTGATTTTGTTTCCACTTGATTTTTTGAGCTGAATGACGAAATTCTTGTTTATTTTTTGTAGGGATAGCTGACATGGAATTTGGCAAAGGCAACCAGGGCTGCGCCTGAAGAATTTGACAGCTGAATCTTTTTTGAAATTACATGGCATTTATTACAAAAGACGTAATTGACGATTTTTCTTCAAAACAGAGTTTTGAAGAAAAGTCATGATCGAGCATTATTACAATGAGATATTATTTGAAGCTCCCTCATGTGCCTACTGGAATTATTAGACATTTTGCAGACTGAATTAAGCGAAACCCTAGACCTAATGAACCCTAAAACCGTAAAATGACTCTTTGGTGAACAGAAAGTCAAGCATGACTACAACTGACTTGAAAATGGTTTTGATGAACTAAATTAGACCAGCAGGTACAAGACATGAGGAACATTGTAGGAATGCCACTACCGTCAGATGATCTATGCGCCTAATGGAATGTGAATGACTAGGCGGGACACCTAATATGAAATGCAACAAGAGGATTTAATCTCTGACGGAGGGATGGAAATACCAACTCTAACAGGGTCTTTAAGGCAGTAAGTATTTTCTTGCGTGCCCTTTAGGCTGTAAGTAGTATTTCGAAATTTCACGCGATTAGCCTTAATGCGTGACACATAGCACAAGAAAACCACTTTTCTTGTGTGCTCTTGGGCAGATAACGTTCGTGCTCTAATCCACTGGAGATTGCATGATGGTCGTTAGATCAGGTGGGGCTGATCAACAGTGGAGATCGGCCAACCTAGTTGGCGATTGGGTGAAGCGACAATTGTCGGATCAGGCAAGGCAGATCGACGGTGGAGACTTAAATCTCATAAAGTGATCGGGTGATGTGAGAGCTGTCGGATCAAGGGACAGATCGACGGTGGAGATTAAAGCTCATAAAGTGAGTGGAAGACTCCACTCGAGGTAGCAATTAGAGAAAATAGTGAATTGGACGGTGATTGTGAAGGTTTGTTGGTGATTGGATGATGAGGAAGTGATGAATGAGGAAAGTGTTGGAGGCGGTTTCAAATGAAAATGACAGAGAAAACTAGTGTGGGTGAACAAATAACTGCATTAAATAGAGAACTCCATAGCCCATGTGAGAACCATAGACCTGTGTTTTTGGGGCTGCTAAAGGGTCCCTTCCTCAAGTCATGGTCCCTGAGGGAGGAGATGAGGCCGACACACCTGCACACAACCTGATAGTGATCGTTTTCCTCTAACTAACCTGTGAACTGAAAGAAGGAATAAATGGAAGTAAACTACAGCAAATGCAGCTACTGAAGAGGAAAACCATGCTTGATCTATGCTATATTGTTGTAATGAAAGTGCAACTACTTAAGCAAATAAACAATGAAAATCATAAGGATACTTAAGCAAATGAATAGAAAACCATGAAACTACTTAAGAAAATAAACAGAACAGAACTCTATGCTAGCATACATTTATAGTAAAGAGGAGTTGTGGCTGCTTGGGTCGGGCCCTAACCCAAGAGCTTCAGCCCTCAGAGTTAACTCAGAGTTGGCTTAAACAGAACTCATTCTTATTATAAAAACCATGGATTATAGATAAAATTGTCACAAGTCTTTGCAGCTCAGAAATAAAATAGAGTTTTACAAATGAAGTCTGAATCCTACTGAGGTCCTAAGGCTCTCTATTTATACATTTGAAGTCTCTAACAACTTCCTTCCCACTAGGGAGGCTTGGCCTCCAGCTCAAGAAAAATTGGTTTTCTGTCCTTTTCCTTTGCTTGGCTATCTTCTAGTCCTTAAAGTGATGGTTGTTTGTACTCTAGGCTGATGGAGGAATATCCAAATGGAGGGGTAGTAAATGAGGAGGGTTGACCTCGTACAATTAATCTCCCTTGTCCCATTCGAGTCTTTTCCATAGTTCTTTTCTTTTACCCTTTATACTTGCATTTTTCCTTTCTTTTATCCTTTATTCCTGTATTACATGCACATTAGACCACAAAGCCAAATATCCAACTCTAACTCATTTCATAAACAAAATATAATCAAAAGTATGCAATAAGTTGTGAGAATAGTTGGTTTGACTAAGCTAGGAGGTGACTTAAGGCCAATTAAGACCCATATACTTACTCAATGATGAGGCTCATCATCACCCCCCTACTGAAAGTGTTGCTCATCTTCTGACCAACTTAATCAATTTCCATGTCCTTCATGGCTCTGGTAGCCTCTCTGACATCCCATGCTTTTGTTGTGGTATCTTCTTTTTGTTCATAGAAGCCTGCCTTCCTTTCTACTTCCTCCCATTGCCTCTTTTCCTCTTCTTCTTTTCTCCCTTCTAGCATCCCTAGGAGTAGTGGTGGACTGAGTTTTAGGCCTATCTAATTGACCTTCAACCTTTGCATTGATTGCGCATACATAGGTGTCCTGTTGAGTGCTTTTCTCAACCTTTGAGGGGAGTGATATTCTCTGATCTTCAAGTTGGGTGGCAATGTGTTCCATCTCCTTTAGCAGGCATGTATATGATCATCTCTTAGCAGCCTAAACATATCCTCAAAATGTGAAATTTCTTGCTTTTGGGAAACAAGCTATCTATGTGCTAACTAAGTATTATTTGCAATTAGATTATGGGTGTTGATTAGGGCCATGGTATTTGATTGTTCAGCTCTGATGAAAAGAGGTTCATTTTTCTTTCTGGCCAATATTCTTTTCATCTCTCCAGCCCTTGACTCCTCATGGTTCATCCATGATGCCAAAGCCATTAATTGTAGATCTCTTAGCTTTGCATTAGGATCCCAAATATTCATGTCTGTGAGGGCCACATTGTACAAGTAAAACTCAGTCATTTTGGCCCTACCTTCTAGTGCACTGTGATCACAAAGATCAATAAACTATCTGCAGTCCTGAAATGGCATGGTGCTCCTTTGTGCTAGTGTTTTAATCTGAAATTGCAGCAATTGTTCTTTGAGGTAAGGAGTATAGGATTTAGCTAGAATCCTACACTGGATGGCCTCTAAGGAGAGGTTCACCATACATGCTAGATGGTTTTCCTTTTCCTACAGCTATCCTCTCTATGTTTCTTATCTTCTTCCTTTTGCTGTTATTTCTCATCTCCATCAGTTTCTTCCTTTGTTTCAGCATCATCCTCCTTGTGTTTCAGCATGTTCCTGTGTATTTGTTTCTTCTTCATCCATCTCATCCCATCTAGCTCTGTATCTTCTTCTTGTTTTTCCTCCTCCTCACTAACAGAAGGACTAACATCATAGATGAGGGTTTTGATGTCATCCTATGCTGGTAAGTCTCTGAAGACTGACCATTTTATAGAGATCCAGAGGTTTTGGAGGGCATCCTTAATGAGGATCCTGATCAAACCATGGTGAGCCAACTGTTGGGAATTCCCTTCCTTTACTTTGCTGCTAGAGTCTATGAGTGATTGCATCAAGAAATAGGGTATGCTGAGTCTTTGGTGAACTGGTGTTTCTACCCCAAATCTTAATTCTTCAAGAATTCTCAAATGGTTGCCATAACAATATTGTATTTATGGACTCTTGCATTCTCTTTTGACTTATTAAAGAATTTCCTTTTTGCCACCTTTTCACTTATAAACCAACTACCTCTTAACCTTTACAACTTTTGATCAAATGATGCATATGAGTGAGTGAGTGGGATACTTACCTGTGGGCTTGATGCCATGTTGCAGTTGTCAAAGACCAGAGGTGTTGATGATGGTTGTTCTTTTTCCTCCTATGCTACCTGTTGATGGTTTATTAGCTTTTGCAGGTGTCTGTGACTGAGGATTTGATGTTGTTGCTACTGTGGAGCTCTTGGATTTGATGTTGTTGCTGTTGTGGAGCTCTTGGATTTGATGTTGTTGCTTCTGTGGAGCTCTTGGATTACTACTTGGCAATGTTTGGTGTCTCCTTTAGAATTTCTTGATCATGTTGTTGGCTGGTGTTGTGAGGATGCTGTAATGAATGGATAGAAGGAGTAGGAGTGTATGTGGATGTAGGGATGATGGTAATGGATGAGGTTATTGGTTAGATCATGTATATTATGAATTTTGGGGACCTAACCAATCTACCATTCAGGGTATCCTGTAGAAAATATAATCTTTACCTGAATTGAAGTAATGAAGTGAAAAACAATGGAATTCATGGAGGGATGTATGGTAAGGAGTGGAGGAGATGAATATATTTTAGGCAGGGATCCCTTTAGATCTTTTATCTTCTCCTTGATTGTCTTTCTCACCCACCTACAAATAACCATTATGTTTTTTTTTTATTATTACATTTTTTTTTTAAACACCTAGGCTGCCTCAGAAAGGTTTTCACCCTAGATATCTGCCCTGGGCACCTCAAGGAAGGTTTTAACCCAGGTATCTTCTTACTTTTTTTCATTTTTCTCATCCTTGGGCCACCTCATGAGGTTTTCAAACCAAATACGGGACTCAGGCACCTCATGGAGGTTTTCACCTGAATCCTTATTCCTTTGTTTTTTCCTTTCTTAGTGACCTGATGAGGGAGGAGCTGGAACTTGCTCTACCATCATCATTGTCTTATTGATACTATCAATGAACTCTTTTTTTTTGATAAAGGCCTCTTGTACATTTTCAATCTGTGTCCATTAACTAGCAATGGAATGGCTTCTTCATAAATAGTTCTGATTTTCACTGAACCATTGTCATGGCATTTTTCCACCATATAAGGTCCGAGCCATCTTGTCCTTAGCTTGCCCTTGAAGTCTTTATACCTAGAATCATATAAAAATGCCCAATATCCCTCTTGAAATTGATTCTCCTTAATATGTTTGTCATGCCAGATATTCCTCTGAAGCTAAACTATCTCTGTATGTAGGAGGGCCTACATTCTGAATTCATCCAAGCCATTCAAATGTAACAACCTTTCTTTCTATGCATGAATGAGATCCAAATCTAGTTGAGCTGCCATCCTCAATGTGTTATATTCAAATTCAATGGAAAACAAAGCCTTTTTCCCATAGACCAGCTCATAGGGTGTAAATCCAGTGGTGGTCTTCCATGTTGTATTATAGGCCCAGGTGGCCTCAACTAGTCTCTCTACCCAATCCTTCCTACGGTTTCTCACTACCTTCGCTAAGATGTTCTCTAGTGCCCTGTTGGTCACCTCCACTTGCCCATTAGATTGTGGATGATAAGGAGTGGAGGTTCTATGCTTGATTTTGTGATGGCTGAGCAGTTCTTCAATCATGTTGAAGGTAAAATGGTTGCCTTGGTCTGTGACTAGCTCTCTAGGGTACCCAAATTTGTAGAATACATTCTCCCTTAGGAACTCAGCCACCTTCTCTTCTATTGCTACCTTAATTGCCTTGGTTTTAGCCCACTTAGTCAAATAATTAGTGCACACAATGATGTGTTGTTTTTCCTTTGAAGGAGGGTTGATAGGCCCAATGAAGTCCATGCCCGACTTGTCAAATGGCTTGAACGTCACTTGAGGTTGTAGGGGCATTTCATCTCTTGGAGTAGGCTTTCCCATCCTCTAGCACTGATCACACTGACTAATATACTTTTTCACATCCTCACGAAGAGTAGGCCAATAATAGCCTACTTGCAACACTTTGAATGTTGTCCTCTTTGTTGCAAAGTGACCTCCACAAGGCCCATCATGACAGGTGAGAAGGATGTCAAAGACGTCCTCTTCCCTTACACACCTTCTAAAGATTTGATCTGGGCCAAGTTTGAACAGATTCCCCCCAATCCAGGTGAAAGGGGAACTTTTCCTAACGATCTTGCTCTTTTCTTTAGAGGGAAAGTTTGGTGGGAAATATGTTGATACCAAATAGTTTTCTATATCAGCAAACCATGGGGAGAGAACTGAAATAGCAAACAAATGCTCATCTGGTAACTGGTCATCCACCATTCCTTCTTCATCTGCAGGCTTATCAACAATAGTTAGATTGAACTACTGTAATAGAAGCAACCATCTTATGATTCTAGCATTCACATCTGGTTTTTTCATTTAATATTTGATTGCAGCATGATCCTATGCACAAATGTTTGATAGCCTGTAATATAATGCCTAAATTTGTTCAATTAATTCACAACAACTAGGAGTTCCTTTTTGGTCATAGTATAGTTTAGCTTAGCCTTTGATAGGTTCTTACTGATAAAATAGATGGCATAGGGCAATTTCTCCTCTTCCTGACCTAAGGCTACTCCTATGGCTTTGTGTGAGGCATTAGTATGAATATGAAAAGGGAGGGCCTAGTTTGGGCCTCTAAGAATTAGTACAGTGGTTAACTTACCCTTTAGGATGTATAAGGCCTCTTGCTAGCTCTTTGACCATATAAACTCAGAATATTTGGCCAACAACCCAAACAAAGGAGAGGCCAACTTGCTGAAGTCCTTTATGAACCTTTGGTAGTATCTAGCTAACCCTAAGAAACTCCTGACATCTCTCTACTTTTGTGGAGGTGGGACCCTTTGGATGATTGCTATTTTGTTTGCGTCCACCTGTAGTCCTTGCTGAGATATTGAATGACCTAGCATGGTCCCTTCAATCATTAAGAATTCACATTTTTCTGGACTGAGAGACAGGTTCATTTCAATGCATTTATGCAATACTTTGCCTAGGTTAGTTAGGGCTTCTTGAAAATCATAGCCATAAGGTATAAATTCATCCATATAGATTTCCACAGCATCATGTACTAATTCAGCAAAAATACTCAAGACTGTTCTCTAGAAAGTGGCAGGAGCATTGCATAGGCCAAAAGGAAGGACCCTATAGGCAAACGTACCCCAAGGACAGGTGAATGTGGTCTTATCTTGGTCTTCTTGGCAGATTTGGATTTGGTTATACCCACTAAATCCATCTAGGAAAGAAAAGAATTTCTTCCCTGCCAGGCCATCTAGAATTGGTCAATGAAGGGTAGGGGAAAATGAGCCTTCTTTGTGGCTTTGATCAACTCCCTATAATCCACACAAATCCCCCACTTACCATTTTTCTTGGGAACTAGCACTAAAGGAGAGACCCACTCACTGTCTGAGATAGGGTAAATGAATCCTGCATCTAGCAGTTTTTGCAACTCTTCTTTGACTATGTCTTTAAGAGATGGATTCATCCTCCTTTGTGGTTGCCTGATTGGCTTGCAACCTTCTTTGATGTATATGTGGTGAGTACACACTGAGGGGTGTACTCCCTTCATCTCCTTATAACTCCATGCAAAGGATTCTAGGTTCTCTCTCAACATGTTGCATAGCTTTTCCTCTTCTAAAGAAGAATGAGATGGATTAATGTTCAGAGTTTTCTCTGGGTCAAATTCTATGGTTTTGACACAGAGTGGGTTGGAATTGGCCAAGCATAAGTCAATTGGATGATTTTTCAGGGTTTCCCTTACTTCTTCTTCTAATGGAAATGAACTAGGAGTTGGACTTTAGAGTAAGTGTTCAATTAAATCAACCTCATCTTGTTGTCCTCCTCCTATGGTTGTTTCAAAAGTATAAAGTTGGGCAAAATAAACCTCATCCTCTTCCTCGTCCTCTAACCATAAAGGTAAATCATGCTCTAGGGTAGGTTGAGCAGGAGGGTATAGGACTAACTGTTTGGACATATGCCCATTCTTGATGGTCATATTCCTAGCTCTGCAGCTAATGTAAGCATCAACTGTGGCCAACCATGGCCTCCCAATGATGAGAGGGTAACCAATAAGCTTAGCCTTAGGTTGGAGAACTAGGAAATCTGCAAGGTACTCCCAAAAGTCAATGGAGACCATCACATCCTCAACAATTCCCTCAGGGGTGACTGTGGAACGGTTTGCAAGTTGCAGAACTATTATTGTCTTCCTCAATGAGCCTTGGAGGTTGAGCTTGAGCATGGTGTCCTTAGTCATCACATTAATGGCAACCCCAAGATCAATGAGAGTGTGTGGGACAATGGTGTCATTGATGTGCACATCTACTACAGGGCTTCTAGGCTCCAAATATTTTGGACATATTACCTGCCCCAGCATTAAGTCAGACAACTACCCAATGACATTAATGGTAGGGTGATCCATTTTTCTTCTTCCTGGATGCTTGAAGCACTTCTCCTTAATCAACTTATTGTAAATGGGAACGTCTTTGATTGCCTAGAGAAGGGGGATCTTTACACATATATTTTTTAATTCTCCCAGAAGTTTAGTTTCTTTTGGGGTAGGCTAGAGTGGTTGGGCTAGTATTTCAGGAAAGGGTGGATTTACTTTAAGGTTGCTTTCCTCTCTTTCTTCGTAAACCTCCCTATGTTGAGAGGGAGGTTGGTTGTCTGCAAGAATTTTCCCAGATCTTAGGTTGATCTCCTAGATTTCTACAACATAAGTTGGGTATGATGTCTCTCCATTGTATGCTTGTTGAGCCTACCTATTGTTTGGGTTTGGATTTGGTTGGGCAAGCATCTGGGGTTGCTTAGGTGGAGCAGAGTGTAGGAGTTATGGTTAGGTAGGTGGTGGAGGCAATAGGGCTGGAACATTGTTGAATTGGGGCCTCCACCCCTGGGGTGGGGTATTCAACTAATGTTGTGGCTGAACATAAGGTTGAAATGACTGGTTGGCTGACTGGGATTTATATTGAGATGCATAGGACCAAAAAGGGGGTGTAGGCTAGGAAGGATGAGCAGGGGGTCCCCAAGAAGGTATAGATGTGGTTTGGTTGTGTTTGTAATATGCATGGGATGGCCCTTGCATACCGTGCTGGTATGGTCTAGGCCCAGGAGGTCTCCTTTGGTTGATGTAGCAAAGCTTCTTAGTGATCCCTTTAGCTCCTTGATATACATCTTTGAGTCCAGGTAAAGAAGGGAACTTGTCTATGGAGTGGTTTTCTTCACATATTGAGAAAATATTAATACAGTTCAATGGACATGCGTTCCTAGGATGCCTCCTAGTGTATCTATGACAAAAGATCACCAAGGCTCTCTCTACTTCCTCTTGCTTCCTTTTGATGTTCATGATGTCCAATTGCAAGGCAAGGGTTTTCAGCATATCACTTTTGAAATCTTCTAGCATATTTCCAATTTCACCCTTGATGGATAAGTTAGAGGATGATGTATTGGACATAGGTTGACGACCCCTACCCTTTTTCCTGGCTGACCTAGAATTGTTTCTAAAGACAGTCTTAATATCCTCATAGGGTAATTGGTAGCCATATCCTCCTACTATCATATGTAAGGTATCTAGAAGATCCTCCCTTACGCCTCTAAGCAGGACCAACTTTAGTGACTCGGGGTTAAGTGTGCACCTCACTCTTTCGTAACTGAGCTGGAATCTTTCTTCATAGTCTTCTAAGGATTCATCCTGGCCTATGGTCATCCTGAAAATCTCTTCTTTAGTGTCCTTTAACCTATATTTGTCCCTATATTTTTTGTTAAAAGTCTGTTGCTTCTGAGCCCAAGTTGTGATGCTATCTCTAGGTAAACCCATGAACCACCGCAATGTTGCATCCTTGAGGGTTGATGGAAACAATTTTAACTTTTTCTCATCATCTGTATAGTCATAGGTTCAACATATAATAACAAACTAAAATAGGAAAGTGTCAGGGTCTTCTGTGGTCAGGCCATGGAAATGAGGTAGAGCAGAGGGGCTTATATTCTTCATGTTAGTGTCCCCATTAGTTTCCCCAATGGGGAAGGCACTCTCAATTCTCTCTCTATCTCCCCTGTCATTTTGGTTTCCAGCCATTGGTTCAGTAGCAATGGTTTCTTCCTCTTCTTATTCACTTTTAGGTTCTTCAAATATGTAACGTTTCTCACCTAAGGTTCTTCCACTTCATAGTCACTGAAGAAGAGAGAAGGTTGACTGTTGGATGCAGTGGGGGTATTTGTCAAGAATTTACCTGAATTGTCCCTATTCCTACGAGGCATGAAAGGAAATGTTTTTGGGTTGGTTTTTGTAAGATTTTGTTAAAGCTAGAAAGTACTTGCAGAATAGAAAGGAAAGAAGATAATGAAAACTGAAAGAAAGAAAGATACTACATTAATTTTGTAGAAATAAACTAATGGAAGAAAGTTGAAGACTAGAAGTAGAAGAAAGCAGTAATTACTTCTACTTAGACATCTCCCCGACAACGGCGCCAAAAAGTGATGAGCCTAGGTATTGCAACAATAATGCTGCAACTCCCAAGGCTACCAAATTTACTTATCAACCAAAGGTTCATACAAACTTGGAGGTGACAGTGCTATATGCACAAGTAAAAGTGAAGATACTGCTTGTTGTCATTGCTCATTTGGAAAGAGACCCAGGGGTTCCAAGCCAGACTTCTATAGGGTCAAAAGAAGCTTAATTCTTTGATGGAAGGAGAGAAAACCTATTCTAAGAGAGAGCTACTCTATTGCAGTAATGAAGAAAACAACATGAAATGCTTAAACCATACCATAACCTAACTAACCAATCAAACAACTATGCTAAGCAGAATTGCTAAATTAACACTAATCTAATGCTAATTATCTAAGTTGTAGAAGTAAAGAGCATCAAAACTAGACTAAGGTGTAAGAAAAGAACTAAACTAACTCGAATTTCAAGCGGAAGAGTAGTCAGAGGACGAATTTAGTGAAAGGATGACATGAGGGAGAAACAGTGCATAAGAAACATTGGATCAGTCGGCTGAAAGGCAAGTGAATGGAGGAGATTGGATTGCAGGAGGTTATGTAGATAGATGGGTGAATAGGGTTAACTAAAAGGATGAACGGTGGAGATCTTATCGCGAAGGCTTAAGTGAATGGATGGACGAACAAGGGAACAAAGCAGACGAATGGCAAAGATTGTGTCATGAGGGATTAGGTGAGTGGATGCACGAATGAGGTTAACAAGAGATGAATGACCGAGATCTAATCACACGGGTGAAGTCAAGAGATGGACAGATGAGGCTAACAGGAGCGATGAATGGCTGCGATCTTATTGCGCGGGTGAAGTCAAGAGATGGACGGTGGAGATCATATTGCGGGGAAAAGAAACGTGCAGAAATGAGTGAGCGGGTTTCTAAGGTGGTAAGTAGTTTCTTGCGTGCCCTTCAGGCTGTAAGTAGTATTTCTAAATTTCATGTGATTAACCTTACTACATGACACGTAGCACGAGAAAACAACTTTTATTGCGTGCTCTTGGGCAGATAATGTTCATGCACTAATTTGCGTGAGATTGCGCAATGGTCATTAGATTAGGCAGGGCTAATCAACGATGGATATTAGTGAAGCTAGTTGGCAATCAATTGAAGCAACAACCGTCGGATCAGGTAAGGCAAATTGACATTGGGACTTAAAGCTCATAAAGTGATCAGGTGACGCGATAGCCGTCAGATCAAGGGACAAATCAATAGTGGATATTAAAGCTCATAAAGTGAGTGGAAGACTCCACGTGAGGCAGCAGTTGGAGAAAATAGTGAATCGAACGGTGATTGTGAAGGTTTGTTGGTGATCAGATGGTGAAGAAGCGATGCATGAGGAAAGTGCTGGAGGTGGTTTCAAATGAAAATGACATAGAAAACCAGTGCAGGTGAACAAATAACTACATTAAATAGTGGACTCCATAGCCCATGTGAGAACCAGAGACCTTCATTTTTGGGGTTGTTGAAGGGTCCCTTCCTTGAGTCACGGTCCTAGAGGGAGGAGATGAGGCCGACACCCCTGCGCACAACCTAATAGTGATATTTTTCCTCTAACTAACTTATGAACTAAAAGAAGGCATAAATGAAAGTAAACTATAGCAAATGTAGCTATTGAAGCAGATGAATAGGAAAACCATACATGATCTACACTATATTGTTGTAATGAAAGTACAATTACTTAAGCAAATAAACAATGAAAACCATAAGGCTACTTAAGCAAATGAACAGAAAACCATGAAACTACTTAAGCAAATAAACATAATAGAACTCTATGCTATCATACATGTACAGTAAAGAAGAGTTGTGGCTGCTTGGGTCAGGCCCTAACCCAAGAGCTTTAGCCCTCGAAGTTAACTTAGAGTTGGCTTAAACAGAACTCATTCTTATTATAAAAACCATGGATTACAGAGCAAACTGTCACAAGTCTTTACAGCTCAGAAATAAAATAGATTTTTTATAAATGAAGTCAGAATCCTATTGAGGTCCTAAGCCTCTCTATTTATACATCTGAAGTCTCTAATGACTTCCTTCCCACTAGGGAGGCTTGGCCTCCAACTCAAGAAAAACTGGTTTTCTGTCCTTTTCCTTTGCTTGGCTGTCTTCTAGTCCTCAAAGTGATGGTTGTTTGCACTCTGAGCTGATGGAGGAATATTCGAATGGAGGGGTAGTAAATGAGGAGGATTGACCTCCTATAATTACTCTCCCTTGTCCCATTTGAGTCTTTACCAAGATCTTTTCCATAGTTCTTTGCTTTTATCCTTTATACCTACATTTTTCCTTGCTTTTATCCTTTATTCCTGTATTACATGCACATTAGACCACAAAGCCAAATATCCAACTCTAAGTCATTTCATAAAGAAAATATAATCAAAAGTATGCAATAAGTTGTGAGAATAGTTGGTTTGACTAATCTAGGAGGTGAATTAATGCCAATTAAGACCCATATAATTACTCAATGATGAGGCTCATCAATCTTCTTCTTGGACTAAAACCATAGCAATGGTTGTATCTACAGTGATGAGATACAGGAAATAGTCATTCTGATAATTAGGGGAATACATTAATGATGCTCGGATCAGGGTATCTTTCAGAGCATCAAAGGAATCTTGCGCAACTTGGTCCCAATGGAAGGGAATTCCCTTTTTCGAAAGACGAGTAAATCCTTTTGCCATTTCGGCATAGTTGGGAATGAATCTCCTTAGAAAGTTATCCTTCCCTTGGAGTCTCTGTAACTGAAGTAAATTGGAAGGTGGAGGCAGATCAATAATTGCCTTAACCTTTAACGGGTCGAGTTGAATTCCTATTTTGGACACTACAAAACCAAGTAAATGACCGGAACCAACACGAAATACAAATTTATGTGGATTGAGTCGAATTTTGTAGTGTCGGCACCGTAAAAAGATGGCTCTCAAATGTTGCAGGTGATCATCTTGTTTCCATGAATGAGCAGGTAAGTCATCTAGATAAGGTTGAATGATGTGTTTGATGTTGTGGAAGGCATAATTCATTGCCCTCTAAAAAGTTGCCCCAACGTTCTTCAAACCAAAATGGAGTTTCCTATATGCGAATGTGCCCCAGGGAAAAATAAAGGCAGTTTTAGATTGGTCTTCCGAGTGAATATTGATCTGATTATAGCTGGAAAACCATCCATAAATGAAGATATTTCACATCCGGTACATTCATCAATTATCTGGTCGATAAAGGGAGTGGGTTAGTTGTATTTTGGATAAGCATGATTAACATCCCTATAATTAATAGACACTCGTATTGTTCCTTGTTTCTTCATGACAAGAACAATCGGTAAGAGGAATGGGGTATATGAAACCAACATGTAAAAGTTTTTCAACTTCTGCTTTTATGGCAACAACCTTCTTCGGATGAATAGGATGGAGGCGCTATTGTACTGGCTTGACATCAAGATACATTTTAATCTCGTGTTCAACTATACTAGAATCAATACCTGGCATTTCCTCATATGACCAAGCAAATATATCACGGAATTCATGAAAAAGAGCATGATAAGTTTCAAGTTCCGATGGAGAACAAGATTTGCCAACATGGATGTTTTCTACAATTCCAGGTTTGGTCGAAATATCGATAGAAATGGTTTCTTTGATATTCGATAAGTTTTGTTCGGAATCAACTGTGTCTATAAATACAGAATTTGAAAGGAAATCAATGATTGAAGGGTGATTTAGTTCATTTGGAATATCTTCTATGTGATCTGGAAGACGGCGTCAATGATGATAATCTACCCATGGTTCTTCTTATATCATCATTGATTGGATGATTCCTTAATCAGTAGAAAATATACGTGAAAAAGGACCAGAGGAAGTACCATATTCTAACGAACGATCAACCCATACAATCGGTGATGATGGATTTGGATTTGTTGCACAAGACAAAAATATTGATTTCTATGCAAGCTCAATTGGGCTTAGCAGCATGGTTTCATTATGCATATGAACTTCAATATTATTGGAAATCTTCTATGAGTCAGATAAGCGAAAGATATCATGTTATAGGTCTCAACTTTTGCAACTTCCGCCATTTGTGATGGTGACAGTGCTGAAAAGGTGCCCATTAGGGAATAATCTTTGAAGATACCTACTCCAATGTTTTGAAGAGATAGCGGAGGTCTGTGAACTAATGGAACGCTTCCAGTTGCCTATGAACTAGAGGTGAAGAAGGCGAGTTGATCAATTTCTGTGATTCCTCCTTTATGAGGGAAAGTGATCATACGAAAGTATGTCTAAACCACAGCAGCCATAGCATAAACCCACGATCTTCCTAGTAAAATATTGTAGTCAAGGGGTCCATCAACGACCTCAAATACAACAGTTAAAGTCCCCCCCCCCTAGTTCTATCTACAAGTTACTTAAAATTCCATAAGGTTTATAAGTGAGACCGTCAAAAGATTTTAATGTCGTAGGTGATCATGACATCTGTGGTGAGCTAAGTGTTTTCCAGCAATTCATTAACATGATACAAGTAGATGTACCTTCATCAACAATGGTTTGGTGAATGAGGTGATTCAAAGCATTTACCTGGATCAAGAATGCTAACTGTGCTGGTAATTGTGGCGTATAACCCACATGGTTAAAAACTATGAGATTGGAATCCGTTGGATCAATTCCACCAATTGTTGACAATAAAGCATGCTTTTGGGAGGGACAATTTTGAAGCACCTCAAGCATTGACATAGCAGAAGGTGACTGAGCCAAATCTTCTACTATGTTATAATTTTGCATTGCTTGAGCTCGAGGGTTGAATGTAGATTTATGAACAACTCCCTTAGGTAGTTTTATTGTTAACTCTGGTGCAATGGAGTTAGACGAAGTTGAAGTCAAAGTATTAGATTGATCTATAGCCTGTTTATTCGACAATGACGGTGGATTACTGTAATATTTACTTTGTGTAGTCACCAAAACATCAGTCTTAGGCTTAGTGGCAAATAGCATAAGAACTTGTGAAGTGGAAGCATGATCTGTAGCAGCTAAATGAGTCTTTGGGTTTGGAAAAAGGTCTATCAACACAGTGGATGTACTAGAAGTCTTAAGAAGTTTTGAGACTTCAGAGCAGTGAGGACATTCTCGCGTAAAGTGATCCTCATTACAAATTAAACATGGGTAACGAGGTTTCCTAGCCGAAGAAGAGGAATCAGATGATTTCTCTTGAGGGGGAGAATTTTGTTTCTTTTTAGTTTTCCCCTTTTTCTTACTTCCAGGTTGCTTTTCATTTTTACCTTTGTCAGATGACCAAACATTTATTTCAGAAGCAAGTGTATTATTAGGTGTATTAGAGGATTGATTTGAAATAGAAAGTGTTTGACTAGATGGTCTACTTGTTGTTTGAGTGCTTGAAGAACCTATCACACCATCACTGGCATGAGAGTCCTTACTGGATGGAGGTGGTGGAACAGTAAAAGTTGGTCTAGGTGCATTTGGAATCTTATCATAGAGCATGTCAGACTGGGTGTAAATCAAGTCTAAGTATTGGGCCTGAGCAATCACTTGCTCTTCAATAACAACTCCTCCTTTAGACACATACTCGGTGATAGATGGCAACAAGGATTTAATAAACCACTCAGCTAAAAGCTGATCAGGAATAAATGTTTTTACCATTCAACGTCGATGACACCACTCATGAATATGATCAGAAATGTGAGTAGAAGTGGTCTATTTAAAGTTGGTCAACAGTTCCATTCCAATTTCATATTTGATGGGTAACTAGAAATGGGTTAAAAATGTAGTGGCTAAGGCTGTGAAGTTGTCAAATGAAGCTCGTGGTAATTCAATATACCACTTTGCAGTCGGACCAGTGAGCATTCGTTGGAAATGACATAGTCTTACTGAATCATCATTTAGGGAGTTGGATGAACACCATAAATGAAAAGTCATAACGTGATTGGATGGATCTTCTCCAGGGTTTCCATTGAACTTAGGAATATCAGAAGGAAATTTGTGTGGAATCACCGTCCATCAAGCTGAATAAAGAATGGGATCATTGGTAAGTTGATTTAAATCCGGTAATTCAAGTGTTGCGACGAAAGGCAACTGTCAGTTTAGGTCAGGTTAAGCGTAAGCAAGGTAAGATGGAATTTCCTGGGAAATAAGCCTTTGCATAATAGCATAAGGAATCTATTGCTGGTAACCTTGATAGGGGTAGGTTTGTTGAGTATATACAGTATAAGGTTGTTGTTGGGAACCAGGATAAATTTGATGTTGACCAAAACTAGCATAGGCTTGGTGACTAGAACTTGGGTAAGCTTGTTGTTGAACAAACCCAGCATAGGCTTATTGACCAAGTACAGGATAAGTTTGGTGCTATTGGAATTATTGTTGTTGGTATTGTGGCTACCACAGTTGTTGATACAATGGTTGTTGCCCACCAGTATAAGTTTGACCAGGTTGTGGATAAATTGGACCAGTATAAGTCTGAGTCATCCCAGTTAATGGTAAACTGACCTGAGGTTGTTGGATTCCAGACACAAACATTTGTTGTAAAATGGCCTGAGAAGACTAAGTCTATAGACCTGAAACTTGAGGGTAAGATATTGAAGGACCAGCTTGCAAAGGTTGAGATACAATCAACTCAACTTACGACTGTGGTAAATTTGTAAAGACAAGCATAGTAGGTATGGATGAAACAGGTTTTATTGGTTGTGATGAATACACAAGCCTTGGTTGAACAGGCATTGTAGGCTGCCATTGACAAATAGTCATTCCAGAATAAGTTGGACCTAAAGATGACGGTATACTGCCATATGGTGGCCCCCCAGAGTATGGAGAATAAGCAGATTGGGCATATTGTTCTCCATATGGAGGTAATCCAGTGTTAAGTGGATACATTGGATGGTAACGAGATGGACTAAATGATATTAACTTGATGGATCAAACTGTTCAGTATCTGTAAGTGAATAACTAGGTAAAATTCCTGTGGATGACATTGGTGAACACCATGGAATAGAAGAAACACTAGAGTGAGTTCCATATAATGATTGGTAACCCAGTGGGATGGATGGATCGCCATACAGATGTTACTCAGGTGTTGCGGTAAACATCGAAGAAGTAGCGATAGTAGATGTTGTCGCAACTGTAATAGATGATACAGTCTGGGATGTTGTTTCACCCATAGTCAAATGACCCAATAAATTTTCTAATGAATCTACAAGAGTTTGAAAGTAAACAAGATCAAGAGGAGTAGTATAAGTTAACTGAGGAAAAGAAGGATAAAGATAAAGCCCTGGTCTAAAATGAGTTGGAGTTCTAGGTGAAGTTTCTTCTTCAAATTCATCTTCAATAGCAATCAAACTGGGTGGAAGGATTTCACTGTTAGGTCCATAATATATTTCCAGTGTTTGACTCTACAGTAAAGGTGAAGTCTCAACAACTACATATGTCTAAGGATAAATCGACTGATCATCCTCCAGTACGAGAAAAACTTCGGGTTGTTCAACTTTGGGATCCAAGTGTTCTGGTAAAAGAACAACAGGTTTAGGATGAATTTCTTGAGCAACTTCTGGTTGAGGATCAACTTCTTGTTGGACAACTTCAGTTACCATTTCACTAAGTTCACTTTCAATGTCCTCAGGTAATTGTAAAGGTTCCACTTCAGTAGTAGATAAACCAGTAATAGTAGGAGTAATTGAAATCACAGTACGTACTGGTATAGGTGACTCTGGTAAATTAGATGAAGAACAAAAAATTTGTGATGTACTGGACTCAGTTAAATGAGATCGCTTTCGCTGATAAGGTGTAGCTTTAGGCGGTAAAGGTGGTTTACTCGCTCTCCTATGCGAACGACAGGGTAAAGGTTGATTTTATTCCACAATTGCTAATTGATTTTATTATAAAAGGAAATAAACAAAAAGAGGGTAATCTATGCAAAAGAATTACCAAGTAACTGTGAACTGCAATATATGCCTCAGTGGAGCCAAGGACTTAACATACGCGCAAATAATCTCCCCGAATGTTGTTTTCGGTGTATCATAGTATACAAGGTGGCTGACTCGGTTACCTATGGATGGATAGAAACCTAATGTATTCCTCCCAAATATACCTGAAAGTACGTGGAGGCCCAATTCATGTTAGCACTGTCTAATGTGAAACCGCAGAGTGAGAGCATTCCCTTATACTTTTCGTACTATAACACCACCCGATATACCCGAAAGTACGTGGATGAGCTATGATATACTTACATACGTGGAATGAGGTATCACACTCGGAATGTAATGCAAACCATTAGCGATAGCTGCTATGTTTAATGACACCGGAACACATCTCTAGCATAGACCTCTAAATGCTATGCGTTAAGTTACAATGCTCCATTAAGTTAATTGAGATAAATTTTAGTTGATCTTGTTTAAAAGTTTGCTTTTAGGGTTCACTGCATGATGTTTTTGAAACTCCTAGAATGCAACTAAGATGGGAAACATTCTTTTCATTTGATTTAAACAATGAAAACGATAACTAAAAGGGATAGAGTAATCAGAATCTCTAAACAAAGAGCATAGAGCACATCTAATGCAACTTTCCCTATACCATTCCTACAAGCACACACAAAATTCTAAATGCGTTATGCATGTTTTCATTTTCATTCCTTTAATGTTTATATGAACATAAAGAAACTAAATGCACAAATGATCAATCAATTCTTTTCACAAGAAACGAAGACTTTACGACAGTTTCTTTTTCAGAAAAGTAAATACTAATCAATGTAAGATAACTTTGGGATTGATTCGACAATGATAAAGAAAACATAAAGAAACATTGAATAAACAAAGCCAAAGTGGGCATGGAAAAGAAATGCTAATTTGGACTTTAGGGATAGAGAAACATTGACCATTCAGCAAACAAGATGTGAAACAGTTTGGAAAAAATCAAGCAAAAAGATGGGTTTTTGGCTTGACAGGGACCAACGCAGCCCTGAGTGGGAGATAGTGTGTTGCAAAGCACCGTCTTTAGGATAAGGTTGCTCTGCAGTGCACTGTGTCAAGAACAACAATGCATTGATGCCAGAGAGCACTATCAGCACAAAAATAAGCACACATTTTGACCAAACAAGCTTCAAAATGATTGAATATAGGTAAATGAACTCAAGCAAAGTCTACTAGTGCTAGTAAGACAATGGATAACTGCCAGGAACGATGGTTGTTCCCCAGTATGGTTGCCAATTTGTTATATGGAATTTATACCTATGGATAAGTATATCTTCACTAAGTGGGTAGTTACACTTAAAACAACTGAAGTAAAGATGTTTAACCTTTTCCTACAATAAACAGATAAGATAAAAGAACCTACTTGTGATCCTTCGCTTCCTTTGATCTCCTTTGAGTTGCTCCCGTCGCTCCTGCTCAAACTAAATTTGCTCAATTGGTACCTGCCAACATAAACAGAAGACAACAACAATCAAATCATATGATCTATTTATTGTAAGCAAATGGAATCGACAACATTTGAACATACATTCATCAAAGATATAGATAAAAGTGTTGGAAAAGTAACAAGCAACTTTATTGATTGATATAAGGAGATGTTACACCCAATGTGGTTCGATCTCATGTCACTCATCCAGCTTAGTCCAAGCCCTCATCACACCAATGGCAACATCAATCCAGCAACATAACATTACTTTGACAATGATTTCAAGTCTCTAAACCAACAATATTTCTTTATAATATCCAAGCTCCTTGGCTCTATGATGGGAGGGAAATTTATAGATGAATGCAAGTGGTTTTGTCATTGATATGGCATTGAATGTTTTTCCATAATTGAATGATTAGTTTCCATGTTGAGAACATGAGAGGATAGAGGATTAGATGATCCAAGACTATCCTAAGTCAAGCTCATCTTGATAGGATAGGAGCTGGGTTCCTTTTAGAAGGCTCTAGAAAGGAGGAATATACTCAGGATCCAATGAACATTTCGTGGATTCTCACCCAGCGTGGGCTTGAGTGGGATTAGGTGCTCTGCAATGCAACCTTGAATGGGGCTACCTACTTTGCAGAGAACTTACCCCTGACCAGGGGTGCGCTAGTGACCCAAGGAAGCACTTTAGTAGGGTTTGAAGTCAGGAAACTCTCATGGATTAAAGCACTCAATGAGGTGGCATGTCTAGGGCATGTAGAAACTAAATTAGGGTTTGATAGACCATGTTTACACTGATTTGATTGTCAGGAGTGATGTGCCCAAATAGACTTGTAACACTTTCCCCTATAAAAATATTGTGCATATGTGTTATTTCTTATTGCATGTCTGAGATTGTTGTTCTAAATTGTGAATTAATGTTTGCAAAATAGTAGAGTAGAATTGCGTATCTTGATTTAGATTAAAATTTCTTGTGCATCTACAATTCTATCACCATATTTCTACACTATATCTAAATAGGATTCACATTAGAATGGAAATTTCAAAGTTGTTTCTCACGAGGTTCAAATTCACAGCTTCAGTGTAGCAAGATCCCTTCAGAGTTGGGAAAATGACCTTCAACGGGCTGAGATTAGAGTATACCTTGGAAGGAACCTCAAATTTCATTTCATCGAAATATCACATGGAGGTAGTGCTTGATGACAACAGATTGCTAGAATATGTCAAGACAAATAATGCAAAACCAGAGGCATTTAATGCACAGATTCTAGCCCAATGGAAGAAATATGTAGCCAAGGCAAGGAGAATAATCTTGGAGGGAGTGTGAGACCACATTATCTCAAATCTCCATGGGAAAGAAACTCCTTTCGCAATGTGGAAGACACTGACAGATCTATTTGAGAATAATAGTGACCACAAGAAACTGACCTTCAAAGACAAACTTTGAAATATCAATATGCAGAAGAAGGACACTATTCTGAAGTATCTCAATAGATTTACACAAGTTCATGATGATCTTGGAGGGGTTGGTGTCAATGTTGCAGAAGATGACCTGGTGAGCCTAGCTCTTCTAGGCCTTCCCAAAAGTTGACATAGCTACCAAGACTCAGTGAATGGGAGGAGAAATTACCGAATTGGGAGCACTTGAGGTCCAATTTGGTACAAGAAGAGATCAAGGGAAATACCATTAATGGAACCTCAGCCAAGGGTGATCATGAAGAAAATTTTGTATTGGTTGGAAAGGGAAGGAATGGAAAAGGGAAAAAATCTCAAAACAAACTAGAACCTAGCCAAGTGGGCAAGAAGAAAGACTTGTCCAAAATAAAATGCTTCAATTATCATGAATTCGGGCACTGTGCTACAAAGTGTGCATACAAAAACTCAGGCAAGAATAACTCAGGAGGAGCAACAGGTGAGGAATTAGATTCATATTTTGAGCTAGACTTCACCCTTATCACATGCATGGCCAACACGGTGATGGGGAGTGTGTGTTACTTGGACTCCAGTGCCTCGTTCCACATGACAGGATGTAGATATTTTTTCAATGACCTGGAGGAGAAAGATGTCCATATGCATATTGAGATGGGGGATGATGGAAGGTACAATTCTACCGGGATTGGTACAATAAAATTTCAAAGGGAGTTTGGATCCCCCTTTGCCTCAAAGATTTCATGTTTATTCCAGGCCTAAAGAAGAATCTCATCTTTGTAGTAATTTTGGATGACCATGGTTATGATGTGATCTTCATCAAAGGGAAAGTATTCTTGAGACACATAACCACTAGAAAAGTGAAGCAGATCGGGGTTTTTGTGAAGAACTTGTACAAGCTAGATGTGAAAGATTGTGTTGAATTAAGCAGTAAGGTAGGGAATGTGAAGAGTCGCGATGTCGATGAACTTTGGAACTGGATATTGAGCCATTTGCATCATGGTGCCCTAAAAATTATGTAGCAAATAACCATTGGCCTCCCTAAAGGAGCACTTGAGCAACATGATGTTTGCAAAGGTTGTACCTTGGGGAAGTATGTGAAATCTACATTCCATGATCGAGACAACAAAGCACATGCAGTATTGGAAAGAGTCCACTTTGATGTTTATGGACCTTTCTCGACAACCACCATTGCTAGACACAAATATTTTTTCATTTTTATTGATGATTTCTCAAGGAAGTGTTGGATCTTATTCATGTGGAAGAAGGATGAGACATTCTCCAAGTTTGTATAATTCAAGGCACTAGTTGAGAAAGTAACCAGAAAGAAGGTGAAGGCTCTCAGGAGTGACATGGAGGTGAGTATGCTTGAAATGACTTCAAGTAGTTATGTGTAAAAGAAGGCATTCGAAGAGAGCTGATAACACCCCACAACCCACAACAGAATGGGGTAACTGAGAGAACTAACTAGAGAAATGTTGGATCTACAAGAGCTATGCTACATGATTAAGGGCTACCAATACATTTGTGGGTAAAAGCATGTAACACAACAGTCTACTTGCAAAACGGGAGTCCTAATCAGATTCTTGGCATGATTACACTGGAGGAGGCTTTCTCAGGGAGAAAGTCATATGTGTCTCATTTCAATATTTTTGGATCCTCTGTTTACTACCATGTCTCCAAATATTTGAGGAAGAAGCTTGAGATGATAATAGATTTGGGGGATTTTGTGGGCTACACCAAAATTCCACACAATTACTATGTGTACTTACCTTCCCTCAAAAT
Source organism: Pinus tabuliformis (assembly GCA_031772625.1). Lineage (NCBI taxonomy): Eukaryota > Viridiplantae > Streptophyta > Pinopsida > Pinales > Pinaceae > Pinus > Pinus tabuliformis. The sequence continues at coordinate 633,275,233 of CM062805.1, forward strand.
GACAATTGTGTGAAGGGATGTAAAGTTTGATGAGGATAAAGCAATGTGGTGCTCTCTTGAGAGGGAGCTTCATATCCCACTAGAAGAGGAGCTTTTAGATCCGAAGGAGGAGCCTTAGGAAGTTGTGGAGCAGCCACAAATAGAGGAGCAGAGAGTGGAGACATCCACTCATGTAGAACCATCTAGAGAAGGCAAAAAAAGAACTAGGGAAGTTGATAGATTAGTAAAGGATGTGAGGGAGAATGTGGGAGCTCCTTAAAATTTGTGTAGGAAAAGGAGGTCACTTGAGAGGTACACTAGCTACATGGCTTTAATAACTGAGCTTGTAGAGAATGAGCCATCCTTTTTTTAAGAAGAAATTAAGTGACCTATTTGGGTTGATGCAATGGTGGAAGAATACAAATCCATCACGAAGAGCAACATTTGCGAAGTGGTCACAAGACCGACAGATAAATCACGTGTGGGTTCAATATGGATCTTCAAGGTTAAGCATGCAAAATGTGGAAGCATAGAGAAGTATAAGACCATATTTCTGGCCAAAGGATACTCTCAAGTTGAGGGAATTAAATACGAGGAAACCTTTTATCCTTTACCAAGGTATTCATCCATCAGATCAATGCTTGCACTGACCATGCAGATGGGGTGGAAGATCCACCAGGTGGATGTGAAAACAACATTTCTCAATATTGAGGAGGAGGTCTACATCGATCAATCAGAAGGTTTTGAGACATTTGATTAGGAGTCTCATGCGTGCAAACTCAGGCAAGCATTGTATGGTCTCAAACAGGCACCCCGTGCTTGGTACACTAGGATCGATAGTTACCTCACTAGTTTGGGCTTCACCAAAAGTGAAGCGAATGCGAACCTTTATCACATTTTGGTAGAAGGTAAATTGCTTATCATTGTTTTATATTTTGACGATTTAATATTAACTGGTGATGAGAAGTTGATAAGCTCTTGCAAGGAGGACCTTGCAAGGGAATTTGAGATGAAGGATACGAGTCTCATGCACTACTTCCTTAGGCTAGAAGTATGGAAAGGCGATAGGGAATTTTTGTGTCCCAAGGAAAGTATGCCACCGAGATACTAGAGAGATTTTGCATGGAGATTTGTAAGCCCATGGAGATACCTCTAGCGACCAACTAGAGGAAGGAGACTACCACTTCAAGTGAAGAGGTGGATTCTACCATTTACCAATAGTTAGTGGGTTCACTAATGTATCTTGTGAACACACAACCAGAAATGTGTTATGTAGTCAACCAACTAAGCCAAGCTATGGTTAGGCCAACAAAATTATATTTGGAGGCGACTAAGCATGTCTTACAGTGCCTTAGAGGCACTATCCAGTATGGATTATGGTACAAAAGGATGAAGGGAGTGAATTTGTGTGGCTTCACAGATGTAGATTGGGCAAGGAGTCCATTCGACCAAAGATTACATCACATGGAATTTTTAGTGTTGGATCTGCAACAGTTCCCTAGTACAGCAAGAGGCAAAGATATGTGGCACTCAGCTCGACAGAAGCAGAATACATGGTTGCAATTCAAACAACATGTGAGGTGATCTGAATGAGAAAGATACTTGTGGGATTGTTTAGTTAGATAATGGATCCAATTGTGATCTACGATGATAATCAGATTTGCATTAAGTTCTTTGAGAATCTTGTATTTCACGATCGATCCAAGCATATAGATATTTGGTATCATCATTTATAGGACTATGTTCATAGGTAGATAATGTTGCTACAGTACATTCTGACAGAGGAACAAGATGATGACATCATGACAAAAGCCGTGTCAAGAGGGAAGTTTGTTTTCCATAGGTGTAGGATAGGGGTGGTTGATAATCCCTTTCTTTTTGAGAGGGAGTGTTGAGAAGTGCAGCGAGAAAGTCTCAATTTGACTTTGCCTTGGTCAAATTGAGAAAATTCGAATTTCCACATCAGCAGACAACATGGAAGTAGTTAAATTGTGTGACATGGATCTTGTCACTCAGTTGGCTCAGTAAATTTGAGTTATATGGCTTGGAGTTCAGTTAAGCATGTGTGATTGCTAAATTTTAGTAATTCAGTTCAGTTATATCCAACTGAGTTTAGTTAAACTAGTTCTAACAATTAGAGCAATTAGTGGAAGATCAATTGTGCAGTGGAACAATAGTCTAACTCAGTGATCATCCATTTAATTGATTAATCATCCCAAAATATCTAGTGCATGCAGATAATTCGAGTTCCCCAGTTGTGGTGGAGATTCCAAGAAGTGTAACATTAGTTTTAGACTAGTCTTAAGTGTACAGGTGTTGTATGTAGTCAGATGACCAACCTTGGGAATTGCGTAATCAATTGTATGAAAATTCCTAAATAATAAGGGCCTAATTCCTCAAGATTTGCATAAGGAAATAGGGGCTCAAGATGAGGCATAATTTGACAAAGTTTGGGTCCGAGCTTCTCATTGAGCAAAGAGATAAGTTATTCACTTACAGGTTGAGCTCAAATAGAGCTAACAATTGTAATACATCTCTATTAATCTCATTTAATGCAAGTAACACATATTTCATTAAATTTGGAAGTATTCTATTACAAGGCCTTCAACAACATTCATTCTTTTGTAAATCTCCATATTAACTTAATTCAACATAAAAGTAATTTTAGTAATTTCAAACCAAGTAGAGATCATGAATAGATCAAAGACGGAGTTGTTATTTAAAATATCATCAATACATAATAGGAGTTTGAAATGAAACTCTTAGAAGCAATTGATTTAAGCTAAATCATTTTAGTATGTCTAACATTCAATAAAGATATTATAGTTATGGATAACAGACTAGATTCCTCGATGTTTGAATTTTGTGTCTGATGACACTAACCCCCTTTCCCACAACCTATGAGGGATTTATTGATTGAATGATGGAGATGTGAGGATATTAGTGTAAATGGAAAGGATGTGTGTCCCTTGCGTTGCATTGAAACTATTCTACAAAAAAATTAGTAAAATGTTTTTGTGCTCAATTTCCTATGGTCCCTTCATGCCTTTATGAAGCACTAATGAGGGGGTGATCATTCATTTTCATAGCATCCAGGCATCCATTATAAAAGTTAGGCATTGTTGATCTAGGTATTTTAAGAAGGTTAGGCACCTTTGATCTATATCCATTAAAAATCCAAGTACATCAAATGAGAGTCCTTAAATGGGTATTCAAGTCATTCCATTGTGCTAGACAATGTTACAAATTGAAGTAAACAAGAATTAGTGGTCTTCTTGTAAGTAGTGGGGGCAAGGGTTTTCAAAGATTAGTAAAGTTGATGGTAGTGTGGATATTGATATCTCCTTGTAAACATTGTCAAAACCAATAATAGTCTCAATGTATGTAAATAATAGTCTCAATTGTATGGAAAACCATGATTGACCATTACTTTCACTAAGAGGAGAAAATGATAAGAATTTTTAATGGGGAAGAAATAATTGTGAAACATAACTCATGAATTTTAGCTGAAATTTATATATGTCCTCATGTTCTTTAATTATTAAATACTTAATGTAAACACAAATAAATTATCATTAAGATATTGATTTTGAAGATTAAATATGTATTAAAAGGCATTCATCTATGACACTTGATTTTTGATATAGTCTGAATAAACCACTTAAAGTTCATTATCAATTAATCCTAATTAGTTTTGGAAAAGATATATCTTTACTTATGTTAAGAGCTTTATTTCAAAAATAAATTACATTTATAAACTTATATCAATACATATAAGTAAATGGAATTGAATAAATAGCTCTAAGTCTTGTTGGATTCTATGAGATTATTTTAACTACAAATAGTTTCTTTAAGAATTGAAATTTACAAAATGTTTATCTTGATGGGAAAATCATGCCATATGGTACAAAAAGTTTAAAACATCGATTTATGACTCATCTGTTGAATGAGCTTAAATAGTCTACTTAATGCTCATTGTGAATTCATTAATCCATGTTTTATTAGAAAATGCATTTTTTACATGGATTTTTATTCTAGAAATAACAATGTCACATATATACATTCATATTAAACCACATGATAAATAAAAATAAATTAATGGTTTCTTGACTTATTGACTTATATGACATGATTACATATAGGGATAATTGACTTAAGAATGCATGGTTAGAAAAATTTGTCAATTCAAAATAGAATAAATTAGTTAGAACTCATCAAAGATTGATTTTAAATTATTAATTTTCTAAAAAATATATTTTTACTTACATTAAGAACTTTATTTCAAAAACAAATTGCATGTATACATACATATATACTAAATAGAATTTAATACATACTTGTCTTATTGTCTTCTATCAGATTATTCAATTACAAATAATTTATTTAAGAATTGAAATTTACCAAAAGTTAGGGGTGGGAAAATCAAATGTCCTATGTTGCAGAAAGTTTAATTACATTTATTTATGGCATGTATCTTGAATGAACTTGAACAATCTACTTAACATTCATTACCAATTAATTATTCCATGTGTTGTTAGGAAAAACATTTAATTTTACATGGAGTTTTATTTCAAAAAAAAATGTCACATTTATACATTTATATTAAACCTCATGATAGGAAAATAAAAGTCGATAAATGCTTTTGTATAGATCACTTAGAACTCATTATCAATAACTTTTATCTCTCTCTCTCTCTCTCTCTCTCTCTCTCTCTCTCTCTCTCTATATATATATATATATATATATATATATATATATATATATATATATATATATATATATATATATATATATATATATATATATATATATATATATATATATATATATATATATTATATATATATATATATATATATATATATATATATATATATATATATATATATATATATATATATATATATATATACATATACATATACATATACATATATTAAGAGTTACATTTCAAAAATACATCACATTTATAAACTTCTATCGATGCATATAACCAAATAGAATTCTTCAAGTCCTATTGGACTCTACGAAATTATTTAAACCACAAATAAATTATTTAAGAATTGAAAATGACAAAATGTTAATATGGATAGGAAAATCAATGTCTTATGGTGCGAAAAGTTTAGATACAACTATTTTTTACCCATCTCTTTAATGAGTCTAGATGGTCCACTTAACACATTGTTAATTAATTATTCCATGTTTTATTAAGAAGATAATTTTGTTTTACATAGAGTTTTGTTTCAAAACAATACAATATGAAATTAATACTCTTAATAAATTAAGTGATAGGATTATGGATTAAAAATTTCAGTTTATTTAAAATACAAATTTACAAAAAATTAACTTTAAGTAATGAAATTAAATGCCTTAAAGTTCAAAGATATAATTCATCCATGATAGTGTCTAACCAAACCTTGATAGTCCACTTAGCAATCATTATCATTAATTATATGTTTTTTTAAGAAATGCAAAATTATTTACAATAGATTTTTATCTCAAAAATTACAAATCATATTTATGCACTCATATTAGTGCATTTTATATGTAAACAATGAATAACTAACTTTGTGCCTTGTTGATTTTCATTGTTATATGATTGCAACTACAACCATTAATTGATTTAAGCATATAAATTTAGGAAAATTATGAATTGAGAAATCACATATCTTATGCTTCAAAAGGTTCAAATCATTCATCTATGACACATTTCCCATTAGCCTTAATAGTGAATAATGCATTGTGAATAGTGAATAGTGCACATAGCATTTATCAAGTAAATTATTATAATTTCTTTAGTAAGAATTACACCTTTGTTTGCAAGGAGTTCTATTTCAAAACTTATATTTCACATTTATATATGATTATTGATGCATATAAGTAAACAGAAATCATTAAAAATAACATGTCTCGATGGTTCATGTAAGATAATTTAAAAGGCAAGCAACAAAGTCATTGCAAAAGAAATTATAAATAAAAAGAAATATATATATTAATATAATTGGCAATTGCCGTATATTTCAAAAAATATAAAATCATACAAATTGATACAACAAAAACTATGTCCAAAATGTATTGAAAATTTGGAATGTACTTTTCAACAAATTTATAAAGGAAATTATCTCCATCCACTACAATGAAGTACATGTTCTATTGAACATTCGAATGTACTCATGTTTTTCTTTGATACAGTGAAGTGTCTTAAGAAAGGGGAACAAAACTTGCATAAGTCAAGTATCTTGCTCTTTTCCTGTATAGGTTTTTATCAAGATGTGGTTTGATCGATATCCAATGAATTGAAAAGTATGCTTTGTTGTACCTATTAGAAATACATTTGATTCTTTATAATTATCTCCATATTGGGACCACACATCAGTCAACTTTTTCTCATAAAATTGTCTTGTCCTCCTTGCTTCCAATTTTGTTTGCAAATAACAATGAGACTTGTCCCATGTAAATTTAAAGTCCTCTATATCAATATTTGACTTTTCAAGTACTTTTCAGATGTACTTGTTAGTGACATTTAATGTCCATATTGTGACATCATAATTTTTTAAGCAACATTTTAATACTTCTGACAGAAAAAGCCTTAAAAAATAAGACCTGCCACCAAACTATCAATCTAGTTCTCTTTGAATATGAAAACTGTGTTCATCTTTGGTGTATGATTTGAGGAATACTCCTTCCATTTCAAATATCAACATCTTTTGACTTGTAGTAATTCCCATCTGCATCTGCACTGCAACCACTTGTATGATATTAAAATATCTACACTTCATTGCTTAAGGACATAAACACCTACCAAATTAAAAATGATGTTAGTATTTATTATGAATTATTTCCATTTATATGCAAAGGGAATTTTACAAGTTAACAGTGATAAAAAATACAAATACAATGGCCCCATTAAAATGAACAAACTAATGATATGTTTAATTTATATATACAACCTAGTACCTTTATTTATTTTTTATGGAATACAATTCTTCTATGAACGCGTTGACCCACCATTAAAATCATTGATTTTAATACTTATGATGATTTATTTAATTGCAATTGAAAAATATAATTACAATGGTCTAGTGCAGGTAGACAAACTAATTATATATTAACTTCCACATAAAATATAATACAATTTTTAAATTTAAAGCCTAATTAAATAATATGCTAATTTCTAGAGTCTCTACCTTAGTTGCTTTTGGTGCTTCTTTTAGTACAAATTGTATGTTTATTTTTGGTACTATGTAGAACCTAATATAGTTTTTCAACTTATATGGAATAAAAAAAGTTATAAGAATGCAATGGGTCATCCTTCACATTACTAATTTCGAAGAGGTATAATGATAACTTAAACCACGATTGAAACAAATAATTGCAATGATCTAATTCAAACAAATAGACCAGTTATCTATTAATTTTTACATATAATGTAATCCATTGTAAAAATTTCTATAGCATGGGAAATTTTGATATGAAAACATTAAATGACCATTCAAATCAATAATTGTTATCAACGCAATATATCACCAAAAATAAATCAAATAAAAATATTTTATTTTTAGTAACGACAAACCAAATCAACAATTATTTTATTAGTGTTGTGAAATAAAAGCAATAATTCACGATTTCATACATATAATAACATGAAACAGACATTGCTCATCTTAAGGTACTTCTAAATGCAATTGAACATTCTTCAAAGTAGCTCACACACCTATAGCCTTCTTGAGTTTATGCAACATTCTCTATAACTAATCAATCAACCAATTATCCTCTTGATTTGTTCCAATGAATGGAGGGGGAAAATCACATTTTCTTTGGGATTCTCTCTCTCTCAAGTCAAAAATCCACTATAATAGTATTGGTTGCATCATATTGGGTATGCATTTCCCATAATTTTTTCAATGATTTAGTGTGTATAACTTTGGTTGGATTGTTAATGACCATATGTCCCTTTTGTGGTTTACAATCTTAAGCAGTTCGGATAAACATGGGTTTATCTTGTAATGTTTTTGCAACCAACTTTTTTAAAACTCTTGTTGTGCTTTGTTTCAAAATTGTCATCCAAATTGCAATGTCAAGGGATTCATTTTTGAAACACATTTCAAAAAATGTTTTTGCATGTGAATGAATCCAAAATAACTTTTTATCTATTGTGTAATTAGCGTCAGATCCCATTTTCTCAATATTCCCTTTGTTTGTTTCCTCATCATCAATGCTATGATAAAAAATGTCCTTTAGTTCAAAAATAACTAATTTTTTTTCAATTATTTTGGCTTCAACACAGTGACAAATAATCTAGTCAAACCATTTTATTCATATTACAAAAATTACTAAAAAAATGTTGAAACAATACACTTACCTTGAGTGGTTTTTTCACTATTTATAGATGAAATAATAATTTATTTTATCATCCTGATAGAACCTAGAGTAAACATATTAAACCTTCAATCAAATACCAATAGTACTTCTTATTAAACCTTCAATCAAATATCGATACCAAAAAAAACATTAGTAATGCAACCTTTAAAAAGAAACACACACACCTTTAACATTATTTTGATTGTTAATTTTATCCTTTTTATTTGTTCCTATAATAAAAATGTACAACATTATGGTAGTTACAAGCATTAGAGTTCGAAGAATAATAAGATAAACAATAAGACAAGTTATAAGTATCTGATATGATATTATCTTCATATTTGTAACTTTGCACCTCATCATCATCTTTGTTACCTTTAATTGTCTCTAAATTAAACATATAAAATATTTTGAATTTTGAAAATGAATAAAATCATTAAATAATAAAGAAAACAAGTGGACAAATTATAAGTACCTGATATTATATTTTGTCCTTGATTAAAGCTTTGTTTCACATTCATTTGATCAATGTTTTTGTTCTCCTTTCTTGTCTCTATAATAAACATAAAAAATGTTATAAATTGTGACAATGAACAAAATTCATTAAACTATATAAAAAATGAATCATCTTTACTCGTCCATATAATATTTTGGTCTTGATTGTAGTTTTGTGGGACATTCTCTTGGTCACTATATTCATTCTCTTTATTTCCAACAATAATCAACATATGAAATGTTATGAATCACGATAATAATAATAATAATAATAATAATAAATTAGATTAAAAAAAAGAGTTACAATGATTAATACCCATTTCTATCTCCATCATTCCATGGTCATTGTCTTGATTAATTTCATTCTTCTCATAATTCCCTATAATAGACATCCAAAAATGTTATGAATATGGAAATTAAATAAATTCAAAAGGTAACAAGAGCAACAACCAAACAAATTATGTACCTGGTATGATAACTTCTCCTCCTCCTCCTATTTCCATCTCTAAACTTTTTTCAACATCATAAGCACTATATTGATTATTTTTTTGCTTCCCACTTTCATCATTCTTTGTTTTAGAATCTTCATCATTAGTCATTTTAGTAAACACTTTGACAATTAAGAAATATGAACAAAATAGTATCCAAAGTATTATAAGAGAAACAACAAAGGAACTATAGTACCTGAATTTTCCAAAAAGTTAATGGATCCTGGATTTGATAGTTGAAAATATTTGTAATTATTCAACATGATTGTCCTTTGTGACTTTGTTTGCACAACACATGCAATTCTTCTTCCATATGTACAAGCCTTGATTAAATTTTTCCCCACATAAAGAGAAATAACCACTTTTGCATCACTACATTGTTGGTGTTTTTCCAATAAATCCATCCAGAAATCATAATCTCTCTCATTTTCATCAAATGTGTGAGAGTATTTTGAAGCCTCCTAATTTTTTAATTCTGAAGTATAGAAATGTATAGTAAAAACTATATCATAACTATAATTGTTTTGAGACTTATATTCATAAATGCCACTAGTCATTTTATAGTTGAACTTGGAGTTCTTTATGGCAATTTCCAAAGACTCGCGTACATTATTACAAAACCAAAGTTCTACTAAGAGAATTGTAGTAAAGTCATTCAACTCATTTTTTTCGATAAGAAATCGAAAATATTCAATATAATATCCCTTGTGGAATGGTTCTTTTTTCAAAGTCAGTGTATCCAAAACAATAAGGTTAGTATGTAAAATTGGTTGCAACTGACATTGGAAAAGAGTGCAAAAGTGTTGACAAAAGATTAGGGCCCCCAAAATGACAACCAAATTCAAAATTGTTGTCAACCTGTTGAACACTTGTTGATCCATTTATCATTCTGTCAAATACTCCACATGTTTGCTGAGAAAGGGACTTTGTCTTTGTATTATGTGTTCCTTTTACATAAGTAGACTCCTTCACCGTGTTGCAAAAATTGGAAAATATGATATCGTTAATTTCATAATGCTCAAGAATGTTGAATGTGGTGAGAGTTTTCTCATTCAATTTCTCATCATGAATTTGACAATATGTAACCATTGCATCAAGTATTGTTCTATAGGTTTTCAATTTAGAACAATAATCTTTTAATTTCAATTTAGAACAATAATCTTTTAATTTTATGGCATCTGTTGGATGATTAAGTGGAATAGAAAACCAAATGGTTCGATCCAATAGCTTATCTACTATTGAAGCAATTTCTTCCATGGTCAATCCCTGAAGGGGCCGAAGAGTAGCTTTTGTCAAACTGTGTAGACTATTTCTCTTGTAGTTCTCAAAATCAAGTTGGCTTGGATAACAATTTAATGTGCCTAGTTGGTAACAGTTAAAAATAGTGTCCCATTTATCCCAAATAGGTTGATCAATATATAAGAGAATTTTTTTATCAGAAAAAATTATAATTGGACAGTGGAAGAAGGAGCACAACATTTTATCATCGACCTGATAAAATAATAAATATAAACTAATCAACAACCATTTATTAGCATAATGTCTAACCATTGTAACAAAGTATAAACTAATTTTAAAATAGTCATACCATTTAAAGATATTGGTGTCGTGTTTCTTGAACTTCCTTTTTCCTTGGATGCTTCCTTTGAATTCTCACTAGCTTCATAGTCCATGGTTTCTGACAAACAAAAAAAACTATTATCACAGTTTCGAATTATTGAAGAAAGTATGATTTATAAATACTATAACTACTTGCATCATTATATGTGCAACAAAATGAACAAGAACAATAACAAGTGTAGAACTCACAATAATAGCTAATCATGGTGTTGATTAGAAAAAGGGCACCCCCAAATAATTTATTATATTCTTTTAATTATGACTATAGGCAAGCTAGCACCTACTAGCTTTCCTTCTAGCACGAGCATAAGCACATTTCCAAAAGACATTACATTGTTAATAAATAAAAACAATTGTAGAAACTACATCATATTTGCACAAAAAATTTCTTTTATAGTCATGTATAGTCTTAGCTTGCTTTAGAAACCATAAAAGCAAAATAAAATGAAAGAACATTAACTATGGAAATCATTAGATTTTCTTGTAGATCTTCGTCTAGCACAAAGAAACACACATAACAACATTGCAAGGTGAAAGAAATAGAGAATGTGATAGAATTACTTCTAGTAGAAACACAAGCATATTGCCAACAAGAATGTTGCAAAGCAAAATAAATATTTTCATCCTAGATTGCTTTCTATCACAAACACATGGATATTGCCAATAAAACATTGTATGGTGAAAGAAATCTTGCACATCATAGAATTATTTTTAGCACGAACACATGCATATTCCCAAGAAAAACATTGCAAACCAAAATAAATCTAGCACAAGCTAGATTTCCTTCTAGCACAAACGCAAGCACATTGACATTAAAAATATTGCAAGGCAATGGAAATGTAACACATGTTAGACTCCTTTCTACCACATAAAAGAAGATTGTCAACAACAATATTGCATTGCAAAGTAAATCTAGTGCATGCTAAATTTCCTTCTAGCAAAAACACAAACACATTGTCAATAAAAACATTGCAATAATAATCTTTCGTGAAACATCTCCATGCTTATGAAAATTGACCTTGCTTTTTAGAGACAATGAGGTTTTAGTCCATGCCTACATAGGTTGTTGTTACAAAATAAAAAATGTTAAACCCTAAAATTATTAGAAGGCCCTTGATATGGAATATGTGGTCTAAGAATGGGATATGGTACAAACATAAGCATGTCAACAACAACATTGCATTGTGAAAAAAAACATTCTATATTACCCTCTATCACAAACACAAGCACATTGCCAATAAAAATATTGCAAGGTGAAATAAATATATCGTACGTTAAATTTCATTTTAGCATATGTTAAGTTTTGGGTATGTTCTATGCTAGAGCAATTTATTTCAATTTTCACAGTTAGGTCAATATTTTTTCCAGATTAGCAATCACATCAGCGTTAAAGTAAACTGCAGATAAAACATAAAAATAAATAGCAGAAGATAAACCAAGACAAGAAGACACAAGATGTGGCACTAGCCAGGGACAAACCCCAATGTGGGGAAACCCTTGATTAATTATTCTTATATATTCTTTAATAGTTCAGCAGAGAGAGCGAACGAGAGAGAGAGAGAGAGAGAGAGAGAGAGAGAGAGAGAGAGAGAGAGAGAGAGAGAGAGAGAGAGAGAGATAGTACATATACAATTGAAGGCAACACTTTGAATTATCTAGATGACAGCATAGATCATCTCTAAGAAGATGATATGTGAGATCAGTTGAAGATATGCCGCTTCAACTGATTCTCCAAGGTGACTCCTTCACCTATCATCATGTTGCATCTCATCATCATGTTGCACCTCACCGTGTTGCACCATGCTGCACCCATCATCACAATGTTGGACCTCATGACTGCTGCACTTAATGTTGTACTGTTGTCCCATGTGTCATGGTTGAACCATGTTGTCCATGTTTGTTGTCCCATTGCTTGCTTGTTGTCCCTTGCATGCTTGGTGTACTTGCTGCTAAGTACCATACAGCTGTCCCAATGTTAGTTTGATGTCCCTTGCATGCTGTTGTACCATTGCATGCTTGGTGTACTTGTTGTTAAGTACCATACAGTTGTCCCAATGTTAGTTTGTTGTCCCTTGCATGTTGTTGTACCATTGCATGCTTGGTGTACTTGCTGCTAAGTACCATACAGTTGTCCCAATGTTAGTTTGATGTCCCTTGCATGATGTTGTACCAATGTGTTATACTTGCAGCACCATGAACTTGATATATCATACTACTGCACCTCACCATTGTGATGCCCCTCATTTTTCTATGATACACTTCGTCACTATACCCATCATGTTGCAGCATTCATGATCATGCTGCTGCAATATATCATCATCATGATGCTTCCATAATCATGCTGCTTCAATGTCTCATCATCATTGTTTTGGGGCTTTTCTATTTGTTGCATTGTTGGACTGGTTAGAGAATTCTAATAGCAGCCCTAACAGCCTTCAAAATGTGGCCGGAATAGCCCTCCACAATTTCGGCTGCCTTTCTAAGAGGAGAGGAAGGCCTTGGCTGCAATGCTCGTCTGTTTCAACCCCTATTCCATCCTTTGGCCTCCTCTTATCTACTATGTATTGCTACAGCAAGTTGTCCCTTAGCTGCGGAAACCCTTCTATGGGATATTCCTTCACCTAACCACCCCAAAACAATCCCCCTACCTCTCAACCTTAAGATGTGAGCTGTGGCCTTCTTCAATAGCTCCTCGGCCTCCCAGAATAGCCTCCTAACTCCTTGTTGTTCTCTTCTAGGCTTGTTGCAGCTAGGGTATATCCATACCACCCTTAGGACAACCTATAGGCTTCTTCATAGGCTACGTTAGAGCTTCTCCATAGGGCAGCGTTATGGCTTCTCAATAGGGCAGTGTTAGGGCTTCTCAATAGGGCAGCGTTTGGGCTTCTCCATAAGGCAGTGTTAGGGCTTCTCAATAGGGCAGCATTAGGGCTTCTCCATAGGGAAGCATTAGGGCTTCTCCATAGGGAAGCGTTAAGGCTTCTCCATAGGGCAGCATTATTCCTTAGGATCTCTCCTCCTACTAAAACCCAAAGATAAGTAGAGAGGAAGAGATCCCAAGTGTGTGTAGAAATGAATTGAAGGCCACCTCTATTTATACTAAAATGTTGAGCACAAGTGGGGTTTATTTGGTTGTTGGCCGACCTTGACGAATTGTCCCATAACACAAATAAATTCATATCTCCATGAATACTTATCAGAATCAGGTGATCTTTAGATCAATCATACACCTCTCGATGAGAGGGATACAAGAAAAATATCAACTACCATTAATAATATGACCCACATGGAGTTTGGCCCTAGTTGAAAATTTTAGCACTCCCTCTCAACTAGGGAGAACTCCATCGCTCATCCATATGTCCAACTGTACTATCTTTGCCATCAGTGCCTTGCACTGCTCTGCTCTATTGAGCCATGAAGAAGAAGAATTGATCGAGAATGTCTCATACCATTCTCTACTGACTCGAAGTTAGTTTCATACGAAGAGAGTGTGTCATACCACTCTTACTGACCTAAAGTCAATTTCATTGATCCCAGATCAATATCACAAGAGAGTCTCAAACCACTCATACTGATCCCACATTAGTTTCATTGATCCTATATCAATGGAGGTCATCCTAGCATAGGGAGTACAATAGATACAACGATGCGTCCATCGATAGTACTACTAATGGTCCCTAACCCCATTTCCCTACTCATTGATCAGATGAGAGGCACTTCCCATGAGTCCTAGACTACATGGGTAGGATGCCTCAACTAGGGAATTAATCATCCTGTCCCATAGGAGAATTAATCATCATGTCCCAAAGTCGCCACGGGGTATCATAGGGGAAGGCTAAGCCATTCACCCTGTACATAGCACACCATTAAGGGAGGGTGAGTCGCCCTATGGTCGTGTGTTTCTCTAGTAAGTACCCCAAGCCCCCCAGAGCTCCTAGAGCTCAATGCATGCAACATGAAAGACCCTTATAAGAATTTTTCTCAACGACTCCAAGTTGTTAGGGAAAGTCGCAGATTTGACCTTTCCCCAGAGCTTTGACAAAATGTCTGTGACCTGTACATCAGTCTCAATGCGATGGATCCTCCTTGCTCATTGACTTAACATATCCCAGATAAGGTAGCATCTAATGTCTATCTGTTGGAGCAATCATCAAATACGGTATTCCTCAACCATCGAATCCCCCCCTGGTTATCAGAGAGGATCATAGTGGTATTCATCATGTGTACAAATAGATCATTGAAGAGCTTCCACAACTAGGTAGCTTCATACGAGATCATACTCGTGGCTATGTATTTGGTCTCGGAAGTTCTTATAACAACCGACTTCTGCTTCCTACTCATCCATGATATCGAAGCAGAACCCAAAAAAAACCAGCACTGAGAAGTGCTCTAGTGATCCTCCACACTGGGTGCCTAGTCAGCATTCAAATAATCATGAAGCTTCATATTTTTGACAGTGTATCTCAATCCATGAGATTGTGCCCCGAAGATATCTCAAAAGATTCTTGGCATGAAGCTCAACCAAATATGAGCTCATCGTGCCAACTACAAAACATATATCCAAACGGAAGTTCACCAAGAACATCAATGCAAATGAGTTTATGAAACTCAAAGGCATTTTCCAAATCTGGTCCGACATCACCACCATATAACTTTTGAAAGTTAAGATCCTCGAGGTAGTCACGGGCTTGCAGTTTACCACTCCATATCTGGAATCTGACTCCCTCTTACTTCTGCAAGTGAGAGGGTCTGCACCTGTCAGAAATAGGTTGTTCTCAGAAGACATCAGTATGAGAGGTCTATCATCCACAACCTTTAAACAATGGTTTGGATCGGCTTCACTCTTAGTGAATCTCAGCTTCATCTGACAATTATCATTCCTCTCATATCAAACTTGGGGTGATTTGCTTCAAGCCATAGAGGGCTTTCTTCCACCTGCACACATGAGATTCCTGATCATGAATCTCAAACCTCCTTAGGTTGTTCCAAACTTGTAGACCTGCTACATGAGGGGAATGGTCCCCTTGTGAGATTTTCCTTCGGTACATCTCAGACATGTACCTTCATGCTCCTTTTGAATTCAGGCATTCCTGTCATCATCTAACTCACAAACCTCTGGTGCTATGTGTTAACTGACATGGTCCCCAATGGACTTTCTGCAATTTGATACAAATTTCCAACCCTAAACCCATGAGTAAAGCGCCCTTGACAATTCAATTTTCAAACACGTACCTTTCCATCAATGAATGCCACACTAAAACTTTTGACTTCCATTGCTGAAATGGACACCAGGTTCTTCTTGCGATCAGGTACATTAAAGAGATTATGTAAATGAATCGAGTTACCCTCATTCAATTGAGGGGTAACACCCTTTCTGGGATAGGTGGAATCGACTTCAAGTATAATCCCACAAATGTTTCCATCTCTACCAAATTAGAGAGAGAGCACCCTTCTATCCGATGGAGTGCCTTGAAGCACTACAATCAATAAGGCAAATTCCCAAAGATTCTGAAGGAGAGGGCCAATACAAGATAACACTTCTTTATCTTATCATAAACAACATTTGATTCTTCATACCTGGGGTTCCTTGGTTTCTTTGAAGAGTCGGCTATGTCCTGTCATTCCTCTGATCATTGAAGATGTCCTTGGAATGATTGTTATCATCATCAAGTGATGTGTCCCTTCTAGT
Organism: Pinus tabuliformis; assembly: GCA_031772625.1. NCBI lineage: Eukaryota > Viridiplantae > Streptophyta > Pinopsida > Pinales > Pinaceae > Pinus > Pinus tabuliformis. Next base: position 633,291,865 of record CM062805.1, read on the forward strand.
CAGACACTCCTTTGCATAATGGCCGAACTTCTTTCAACCAAGGCATCTGTGTTTCCTTCCACCCTTAGATTTGGACTTCCCATTGAAGTGATCTTCAGGTAGGCCATCAGAAACTTCCGCTACGCCATTCTGATAATATTCTCTGTTTCGACTTCACCCTTGGTGAATTAGATGAGGGCTGAGGAATCCATTGATCCTTTTGTCCTTTCCCAAATATCTTTGGTGATTGCTCTTTCACTCTTGCTTGGGATTTGTCTTCACCTCAGCTCTAATACCATGTTAGGTTTTGGGTATGTTCTATGCTAGAGCAATTTATTTCAATTTTCACAGTTAGCTCAATATTTTTTCCAGATTAGAAATCACATTAGCATTAAAGTAAACGGCAGATAGAACATAAATATAAATCGTAGAAGACAAGCCAAGACAAGAGGACACAAGATGTGGCGCTAGCAAGGGACAAACCCCAATGTGGGGAAACCCTTGATGAATTCTTCTTATATGTTCTTCAATAGTTCAACACAGAGAGAGAGAGAAAGAGAGAGAGAGAGAGATAGTACATATACAATTGAAGTCAACACTTTGACTTATCTAGATGAGAGCATAGATCATCTCTAAGAAGATGATTCATGAGATCAGTTGAAGACATGCTACGTCAACTGAGTCTCCAAAGTGACTCATTCACCTATTATCGGGTTGCATCTCGTCATCATGTTGCACCTCACTGTGTTGCATCATGTTGCACCCATCATCACAATGCTGGGCCTTATGACTGTAGCACTTAATATTGTACCATTGTCCCATGTGTCATGGTTGAACCATGTTGTCCATGTTTGTTTTCCCATTGCTTGCTTGTTGTCTCTTGCTTGCTTGGTGTACTTGTTGCTAAGTACCATACAGTTGTCCCAATGTTAGTTTGATGTCCCTTACATGCTGTTGTACCATTGCATGCTTGGTGTACTTGTTGCTAAGTACTATAGAGTTGTCCCAATGTTAGTTTGTTGTCCCTTGCATACTGATGTACCATTGCATGCTTGGTGTACTTGCTGCTAAATACCATAAAACTGTCCCAATGTTAGTTTGTTCTCCCTTGCATGCTGTTGTACCAATGTGCTATACTTGTAGCACCATGAACTTCTTATATCATACTGCTTCACCTCATCATTGTGTTGCCCCTCATTATGCTATGATACACTTCGTCACTATACCCATCATGCTGCAGCATTCATCATCATGTTGCTACAATATATCATCTTCATGCTGCTTCCATCATCATACTGCTTCAATGTATCATCATCACTGTTTTGGGGCTTTTCTATTTGATGCATTGTTGGACTGGTTAGGGCATTCTAACAATAGTCCTAACAACCTTCAAAATGTGGCCAGAATAGTCCTCCACAACTGCGGATGCCTTTCTAAGAGGGGAGGAAATCCTTGGCTTCAATGCTCCGATATTCCAACCCCTATTCCATCCTTCGGCCTCCTCTTATCTACTGTGGCTTGCTACAACAAGCTGTCCCTTAGCTACAACAACCCTTCTAAGGGATATTCCTTCACCTAACCGCCCCAAAACAATCCCCCTGCCTCTCAACCTCAAGATGTGGGCTGCGGTGTTCTTCAATAGCTCCTCAGCCTCCTAGAATAGCCTCTTAAATCCTCATTGTTCTCTTCTAGGCTTGTTATGGCTAGGGTATATCCATACCACCCTTAGGACAGTGTATAGGCTTCTTCATAGGCTATGTTAGGGCTTCTTCATAGGGTAGCGTTAGGGCTTCTCCATAGGGCTTCTCAATAGGGCAGTGTTAGGGCTTCTCCATAGGGCAGCGTTAGGGCTTCTCAATAGGGCAACATTAGGGCTTCTCAATAGGGCAATGTTAGGGCTTCTCCATAGGGAAGTGTTAGGGCTTCTCCATTAGGTAGTGTTATTCCTTAGGATCTATCCTCCTACTAAAACCCAAAGACAAGTAGAGAGGAAGAGATCCCAAGTGTGTGTAGAAATGACTTGAAGGCCACCTTTATTCATACTAAAACGTTGGGTACAAGTGGGGTTTATTTGGTTGCTGGCCGACCTTAACAAATTGTCCCATAATAGAAATAAATTCATATCTCCATGAATACTTATCGAAATTGGATGATATTTAGATCAATCCTACACCTATCGATGAGAGGGATCCAAGAAAAATATCAACTGCCAATAATAAGATGACCCACATGGAGTTTGGCCCTTGTTTCCAATTTTAACAGCATAAAAACAAACACATAAAAACATTATAGGGTGAAATAAATCTAGCATGTGCTAGAATTATGTTTAGCAAAAATACAAACATGTTTCCAATGACAATATTGCAAAGAAAATTAAATGTAGCACATGCTAGATTTATTTCTAGTACAGACAAAAGCACGTTGCCAATAACAACATTAGAAGGGGAAAGAAATTTAAGCATAAGAAAAAAAGAAAAACTCATATCAACATTGTTAGGTGAAAGAAATCTAACATGTGCTAGATTTACTTCTAGCACAAACACAAATATGTTGTCAAAAAAAACATTACAACAAGGTAAAAGAAAATCTAGCAAATGCTATATTTCCTTCTAGCACAAACATAAGTAAACGCATTATTGTATGGCTAAAGAAAAATAATACATGTTGGATTTACTTCTGGCACAAACACAGGGATATTACCAATAACATCATTGTAAGGAAAAAGGAATCTAGCACCCACAATATTTTCTTCTAGCACAAACAAAAACACATTGCGAATGAGAATATTGTAAGGTGAAACAAATCTAATGTGTGTTATATTTCATTCTATCACAAGCACAAGTATATTGTCAACAACAACACTGCAAGAAAAAAAGAAATCTATTGCATGCTAAATTTCCTTCTAGCATAGATAGAAACACATTACAAAATAAAAACAATGCAAGGCATTTCATTTCCTCCTAGCAAAAATAACTGTATTGTCAAAAATAATATTGCATTGTGAAAAAAATATAACACGTACCAGATTTCCTTCTATTACAAATTCACAAACATATTGCCAACAACAACATTACCAGACAAAACAAATCTAACACATGGTAGATTTCCTCCTATTAAAAACACAAGCACGTTTCAAATAACAACATTACAAGGTGAAAGAAATATAATTCATAGTATATTTCCTTCTAATGCAAACATAATCACATAACAACATTGTAGGGTGAGAAAAATTTAGCCTGCATTATATTTACTTCTAAAACAAGCATATAAATATTTCCAATGACAACATTACAGGAAAAAACAAATCTAGCACAAGCTAGATTTCCTTTTAGCCCAAACAAAAACATGTTAGCAATAACAACATTGCAAGGTAAAAGAAAATCTATCTAACATGTGTTAGATTTCCTGTTAGTGCAAACACAAGTACATAGCAACAATGTAGAGTGAGAAATCTAGCAAGTGCTAGATTTATGTCTACCACAAATATAAGCACGTTGCCAACAACAACAATGTAGAGTATAAGAAATCTATCATGTGCTAAAAAATTTCCAACACAAGCACAAGCACATTTCAATTAGAAAGAAATCTAACGCATGTTATATTTCCTTCTAGCACAAACACAAGCACATAACAACATTGTAGGACTAAAGAAGTCTAGTGCATGCTAGATTCATTTCTATCACAAACACAAGTAGATTGCAAGCTAAAGGGAACAAAACACATGATATATTCCTTCTAGCCATTGTTTTAAAAAGTGACAAAGTCAACTCCGACTCGGCCGAGTCAGACCAAGCCAATGCCTCACTGGATCAGCTCAGTGACTAAAACAGAATGGCTGGCCGAGTTGTTATCGTGCCAGTAATTGACTCGGTCAACTCGATAACAACTCAGTCGACTCAGCCGACTCGGTCGACTAGTCTCTTTGACAAAAATCCTGAAGCACATTTGTCAAAAGTTGTTTCGCCTCCTACATATCAATGGTTGGGTTGTTGTATATTGCATATTTATATCCCTAAAGTAATCTATCGATGTGAGAAAGTTTTGAAAATTACAAGGCCGAAGTATGGTTATCCTAGTGGCATGAATTAGAAAACTGAAACAATGCATTGAGCCATACAATGTTTTTAAAAAGGAAAACATTCTGGCAATGGACTAATAAATACATATTTACCTCTAATTGTTCTGGAGCTTGACCATAATTAAATCAAGGGTTTTGAGACTTCATTAGCGGTAGAGAATTGGTATTATTGTTGTTGTAGTCTAGTGATTGTCCTTGGGCTAAGGCAGAAAAGAATCCTGGCAGTGGTGGCTAAGTATGAACTTTGTATTGGATAGTGCACTGGGTGCCATTTTGATATAATGGATATATTCATGAGCCTACTTTGATCATATGTTGTCTTCTCTCTATATTCTAAAGCTTTGTGTTTGGAAACATGAATGAAAATCTTTAAAATTATGTTTTTTATAAAAAAAAAATATTTAATGTATTTTTTACAACTACCGAGTCATTGAAATCAAACCGATCGAGTCAATACCGAGTCGGAGTCGAAGTCGGAGCTGACCCTCGGCCATTTCTAAACCGAAGTCAGAGTTTTAAAACATTGCTTCTAGCACAAGCAACCATATTTCCAAAAACATTGCATTGTGAAATAAATCTAGTGCATGCAAAATTTCCTTCTAGCCCAAAGATAAGCACATCGCCAATAACAACATTGCAAGGTGAAAAAAATCTATGTGTTTTAGATTTTATTCTAGTATAAACACACGCAGACACAAACATTGTAAGGTGAAATAATTCTAGCTCGTGCTAGATTTACTTCTAACACAAACACAACCATGTTGTCAACAACAACATTACATGGCAAGGTAAACCTAGCGCATACTAGATTTCTTTCTAACACAAACACAAGCACATTACAGGATGAAAGAAATATAACCCGTGCTAGATTTCCTTCTAGCACAAACACAAGAACATAACAATATTGTAGGGTTAAAGAAATATAACACACACTAAATTTACTTCTAGCAAACTGAAACATATTGCCAATAACAATATTGCAATAAAAGAAATCTAGTGTGTGCTAAATTTCCTTCTAACACAGTCACATGAAAAATTCCAATAACAACATTGCAAGGTCAAAGAATTCTAGCATATTTCCTTCTAGCACAAACAACCAAATTTCCAACCACAGCATTGCATTGTGAATGAAATCTAGTGCATGCTAAATTTCCTTATAGCTCAAACACAAGCCCATAAAAACAATGTAAGGTGAAAAAAATCTAATATGTGTTATATTTACATTTAGCAAAAACTCAAGCCTATTGCCAACAACAACATTATCAAGCAAAAGAAAGCTAACACATGCTAGATTTCATTCTATTATACACAAGTGTATTGCTAATAACAACATTGTAAGATGAAAGAAATCTAACGAATGTTAGATTTTCTTTAACGCAAATAAGCACATAACAACTTTAACCCTTAGTAGCTCCCACACACATACTCCTATTTGCATGTTTGTTTTTTGACACCTAACACCCCTCAAGCCATTTCATGGACTTTTTTGAGAAGCCAATGCACTTTTATCATAATTATTAATTTATATGAAACCCACTTTGTATGCACATGGGGTCTTACCCCCCATACTCTTTTCATCTTATGGTTTGCAGTGCTAATGTGTTTATTAGTGTGCATGAAATATCATATTTGCAACACCAGACTTTTTAGCCTCAAAACATATAAAAGTGTATGCACTTCAATACTCTGGTTCCAAAACATATACATATACATACACATGGGCATGATACCACCACTAGCCTAATCTTTGCATGAACATGTTTTTTACAATCAAGGGGTTGGAGTTGGGGTGTTAGAAAAATCATCCAACATAAACAAAATTTTAGAACCTAAAATACACTAGAGGATGTGTTCCACAATTGGAACAAGGTAGTTATATTTATCTAATGCTTTATTGATATTTTTGAAGTCAATGAAAATATCTATTTCTCCATTCTTATTCCTAATAGGGACCATATTAGATACCCATAGGGAATGATGAATGATGGAAAATATTTTTCCTCTTATATTCATTTTCATTTGTTATTATATTGTTGAATACATATCTAAGAATGTTTGCTGAATATGATTATATATTTCTTGAATGATATCACATCCTGAATGATTTTAGAGTCATGGGTCTTTGAATCAGTGTAATTCTACGAGAAAAATTTCTTTATAATTCCTTAAGGAAATTAAAAAATGTAGCCCTCTCAATAGGCACGTATCCAATACCTAGATTAATATTTTGTGGGTATTATTTGTTACAGAGATTCGAACCACATATTTAAAAAATAAGTTCTCACTCTTTGGTTGTGCATCTAGAGGAAATGTATTAATTTGTTGATCACAGTGTCAATCTTCATCAATGGTTGATCCCCTAAAAGTATCTCCCTATGTGATGAATTCTAAAATAGGGGCATCATCAACAAAAAATATCTAGTTTGTAATATTGTTTGGTATAGAAGGTCTGGAAAATTGTTCATTAGAAAACATGTCCATAGAAAAGTTTCCCAATTGTATAAATATAGCAATTGTGTTTGAAAGTAAATTTGCATTTTCATTTTGACTTCAATGTACATAATTAATATTGATTGTTTCAAAATCAGAAATAATAAACCATGCCTCATCTCTATAATTCTTAAGGTGACTAAAATACAGTGAATTGAATTTCCTAAATGTTTGATAACTATTTGTAAATCCTTATTAGTTGGAGCTATTTAACATCCAAATCTATCAATTTTTTAAGGCATTGTATCAAAGCCTCATACTTAGTGACATTATTTGTGCATGGGAAATACAAGCGACAAGACATCAATATTTGTATCCTTTAAGATCTCTAAGAGTGCATCTATACCTTGCTCATGAGCTCAACTTAGAGCCATAAAAAAAATAAAAACCATACATTTTAATTTACATCTAAATTTAGTAATTTTGAGAATAACTTTGTACATGTTCTTACATAATTACACCGATAGGTGTTCTCTTTGTTGGCTTGGGGTGGGCAAACATTGTTCACCCCCGGCCAATGGGAAAGCTTAAATTTCGCCCTTCTAACCAATAAAATATTCCCATGTGTTTGTCCCTCTAACCAATGGAAATTTTCCATTTGTCCAAATTGCTTTCGGCATGTTTTCTCCTACCTACGTGTTTCTACAGCTCTTTATGGCATCCTCCACCCTGTTTTGAAACCTTCTACTCCTCTCTGGTAAGTTGTACATGCTAATTTTAGGTATGTTCTATGATGAGAGCAAATTTACTTCAATTTTCCATATTAGCTCAATATCAATTATAGATTAGCAATCACATTTAGCATGATAGTAAAATGTAGATATAACATAAACATAAATCACAGAAAACAAACCAAGACAAGAGGACACAAGATGTGGCGCCAACCAGGGACAAACCCCAGTGTGGGGAAACCCTTAATCAATTCTTCTTATGTTCTTTAATGGTTCTGCAGAGAGAGAGATAATACATATACATCAAAAGTCAAAATTTTGACTTGACATAATAAGACAAGAGATCTTCACTAAGAAGATAACATATGAGGTAGTTGATTTGAACTTAGGTGAAGGCATACTACTTCAACTGATTCTCCAAGGTGATTCCATCACCATGCTGCACCCATCACAGTGTTGCACCCATCACTGTGCTGCACCCATCACTGAGTTGTTCTCATCACTGTGTTGCTCCCATCATTAAGTTGCACCCATCACTGTGTTGCACTTCATTACACTATGTTGCACTCATCATGCTGCATACAATCATCATTTCGATGCACCCATCATGCTACACTTCATCATCACTATGTTGCACCATGTTGCACTATGCTGCACCATTCATCATCATTATATTGCACCATTGTCATGTTGCACTATGTTGCACCATTCATCATCATTATGCTGAACCATTCATCATCACTATGTTGCACCATTCATGTTGCACGATGCTGTACTATTCATGTAGCACTTTCATCAATACTATCATGGAACAGCCTTACCTGCTTGCTATGGCTTGCAACCTAGCAAATCAGCTAGCTACCAAGTTCTTAAATGGCATCGGTACCCTCAGACTTCTAATATAGAGACAGTTGTCCCCAACTTACCTATGCATTATAATAGTTGTAATTAACATTGTTGCTGCTAGGCTTCCTTTGCAACGTTAGTTGTATTTGTGACAATGAATTAAGTCTTCTTCAGGCCTGAGATTAGGGCCTCTTCTAGGCCTCCTTCCTGCGGCTTGGGGCAGCGTATGAGTAGCATATAGAAGGCTAAGTATATGCATCCTCCTTGACTGTAGCCATAGTTTTTAGGGCACTCAAGGACACTGTTAGGGTGACTGTGTATTCCTTATCATTAGGTCAACTTATAGATCTCAATTCAGTGGATAGAGTCTCCATTATGACAGTGGACATTAGGAGTTGTTCAAACATCAGATTAAGGCTCTCTTTTACTGCATTTTGAGGGTCTCTTGTAACAACAAATTGTGACTAGCAGCTAAGGCATTTAGGCTTATCCTTCAGCTAAGTGTAAGCCTCTTTTATGAGGGCTTACACTTCATTTCCCTCCTTCACATTGTTGTGTGTGCAGCTAGGGCTCAAGACTTTAGGGTAGTGTTAGAAGCCTATTTTCATAACTGTGTTAGGCCTTCATCTCCATGCCAACATTAGGAGTTAGGGCATCTTCTCTTAGGGCAATGTATTCTCTTAGGAACTCTTCTTTCCACTAAAACCCAAACAAGTGGGAAGGAAGAGATCACAAGAGGTGTGAGTGTGTGTCTCAAATGACTTGCAAACCTCTTCTATTTATAGTAAAACGTTGAAGATAGATGGGGTAATTTGGTTGTTAGCCGACCTTGACGAATTGTCAAATAACACAATTAAATTCATATCTCCATGAATACATGTTGGAATTGAATGATTTTTAGATCAATCCTACACCTCTCAATGAGAGGAATCTAGGAAAAATATCAGCTGCCATGAATAAGTAGACCCACATGGAGTTTGGCCCTAGTTGCCAATTTTAACAGTACCCTTCTCCTTCCCATTGGTCAATCTATCACCATCTGCCATACCATACCTTCGGCATTGAATTATTGCACTGGGCATAGGGTATTAGTTGCAGGTGCCACAGAAAACAACGGAAAATGGATTGTAACCTAACTCTTATCCAAAGGATTCAATATCAGGGTTGGTGTCTGCAATGTGGACAGTGCTAAGAACAGGGTGCTGCTTAACTGAGTGAAGCAATGGGAAATGTTGAAGCTGCCATCTATGCAATGAGGCTTTGCTCTTTTTTGGATTTTTTAGCTACTTTTTTATGCATGCCAGAGTTTACAGCTCTATCGTGTTTACAGATTTTACCTAACGAAGCGTGGATGTGTAATAATTGTACAACATTGAAAGACCTAAGTTCGTCTTCTCCCAATTGATTACCTCTTTCTTCACTATTCCAGAGCTTTGACGTAGGCGCCAAGCATAAGGTTAAGATTTTTTTCATCATAAGCCTTAGATTCGCAATTTCCCATTACTCTTTTTCAGAATTACAATTGATAGGTTTAACAATCTTAGTTTTTGGGTATCTGGGTCGTCAACAAACTATTGATTTACTGTGTGAAAAGGAAGTGGGTCTAATCAAGCACGTCTTCTACAGGATAGAATTTGGGAGGGTTTTCATTGGATTTTGGCACCTGCAGTTGTTTGGCATGTTGGGAAAAATTGCCCCATTCGTTTCCTTGAGGGCCCAAATACCTCTTTTGTGATACATTTTCGATTGTTTGGCATGTTGGGAAAAACTACCCCCATTCTTTTCCTTGAGGGCCCAAATACCCCTTTTGTGATACATTTTCGATCTGGAAAAATGACCTACTCCCCTTATCAAATCTTTTTTTCTTGAAACGATCTGCTTCCCATGGTAATTTCTCCTTTTGCTACTACAACAATCTCTTCCTTTGATATCAACTATAGAGAACGGCTTACTATGAAATGCTACAATTTTACTACTAGTGTTCGGGATTTAAAAAAGGTTTGGTGCACCTAGTTTGGTAATAAAAACATGTGTAGAAAGTAGTGATTTTTCTTTATATGCCAAGTTTGGTCCCTTGGATCCTAATATAACATGCGTTGAGTTTCAAATGGCCTTGCCTCCAAAGAAAAAATAAGACCAAAGAGTCCTAGTTGTTGAAGCCCTAAAGGCCTTATAATTTGTTCCTGAGATGAAGCAGTATTTGGCTGCGAGGTTTAGTTTGAGATTAGGAATGAAACCACATGGTGTAAGTTTCCTAGGCAGCGTGAATACAATATACCCCACTACTAAATTTTCAACATATAGACGGGTAAATATACAAATAATGCAAATCTAAATTGTGTCATAGCTTTCCTTCCTGTTGTGAGTCAATTGCATTAAAAGATGCCTTGGTTTCAGCAAATAAATGACACCTTTTCAAGTGCATGTAGCACAAACAGCTAGCTATAGAATTTCCAAGCCTTTCTAGTGTAAAAGTGATGGTTATGTTTTGAACTTAGAATACCCGTGTAAACAAAAATAGAAACCAAAATCTAAAGCCCTATGGCCAACATACAAGTATAGACATGAATATTGTTATGTAGATGCAAACCAATTCTTTTAAGCATTTTGTAAAATAGTTTTCATTCAAACACATAACAACTTCAGAGTTATAAATTTTGAGTAATAATTAAGAGAGGATTGTGATTTCCAGGCATTAAGGAAAAATTCACAAATGTTTACTTTGCATATATAGTCATCATCAAAAGAATAAACTTAACTGTTTTGTGCATGTACAAGAAAATTCATTCAAAAATTTCATAAAAATTTAAGTCTCTTGTCCAGCCAATTAGGGCCAGTTTGTACTGGTTAGGTACCAGTCTAGTTAGTAGGCTGGTTCAATACCATGCCCAGTCCAAAGGGGCGATTTGACCAATTCTGATTCTGACAGGACCTACATATGAAGAAGTATTCAAACAATTGCATTGCTTTTTTATGTTGAATAATAAGACCCTAGTGCATGTTTCTACTCAGACAAACCACTAGAACACTTGCATGATAAAGATAGGATAAACACCCAAGGGGGTCTATAAAAAATTCTCCAGAACTAAAGCTAAATTGCTGGCACTTTTCATTGTCTGAGACTGAGAAAGGGAAGCAAAAACACGGACTGAAATGTCAAATTGTAAACAATGAAAAAAAATGGAAAGTTTTACTTCTACTGTCACTTCAGTGATCAATAAATAACCTCCTCTAGTCTCTTAAGAAGATCCTCAAGTCTGTCCAAGACTTGTTAGTGATTGTCCTGCCATATCTCTCAACGTGGCTCTCAAAGGTAGAGAGTGCAAAATTGATATGGAAATATGCATGGGCAATGAAATTTCTTGAAATAAAGATGCACATTCAGCACCTAGAAGCATCAAAACCCACAATGGAAATCTCACATATAGGGCAGATATTTCCTTGTATGACTGGAACAAAGAATTTTGTACAATATGGACAGGACACATCCTTTTGATTGACCATGGTATATAGGTGTAAAATTTGTTGCACCACCAACAAAAGGCTTTCTGAAGTCAAAATCATAATTCAATTTTTTGGCATCCTACAGCTACCTTCCGCATGCCTGCAGAACTTGTTGTACCTTTGTTGAATGGTTTGCAGGGGTTCACTTTCCAATAGTCATCAAGCAAAGTTAGTTGTTGTACTAAAGCTCCATCCCTTATAACGAACACCCATGGTATTCAGCAAAGCCAACCTCAAATGGAATTTTTGAAGGTTGCTATGACTAAAATAAACTGCAAGCTCTTTCTGTTAAACAGTATCATCCTTAACTTCCTTTCTCTTGAATTACATCTAAAGACCCAGAACACAATTGTAAGCTCACATATAGCACATAGATTTCCCTTTATGATTGGAATAAAGTGTGGTGTACAATGTGGACAGGGCACATACTTTTGACCATGGTATAGAGGTGTAAAAGTTGCTCCAAAAACAACAAAAGGATTTCTAAAGTCATAATTCAATGTTTTTAGCATCCTACAACTGCCTCCCACATGCCTGCAGAACTTGTTGGCCCTTTGTTGCATGGTTTGCAATGAGCTCATTTGCCAGTAGTTATTAAGCCAAGTTAGCAATTGTACTGAATTTCGCTAGCAAACAACTATGGTGTTCAGCAAAGCCAACCTAAAATGGACTTTTTGAATGTTGCAATGAGTAAAATAGGCTACAAGCTCTTGTTGTTCGATAGTATGATCCTTAAATTCCTCTTGACCCCCATTTGAAGACCCATAACACATTCTTTAGCAATTCCAATCAATTCCTTCACCTTCTCAACCTCCTAAACAGAATACTTTAATAACTGGAATTGTGTGCAATATTGTAAGAAATAACCTTAATGCTTCACTAAGCTTCCCATCTATTGTGATACCAAAGCTCATGGACCTCTGACATTTGAGCTAGCAGTCTCACTCCAGCCTCCCTCTATTGGTAAGAAGACCACAGTGTAGAAACAAATGTAGGGAGGTATGTATGACTTCCCATTCAAAGATACAAAAACAAAGGTTTTAACTTTTAATGGAGTGAATTTCTTAATACCAAGTTGTTGACTTGAGAGCTACATTGTCATATTAATGTTACTAGCAGCTGCATTCTCACCTACAAGAAAAGATTTTCTGTATCCATATTTGAATTATTGGCATATGTGGTGATGGCGTAACTAATGAAATTATGAGTTGTACCTGCAACATTTGCAGCTTAGACATCTTTAGGGAGCTTCAAATCTTCTACATCCCATCCTACCTCATCGTCATTGTCTCCTCTCACTTTTCTATCATCGACCACTACAACCTTGCCATTTTATTTTTCAACTCCAGAAGTGTCACGGTCTTAACCCCTATTGCATGTAGCTCCTTCATCCTCTTCTTCATGGACTACACCCCCTGCATTGTCCAACCCACCAGAAGTGTCAAGGTCTTAACCCCTATTGGCTACAACTCCTTCATCCTCTTCTTCATGGAATGCAACCCTTGCATTATCCAAACCACCCTCAAAAATGCCTTCGGTAACCCTCAATAACAGCCATTCACGACTGCAACAAATTGATGGAGAAGGCGCAATAAGTGATGATTTCTTTCCACATGGCAGAGTGGGCAGATTGCCACCTAACTATTAAGTACAGGCATATTAGCAATCTCTGTAAGCCCATGAACTGCTGCACTCACATATGGGCATTGTGAAACTGACCCATAACATCATTTTATATTTATGCAATCCCAAACATCTTTAAAAACTTATCAATATTGTCCATGCCAAGATACAAAATGAAAGCCTTTCAAAATTCTTTAATCTTTGGTAAGCATATTCAACAATGGCAACATTTCCTTACCAAAGGGCCTCAGTTCCAAGTGTATATCATTGACCTTAACATCTCTCTATTTTGCAAAAGCAACATCAATTTGAATAGTCTCACCCTACAATGCTAAGTTAAATCATGCCCTCTTGTCTTTGAAAAAGTGAAGAGTCGCTTCTAGGAAGCCTTTAAGATGTAGCTAAGAAATCATTTCCTATCCACAAATCAGTTCCTAATCATGCTCATAATATTGCCATACTTTCTTTTTATCATTGCTAGCTTCAATATATACTCATGCATCAATCTGTATGACACAGTTATTTCCAAATCATTTAGGCAATTGACAGAATTCTCAGACACCTTCATTATACATGCTTGAACATCAAGTGTTCCAATAAGGCCTCCATTTCTGTTTGGAAGACAAAAAAGCACAATTGTCACCTAGAGCACCACTCTTAAGTTTTAACACAAATAATCTTATGCAGAGAACAATGTACAAGCTCCTTGCTTCCAATGATGATTGCATGCTTGTTCAACAAGGCTACATTTCCATGTCATCTGACTAATTTTATTTAAAAAATGGAATATAGAGGTCCCTAGGTACAATCCTCTATTGCAAACCAAGGTCACTATCTTTTCTTCCTGCATTGTGTCACTCTTCTGTCCCAACCCTATCTTCTGGCCCAAGAAGAAGGTTTTGTGTTCATGCACAGAAAATTGTATCCATAGTTACTGGACAACTAGACTTCTTGGTCACCTTATTTCTGTGATTTTTATCACTTGGTTATGACTCATGTCCATGATTGTCGATTGATTGCAAGCAAAAAAGGTAGCAGGTCCTCCAAGTCGTTGTCTTTTCTTCCTGCATTGCATCACTTCTCCCAAGTCCCAACACTATCCTCTGGCCCAATAATAAGTTCATATCACCGACCATCAACATCCAAACTTATTAGGACAACATTCTCCATGGGGATAAACAACAATGATCATCATCCTTGATCCAATTCATGGATCCAGCCCTTATTATATGTATAAGTTGAGAGTATTTTTGAGTTGAAAATTGATGAGCAAACAAAAAATGGTCATTGTTGTAGTATAGGGTACCCTCATAAACAAAAAAGCAAATCTGTCTCTTTCTAACTTGAAAACAATCATCCAACGGTCATGCCAGCAGTAATAAGATTCATATCAAGATGTGCTACAAGGATCCAGAAGCAATCATGGTCTCTACAAAATGTTTGGACACCTCTACAATACTTGGATACATCTAAAACTCAAATACTTTTATCTTCTAAATTTTAACAATAGTGTTGTGGCATGGACGAAACATCACACAAGACATATAGTTCACATGCCCTCTTAAAAGTTAAAATATCCAACTTCCCAAGCTTGGTACCCAGGAACAAAAAACATACTAACTTTTCACAAATGAATTATCTACAAATTTTTCACGTGCCCTCCTAAAGTATTCAACTTCCCAGGCCTTGATCTCTGAGAACAAAACTAACTTTTCACAAATGAATTATCTACAAACTTTTCACATGCACTCTTAAATTATCCAACTTTCCAGGCCTTGGTATCCGAGAACAAAACAAACTAACTTTTCACAAATGAATTACATGCAAACTGAGATGCTACTCAAGAAAGAGGAGTAACAAATAAAATAAAAAAAAAAAAAATTAATATATCTTTAATTAAATAGGCATAACTTCACCAAGCAATTGAATCTACATGCCATTCAATCTGCATGGTGATCATCTGCCCATGACCCAATCAATGGCAAGCTGGGATGAAAAGCAGCAGCCCAGTTCACTCCATAGTCATGACATTCCAAAACATATTTGACAACAGCATCACCCTCTCCAAAAATATCTGTTTTCATTTTTGTTAACCTTAATATCATCAACAGACGGTTTTCCTCCTCATAGCACAAATATCCCATACACAATCAGTCTGATCCAAGGGGCTTCAAATGACCAAATCTTCCTTAGGATGAAAAGAAACACACATTACACAAAAAATGTTGCCAGTAAGGTCAGATACAAGTTCAAGATTGCCAATTCCATATCGTTATTGTTTGTTCGTCATTGGCACTGAAAATCTAAGGATACTCATTGTGGAACTTAACTCTCTGGATATAGGCAGCGGTGCATATTATAGTTCCATATATTGATCTTAAAGTCATTCCCTGTAACATAAACAAGTAAATTGGAGTTATAACAACTTTTCATAATTTTATTTTTGACTGTTATGTCAAATGACTTGTAGTTAATATCATTTACAATTGAAGACACTACTCTTTATATGTCATAAATATACACGCATAATGTCTACATAAGAAGCTACATGGCTAGAAAGCTTCGCTAAACCTACTAATTCTAAAATAACTTTGTTCCTTGGATGGGAGAGGGTGGGATTTTTCTTGCAGCTCTCCTTTGGCTAAGTGGCTGCACTATGAGAGGCATTTCTAAGCCTGCCAAAATCACCAAGGACTTGTCATCTGGCCCAATTCATACCCATTCAGAAGGTTTTAAACTAGGTATACCAGTTTGATTACCTTGCGACCTTTTTCCTTGCGTGTAATTTCTCAACCCACCCTCCATCCAGTAGTGAGACTGAGATATTACTCATAGATCCAAACAACAATTGACTCTATTCCTCATATCTCATGAAGAAGAGCTCCAAACAACAATTGACTCACAAACAGGGAAAGATAACATTTTCTTCCCAACCACCCAAGCTAGACCCAATTGACACCACTACAAAACTTGCCACTAGACGTGTGTAATTTCCAGACATTTTACAATACAGAGCAAGTAAAGGTAATCTCCTAGTTGATCCATGAAAATTTTGTCAAAATACATGAGGGACTCACACAACACCAATGTGTTCAAGACCCTCTCCATGTCACCAAGGTGTTAGACACCCACCATTCTAGGATATAAAAATGTATCCATTGAAACCCATATCAATTGTCCAATTGATGGAACTACTGAAAAATGAACCTTGGTGATCAGTTTCAAAGTGCTGCTCAATCTCTGAAATACATAAAAAAAGAGGTTCACATGGACCACAAAACATGCAATAAATATCCAAGCCAGTTGGCTTACCTACAGACACAAACACGGCTGAGCCTTGTGAAAATGTACTCCTCTAACCGACCCATCATGCTCATCAAATCTATCAATATTCCCATCTGATAATGCCATAACTAAATAACCCCACCGTGAAGACTGGCCAGGATCCATGGCCTTTTCATATAAAAGCTCAACCCCTTTACCCAGTTACTCTGGGACTCGAATTTGGTCGACATTGCAAATGATCTTCCAACCTATATACCATAAAAGGGGTTGAATCAACATACAAAACCAATACAAACCCTAGACCAAACCCCACATGCAATTTCATGAACGATCCAAACCATTTTCCCCATCTTTATGTGGTATTGTAGTGATGCGCTATTATTTCTCCTTTAAGATTCTTATTTATAACAAATGTTTTGAGGCATTCCCCTCCTTTATAGGGATAAATTGCTTAATGTGAATTTTATAGATGGCCTTGCTCTCACTACAAAGCTCATTCAGTCATTTAGTGGAGGGAATGACACAATGTCTTGATATCGTCACTACATCAACAGGCATCATGGTTAATCAAGAAAAGATAGAGGCCTTTATTATTTGGGCAGGAAGACTTTCTAGATTGGCTTGTCAATTAGGGGATTATTGTTTCTTAAGAGAACTTAAGGTTGGGTTCCCTCACTTGCCTTTATAGATCCTCTTCATAGAAACTTTAGGTAAGTGAATTCAAAGAAACTCTTCAAGTTATGTTCATTTATGTTGACAATGCATATGTTGGTAATGCAATCGGCGTTGATAAGGAAAATCCTGTAACTCTCTCAATAAAGGAAATCATTTTCCTTTTCTACAGGGAAATCCCTTTACTAGTGAGGGAAAGATATTCCTTTCCTCTAACTCAAGGAATCACCTTGCCATTATAAAATGAAAGTCCTTTTCTTATAGAAGAGTAGAGAAGTATAAATCTAAAAAATAAATAAAAAGTAATTTGAAGAACGAACTTGAGAATTAGTTGAAACATTTTCTTGAGAGAAGATCCTAGAAAGAAGCAAAGCATAGTTAATCATTAAAAAATAATGACTTCTGGAGACAAAAATGATAACTACCAGTGCTACAAAAAAGAATTTTGGGGGGGCCGTACGCTACCTCCAAAAGTGGGAATTAGAAGCGGTTTTAGCATTAGTTACAGTTTTTTAAACCCTCACTCACCCCCGCCCCACCCCCACAGCCCCTAAAAGCGTCACCTCTAAAAGTCAAGCCTTTTAGGAGCGGCTTTTTAAGAGAGATGAATTGCCCCCAAATGTGTCACTTTTCAAAGGGGGTTCCAAACTTGAAAAGTGACTTTTGGGTGCAATTTTTTAGACCCCCCCTCCCTTCAAAGCATCACCTCTAAATGTCAAGCCTTTTAGGGAAGGTATTTGAAGAGATAGCGTTAAAGGGTAGCCCAAATGGTTAGTTGAAGGCCCCCTGCCAAGTCATTGGCCCTCTGTTATGAGGTGTTGGTTCAATTCTCCTCGGCTTCGTTAGGGCCAAGCCCCAAAATTTGGGTCAATTAGGTGTGAGGGTCCTTTAGGTGGGCTAGCCTAAGGGTGTTGTGAGGACAAACAAAAAGGTCTTTCAAGAGATATGAACTAGCCCCAAAAAGTAACTTTTAGGGGTGATTACAATAGCCCTCAAAAGTCATCTTTCAAGGTTAGTTGTAAATCACGTCCAAAAATTCACTTTTGGGGGTGATTTGAAACCCCCTTGAAAATTGACCTATGGGGGAAATTTAAAACCCCCCTTGTAGAAACCTACAAGGGCGGCTTACAACCCCCCCTTGCAACAACTTATTAGGGTGGTATAAAACTACCTTGTAGCAATGTTTGGGGACGTTGGGAGCCCCCCTCATACTAAATTTCTGGGGCGTTAAGAGCCCCTACCGTGGAAACTTGTGGGGGAATTAGAAGCCCCCCTTATAGTATACTGTTGGGCCTCAAAATGGTCCCTATTTTCACTCCATTATTCACCAATATCTTCACATTTTACCTTCATATCACCTCCATTCCACCTCCACATCATTCCATTTACCTCATTATTGGGTTATAACTATGCTTTTCCAAAGTTTATTAATTCTTAACATTTTTAAGTGAATTTATGGCTAAACTTTAGAAAATAATATGCTTATACTTATACCTAACAATTAGAATGAGTTTGTTGACATGTGTAGGTACAAAGGAAGCTTCCAGGGCATCTTTATGTGGCCTTGAATGATCAAATTCGAATTTGATAAGATAAGCCTCATGGAGAAGATCATGGACCTCATGGAGAAAATCATGGAGGATAGGGTTATGTGTCTAGATGGTTGAGAAATGTATGGAACTAAAAAAAAGATTAGTGGATCATCATTATGAGTTTGTTATCTCATCCTATTGTATAAATAGGAGTACCTCCTCCATTCCAAGGGGAGGACTCTTAGAGCATGTATCCAAACTTATGATGGAATAGAATAAAGCTTCATTTTACATATATTTCCATTATGTAGTTGTAGATTTAATTTTCTTTAATGTAGTATATGGAATAATTTGTCTTGTTCTTAAGAGAATTGAGCTCACTTTAAAAGGATGAGAGAAACATTTTATTTCATATTAGATCTTATTTCATTTCATTGCTTAGATGTTTGATGTTTGAGGATTTGTTTGTGATTGATGAATGAGTTTTAAATTAGAATCTTATCAGCACATGAGAGAACAACCAAGAGTCTAAGTTAGGCTCTCTCTCTCTATTTGATTTGTATGATAATTGAAATTCATTCTTTTGCTTTTATGTTTCAAGTATCATATGAGGAGATACCAAGAGTCTAAGTTAGGCTCTCTCTCCATTGATTTATATGGTAACTGAAATTCATCCTTTTGCTTTCATGTTTCAAGTTATTTCATTTCTTATGCTTGTGAATGAATCTTAGTTTAGTTTGGAATAGTACATGAGAAGACAATCAAGAGACTAAGTTAGTCTCTCTCTACTTGAATCTGAACAACAATTAAGTTCATTCTCTTGTCTTCATTTCAAGTTTCTGGTTTTATGAATGATTTCTCTATGATACTGTAGGGAAGGACAACCAGGACCTCCTTAGTTAGGAGCCTCTTCCCTTGCATATTGTATTGAATCTTAAATAATTTAGTTAGACATAGAGTTAGTTGCCTACTCCTGCATATATTTTGCTCGCATCATCACAAGCTTACGAGTTTCCCTGGTCGATAATTTAATGCAGCAATTTAAGCCCAATAAATTGCCCAACATTTTGGCGCCGTTGCCGGGGATGGTGGTAAGGGATTAGGCATTAGAAATTTAATTTAGTACTAGTATTTCTCTTTAGACAAAATAACTTGTGAGACCTGGTGACAGCAGGATCTTCATAAGGGAGTTTAAGTTTGAGTTTTCTGATGTTTTAGTATTTAGCTAGTTTTAGATTTAGTCCTTTTTTTAAAAACCCCCCATTCACTAAAAAAAAAAAAACACAATAAAAACGATGAGTATAAGTTTGGAACAACTCGCTCAGATCCTAGCAAGTGTTAGGATCTCCTCTTCTTGCGAAGAAGAGATCTTGACAGTAGCCAAAAGCTTAACTACTCCTCTAGAAGAAAACAATGAATTAACATTTGAAGAATCATCCTGTATATCTAAGGATAAATAATTATTTGAACAGGAGAACGAGGAGGACAAAGAGAAGTTGCAGCATGATCTGAATGAGAATGGAAATCACACCTATGAAAGCCTTATCGGCAAGTGGTTTCGATGGTTTCAAACAAGTACGAGGAGATCTAGAATGATGATCAAGCATTTGGAGGAGAGTCAAGAGAATGAGGACTACTTTGAAGATTGGTTTCAAAAGGTGACTAGGCCACATCATTCATCCATTCTTCAACGAATCCTAACATTTAATCCAAATGTGAAATTGATCTCTCATATCCTTGCAGACATTCAGGTATATTTTTCAAATTTGGATGTGAGCATACTAGAGACTTTGATCCATAAATGGCTTCTTTGGAAATACTCCTACACTTGAAAATAAAATTAAAAATCTCTTTCTCAAAAGGGAGTAGGATAGAATAGGAAAATAAAACCAAGTGTGGAAAGTTTTTTTAGTTTTTGATTTTAAGATTTGATTTTATTTATTTCTTGGAATTTTGGTGGTGCAGTAAGAGCCACCTCATTCATTAACCATTGACAGGAAGCTACAATTAAAGGGATATTTGTGGGAAGGAAAACAAGTGGAGTCCAGAGCACTAAAATTTGAGGTTTGAGATCAATTCTTCTTACTATGTTTTCAAATTCACAATTTCAAATGTATAAAGAATTGACAAAGCTCCGAAGTATGCTCTCTTCCTGCGCCTTGTTGCGACCTGGAAGATCAGAAAAGGAAATTGAATAAGTTAGCCTTCAAATTTTACAATAAAATCATAGATCTAGATAAATAACTAAGAGATCTAAATTTACTATCCATTCTGAGAATGGGTTTAAATTTTGATCTCCAACTTAGATTTGTCTCAAAGTAACTAAATCATTTAAAAATAAATAAATAAATAAATCTATCTTAATTAGATTTTTCTAAAACACATAATAATATAAAAAAATGCAAAAAAAATTAAAAACAAATTAAAAAATAAAAACAAAACAAAAATTCATATATATTAAATAAAACAATAAAACACATAAAAAAAACACCAATTCATTCAAACCAACGAAAGTAGGTTGGAAACATTGAAATAAAACATGAATATATATAATTAAAAACCAAACATAAAATCACACAACACAACATTTTTAATTATATATATATTAAAAAAAAAAACATGAACATCGGATCAAACAATAAAGAACATAAAAAGGCCGAGAGTATTAAAATAAAATAAAATAAATAAAAAAAACACCATTTGTTGAACTGTTCAATGCATCAGCCTCTGCATGCAAGTTTATGATGTGTTGGGAATGCCGTGAATGGTATAGAAACACAGCCACAATGTGCATGAAGGTAAACCTATAATTAAACAGGAATTTGAATGATGAAAGCAGCCTGGAGCATAATAATGTCACGGTAGTGCGGGTTGGTTAGAAAAAGTACTAAGTTTTTGCAGGTTCGAGGAAGATAAACAAATGAGCACAAGCAAACGGTGTCTTTTAAAGACCCCATTTCAAGCATGAGGACATGCTTTCGGATAAGCCAAGGGGGAGAGTGTCATCATATCCATCACTTGCAAGCCTTTTAGATGCCAGTATCTTCATTGCATCCATGCTTCTTTAGTTAATAAACATTCACCTCATTTCCCTTTACATTCGCCATTATACTTCTACTCATTTTCGGTAAATAAAAACTTCATTGCATTCCCACTTCTCTAGTCAATAAAATTTCCATTCCATTTTCCTTTCCATATTTTCAAATAAAACCTTGATAAATTTTCCATTCTATTTTCCTTCACAGTCGTTTTCCTGTCTCTTTCACTAACCTGTAAGCCCATGAATAAAGTCATTCAGCTCCCTTACAAAGCTGAGTCACCCCATTTTCCTTTTCTTCCAAATAAACCCTGCTTCAATGCAAATTTTCCATCTATGGTCCTTCAAAATCATTATTTCATACTCGTGTTAGATGATGGAGGATTCCTTAAGGCCTCCCTTCTAACAAGTCTTGACCCATCGACCTCAGCACCTTATCTGGGATAAAGACTAGAGTCATTATCAGTACCTTGAGGCTTGTATGCCTTAATGACAGGCTCTCTCACCAGCAATCATGGGAATACACCAATGTCCCTTGATCGTTGGATCTTGCAAGTGGCTCGACATCAGCCCATCTATTCGCACTTCGCAAGATGTACTTAGGCACCTTGGCACTCATTGACATTAACGGTGAGTTTGTCTCGCATTGGTTAACGACATTCATCAATGGTCGGTAATCCAATGACTTCTTTCCATGTTCGACATCGACACATTTATTCACATGGAAAGATTTGTGCCATTGAGTGTTGAAGACTTGAAGACCCAAATTTTGTAGCAGATGAAGACGGTTTCCTTTCATTGTTTTTCAGTTTGTCATGACTTGAGGACAAGTCAATTGTAACTTCTATATTTTGTATACCTTCCAAGCCTTATACATTTTCAGCAGCATTTAGCAGCAGATCCCAAACATTCAGCAGAAGATCCAACATCAGATCTAGCAGCAGATGCAGCAACAATAAAAGATTCACTCTTTCGATTTCATCCACCATTTTCACAACCAAGTAAAGAAGACTATGAACAGCAGTTTTTGCAGCCACACGTGCACAACTCTCATCCATTTTTGGAAGGGTAAGTTAAGGTATGATATTTTCTAGCTTTTAACCATTAAATTCCTTGAAAAGTTAGAATAATAATTTTTGGAAAAACTTCACTTCCTTTCCCCTTCGAAACCATCTGTTTAAGGGGAAAGATACATTTACATACATTCTTTGTCACATTCATATATCACATTCTAAACCCCACTTACCTTCAAAATATATTCACTATTACATGAGCATACAAATGGCTTTGACAAAAGTATTTAAAAGATAATTGGATGCCAATACAATCATGGTTGTTACACAAGAACCAACCATGATGCATTCCTACAACAATACTCTGCAACAAAAATCACATTATCAATATGCAAAGATCATCCATGGAATGCAACAAACAAAATATGGTTGAAACACAAGAACCAACCAAGTTGCAGTTCATCAAAAACGCTTTGCAAAAGTTAAGTAAATGATATCATGCAGAGTTTAAGCCAAAGCTCAAATATCTAAAAGTAATGTAATAGATTGCATGAGGACATGCAATACCTTCAGTTTGGGGCAGATGTTGGGCCTCAAAATGGTCCCTATTTTCACTCCATTATTCACCAATATCTTCACATTTTACCTTCATATCACCTCCATTCCACCTCCACATCATTCCATTTACCTCATTATTGGGTTATAACTATGCTTTTCCAAAGTTTATTAATTCTTAACATTTTTAAGTGAATTTATGGCTAAACTTTAGAAAATAATATGCTTATACTTATACCTAACAATTAGAATGAGTTTGTTGACATGTGTAGGTACAAAGGAAGCTTCCAGGGCATCTTTATGTGGCCTTGAATGATCAAATTCGAATTTGATAAGATAAGCCTCATGGAGAAGATCATGGACCTCATGGAGAAAATCATGGAGGATAGGGTTATGTGTCTAGATGGTTGAGAAATGTATGGAACTAAAAGAGAGATTAGTGGATCATCATTATGAGTTTGTTATCTCATCCTATTGTATAAATAGGAGTACCTCCTCCATTCCAAGGGGAGGACTCTTAGAGCATGTATCCAAACTTATGATGGAATAGAATAAAGCTTCATTTTACATATATTTCCATTATGTAGTTTTAGATTTAATTTTCTTTAATGTAGTATATGGAATAATTTGTCTTGTTCTTAAGAGAATTGAGCTCACTCTAAAAGGATGAGAGAAACATTTTATTTCATATTAGATCTTATTTCATTTAATTGCTTAGATGTTTGATGTTTGAGGATTTGTTTGTGATTGATGAATGAGTTTTAAATTAGAATCTTATCAGCACATGAGAGAACAACCAAGAGTCTAAGTTAGGCTCTCTCTCTCTATTTGATTTGTATGATAATTGAAATTCATTCTTTTGCTTTTATGTTTCAAGTATCATATGAGGAGATACCAAGAGTCTAAGTTAGGCTCTATCTCCATTGATTTATATGGTAATTGAAATTCATCCTTTTGCTTTCATGTTTCAAGTTATTTCATTTCTTATGCTTGTGAATGAATCTTAGTTTAGTTTGGACTAGTACATGAGAAGACAATCAAGAGACTAAGTTAGTCTCTCTCTCTACTTGAATCTGAACAACAATTAAGTTCATTCTCTTGTCTTCATTTCAAGTTTCTGGTTTTATGAATGATTTCTCTATGATACTGTAGGGAAGGACAACCAGGACCTCCTTAGTTAGGAGCCTCTTCCCTTGCATATTGTATTGAATCTTAAATAATTTAGTTAGACATAGAGTTAGTTGCCTACTCCTGCATATATTTTGCTGGCATCATCACAAGCTTACGAGTTTCCCTGGTCGATAATTTAATGCAGCAATTTAAGCCCAATAAATTGCCCAACATATACTATACATACTTTCAAATTTTTAGATTGTGATACTTTCACACTGTTATGTTGGGCACGAGTGAAGAGGATCAAAAAGTTGGGTAGTTGTATTGAATTGAGGTTGGCTTACATGACGCATCACTGAATTCATCAAATCAAGGAGTTTGAAAATGGCATTGGATCACCTTTGTGCAAACCTTCATTCAAGCATATGATCATCTCTTCGCATTCACTCCATAATGAAAGCACTGAAGAAAATTGATGATGTCATTGAATATACTGTTGATCCCAATGTATTCTATGGGAATCTTAGGAGGTGTTTGGGAATGTTTTTTCTGTTGTTGTTGATTTGCGCTAAAGGGCATGGAATTATCAAATCATGAAGGGGAAAAGCTTTGCATATTGCCCAATAACAACCAAGCAAGTTGAAGGACCAATCCCTCCTAGCCTAGTCCCTTTACCTCTTTGCGTTATGTTTCCTTACCAACAAACTCCTGCGCTTTATTTTGATAGCCTTTGGCAGGGCATCACTAGTAGTAGAGTTTGTTTAATTCTCATGGAGCTTTCTCCCCTTAACACAAATGCATTTAGGTATATTTCCATATAATGAATTTTCATTTAGTATCTCGTGTTTAGTTTGGTCTCTAACTCTTTGAGTTTGTAGTCTGTTGGGTTGTTAGTGCATCTATCATATTTACTTTCCCTCCAAAGTGCATCCCTCAAGTCCAATATTTTCCGTAATTTTATTTCTCCTCGCACTTTCGTCCCAAGGGAGAAATGCAAGGGGTGGTCAAGGTCGTAGCCAAGGCCAGGGTTGTGTTTGTGGAAGAACTCAAGCTCAACATCAAACCACCCGAAATCGGGGTCGTAGAAATAACAATGATTTAATCTTGGAAGCAACTCGATCTTATCAGACTAATGCACACCCACAGGCTCATTAGATTATTTTGGGTTGGGAGAATGAATTTAAGGAACAGGCAATAGATAATGAACTGGAGCTAAATGAATGGTAGGATCTCATCCTTGACCCTGATACAGAAGGTCAATACACCCAGTTCCAGCAGACACTTTACCTTTTCTAGATGATGAAAAATATCTTGGCAAAATATTTAATGTCCACCTTTGCAGGAATTTTGGAGTTGGCAACAAAAATACTAGAAATCCACAAGGAATTCTAGCTCATTCAGTGCCATATTCAATAGCAAAACACCCATTTAAGTCGTATTGAGAATCATATTCCTTGCCTTCCACGAACTGAATAAGGACACAATATCCCTTTTATAAAGTAATAAGAAAAATAAATGGAAATTATTTTTTATTATTAAATTGATAATTAATTGAGTTTGTCTTGAATAATTGGAAAAAAAAATTTCATAATGACTTGGAACCTTGTTATTAAATCTAAACATAAACATTCTCAATATACGTGATAAAATTTCTACGGTTTTGAATTATAAATCTATTTTTTCTGCACAACCAAAAGGTGCATCTTTCCTACATTAATGTTCATAATGATAAACTTTGTGACCTATTTAGCTGAAATTCTAAATTATTTCTCAAGCAACCTACTCCCAACAACTAATCTTACTTTGTTGATCATAATGTGATTATTTCTCATTAATTATCACTTCCCAGTTTTCTTTGGAGATTGAACAAATACAAATGAAATACAAGACCATAGCAATCTCAATTTTGGATTTGAACATTTAGAGCTCACTCTTTTTGTTTGTTTCTCACCAATTATTCCAAAGCAATAAAATTTCTATGCTGAAGTTTTAAATATGCCATAGCTTCCATGAGAGAAAATAGGTTTGTGTACTGAATTTGCCTATGGATTTTGAAAATTGAAGTTGCCTCCTCTTATCAGGCAACCTATTCATATGCTTTGTTGACCTCCAAGACAGTAATAATTCCATTAACTACTGATCACATAAATTTTGTTTCTCACCCCCATCATCTACCGCATTGTTAACGATTTTCAAAAAGTGATTCTCAAAAGAATCCTCAAGAGGCCCTCAAAATAGAATCTAAAGATCCTCCATGCACAAATATCAAGTTGACCTACATGAAGGGGCAAGTCAGCCTAAAGAGAGCAATTTATACCCCTCACAAGCCTATAAATGAGAAGGAACTCAACCTCATTGTGACTCACCAAAAGAAAGTTCAATCTTCTCAAGATAGAAGCTGGTAAAAGGATGAAAAGGAAGGAGAAGAACTAGATCTAAGTTTTTGGGCCTCTCTCTCTCTCTCTCGTGTTAGGGTTTCTACATTTAATGGGAAGAAGAATTTGTTGGGGAAGTCGAAGTTGCAGAAGAATTTGTTGGGTAATTCAAAGTTGCAGAAGGGTTTGCTGGGCATATCGAAATTGTAGAAGAATGTGTTGGGCAGGTCGAAGTTCCAAAAAAATCTGGTGGGCAAGTCGAAATTGCAGAAGTTGTTGGAATCAACTTCTTGTCATTTTCCTTGTTTCATATAGTTTCATAAAAATTCTACCCCGAGTTTCTGGCACTTTCTGTACTGTTACCCTACCCATTTATAGAAATTCATTGCTTAACATTTCCTATTTCTGATTTCCTTCAGTTCCTTGATTATTTTGATTTTGACTTATTTGGGGTATAGTGATGGGATTTTTAACTTTCACATTAATAGTAAACCCTTAAAAATAATCCAAATCCTATTACAATCCTTCATGCTAGTTTATCATTTGGTTTCTCATTATTTTTTTGCTAAGATGGAACACTTGAAGAAAGAAACTAACAATCAATTCCTTGGTGAGGAGCATACAATGATCTCTTTGATTTCGGTGGGAACAGGTGTCAAATAATACACAAACTCCTCAACATTTTTGCTATAAGATAAGTGTTGACAAATGTACAAGAATGTATCAAAATAACTAACAGCACAGTGAAAACCTCAAATTCGTTTACAACCCTTTAGAAACAAAATGTTGTTCAGAAATGCATCTGGATAACTAGCAACAGAAGGTAAAACATAATGTATTTTTGATAGCCCTCTAGATAACAAAAAGCTAAAACCTACCATCTTTTTGGCAACCCTTCAAAGTTTGGACCATACTTTTCCTACCATCCATTCATGTCTTGACAACGCTCTTAAGCCACTTTGGAAATGAAACAGAAGAAACCCCTACTAAAACTGAAAATAAAAACTTAATAAAAAATTTGCAAACTCTAGTTAAGGTCGTTTTATACTCGAAGGAAATTTTAGGATTTTTTCAAATAGTGTCATTTGAATTAGTAAAATGAGATAGGTTTCCTATAAGAAAGCATCCATTTTGCATGATGTTATGTAATTTTTTTCTTAAATCCCGCAAATTTTATTATTCTCTTAAAATAGCTCCCAAGGTTCTTTAAGAAAATCATTACCCTTGAAGTCGGTCCTCGAGGTTCTTTAAGAAAATTATTTACCCTAGCAAACCCCTAAGTTCAGGGGTTGGTTGCTAAGTTATTCAATCTAATTAAACTACCACTACAAAATGATAGTTAAGCGACCCTATCTACTCAACGTGGAAACTTATTCTTCATCATGGGGTTGCATATAGAATGACATTGTTATTTTTGAAGCTTAAAATAAACCAAAAAACTGCAAACCCTAAATTTAGCAGACCCTGATGATTTTAATGAGACCCCCGAAAAA
The DNA here is from genome assembly GCA_031772625.1 of Pinus tabuliformis. NCBI lineage: Eukaryota > Viridiplantae > Streptophyta > Pinopsida > Pinales > Pinaceae > Pinus > Pinus tabuliformis. Next base: position 633,320,131 of record CM062805.1, read on the forward strand.
AACACATGGAAAACCACAGTGTATTCCAGAATAGACTTTTTACTTAAAAAATAAGATTGAAGACCCAATACATTGTTCAATGACTAAAATGTATAGCCACGAATGGATGACTTAATACAACTTCATTAAAAATATTGGGTATGAAACCTTAAACTAAGAAGAAAACATGAAGATATGAACCTCGCGTCTAGAGAAATATTTTGGACCAGAAGGATAGTGAGCAGAGTGGAGCGCATGTCTCTGAACCTATCTCACTCCCTGTATTGATCGCTCTCCCTGCAATCCTCGTAACGTCTTCTATGAGGAGGGCTTCGGCTCCTCCTGGGGATGTCGCTTCTGCTGCGTCTTTGGTTTCCTCCCATTTCACCCCCTTTGGAACTATTTGATACGAATCAAATGTGAGAGAATCTATGAACAAGTATTTACACAGATAGCTTTGCTCTGTTGCTTGTTGTGGCTATCTAGCTGATGTGTCAAATTCTTTCTTGCAAGTATTGTGATAGTCCTTGGCTTCACAAATGGAGATAGGGAAAAGAAATGAGCGTGTGTGGGATAATAATGGCTTATCTCAATTCTTTAACTCACATTAAATTGATATAAATTAATATTATTCATAAATAATTTATAAATTAGGTAATTATTTATTATTAAATTGGGATTTTATATAAATCATTTATTAATGTTAATCTATAGTGATTTTTAATATAATTTTGTTATATAGAATTATTTGAATTATTATTGTATCAAGATTTTTGTTAATTTTTCTATTATTATAGTTTAATTCGCTTTAAACATGTTTAAAATATGCTTTCATTTTCATGTGTGGAGGTTATCTACTTGCATATTCAAAGAGTTGTTTTTATCTTTATATGTGGAGGTTATCTATTTGCATATTCAAAAGTTTTGATGTAGCTTTTGCCTAAAAAAATGACTATTGTGACTCTGATGGTGAGAAAGTAATCTATAAATAGAGTTAAGAGTTTTTAGAATAAATAGGAGATTCTTTCCCATTATCTATGACTAATCTTTGAGAGATTGGGTATACATTCCCTAATTATCACATAAACAAGAGTTTAATATTGCATTTAATGTTTTATCTCCATGGAGGTTCGCTAAAGAAAGGGAATACCTCCTCCTATGTGACTTTGATTATCTCTCGCTCTCAAAGAATTGCTAAACATTAAGAATTGAATCTTCATTACTTTAAAGATGTAGTCTTGTCGAATATACCAAAAACATAGTAGGATTCTTTCATTGTGGAGAAACCCAAGTACATGTTCGAGGGAAGTATTCCTCTATGGATGGTTAACAAGATGATCAATAACTACAATTAAATGCTTCAATCTATATATTTAATGATCTCTTGTCATCATCTAAAGAGTTCAAGAATAAAATAGATTCCAACCTAACTTCTAAGTATATAGTACGATTGTACTTTAGAGGTTCTATTACTGTAAAATTTGACAATTATGGAAATTGTGGCAAGGTCTTGGAGGAGGGAATGTCTTTTTGGAGCAAATCTAACCTCTTTTTAAAGGATAGTTTCTAAAATTGAATCTATCTTCAATGTTTGTTTCTTCAACCCCACTCTAGATTTGAATTTTGAATATCCCCCTACTTATTTTGGGATGAGACAATCTTTCAAAAGCCAACATAAATATATTGGGGATGTATAACAAGATACAAACCAATCAAGGAAGGTTATACACACATGTGCTAAAATTTGCATTCAAGTTGACTTGAGCAAGGGTATAGCAATGCATATTTAATTAAATATTCATGATTTTAACAACCCATCCATTTGATTACAATAATGATACTTTATGTGTATCCATGTGCAAGGAGAATATACTCGAAAAACACCTTCCCAACAACAAAATGATTATAAGAAAAATTGAAAAATAACAACTAATGGGTGGTAGGATTGAATGAAGAATCAAATATCTGAAATAATAGGTGTCCAAGTTTAGTCCCAATAAAATATTCTATGACACCCTCCAAGGAGTGTGTTATTAAGAGTGACACAAACATGATCATGGATTACATGCCAAAATCTTATGGGAAAAACAGGAAGCAACATGAATGAGATATTATGGATTTCAAAGAGAGTTCATTTTATTCAATCCAATGGAAGCAAGGCAGTTGGTGCTACTTGAGCCTCCCTAAGCTCTAAATAAATTGGTTGAAAACAAGAAAAGAGAAATGCAAAGAAAGGAATATTGAGTGGTTAATATGTTGAGAAGTATTTTTAATCATTGGAATTCAGTCTTCAAATCAAAGGGTCCATATAAGAGTTCTACCATTTTCTATTGCACATGTTTAGAGATATTGAATTCTACATGAATTGAAAATTTTTAAGATTTGTGTCCAAGAGACCTTCAAATAAAATAAAATGATCTAGTTGCTTTGTAATATGAGCATTTCTTCATATATCATTAGGCAAGTTGGCATAGGCTTTGTAGGGAGGATATCACAAAGGCCAATGTCATCAAAAAGGTCTATAAAGAACTTCAAGAGAGGGTCTTCCTGACCATATGGATCCCAAACTTAAAACCCCCCCAAAGAGAAATTTAAATCTCCCTTGACAGTAATGTGACCTGTTACCGCTCAAACTAGCGGGGGTCTTAAAAGGGGATCCTTGAAGGGTTACTACTAGACTAAGGAAAATAATGGACCGTAAGCCTATTGTCACCTTGGCTATGGCTCCCTTCTCTTCACAAATTTTCACTAATGGGAGGAGACACATTATCATAAGGATCATGAAATGGATGGACCAATGATAAGGTGAGGGGTGATCCTAGAAACCTATTCACAAGATAGGCTCAAATAGGTGGCTTGCTTCTATTGGAAGACAATATGTAAGGCTCTTTGTGAAGGGCTTGGGGGAAATTTATAGGGTTAGGCTTTAAGTATGTGCCTCATAAAGGAGATCCCTAAGCCCTATAATTCTTGTCGAAACTTGGGTTCCATGTGATCTTTGAATAATTAACCTTGATAGTGCATGGGACCACACAGGACCAAGTGGACCGGAGGTTCAATCAAGGGGATAAGATTTAGCAACCAATGATATGCTTGACCTAATTAGGGAGGGGAAAGGGATCAATGAATGAATTTTCAATGAAAGACAATGCAAGGATACCAACGATGTTTCTAGTCTAAGGGAAACCAAGGGAAAGAATTAGTCTTCGAGCTATGGCTTGCAATATCTCAAGATCCCACCATCAAAAACTCATGAAATTTTGGAGGGCTTATTGAGGAAAAAAATGTATGTGTATGTATTGATTGTATGCATATGGTGTCACAGTCTCAAAGCTATGTATGGTGAACTCTTATCTAGTGGGTATTTGATCCAACCTTGTGAAGGCAGAAGGGCATTAGTCATCATGGTTGATCACATGACTTAGAGGCTTCAAATGTACCTGAATCACTTAGTACCTTATATGAGTCATCTACAAATTTGTGAGCATACTTTTCAAATTTATGCATAAACCATGTGAGGGACATTGGTCTGCTGCAAAAAGAGTCATAAGATACTTAAAGGGGACTCAAGATTATGGGCTTAAGTACACCAAGGTGGATGAATTCTGTATTATTGCACATTCTAATAGATACTTCAATGGGGACAAGGAAAACATAGTATCAACTTCAAGATATCTCATGAGTCTTGGATCAACAATGGTCTCCTGCATGAGGCTTCACTCAATGAACCTCTCACATATCACGTGCGTTCATGGCATACTAAATGATACCCCTAATTTGATTACATATTGAAAAACACCTCTATAAATCACATTATATAACCCCATTATGAATGAATGTGGTATGGTATTGCTCCCCAAATGAAGCCCTCGTGGTCTCCTAGAGGTCACGCAAACAATCAATTTCGATAGATTCAAAAACAAAAGTAGAATATGTGGCATTCGCAGAAGAGACAAAGGAAATTGTGTGGCTCAGGAAAATAGTTGAAGGCTTGCAAAAAAACAAGTGAACTCAACTCCTTTACATTTATATAATACTTCTGCAATCAAGTTGGCCAAGAACCCAAGATTTTGATCGAACCAAGCACATCAATATGAAATATCATTTGATTCAATATCATGTAGAGGCCGAAACTATTCATCGAATACATTGTTCTACGACTAAGAAAATTGTAGACATCTTCACCAAAGCTCTAGGAAGTGAAAAATCTGAAAAGTTCAAAATGATGCTTGGGCTAACGAAAACTCCTTCAAATTAAAGGGGAGAATGTTAGACATTGCAATCCTTTGAGATTATAGTTTAAAATAATTAGATGTAAAATTAGGTGTGGTAACGAATAATGGGTTGGGTTTTAATAACTGTCTTTTTATGTGATAAATTTGTTTTCATTTCTCAATGAATGACCATTAGAACTAGGAATTAGGCTCTGACGGCATGCAACAAAAATAACCGCAAAGGGAAGGTTAGCCGCAGACCGCAGCTACAGGACCACAGGATGGAGCAGTTTTCGGCAGCTAGGGTTGCGAGCGATCGACAGATCAGCACCAGTGACAGGTGGCTACAATCGTTGTCCGGCATGGAAGGTTTACCAGAAACGGACCTCGTGGATTACTCCGAGGATCCGTTGGAGGGTCAGGTCTTATTCACTAACCCTAACTCTGCCCCCCCGGGTCTCGTTCCTCCGCTCTCTGATATCTCAGGTGCCTAGAATATCCTTCCGGTTATCTCCTTACCGGATCCCTTTTCATCTGGACTGGTAGCCCCGCCTCTCTCTCCCGGCACAGCTTCCTTCCTTGCTTCTCATTTGCTTGATCCTGCTGATTTGGATCAGATCCCAACCCCGCCTCCTGATCCACAGCCTGCACCAGAGGTTCCTCGGACAAATGTGACAAATCCCTCCCCGGATTTTGGGGCAAAACCCTCAGGTGCTTTCAGCACCCCAGTTGTTAACCCTAAACCCTCTGGACCTCCTCCGCCTGGGGTCACAAACCCGCTATCTGAGCATCCATCGGCCCCCCGATCCAAGAAGCAGAGGTCGAAATGTGTTAAGGCAATTTCGAAAGATACCACGGTTATCTACGGTTACTCTTCGGATTTTGAAGCAACCATGGCTCTAGCTCGCACAATGTTGGTAGGGCACGTGCGGGGGCGTTCCTACACGGTGGACAGATTCATGCGCTGGGTCAAAGAAATTTGGGGAGTACTCCTCACACAGGTGCCGGAGGTTGAGGTTCTACCTCGTGGGTGGTTCTCCCTTCAATTCGCAAACGAAGAACACACAAATGCGGTCCTCGAAAGATACTGGCATATAGAAACTGCTCCTGTGCTTCTGAAGAGATGGAGTCCGTTATTCGATCCTGAGCGCGAGCAAATTGCTGTAGGGCCTTTATGGGTCCGATTACCAGGGCTACCCATACAATATTGGAGCGAAGAATCATTCAAAAGGATCGGCAATGCACTTGGGACATATCTGGATCATGATCGTGGCTACCTCGATACCCGGAAGAAGACTGTAGCTCGCATTCTGGTGCATCTGGACGCCAGAGAAGGATTGGAGGAAAGAATTACATTACAATGGGGTAAGCTCAGGCGTACTCAGATGCTGGATTATGAAGGAGTACCCTTTCGGTGCAATCGATGCCACCAAGTGGGTCATCTCTACAAGGATTGCCCTTTGAACAAGCGACCGGACAACACTCCAAAACAATCCCCCATAGCATCCAGGCGGACTTCCCCGATCGTACCTCAGCCATCGCAAGGATTCTCCGTTCCCATTGGAGCTCAGGAGTATACAGAGATGAACTCCCTCGAGGCGCCATCGCCTCCTTTGACTCGGGCTCGGGCAGCTGCCGCAGCCGCACAAGCTTCGGGTACATGTTCTATCTCTCCCTTTATCTCTAATGCACAATCTTCTGATTATGTTTCCTCTGTATCATGTTCCATGGCTTACTGCAATATTCCCTCGCCCCCTCCTATTCCTTCTATCGCTCCACCCACTCTGCCACTCATCATGTCTCCGCCCCCATCTCCGCCCATTGAGACCCCTGTTAATAAGATTCCCCCACACCCATACTCCCTCCGCCCCCGGACCTCCCTCCCGGAATCCTCTGAGAACCATATGGGATTGGGCATTGTTCCCTCGGGCGTGAGCTCCGCTTCTACTAGGGGAAGGAAATCAGATTTAAACAAAGCCATTAAAAGAGCTGGCGCAGAAGTCGCATCAGGTCGACAATCCACCATTGTTGGGGCCCTTAGAGCAAATCCCCCGAAAAGGGGTCCTCCATGAAGTGCCTCTCTTTCAATTGCATGGGTTTGGCTAGCTCCCCCAAAAAGCTAGCCCTCAAATGACTTTTTGAGGTCGAATCCCCTGATATCATCCTCCTTCAAGAAACCCTAGGTCCTGTGGAATCCATCTCCCTCTCCCTGCAAAATATCTTGTCCAGATGGAAGTACATTGCTATGGATGCCAATGGTAGATCAGGCGGCCTGGCGATTGGATACAATCCAAAATCCATAAGACTGGACTCTTCTTGGGGGGGTCAGGGTTTCATGGGGGCTAACATATTCTCATTGGACTTAGGCCTCTCCCTCCGCATCATCAACATTTATGGCCCTTGCCAACAGAGAGAAAGTTTCTGGAGGACGCTTCTCAGCAGGAACCTGATGAATCTGGACCGTATCATTCTAGGGGGGGATCTGAACTTCTCCTTGGGGTATCATGAAACATGGGGATCTCGGGCGCAAGTAGATACTATCACTGCTTTCATGAGGAATATGCTAGAACTGCATGACCTTGTTGACATTCCCATGTAGAACCCCCTACCAACATGGAGGAACAGGAGGGTTGGGACAGCGGCCTTGGCCCGCAGATTGGATCGATTTCTGATAAAAGGTCTGCTGATTCACCAACTACACCACTTCAAGCAATGGGTGGGATCTGGGGGCATCTCTGATCACTCCCCAATTCTAATGGAAATCAAGGGACCCCTACCTAAGCCAAAAGCTCCTTACAAGTTCAATCACCTTTGGCTACAGGATCCTAGCTTCTCAAAACTGGTCTCGGACTTTTGGCATTCACATCCTGTCGATAGAGAAGAATCGATGGCCAGGGGATTTGTAAAAAACCTGACTGAGCTCAAGCACATCGTGATTGAGTGGGCCAAGGCAAAAAAGGCCAGAGAAGAGGAGCAGCTCATCAAGATTGAAGAAGACTTAAACTCCCTTCTGGATGAGAGAAGTCTGGGGTTCATCTCCGAGGATAGTAAGACTCGTCTTATTGAATTGGAGAAGCAAAAGCAAAATATTCTAAAACTCCGGGAGGAATCGCTCAGACTGAGGAGCAGGGCACTATGGCTGAAAGCGGGGGATGAAAACTCTAGATTCTTCCATAATTTTGCCAAAGGAAGGAAGGTGTCCAATACCATTTGGGACCTTCCACTTCCTGATGGAGGAGTGGCAGATACCTTCAATAAATTATCTCAGCTTGGAACAACACACTTCAGAAGGATTTTCAAGAGCCCTGCTGGTACCAATCTTGCTGAGATTATCAATGTGGCATCGCACTTTCCCAGGTTTGTAAACAACGATGATTCTGAAGCTCTTACAGACCCTGTTTCCATGGAAGAGCTCGAAAGTACGATCAAATGGTTTCAGAAGGAAAAGAGCCTGGGACCTGACGGATGGACTATTGAATTTTACATTGCCTTCTTTGACATCATAGGAGGTGATATCCTGAAGGTGGTAGAGGAAAGCAGAATTTCGGGACAAATCTACAATGCGATCAACTCCACTTTCATCGCCCTCATCCCCAAATCTGACTCCCCCTCTACATTTGACGATTTCCGCCCCATCTCCCTGTGTAATGTCCTTTACAAGATTATATCTAAGATTGTTGCCAACAGGATCAGGCCAATCCTGTCCAAGCATATTGCCCCCCAGCAATTTGCTTTCTTAGAAGACAGACAAATCCATGAAGCCATTGGATCTGCCCAGGAAGCCATTCATTCCATCTGGACTAAACGTCTGAAAAGCATTCTCCTTAAGATCGACCTCTCCAAGGCTTTTGACAGAGTCAGCTGGCTCTATATCAAGATGATTCTCATCCACTTGGGTTTTCCTCATCCCCTCATCAATTGGATCATGTCTTGCATAACATCCCCCACTTACAGTATCCTGATAAATGGTGCAGCCTCCCACTTCTTCCATTCTGAGCGAGGCCTTCGACAAGGCTGTCCTTTATCCCCACTTCTTTTTCTCTTGGTAATGGAAGCCTTGAGTCGACTGATCATCTCTGCCAAAAGGGAAGGTACTATCAGGGGCCTTAAAATATCAGAGGACTGCTTCATTACTCATCTGTTGTTTGTAGATGATGTACTCATCTTGCTCGATGGCAGTATACAAGACACCTCGACATTCAACAGGATTCTAAAGCTATTTGCACATGCCACTGGAATGGAGGTTAATCGATCCAAATCTACTATCACTTTGGTAAACACCTTGGTAAATGAATCATATTCTGCCTGCCAAGCCTTCCCTTTCACCGCACAGCCCTTGGACAGGGGATTAAAATACCTGGGTTACTGGCTAAAGCCCACCACACAGAAGGTGGCAGATTGGGCCTGGCTGATTACCAAAGTGGAAAAAAGGATTACATGCTGGAGCTTCAGATATCTATCCAGAGCGGGAAGACTTACCCTGATCAAATCTGTTCTTGAAGCCACACCAGTTTTCTGGATGGCTCTCGCCTGGATTCCCCGGAACATCCTTTCAAAACTCCAGCAGCTCTGCTCCAGATACCTTTGGGCTGGCAACAAAGAAAAGCGCACATTTGCCTGGATCGGATGGAAAAAGATTACCCTGCCCAAGAAATGGGGGGGCTGGGGTTTGAAGGATCTTCCCTCCTTTGCTAGTGCTCTGGCGGCCAAGATGGGTTGGGCACTGCTCTCCTCTCAAAGTCTATGGACAAACATTACATATCACAAGTACATATGGCCTCTCAACATCTTGGATTGGGCTAGGCTCCCATCTTGGAACAAGACTGGCATATCCTCCATATGGAAAGCCCTTCTACATTCTCTCCCGCTGATCAGGAACAATATAGTATGGAGAATAAGAAACGGAAGCAGAGTCCGCATTGGAATAGATCCTTGGAGTGGTTGTGGGGGGAGACACATGCTCCCACAAGATCTGGTGCAATATCTATCTGCCCAAGGTATTAGAGTCATCTCACAAATCGCGGATCTAGAGCAAACTGACCTTTTCCATCAGGCTTGGAAGAATGCCGCTCATCTCAACCTCCCGCAGAGATGGCACGATGCATGGAGTGAATACTGTGCGGCCCTGATGGAATCACATGTCAGAATATCTGAGGGATCGGACGAAATCATTTGGCACCTGGTGGACAATGGGCGATATACACCAAAAGAGGGATACGTTCATATCATATGGCAGAGAAAACCTGAAGTTCTTGATCGATGGTGGCATAGCATATGGAAGCTATCTGCCTCCCCTCGCTCGAAATTGTTCACTTGGTGCGTTCTCAGAAACAGGGTACCCACGGGTGAGCATCTCATGCGAAGAGCTCAATTTGGACCGACGAGATGCGCTCTGTGCAAAGATGCTAGTGAATCCACAGAGCACCTCTTTCTGCGTTGTAACGCTGTACTGCAAGTATGGAACAACATAAAACTGGTTATACAATACACGGGAGAATGGAGAGGAATCGACCTTATCAATGCATGGATTGAATGGGGCAACAGTCACAAAGGCACAAAATTTGTAAACCTGCCTATTATCATAAATTGGTCCATCTGGAAAGCAAGGAACCAACTGATTTTCGAAGAGAAGGCCTTACAATGGCCACTTATTGAAGCCCGTATCATATGTGCCTTCAATGAATTACCTGATCCGCCTCCACCAAAATCTCGCCGACCAATTCCTCCCCCCTCCATTGATCGGGAAACTCCTTGGGCTTATTTCAACGGGGCTGCCAATGTCCAAAGCAGTGGGGGTGGGATCATTTTGCACAAATCTGAAAATCACTCCTACCTCATCAAAGCCGGTTTGGGGGCCGGGACAAACAACTTTGCTGAGCTTATTTCTCTTCGTCATCTGCTTCATTTTTCTTTAAGTCATCAATGTAACAGCATAAACATCTTCGGGGATTCACAGATCATTATAAATTGGTTCAACAATATCTCTACATGTCATATACACTCACTCAATAACATACTTGATGAAGTACTACAGTTCAAGGAAGCTTTTAATCACATCTCCGTTTCTCATATCTATAGGGAACATAACCAGGCTGCTGACAAACTTTCCAAGGAGGCTGCGTTGATGGAGAAAGGACACTGGGAGATAACCGAGTTTTTGGATCAACAGGAACAAAAGTTTTATCATCGCCCATACATAGACCCACAATATCCTACTGTGGGTCTGCATGAGACTTAATCTAAAACAGCAGTATGACAGTAGCAGTACACAGAACTGTGTTTATTATTGTAAATTTTTTGTAATCAGATGGATGCCATAAGGCATCAACTCTATGAACTATACCGACCATACAGCGATATAATGCAACAGCAGATATATGTACTTATTTTGTAAAATGTACAGAGATACCAGTGAACAAATGGCATATGCGGCATGCATCTACATATGTAACCTTTCATCTTTAATGAAAAGTTTATGGATTTTTCCAGTGGAAAAAGAATGACCATTAGAACTATTCGATCCTCAAATAGTACAACCTGTCAAACCCATTTCCTTTTTATATTTCCTAAAAAAATATCCTTGCTTAAATGACAATGAGCTTGAAAATAAAAATAAAAAATAAAAAAATAAAGCACTCTTCAATAGTCAAAAACTTCAAAAAATAAATAAAAAATACACATAAATTTTCCAAAATTCAAATTTTAAAATTTTACATTCTCTTGCACCTTCCTTGTGTGACCACAATATCTCCACAATTTGAGTAAGAGAAAAATAAAATATATTTATGCAAAATAGAGAGTATAATGATTCTAAATTATTTCCTCCAAATTTACTAATTTGAATTATTGCCTCCAAATTTATGAATTTCGTCAAATTTTCACAAATCACTAAATCATTGTGCAATCTAAATTAAACCATGTGAAGAGTTTTAGATTTTTCCCCAATGAGGGAGAGCATTCTATAGTAATTGGATCCCCTTTTCCCACTCCACCATTGATTATTGTATAATGACAATATGAGGGTAGTGAACTTGATTAATATATTTATAGCTATGTTTTTTATAGGGTTGGCTAAGGACTTGCAATTCAAGGATAAGATTTTCATTTTGAAAGAGATTCAACGCTTGAAGCTCTAAGGTGAAAAATGATATATATATATATATATATATATATATATATATATATATATATATATATATATAGATATATATATATATATATATATATATATATATATATATATATATATATATATATATATATATATATATATATATATATATATATATATATATATATATATTCATGGAGAAAATTTCAAAATTTGCATATTTATGTTCCATTGACAAAAAGGATTTTCCCCCTCTCTTGGGGACATTTAGATGATCATTGCTATGAGGCCCCAACCCTCTACTAGAGTCTAAAAAAGGGATGTTCGACGAGTCAAAGAAGGGGGAAACAAAAAGGCGAGTAGAGCATCATAAACTGTAACAAGGGGGGAGGCTAAAGAGGAGGAGGGTAGCAAGGAAACAAAATTAATAGGGAGAGAAGGGGGAATAGAGGGGAGGGAAGGGAGGAAGGAGAACATCAAGGAGGAAAGAGAAAAGGAGAGCCTTGGGAGAAAAAATAGGTTGTCCCTAAGATCCAAGGGGTAGGAAGTGATTCATGGAAGGACACTAAAGCACAAAAACACAATAAGAGATAGGCAAGGAACTAGAAAAAGGAGGTTGTTGCTTGGGGAGGGAGGGCCCTACTATGAGGTTGGAGGTGCTTGTCTGATAGTCTCTAACAAACTCAATTGAAGTTGAAGATCAGGAGCACTCTTCTATGCATGATACAAGGGAGAAAAAGAGGCTCTAGATTATGATATTCAAGGAGACACTTTAATGTGTGGAGTTTTGAGAGGTTTGCCATTGATGCCAAAGAAAGGGTCATTGTTGAATTGGAGTTAACCCTTAATATGTTGCATGTTTCATGAGTCTCATCAAGAAATGTTCAAGCCTTCTTAAAAGACTACCACCAAGGAATTCACGATCCCCTAAAGTTGACTATAATCCCTTTCCTAAAAGAATTCAGGATCACACAGAGTGCTAAGCAAAAGCTTCAAGGCTCTCATAATGCAAGGAAGCAATTGCATAGTAAAAATGCAATAGAGTATAAATAGTGTAAACATGTGCGTAGATAAATAAATAATAAACATATGTATGTCTATGTGTTGATTGTATGCATATGGTATCACAATCTCAAAGATGTGTATGGTGAACTCTTATCTAGTGGGTATTTGATCTAACCTAGTGAAGGCAGAGGCGCAATAGTCATCATGGTTGATCACATGACTTAGAGGCTTCAAGTGTCTTTGAAACACTTTGTACCTTACATGAGTCATCTACATTCTTTGCATAGTAATGACAATTGAGGTAGTGAACACATTATCTGATGATGGCTGGATGTCATTGTCCAAACATGGGTTGGGGGATGTCACTATTTGTATAAAGTCTTTGTCAAATTACATAAACCATATATCATCGTTAAATAGCCTATGTTCAATAGACATGAGCATCTTGAGTGTAAAATCTTCCCTTATTTTACAATAGGTTTATATGGTAGACATCTTGAAGGAAAGATTTTGAAGTATTTTGATAAAGTTTTTTTTGTTTTTTGTTTTTTGTTTTTTGTTTTTTTGTTGTTCTTTTTTTCTCAATATAGTTAAAGGCTTCAACCTAAGATGATTGATGTCCTCATATTGACCAAGTTGGTGCCTGGATTTGCCTAAGAGGATTTTTGTCCTCATTCAAGGTTGGTGCCTCGAAGAATTAAAGAACTTATATTACAAGTTGGAGCCCATATTTATAAATGAGAATCAAAGTACTCACTATATTTAATAAAATTATTATTTTTGTTTTACTTCTTATGTTCTGGCTTAAACTTTTAACTAACATAATATAACAATTGTAAGAAGTATCAATTCATCCCCCCCCCCAGTATTTCCAACAAGGGTTCAGACATATTTGGACATATCAAAGCCGATGATTATGTTGTTTATGTGATAGATAGGTATTTTCCACCTGTGTGTCTGCTGAGACCCTCTCTCTGGCACTATAATTCTATAATGGTTAGTAATGGCAGCAAAAATACATGTACAAACTACTTGCAATATGTTTCAACATATATTTTTCTAAGTTGATATTCAGATCTGTCATTAGGTAATGGAGATATTTTGCAGTGATTTTTCAAACTATTTATCATTCATAATTTCAAACCCTCAACATATAGCCTGTATCAACAAGCTCATCTGCTCTCCAAGGTCGCCTTCAAATAATTAGGAGGTTGATAATAAGGGAGTGTTCTCCAAATAGATTTGTTGACGTTAGAGTGCAATATACCAATTGTGCTTTCCACATACTCTCGAGGTGGGACATTCCTTCAACCAATCTAAAAAACTTTTCAAAATAGAAACTTGTGCCAAGATGGTATCTCTCATTTAATAAATCCATATCTATTTATAATGAGATCATGATAAGCGCATTAGATTCTACTTATAATGGTTGTTCCAACTTACACCTCAAGCCTTGAAAATGCTCTTTCTAAATATAACTCAGCTGGTAATCCTCTCAACATTGCCTCAATTATGGTGGATGTTTAAGGGTTTAAAAAAAGTCCAGATTAGTGCATTTCTATTCTCAAACCACTTGATTCATCTTCCAACTTATGATGAATCCAATGATAAATATTGGCATAAATGATTCCCTCCAACAGACTCCCATAAAATCTCTTAAAGCTGGGCTAGTGCTTTCATTCCCTCCAAAAATCTAACAATTTTGAAAATACATCTCAATTTTTTAATTTATATATTTTACTAAAAATATATTTATATTATCAAGATAATTTTTTTTAAATATATATAATTAATATATATTGAATCAATAAATTTTGATTAACACATTAAATTAAACAAAATAAAATAATTAACAAATATTAAATCAATATATCCTAATTAACACATTAAAATTTTGTAATTATTACATAAATCAAAAATCAATCTGGCACTTTTTCAAATAATTTGGTGGGAAATTTTCAAATTTCAAGTGCTCCTGGAACAATTTGGTGTTGAAGCATTTTGGGACACTTTTCTTCAGCAAACAGATAAATTGTTCGAGGAGCAACTGTTTGACAAGTATTAGCTAGTGCACACATTTACATAGACGATTAACTCCACTATACTTGGGGAGTATCGTGGAGCATTAACAACTGAGGTGCTTCTGGCAATAACCCTTCCACACCATAAGACATGTTTACAAGCTATGCAGTTACAGCCATTCCTTCTACGAGGCCCGATCTTCCATGGTTTTTGCCTAAAACAGGTAATTTTTTTCTTCTTCTTAAAAATAAGCTCTTTGAATAAATTATAATCTCTAGTAGGTGAAAACGGAAAACATTTCTCTGGTCTCTCCTTGATTACCTTTTTTCCTGCAGAAAAGATAGGTGGTAGAACTACAGGGCACTTCAATTGAAATTTTTTCCTTTGAGTTAGATTGAATACACAAGAAATTGCTCCCAATAATGGGAAATGTAATGCTCAAGACAATAACAAGGGTCAAACTAATTGAACTGGAGTTTAACCTTCAAAACTAGGACACCAGACAACCTTAACTTTAACCCTACTGTTACACCAAAAAATGTCACCATGACTATTTGCAGTTAGTATGGCTCCATCCATTGTCATACTATCCTCCTTGGCAAGTCTCATGCCTCTGCTCTTCATGTCAAACTCAAAGAAAGAGAGAAAAGTCATTTAAAGTCAAGTTATCTCTGGTACGCAGTTTCTCTCAGCCTTACCTGCGGGTACGCAATCCAAGTTCACAATACCTGCGTACTTGTACGCTCTGTCTGTAAAGCAATGGGTGCGTACTCCTATAAAGGTCAATAAGTGCAAGTTTCACTCCAAAAAAGTTACTTGTGGTTATTTCTAGAGCATTCTAGAAGCTTGTTTGATGTGTATGGAGCACCTCCAGATGGTTCATGTATCCCTATAGAAGAGGAACTTATCCCATCAAGAGGGGAGCTAACCCACCCAAAAGAGGGGCTTATCCCATTGATGGTGGACTTGATTAACTTCCTCTACAGCACTATAAATACAGGCATTGGGCCAGAAGGAGGGGAGGTTGAAAGCTGAATATTCCTAAGGGTAGATGTTGCTGGAATTAGGACTTCCTTGTAGAAGCTTGTGAGGAGAGATTACCATCTTTGCTTGTTTCCATTGGGAGGTGGGTGAGCTGATCAGAGTAAGGGAGAACTCTTGTGGACCCTGGGAGGAGCTTGCACAACACCAAGGCTTAGGTTGTAATGGTTCCTTTTGTTACCTTTTAATACAAATTAGTCCATTCTTCTCAACAATTTGTTATTTATGAGTTGTTTCATATACTCCTTGGTCTATATGTTAAATATGTTTTATTTTATGTGATATTCAGGTGCTATTTAATCGTTTGATTGTTAGTGAATGCAGGTTTCGAAGAGAAGGAGGAGCTCATCCGGATCAACGAAGCTGGACTACTACAACAGCGTTGGATTACAGGTAGGATCTAAACACTTGATTTCTCATATTGTAAAAGCATATTTAGGGAAGGATTGCTCTTATTTGTCTTGTTTGTCATTAGAAAGTCTTAGGATTCTAGGAAGGTCGGTTGTGTCCGCACTAACGACTCTTTCCGCGTGACAAAATGGCGACTCCGCTGGGGAATCCATGAATGTGCTTGAGTTCTTTTTGATTTAATATTTTGGTCTGAGAAAAATCGCTTGTTTTCTGATTTTTGGCTGTCTAGCTGTGTATTTGGGTGGGTTAGCTTAGAGTCAATTTAGATTTTTAGTTTTCTTAGCTTTGCCAGCAGTACGCAGGCTTTGAGTTCAGCACAGTGCGTACTTGTACGCACTGCGACTGTGTGCACAGAGCGTACCCGCACCTGTGTAAAAAGGTCACCTGCGTACCCCTGTCAAATTTGAGAAAATTGCAATTTTTTGCTTTTTGCTCTTTAGATTTTGTTTTTAATTTGTTTTTATTGCCCAGATCCATTGGTTTGCTGTCAAAGATCTTCACCTGATCTTGTTCCGTTAGTGTCGAGAGTTTTGGTGGAATCCATAGGGATTTTGCCTTAGGGTTTGATTTTTAACTGGTCCTGTAGTGACTTTGGCGTTAGAGGTTGTCAAACTTTGGATCTCCTTGGTTTTGATCAGTCCTCTTAGGAGTCGGGCCTGTCATAGAAGTCACCCTTGTGAGAGACCTACCTTTGTGTCTTCTCTTTGCAAATCTCGAAAAGTTTGTTTGTTAAAACCTTGAATTCCATTCTTGAGAAAAAAGAACAAAAAGATTTCGATTTTGTTTTTTGATCAGTTTATGATTCTGCATGGACTGATCCTTAGTTGCATTTTGACTGAGTAAAACATCCAGGAATCATCCTTGTAGGCTTTTGTCCTCATTATTTTTTGCTTTTAGGTAAATTTCCTTTTAATTTGCTTTTGAGTGAATTTGATTTGATTGTATTAGATTTGTTAAATTTGATTTGATAAATAGTTTTTACATGCTTTATTAATATAGAAAAAACACAAAAATTCTTTTGGAAAAAGTTTGCTTTGGTAGCATTTGTAGACTTTTGGGAGAAAAAGGAAATTTCGTAGAATAATTAGTGGTCATGAGTTGCATGTTTTGAAAAGATAAAGAGAATTGTTTCTTTGATTGTCTTTGTTAAGAAAGTTTTTTTTTATAAAATTTGCATTCTTTCAACTCTCTTAGCTAGGAGATTCATTGAAAAAGGAAAGTAGTGTAAATCATCTTAGGTGCATCTTTGTAGTGGTTGAGAGTCGAGTCTACACACCACCAGTTTCATCTCCACTACCTTTTGTCTTAAAGAAAAACCATAAAATTAACGCTTAAAGTAAAATCAACTTAGTAACTTTTTATTTACTAGGGCTCTGAAACACCAATATAGATTAGGCTAGTGTCTTGGAGTAGGAGAGTAATTAACTCTCCAAGATAGCAAAACCAAACAAGTAGCTGATCTTGTGGTAGGATAAATCCAACTGTTTCATTTATACTCTGGGAAAGCTCCTCTTAAAGGAGAAGCACGAGCTCGTGTCCGAACCAGTGAGGGGATCAATCCTCCCTCGTTGGGAACGACGCCAGACATGCACGTATTACAAACGGTAAACCTCGGATTAACCATTGTCGAGGAGCCAGGGGTCACTTGTCGGTAAACCTTGGATTATTGTCAAGGAGCCGACAAGGGGATTGAGCTTGATACTCTGCCCTTGCGTGCTGTCGGAGTGTAGACTATTCCCCCAGGTGTATTTGTTGCTATTGGTAACCTTAGTGACCATTATCTTTAGGATTCTACCCGAGGTGACGGTGGAGGGAAGATCCCACTGTACCTGGAGCAGACGTCGGCTAGACTCACTTGGATTTTCCGGGGGGTTCACTTCACTCGAGACGGTTAAAGTGGAGGAACTTGTGCCGGTCTATTCATTAAGCAGGTTGCCAGGGTAACTGTTCCACCCACCACTTCTGTACTGAATTCGGCAATGTTGGGCTTCATCACCAACTAGCGTTTTCGGTCCAGAAGGCTACTGTTTGTGCATGGTTTGACGCCCTAGATTCTTTAGGCGTGTGATTCAAATTTGTTTGGTTCTTTAGAGACTTTAGGTGGTTTGTTTTGAGATTTTACTTTGTTTGCGTGTGCAGTAGTTAAAAGTTTTTAACTGTGGTGGAATTACCGAGACAGTCCCGTAGACTTCGGGGCCAATCTCCTGAGATTGTTTCCATGGCCGAATTGTTGAGGAGATCCCGTAGACTTTGGGGTGACCCTCCTCGAGACGACCCGAGTAATCTAGAAGGTTTGAAAGTCCTCGTAACTCCTCCTAGTGGCAGTAGAGTAGGTTCACCTGAAGAAGGAGAGTCTTCGTTGGTAGTCCATCCAGATTACCAAATTCTAGAAACAGGTTACAATCCTGAAGCTATTGTTGTTTCTGAGCTTGCTGGTAGTTTTTTATCTACTAGTGACATAGGCGAAGAACCTGAAATATCTGAACCTGTTACTCCAACTTCTAGTGTTCCTGATTCACCTAGGATTGAAAGAGTCATAACCGAAAATCTTCCTTCTGGTTTGTTAACTATTGAAGAACTTACTCCAGAAGAAGAAGTAGGCCCTGTTCTTGAAGATCAACCTACTCTTGACCTAAGAGAGCGTGAATCTATCTTTTACAGTCCACCTAGAAGTACTACTTGGTACCTTTCGTTAACTAATTATTTAGACAACTCAGGGGTAGGTTTTTCTCCACCTCGTACTCCTTTTCCACCTGGAGGTATTTATACTCCTGTAAATATGTCTGGTCAGTCGTCTGTGTTCACTCAATCTCCTGAATATTTCTTGTACGGCGGTCCTTCTGTTCCCTCTGGGTATCAATCACTTTCTGGTACCTTTTCGGGGGCGTCTCCTCAACCCATTGATCATGGGTTATTAGCTGGAAACGATGGTAATAAACCATTGGGTGTAGGGGACATTTACATGATGTCAGGTTCAGTTCCCGTTTCTCAACCTCAAGGTGGCCAATTACCGCCTGGGGGGCAGCCTCAATTAACGCCTGGGGGGCAACCTCAAGGTACACAAATTGCATCTGGGGGGCAACCTCAAGGACAGTATGTACCCATAGTACAATACATGCCTCAAGGTCAACCCCAGCCTCAATATGTACCCCAGGGTCAACCTCAGTATCAATATTTACCTCAAGGGTATCAACCCCAAGGGTATCAACCTCAAGGGTATCAACCTCAAGGTCAAAGTCAACCCCAGTATCAGTATTTACCCCAAGGTTATCAACCTCAAGGTCAACACTCGAGTCAAGGTTATCAACCACCTCAAGGTCAGTCATATGTTCAAGGTATGGGAACTGTGCCTTTCAGTTATCAATCCTATCCTCAATCCGGTTATGGATCTCAGTATCCTCAACCTGTTACGGGTCAATACCCCGGAATGATAGTGTGGGATCCATCACAAGGTCAACAGGTGTTGCAGCCAAGTATACAGTTATTACCTCAAACTGGACAACCTGTAGTTTCTGGTTCACCCCAGCAACCGCAACCTGTCCAGTCAAATGTTCAAACTTCTGTAACTTCGGTAGTTACTCAGCCGCCAATTGCACCTAGTACTCCATCTCAAACGGCTGCTGCAACTACCGCAACATCCACCGCACTTACTTTTGGAGTATCGACAGCTCCGATTTCTACTGTCTCTACAACCACGCCTCAGACATCTTTACCGTTGTCCGGATCTACGATTCAAACCACGGTCCAGATGCCTGTAGGGCAGCCTGGTTTAAGTACTGTTGTAACAAGTCAACCACAATTCGCTTATCAACCGTACCAGGGACAGTACCAATACGGGCCTGCTGTCCAACAGCCGGTTTACCAGTATCAACCGTATCCTGGGTACACTTATCAACAACCTCAACAACCCCAGTACGGTCCGGTTAATCCTGGTTTTCCAGGAGGATATAATATCCCGAATGCGATTCCTGTTCCAAGTTATCCTGGATATCCTCCTCCTGGGACTGGTCTTGTGACCCAGAGTTTTAGAGATCCTAACCGGCAATTACCGTTTATCGCAACTTTGGATTTACCCGACTTGACGCGCCTAACGAATGATCCAATTCAATATCTTCCGTTCTGGCCGCCAATGCCAAATAAGTTGCCCAGTGATATACCCAAGTTCGAAGGTAAGTCTGGAGAGGATCCGTCCAATCACGTGATGACTTACCACCTCTGGTGTGCTTCAAATTCTATCTCGGATGATTCGATCCGCTTACGTCTTTTCCAACGTATGCTCATTGGTCTCACGGCCAAGTGGTACATTGAGTTACCACGGGCCTCTTTTTACAATTTTAGCCAGTTAGCTACCTCGTTCCTAACTCATTTTCAGTTGCCAGTCAGATACGATAATGGTACTGAGTTATTAACTTCATTAAAACAATCGACGTCCACTTATATTTCCGATCATATTCATGAATGGAGACGTCGAAGACGTTTAGTGAAAGTTTTTATCCCGGACCAAATCTTAGCTGAATGGTTTGTAAAATCATTATTACTGAAGATTACTGAAGATGTAGCTAAGGCCGGAGTAGTTACTGAGGAGCAAGTCATTGCTCAAGCCCAGTACCTTGACTTAGTTTACACTCAGTCGGGTACGTTGCACGAGAAGATCCCAGATCTTCCTAAGTCGAATCAAATCGCTGCTGCTCCTTCAGGGTCTCATGCTGCTGATGGCATGATTGGTACGGTGAATACTAAAAGTAAGAAGAAATCCTCAAAGAATTCTTCTCCAATAATAACCTTACCAGACTCCCCGACAGGAGAGTCTTCTCCTGAAATTACCGCTGACATTCACGCTATAGAGTCATCTACAGCTAAATCAAAAAATGGTGGTAAGAAGAAAGGCAAGAAGAAGGATAAAGCAGACAAGGCTCCAAAGGAGAAAAAAGAGAAGTCGGAATCTAATGACGAAAAGCGCAAACCTCGCTATCCTTGTTTAATTTGTGAAGAAGATCATTTCACAAGAGATTGCCCTCATCGGGCAGAGGTTGTGAAAATCGTTAAAGGTTCCCCTACTCTTGCTGTTTTGAAAGATCCATTTCCGAAGCAGGAGAGTAAAATGATAGGTTCTTCCTCGAGTGCCAGTGAAGAACCCATATTGATGATGTCTCATGTACCGATTGCGACTCGATCGCAAGATTATGGTAGTAAGAATCCTGTTGATGGCAAAGAAGCAGAATCTTCTCATTCTAATCCATCAACCTCAGCTCCCGGTTCCGATCCACTACAGATCGAGAAACCTAACCCGGACTTAGTAATCAAACCGCCCGCCAAGGGTATACTTCGAAAGTCTGCTTTCAATCCACATGCGAGAGCAGCTCAGAATTATAACATTGTTGAGGATTTAGCTGTTTCACCCTCAGCAATGTCGGCTTTGGAAGTGCTGCAATCATGCCCAGCACAACGAAAATTACTCTTGTCGGCTATAGGAGCTGTTGATATTCAGGACCCGAACCTGATAATCTTTGATCTAGAAAATAGTACACCGCGTCTCCCTCATCAAATGGCTTTCCAGATTCCAGTGATAGTAAAAAACAGGCCTATTCATCGGACTGTAATTGATGAAGGAGCTTCTACGTGTATTATGTCGATTTAGTGTTGGAGATCGCTTGGTTCTCCTTCACTGAACCAATCCCCGATGATTCTTAAGGCCTTTGATGGCCGTGGGTTCCATCCGTTTGGCATTCTACAAGATTTGCCTATAGGGGTTGAAGGAAAAACCGTTAGTCTGGATGTGGAGGTGGTTGATGCCCCTCTAGACTACAACCTTCTTTTGGGTCGCAGTTGGTCTTACGCTATGACAGCGGTCGTGTCATCGGTCTTCAGAGTTATAAAATTTCCACACAATGGTAAGATCGTAACGATAGATCAGCTGGCTTACTTTTCATCCGACCCAGCCTCTTCAGAGAGTATCCAGCATGTCGGTAAAACGACTATCCCTTACAAGGATGTTGGTGTAGGATTAGTTAAAGATTCTGGTTTACTGGGAACTTTTCCTTTTCCTCCAATCAACGCAGACCCTTCATTCGCTTCCATTCATATGATTGCTTCAGACACTATTATTTATGATGATCCTTGGATTGTCCCATCTGAATCTGAGATAGACTCATTCGGTGATGCCATGCCTTTGAGTCCATATGAAATTGCTTATGAAGTCGTGCAGTCTTTTACCGACTCGTGTTCAACCCATTTCGACCAAATGAATGTGGTCCGTGAGGAATCACTTTTCACATCAACCTCAGAACCGATAACGTTTCCTGAAGTTGTGTCATCTGACGAACAACTTCGCGAAATCCTAAGTGTAGACGATCTACCATGGGAAGATCTTCATCATCGATCTTCGTTTTTACCTGAGGGGGATGACTTTGAAAATGATTTTTCATCAATTTTTACAGCTGAATATGTCAAGGACGCTCAGAATCCCATGAAACATCCTGATTCAGAGTTGAATTTGGGAAACATTTCCCAAACTATTGCCATTGACATCTCAGTTAAAACCGGAGTTATTGAAAACATTCATATAGGTGCCTCGTGTACAAATGACGAAATTCAAACATACAAGGCCCTATTTCAAGAATTCCGCGACGTGTTTGCCTAGTCCTATGAGGAAATTCCAGGAATTGATCCCTCTATTGTTGTTCATGAAATCAAGACTTACCCGGACGCTAAACCCGTTCGGCAACGTCTGCGTCAGATACACCCTAGGAAAGTGGCTGCGATTAAAGCAGAAGTCGAGAAGCTGTTGAAAGCAGGTTTCATTTATCCGATCCCGTTAACGGATTGGGTATCGAATATTATTCCGGTTAACAAGAAGCAAGGAACAATAAGAATATGCATCAACTATAGGGATATAAATCGTGCTTGTCCAAAAGAAAACTATCCCACGCCCTATATCGATCAAATAATTGATGATTGTGCAGACAGTGAAATATTTTCCTTTATGGACGGTTTTTCCGGTTACAACCAAATCAATATTCTACCTGCCGATCAACCAAAAACGGCTTTCATTTGTCCCTGGGGGACATTTGCTTACTGCAAATTACCTTTTGGACTTAAGAATTCCGGAGCCACTTTCCAACGGGCAATGTCTTACGCGTTTCACGACATCAAACACATTATGCAACCGTACCTCGATGATTTGCCTGCTCATTCTTTACATCGAGCTTATCACCTCGTCCATTTACGCGCTATTTTTATGAGGTGTCGGCATTATCGAATTCAGTTGAACCCACAAAAATGTGTCTTCTGCATAGAAGTGGGACGATTGCTAGGATTTGTCGTTTCAAAAGCCGGTATCCGCGTCGATCCCTCGAAGGTCGAAGCCATCATCAAATTGCCTCCTCCTTCGAGTTTGCACCAACTCCAAAGTTTGCAGGGGAAAGCAAACTTTTTACGTCGATTCATTCCTAACTACGCCGAGGTTACAAAGGGTTTCACCCGGTTGTTAAAACAAAACGCTCAATTTTCTTGGGATGAGATAGCTCAGAAATCTTTTGATGCACTTAAGCACGCGTTGACCCATGCACCGTTGCTGCATCCTCCCAACTACAACCAGGACTACTTTTTGTATCTCGCCGCCTCCCACTCCACCATTGGAATGGTCTTAGTTCACGAAGACAAATTCGGAGCGGAACATGTGATATATTACCTCAGTCAGACGTTGAATCCCACCGAGCTAAAATATTCGCATGTGGAGAAATTGGCCCTGGCAGCTGTTCAGGCTGTCCAGCGTTTTCGTCATTACATTCTTCTCCGTAAAACTACAGTGATTTCGGATTGCAACCCTATGATCTATATTCTGACTAAACAATTGCTAGGGGGCAAGTACTCCAAATGGATTGTTATCCTACAGGAGTTCGATTTGGAGTTCGAGAAGTCCAAGTCTAAGAAATCCTTAGTTTTTGCGGAATTGATGTGTGACTTCCCGCATGCTGGCACGGAAACTATGGCAGAGGAACCCATTGCGGATGAATCTCTGTTTCTTATCAGCACTTTAGATCCGTGGTACGGGGATATAATCATTTATCTCCAAACCCAATCCTTTCGGCCCGAAGCTTCTAAGACGGAACGTCAGAAAATTCGATTCCAGTCCCAACAATACAAAATAATTGGAGATACTCTTTATCGTCGTGGGGCAGACTTGGTTTTCCGACGTTGCTTAACTCACGAAGTGGCAGAAAGGGTTTTGAATGATTGTCATTCTAGAGCATGTGGCGGTCATATGTCTAGGTATGCCACAGCTCAGAAGGTGTTGCGTGCTGGCTATTTCTGGCCGTCCATGTTTAAAGATTGTATCATTACGGTCCGGAAATGCCACAACTGTCAAGTGTTTGATCGCAAGATGCGCGCACCACCTGCTCCTCTCCACCCTATAAGTGCCATTGGTCCTTTTGCTAAATGGGGTATCGATTTTATTACATGTAACCCTCACTCGGTCGGGGGGCATGCGTATATCATCCTTGCAGTTGATTATTTTACTAAGTGGGCCGAGGCAATGCCTACATTCGAGGCAAGTGGCAAGACAACAGCAATTTTCGTATTCAATCATATTATTGCTAGGTTTGGTGTCCCACAAGCGATAATCACTGACCATGGGCACCATTTTTGGAACATTATGATGACATAACTTACAAGCCAGCTTGGTTTACGCCATGATAGTTCTACTCCTTATTATCCTCAAGCAAACGGTTTGGTTGAATCCATCAACAAAGTTCTAGTTATCATGATCCGACGAATCATTGGTATTCATCGGTCGAATTGGCATAACATGTTATTTTCAGCGCTTTGGGCGTACCGAACCTTAGTAAAAACATCAACAGGGTTCACTCCTTTCCAACTAGTTTATGGTTTGGAAGCAGTGTTGCCCATTGAATGCGAAATCCCATCACTTCAAATGGCTATCGAATTTCTCCCAACTACCTCCGAAGAGGAGAAACGTCTGTTATACTTAGCTAAATTAGATGAGACTCGACGTGATGCTGCTTTGGCAATCGAGACTCACGCAAAAAGGATGAAAGCTCAGTATGATCGTAACGTAACCCCTCGTAATTTTTCGAAAGGCGACCTAGTGCTATTATATGATCAAGCTAACGATAAACTAGGTGCTAGAAAATTCGTTCCCATGTGGCATGGGCCCTACATTGTCAAGCGAAAGCTAGCAAAAGGGGCCTATGAGCTGGTAGATTTTGATGGGGACTCTTTGGGTAAGCCCAGAAATGGACTTTACCTAAAGAGGTATTATGCTTAAAATGGTGGGTATGGAGATTCAGTTAATTTAGTTAGGTTAATTTTTCTTTCTAGCTGGTATGTTTGCTTAGTTTAGAGAGTGTGCTTAGCTTAGAGAGTGTGTTTTTCGTCGTTATTCTGGCTTATCTTGGTTTTACTCTTGATATTGCAGATGTCGATGCCTATCCAAATGTACATTGGATTTGCTGATGGTGCTTGTCGTAGTACACAGAATATCTCTTCCGCAGCTTGGGTTATCTATTCGCCCTCTGACGAGTTAGTTTCTATGCATGGGGTGAGCCTCGGTCAAACAACAAACAACATTGCAGAATACAGTGCAGTGATTGAACTATTATCTGAATCTATTTCATTTGGGATTCGGAGTTTGATAGTGAGGTTAGATTCTGAACTCGTTGTATTACAGCTTAATAGAGTCTATGCCATTAGAAATCCAGTGTTATTAAGATTGTTTTTGAGGGTGCGTCTCTTGGAACGTGAATTTGATTACATCGAATATCAACATATTCCAAGGTCTTTAAATACATTAGCAGATGCAATGGCGTCTCGAATGTTAAATAGACATTTGTAACAATCATAAATGTAAATTTATAAACATTTCATCACACATGTTTAACAAAATAAGCCAGTAATAATGATATATATATAGATAGGAGTGTGTCAAAAATATACATCGTCTTCGATCATAGGTTGAAAAACACCTTATGATCGGCAAAAATGATAAGTACAAAAAACCAAAAATGTCACATGTGTCTACAAAAGTGACTAGCCAATCACTGGTGGTGCTCTCTATACGAGACCACTGCCCGCGCTACCCTACACAAGAACCTCCTTAAAGGTCCTGGGACTGCGACCACATAGCGCTGAAGTCGGATAGGAATGTCATCTATAGTGGTCTCTGGTATACCCGCCGTCAGACGCTCTAGATCCTGTTCCAGCTCGGCTAAGGTCTCTGCGGCTGCATCCTGTGGGGCTGGTGCTGGTGCAGCTAGTACTCTTCTCTCAAAAGCCCGGAGATTGGCCGGACGCTGTGGACCTACATCTGCATTTTGAAAATTTGTCACTGTCAGTTTTGAGACGATATATAAAAAAACAAAAAATAGATAATTTAAAAAATTTGTGAAAAATGAAGTACCTCTGTCGTCCCATTGTTCTCCCTGTGGAAGAACCATGTCCGGATCATTGCGAAAATCCATTCCGGCATAAGGAAAATCCTGAATCGCAAAGACCTGGCTCTCCAACCAGTGAAAGTAACCATTAGGAAATTGAACAACCCCCGCTCCCTCATCAGGATGTCGGGCCATTACCGAAACCCATCGCGTCAACTTAGGCTCCCGAGGTGGCCCAACTGGAACTGTAAGATGCTGGGGGAT
Source organism: Pinus tabuliformis (assembly GCA_031772625.1). Taxonomy (NCBI): domain Eukaryota; kingdom Viridiplantae; phylum Streptophyta; class Pinopsida; order Pinales; family Pinaceae; genus Pinus; species Pinus tabuliformis. The sequence goes on from CM062805.1 coordinate 633,346,572, forward strand.
CAGCATTGGAACTCTCTCTAGGGCAAAGCTCACAACTAAAGGCCCATATCCAAAGGTCTTCAGTTGTCCGTTCTTTGCCCTGGTTAGTTGGCCCTTCATATTGGCCAACACAACATCGCACCAGTTGAAAATGGTGCCTCGGAAGCAATCTATAGCCATCCGCATTTGGGACCCGGTGGCATTGTGCAAAGCGGCCGCGCCGCAAATTCTAGTAACTATAAAGGCAATTACCATAAGTTCAGGTCAGGATATGTATTTGATTTCTATCCCCTTCTCCTGGTTTTGATTGTTGCACCACTCTAGCCGGAGGCTAGCAAGGGATTGGCCACCCGGCCTAGTCCCGGAGAGAGTCAGTTGCTCGCCCCTATTAGGCAAACCAGTGAGAAAATATATGTCAGAGGGCTCTATCTCGAGCTGGTGCCCTCCAATGTAGAAGCATTGATCCTGGACGTTCCACCTTTCAACCAGCCACTCTAAGAATGGCACCTGGGCCCTCATGCCAGGTATGGCCCAGTACTTGTAGAGACCGCATGCCTTCAAAGCATCAATGGAGGGTTGATGATTTATTGTGGCCAAATCAACGTCCTCGTGTTCTCTTTCATGCCAATCAAGCATGGTGTGCACCCTGCACATCATAAAACATCTGTTAGAGTCCATAAATTTTTAAAATTTTGGTCTATTTTGGAGAAATAAAGGTTTCAAAATGCGTTTTGCGCGGTACACACCCTGGCTTTTAGAGATAGAGCGTATGTACGCGTCTTCCCTTAAGGTCGGGTGCGTACGCCCGATATTTTCCCCATTGAGAAAATATCGGGGTACGCAGGTCAGCAGTGCATGACCTGCGTACCCCAAAGGGCGCATCTTGAAACCCCAAGGCCTCCAAAAAATCAAATAAAAACCTAAAAATGAATTCTAAACGGATGGAAATTAAGAGAAGGATGTTGTAGAATACCTGGTGAAACAGTGTTCGATTCTGACGGTCGGATTCTCCGCAAAGTCCACGGGAAGTTTCTTGTCAAAAGCCCTTTTCTCTCCCTCAACAGTAAAATGGTAAAAATGACATGGTAAAAAGTCTTTTTATAGGTTTTTTGGATGAATGAATGCTAAGTTTGTTTATTTTCTACCATGAAAAGATATTTTTCAATGTATTTTTGCCCATCTTAAACAGGTATGAGTAATGTGTTGTTTTTGTGCAGGACAAAGGGACTTTAGGGTAAAATCATCATTTTTTACGAACCAAGACATCAGAGTCATCTTTTAAGCCCTTTTCTGACTCCTAAAACATGAAAAGATTGCCGAGCGTTTCTTTTACACTCGTTAAAATGGAATTGAAAGACGGTCCTCTTACAGCCCTTTTCTGACTGTAAAAACACGAAAAGATTGCCGAATTTTTGTCGTTTCAAATTGGATACTGGAAATAAAACGACATGCCTCTGATCGCTTTTTACTTTTTAGGTCAAAGGCATTAATCATGAAAGTACTCCTTGGTCGCAAGATCAAGCGGTTCTCTCAGGTATTATTTTATACTTTTTCGGGCTTGGGAGACACAAATTTATGAAAAAGTTCACCTTGGAGTCTTCTTTAGTTTTTTCAGACTCTCTAAAAATGAAAAACGCCGAGTTTCTCCTATACTGGACTCGTTAAAATTTCACAGTAAAGGACCTGTTCGATTACAAACAAGAACGGACCACTCCTTCTTAGGGTCCGAATCTAAACTAAGTTGGACTCATCCGAAGGATGAGCTTATAATCAAGCATATGTTATCCTCCTCAAGCTTGTAAAAAATCAAGAGGTACTTGCCAGAAATGGTGGGGGAAAAGAGAGAAGAATGAACCTATTTGTTATCCTTTGTTACAGAAGAACCTTATCACTGCTCTTGAACACGACACTTTTTATTCACCTGGGTTGGGAAATCCTTTGCCTTAAAGTTGATCAAACCACTTTGAAAGTCTTAAACCGTCTCTGGGTATTAACTTTGGGTCAATCGTCGCCAAGCCATCTGTCATGTCGTTATGTGTTCAAGAGGTCTCTGCAAATAAACCATTCATATGCAAAATACTTGTCATCCATTTTGACCATCCCTGAGTCAGTCCTTACAGCAACATTTCTTCAACTTGAACTATGATTTCGTGTTGTGGGCTTGCCTGCAACGGGTCGCTTTCTATCGACATCAGTACATTATCTAGAGAGATGACTTAGAAATCGTCAGTACCTTGAAGTCTGCATGCATCAATGGCAGGTTTCTCGCCTTTGACGACAGTTTACATCATTGACTTTTGATCAAAGGATTCCGTGACGTGTTCGACATCAACTCATTTATTCACATTTCATGGATTGTACTAGGTACTTTGAGAACCATTGACATTACTGGTGGTCTCTCTCACACTTGTTAACGGTTTACATCATTGACCGCTAATCAAGTGGTTTCTACCATGCTCGACATCAACTCATTTATTCGCATGGATAGAATCGTACCAATTCGGGAAGTAGAAATGAAGACCCTGGACCTAGTTTCCACCATCCAGGCTGCGAGGAGTTTTGTATTCATTATATAGTAGACTAATCATAAATAGATGGCTGCATCCATACTGTGTCTACAAAAGTCTATGATTGTGATGTACTGCAAAATCATTCTTGTATCAGAGCAGTAGTTAGATTGTTAGTTAAAGTTTTCAATCTGAGTATGGGAATGCCTACCTCAACGATGATATCATCTTATATATGTATTTTGTGTTGAATATTTGCAGGTTCTGACCAGGTCCTCCGCAAGACAATCCTTGAAATGATAAAGTACTTCACCCTTCCTAGATCATAAAAACCCTAATCTACTACAGGCCTTGCACTTTAGGGGGCAATCTGTTACACCAAAAAATGTCACCATGACTATTTGCAGTTAGTATGGCTCCATCCATTGTCATACTATCCTCCTTGGCAAGTCTCATGCCTCTGCTCTTCATGTCAAACTCAAAGAAAGAGAGAAAAGTCATTTAAAGTCAAGTTATCTCTGGTACGCAGTTTCTCTCAGCCTTACCTGCGGGTACGCAATCCAAGTTCACAATACCTGCGTACTTGTACGCTCTGTCTGTAAAGCAATGGGTGCGTACTCCTGTAAAGGTCAATAAGCACAAGTTTCACTCCAAAAAAGTTACTTGTGGTTATTTCTAGAGCATTCTAGAAGCTTGTTTGACGTGTATGGAGCGCCTCCAGATGGTTCATGTATCCCTATAGAAGAGGAACTTATCCCATCAAGAGGGGAGCTAACCCACCCAAAAGAGGGGCTTATCCCATTGATGGTGGACCTGATTAACTTCCTCTACAGCACTATAAATACAGGCATTGGGCCAGAAGGAGGGGAGGTTGAAAGCTGAATATTCCTAAGGGTAGATGCTGCTGGAATTAGGACTTCCTTGTAGAAGCTTGTGAGGAGAGATTACCATCTTTGCTTGTTTCCATTGGGAGGTGGGTGAGCTGATCAGAGTAAGGGAGAACTCTTGTGGACCCTGGGAGGAGCTTGCACAACACCAAGGCTCAGGTTGTAATGGTTCCTTTTGTTACCTTTTAATACAAATTAGTCCATTCTTCTCAACAATTTGTTATTTATGAGTTGTTTCATATACTCCTTGGTCTATATGTTAAATATGTTTTATTTTATGTGATATTCAGGTGTTATTTAATCGTTTGATTGTTAGTGAATGCAGGTTTCGAAGAGAAGGAGGAGCTCATCCGGATCAACGAAGCTGGACTACTACAACAGCGTTGGATTACAGGTAGGATCTAAACACTTGATTTCTCATATTGTAAAAGCATATTTAGGGAAGGATTGCTCTTATTTGTCTTGTTTGTCATTAGAAAGTCTTAGGATTCTAGGAAGGTCGGTTGTGTCCGCACTAACGACTCTTTCTGCGTGACACCTACTTTCAGAATAGGACACCATGTAGAAGGCACACTGATCTAGATATGCTATTTAGTAGTCCATGCCACCCATACCGTCTCTCATACCTGGGACTTCCTTCTTATCCTTCAGAATCACAACAATGATGCACTCTGTTGTGGTTAACAATGAAGACACACTTGCAGCATCAACCAAAACAGCTCTGATCACTTTCAGGGGATCAATAATCCCTGCCTTCACCTTCTCAATGTATTCACCTTAGTCAGCATTGTAACCAAGGTCAAGATTATAATGCTCAGTAATTTCCCAACAACCACTGCATCTTCCACACCAGCATTTGCAACAATCGTACATGAAAACATCTTCAATCATATATGTAGTTTGACCTTCCTGAGGAAGATTTCGTCATTTTTTCCTGAGGTAGGGTTTGGTGACCCTTTCCTGAAGTAATTTGGGCCTTCACTTTCTTATTTTTATGTGATGCCAATTCATGCAGATCTGTAGACTAAATTATAACATCCTTGACAATGTCTTAGAGATCGTTTTCTTTCAAAAAAAATGTTATCTTAGCCTTTGATGACACCTATCTGGAGGCACCATCTAATTTGTCCTCAAATCTAAGACTTGATGCTGCCATCTCTGAGATCTATTTTACAAACTTTTCAGATATGAAAATAAAACAACAAAAATATACCTGCAAGAATGGTTACTCCCTCAAGCAACAATAATGAAACCCTCTAATTACTGGTCTTTGATTCTGGTAGTTGATCTATTGTTGTAAACCCTTGAGGATCTCAATTAGAGATGATCTTCTTATACCATGTAAAATTTTTCTAATTCAAGAGGACAACTGTCCCGTGTTTCTTTCTCAAATAACTCAGATCTTGAATTACTTTAATAACTAAATAAAATTTTGAACATGCAACAGTCACGCATATAACTGGAAAACCTAAACAGTGGAAGCAGAATAGCTTTTCAAGTACACACATAATTATGTCCTTCAAATCAGCTTATCATTAATGATCAAAACTTACAAGGATGCATCAAAACTGAGGTTTTCAGATTTCTAGACACTCAGATCTACTCTATCTCCTTGCTGGATACTCAAACCCACACTTTACTAAATTGTTGTACAACACTGTTCAATATGGATTCTGAGCTGACCTTGGCTCCTCTCCTGTGCTTTGAATCTGATCATCTAATCTTTCTCTGATCTTGTCTTTTTGATGTCCAAAAATGTTTGCATACAATTTCTCTCATCTTGTTCTATTTATGCTCTCAGACTCTAATTGAGAAAATTAATCTCCCCTATCTTAGCAACTAATCTCTTTAATCCGAGCAACCACCTTTTCTCAACAATTATGTGTAAAACTAAGATTAGACAAAATACAAATCACTAATATTCCGAAAATATCTAGAATATTTCATTTAGATTTTTAAGAGTTAGGAGATCTAGTGAAATTGATCTTTCACTTTTATTTACTAAGTGAAATTACAAGATGGTATTATTTCACAGTTTTACTAGGTGGTCACCAAAAGTTGTCTTGAACCATTTCTCACACATTCACACCTTACATGTGTAAGAAGTTCCTACATGAGTTACACTTATCGGCATACCCTGTATACCTTGTACCTAGTTCCAAATCAAAGCAAAGGTCTTAGCAGAATGCCATTTCTCACATGTTGTTGGTCATGCTGGCTTCTTTAAGACATATAACAACAAGAGTAATTTCTTTTATAATGGACTCTAATAAGAGGTGAAAAATATTTGTTGCTTCATGTGAGACTTATTCGAGGAATAAAACAGAGACTGTGAGAATTACGGGACTAATGTATGCCTTGCCCATTCCGAATAAAAGGTGAGAATCCATTAACATTGTCTTTAGAAGTTTGCCTCAGGCTAGAGGGAAAATCTCCATCTTCGTTATTTCTAGGGTGCTACTGACAAATTTTCACACATTGTTGAAATATTCATGCCACATGTTTATAGGCTTAATGGATTTAAGAAAAATTAGTTTGGAGTTAGAAGAGCCAACTAGGTTTAAAGAGAAATTTAAGGTTGAATGGTAGCTTTAGGGTAACAAAAATTAGTGGTATTAATTTGAAATTTTTAAAAAATAGACTTTATTGTGTAAAATTAGTTATCCCACATGTAAGAGATAAGTGAGCCTGCCTGAAGGCTTTAGACAGGCTCTTAAGCCTGATACAAAAGTATATTTGGGAATGTTTCCATGTGGATAATCTATGAGAAACAGATTCCTAGGTCAAGTGCAGTGTCCATATTCCTCTTGGACAAGAATGGATTCACATCTAAACCTCTCTAGGAAAGCATTTTGTGGTAATGCTTCAAAAAATGTGCCTCGAGTGGCTGCACCATGGAGGAAACTTTCATTGGTGTAAGGTGTGAATTTTGAGGGGTATTTATTGGCGCAAGGTGTGAAATCTAAGGGGTATTTATTCTGTGAACTCTGAGGGGTATTTATTCTGCCAAAATTTCTCAAGACATGCACCCAATCTAATCCCTTTAGATCAAAGTGAGAAAGGAACCCCGATGGACAACAAAACACTTATTCACCTCACTAGTGAGTCAATCGCCCATTGGCAAGAAAAGCCATTTTATCCTATATATTGTTGAATCATTTTCTTTTTCATATTAATAAAGGCTCTGTTTTGAGGGGTTTCCACAAATATTTGAATGTTTTTCTTCTTTATTGTCAAATATTCAACTTTTTTTTCCAAAATTCAGAATTTTGTTTCAGATTTCAGGTATTTCAAAACATTTATTTTTTCCCGGGGAAAAGTATCGTAATTTTCATTATCAAGGAAAATTACATGTTGTAAATGCCATAGGCATATGCAGAAAAGTGACCGTGGTCATCTGAGAATTGTTTTGTACTGTATAAATCTATACAAAAAACCCAGAGAAGGGTGTGTTGATAGTATCTATCATATAAATTATTATTTACATATTCAATTTTTTTCAAAATTTCACCCATGGTGATTATTGTTTTGTAGAAAAAAAATAAATAACAGAAATAGATAAGTTAGGGGTTGTCAACCCTCTGCAGTTCCTGATCCATGTTTGGTCTATGGAAATACTGGTAGATCTGTTCTAGCATGTGCTCCCTGATCAACCATTCCCTTCTAGGATGATGCGTTGCCATTTTTGAAAGTCGGTCCAGGGGTTCATTATCCTCCCTATAGATATGAGCACATGAAACATGATCAAAATGTGTTTTTAAAAACAAAACATCATCCAATATGGTTCTGAGTGTATATGCATGGCATGTAGAAATGCAGTTGAACCAATTAATAACAATCTTGGAGTCCCCATAAACTTGTAAATGTCTACAGTTTTTGTTTATAGCAAAATATAAAAGATGACGAAGTGTAAGGAGCTTTGCAAAGTTATTTGTGCCATCTCCCAACCCCATACAAATATGGAAATAATGTGTCTCAGATATATGGAGGATAATGCCACCACCACAACCCTGTTCCTATGCTGATCCGTCAAAATAGGCCCAAGGGTGCGCTTTTTCTATGACCTCCGGGGTGATGGTTTGAATCTTGGCAACCTGTTCATCAACCAGAATTTCCATATAATTGTTACAAATCTTAGGAATAATCAAAGACCAGACTATATGCTTCCCACGAAATATGTTGTTGTTCCTACTCATCCATATGTGCTAGCGCACCATTAATGGAAGATTTCAGGATATTGGGTTTGGAGCTTCAGCCCACCACCAGTTCCAGGCATTTAGTATACCATCACCAGCCCAAGTAAGTGATAAATTAAGAGTATGTAACACCTACGCCCAGACCTATTGTGTTGTAGGGCAGGAGAGAAAGAGATGGTGATTTGATTCCTCCTCCTCACGACATAATACACACCATGTAGGTCCCTGAAAATATCATTTTCTGAGATTTGTTTCGATCGGTTTTGTCCATAATGATGTTCCACATCAAAAGACGAGTATGCAACGGTCCTTTTAGCTTCCATATGATACTCCACCATCTATCCAAAGAATCAGGTTTATGGCTAGCATGAATAATAGGATATCCATCCCTTGGAGTATAGATCCCCTTCTGTGCAAAACCCCAAATCAGTTCGTCATCCTCATCCCTTAGTCTCACATGGGATTCAATTAAAGCCGTTGAATATCTCCTCCACTCCATAGTCCATATGCCACTAATCTGGTATATCTAGGGCCTCCACTGGTATATGTAGTGGTGTTGTATAGGTCCATGATCTGTGTGATATTTTCCACTCAATTATGATTTAGGAAGGCAATCAAGCCAGGAGGGAGAAGGTGTGAGTTGTTGCAACCAATCCATGGATCAATCCCAATGCGGACATACATATCATTGCTGATCGGCCAAGTAAGACCTCTTCTTATGATGGGAAGGGTATTTATAACAACCCTCCAAATCACCGATATTCCTTTCCTGTTCCAAGCAAGTAACCTTAACCAGTCCATGACTATGCGCGACCATATGTATTTATAGGTAACCACCTCCGACCAAAGGCTCTTGTGCTTCAGGAGAAGCCATCCTAATTTGGCTGCAAGTGCATGAGCAAAGGCAGAGAGGTTCTTGAGGCCCCAACCTCCCCATTTTTTTGGAGTTGCAATTCTACTGCATTTGACCCACGCATTGGATTTCCCCTCCTTGTGACCCTTCCATAAGAAGTGGCAGCAAACTCGCTGAATCCTTTATAATATACCTTGGGGGATCCAGGCCAAAGACATCCAGAAGACTAGTGTTGCTTCCAGAACCGATTTAATGAGCACCAGTCTACCTGCTTTGGATAGTAGACAATGGCTCCAAATATTTAATCTTCTTTCCACCTTGGCAATCAACCAGGTCCAATCTGCAATTTTGTGTCCATCTACTTTTATCTTGAAACCAAAGTACTTCAATCCATCCTCCATTGTCAGGTTTTGGAAGGGGATGTTTTAGAGTGCATGATAGGTCTCCTATTGAGTACAAGCTGAGAGATATAGTGGATTTGGCCCCATTTATTTCCATCCCTGTTGTGGCACAAAAAAGATTCAGCACTTTAGAGAGAGTGTTGTTTTCCTGAATGCCTCCATCTAAGAAGATGAGCATGTCATCCACAAAGAGCAGATGTGTTAAAGTGCATTGCTCCATGATCTTGAGACCCTTGAGCCTCCCAACTCTTTTTTCTGATGTAATCATCCTACTTAAGCCTTCCATCACAATAAGAAAAAGCAATGGGGAGAGAGTACACCCCTGCCTAATTCCTCACTCTATCTGAAAGGAATGGGAGACTGATCCACTGATTAAGGTTCCAAAGGATACAGATGTAATGCAACAAATTATCCATCTGATAAAACCATTGGAAAGCCTAGGTGAGTAAGGATCATCCTTAAGAATAGCTAGTTGACCCTGTCAAAGGCCTTTGAGAGGTCAATCTTGAGTATCACCCCTTTAAGCTTCTTATGTTTGATGGAGTGTAAGGCCTCTTGTGCCGTGCCGATGGTCTCATGGATTTTTCAATTGTGTAGGAAGGCAAATTGTTCCGAGGAGATGATTCTCGATAGGATTGGTTTGATGTGGTTATCAATGATATTCGCAATAATTTTGTATAGGCAGTTACATAGGGATATAGGCCTAAAGTCATTGAAGGATAGCAGGGAATCCATCTTGGGAATGAGGGCTATATAGGTGGAATTTATAGGTTCATACATTCTGCCCGATGAATGACATTCCTCGATCACATCAGGTAGATCCGGTCCAATAATGTCAATGAACATAAGATAGAATTCCACGGACCAACCATCTAGCCTTGGACAGTTGTCCTTCTTAAACCACTTCAGGGTGCCCTCCAGTTCCCCCATAGTAACAGGTTTTATGAGATCCTCCACCAAGTCAGGTTCCAAAAATCTGGGAAAATGCCCTGCAATGTGAATGATATCAACTAGAGGTGTGCCTAGTGGGGCTTTGAACAACTGCTTGAAATGAGTGTTACCCAGTCGTGCCAGTTGATTATAATAAGTTTTAGCAATCAGACCCTGTTCCATAGGAATTTGCTAGATAGTATTTCTGGCTTTCCTTCCATTTGCAAATTTATGGAAGAATTTTGTATTGCCATCCCTTGCTTGTAACCAAATTTCCCTGCTTCTGAGTCTCCAAGTTTGCTCCCGACCCAGCAGAATCTTTGATCTCTGGGTTTCCAAGTCCACAAGGTGTAGTTTAATTACCATAGAGGTGTACCCTCTTCCTTGTTCATTCATTAGATTGTCCAGCTGATTTTCAATGTCACCAAGGGTATGTTCCTCCTTGGCCTTTTTCCTTCTGGCCCAATCTATGGATAATTGCTTGAGTTTGATTAGGTTACTATAGAAACCCTCAGCCTTCCTCTGGACATTTGGTAATGGATGGGCCTTCCAAAATTCTGAAACCATCCTGAAATATTTAGGGTCCTTTAACCAGGTCGAATTAAACTTAAAAAGAGCCCTAGGTTTTTTTAAGGAGCCTGCCACTTCCAGATAAATAGGGGAATGATCCGATATTCCTCTAGTGCCCACCCATTGTCTGTAATTTGTGACGGAAGTAAGCAGATCTTCATGAATGAGATACCTGTCTAGTCTCCTCCCCAGAGCTGCATCTCCAGTCCTTCTATTGTGCCAAGTTGGCAGCTTCTTGTTCATAGGGACATCAATAAGACCATGTTGCTCCAAGAGGATGCTGAGTTGATCCGAGAGTGGATCCAGGTGCGAGTGGTTTCCCCAGAATTCTTCATGTCCAATGGAGAAATTAAGATCTCCCCCTAGAATAGTGGGTTTCTCTATTAGGGAATTCTCAAGGAGCTGCTGCCAGAAATCCAATATACTGTGATTGGGTGCATAAATGTTCATAATACAAAGAATTTTGCAAAATTTAGTTGAAAATATATCAATACCCAGGAAACCATGACCTCCCCAAGCCAATGTAACCTTAATGGTTCGAGGGTTTATCCCGAGAGCTAGACCCCAGATCTCCCAACAACATCTAGGGCTTGAAAGTGCCACCTTGGCATGATAGTTAGAAGGGTCCTAACAATCAACTCAAATCTACCTAGCGTTTCTTGAAGAAAAATAATGTCACAAGGCTCACAGCTCAAGAGTTTCTTAAGGGCTAATTTTTTAGAGGGACTAGCTAATCCCCTATAGTTGAAGGAGAGCCACTTCATGGGGGAACATTGCCAAGGGTGTCTGGTGCTCTAAGTACCCTTTCAATGGTGTTCTGTCTGCCCTGAGCTACATCATCCCTAGTAATCTCAATGGCTTTGGAAATCTTGGAATGCCTCCCTCGGGTAGGTTTATGCTCAACATTAGAGGGTGTGATACCCAATCCAAGTGAGTCAGGGATTACTTGGTGGCGGGAATGGAGGTTGTAGGAATGTGAACCCAAAGCAGATGGGGAAATAGGATTGTGTTGGAGCCCTTGTCCAAGGATAGCCGAGGGGGTGGTGGAAAAAATAGGCAATGGGTGATCAAGTGCACAAGTAATGGGAGAGGTAACCAAACAAGGTGAAGATGCAGATGATGCCAATGAGAAAAAATATTGATTAAAATTCAGTGTATAGGATAAGGGAGAATAAATTGTACCCAAAGTATGAGCAGCCTCCATAGCAGACTGAGATCTAGTCATAGGAGGGGAGATTGGTGGCATCTAGGAAGCATTGGCTAGCTGAACAATGACCCCAGCCACATCCTTTGGACTATCCAAACCTGTGGGCTGCTCATCCACAATCAAGTCTTCCATCTGACAATGTTTGCTTCCATTTGTAGCAGCTGGAGTAGTAGGCATGAGTAGTGGGTATTCTTTGAAAAGATGTCCAACCTTATGGCATCATCTACACTTGAATGGAACGCCTTCATAATCAAGATTTTGTCAGCGAGAGAAATACCTCCAATGTAGGGTAATCTTTTCCTCCAGGGCTTCTCTAGTGTCCAAATGAACCAAGATGCGAGCCATAGTCATATTCCCTGATGTTTCATAGGACTTATCATGTTCCAAATAGGTATCTAGTGCATTTCCTATGCGCTTAAAAATGACTGGAGTCCAGTATTGCATCTAAAGGCCTAGTAATCGAACCTAAATCAGCTCGGCTCCCATCTTTTCCCTCTTAGGATCAAATAAGGGATCCATCTTTTCAGTGGAACAGGGGCTAATTCGATATGAGAGAATCTAGAGAGTATCCAGTCTGTGTACTATTCCCTATGGAGATGAATGGAAAACCATCCTCGTGCAAGCACCCGAATGGTGGGTAATTCTTTGAGTAAAGAACCCCAAATCTTTGAGGTCCAAAGACGAAGTCTCTCCACATTATAGTTCTACCCCCGAACTTGGCCCACCAAGACCTTCTTGGCTATATCAGCAACTTCCCCCATCGAGAGTTCTTCACCCAAGGATAGGTTTGTGTCCCTGTCGATAGCTTTTAGGCACCTTCCTTTCTTTAGCTTGTTAGATCTGTGAGTCATCGAATAGTCCCAAAGATGTCCCTGTATGCCCTGGTTAACCATCTATGGGGTGGATGGGGTCGATTAAGGGTTTGGGAGCAAGGAGCTGAAGCATCTAGAATAGATAGGGGTACTGGGAGATGGGCAACCAGGGTTAAGGATGCTACTGGATAGTGCAGGGACAGGGTAGGTAGCAGTCCCAGGAGGGGGGATGCTAGAGGAGGAAGGGTTGTAGGGTGGGGTGGATATGTGGGGTAGATGGGGTAGCGGCGTGTCGAAAGTGGGCAATGGTTGCAGGCAAGTACCAAGGAGATTCAAGGTAGCCGAGGAATGTGGTGGGCAGTCCAAGCCAGAGGCGTCTTTGATGTTGATAGAGGGTGGAGGATGGGGCACAGATGGCCCAGGTCAGTCCAGTGCGGAGCTAGGAGCTGACAGAGGCCACAGAGATGCGACAAAGGGACCAAAACCTAACATGACATGATTGCGAGACCAAATGACCTCATGGGGATTCGGGTCCTTGGTATAGCCCACCTCATCCAGGTCCATTGCAACCGACAGGAAAACGGTTGATGGTGGTTACAGACTATGAGGAAGGTGGGAGCACCACAGGAATGGAAAACGCCAGAGAGCCCCTGGGAAGGAGGTAAGTTTGGATGGAGTCCGGTGAGCCATGGAGGTTAACCCTAACCGCCAGGTGCCTGGCAGCAGTGCCACATTAACTCCATTATCACAAACCATCAAAGCTTCTCCAGGGTTTCTTTTCCTCTTCGTTTTCCTCCATTTTCAAAAAAAATATTTGTTTTTGTTCTTGTCTATATTTTTGTTTGGAATAATTTATAAAGATATAACAGTTACATGGTTTCAAATTTTAGCTATTTCATCAAGTATATTCCAGTATAATACTGTATTCCATCTTTGTTTATCAAACAGTATTTGTTCAGGAACCTAACATATCATATTTGGCCGTGATATAACTGTTTACTATTTTAGTATTACGGTGACTTGATCAATGGACATAGGGTGCTTGTAAGAGATTAACTGCATACATGAGATACATTTTGGGCCTGTTTGGGTACACAAAACTTTATTTATAAGATATTCAATACCTGTTCAGGTACACAAAACTTTGTGTATAAGTTCTCCAATAAAGAGAGTTACTTTACTTCATTGTTACTCCAGAATGAAGTCTTTTCTCTTAACCTGTCATTCACTCTATCAGTATTAACTATTTAACATGTTCTTTAATTTGTTTAAACCATCAGCAGATTGTTGTTGTAGTTGGTGCTTTTTTAGTGGGAAGATACAATTTTGTTTGAACGCTTTATTTAGTTTATTTTTTACACAAATACAGTTCTTATGAACAGTGTTTCTATTGATGTCACGATTTGTTAAAAGTCAGGACTCACAAATAGTGAGCACCTTATTCACATCCACCTACTCATTCTTTAAACTTTATATTGAATCACAATGCAAGAAATTCTAGGGATGCTCCTCGCTTTAGTGCTCTGTTCTGGTTACCGAAAGAATAGGGATATTGGCAATGATAAAAAAATTCTTGTTATGAGGGGCTGCAAGTATTTTTGGCATGCACTTTCAAGATATAAGACTGGTTTGATTGCTACTCTTGCTGCTGGAATCTTGACACGATTACCATAGCCTACACTTCTGTATTTGGTATTGATTAGCATCAAGCACTTTAAATTGGATAACTTGCAAGTTAAAAATATATTTCTTTGGCATCTTCATTGTGCTCTAGTATTCCTCAGTTACAAACTAGAAAATTTTCATGTCAATGTCTACTTTGAGAATATGAATGAACTTGCATAGATTCCCTTTGAGAATATCTTATTGGGAACCTGTTTTAATTTTTTTTTGTCAATTCACTCACTTATTTCTTCCATTTTCTTTTTAGTATCCTTAGATGAAATGGCATTTTTTAATTTTTGGAATGGGTTATAGTTGTTAGGAAGTATTGAATAGTTCAGAGAATTCCTTCTTTCATGTATGAATGTAGTTGTTTACCTTTGGACACATATTAATAGAAAGTGTATTCTGTCTCCAATTAAGAGATTTTTGGAATTTCCTTGCACTATATTATAATCAGTATTTTGACCTTTAATCAAAATGAACAAGTACGTCTTCCATAATTTTCCAGGGCTCTAAAATTAGAAAATACTCGACTGCATTTGATTTCGTGTATAAAACATATTATCCCATTGGATGTTACATGGTATTTCTGATGTTCGCCTCTAGTATTTTTGTCGTCTGGAGTCAATGAGTTTACACCAGATTCTTTGTTTAGAGACTTGAGGTGTTTGGATGTTTCTAATATTGTGTAATTGTAGTGATGAATGGACCAATAAGTTTGACCCAAGTAATGGTACAAAACTTTTTTTTAAGGCCCATTTTTGTCGATTTAACTTCATCCTATTGCCATTGAAAAATTAGAGCCTTCAAGGTCATGCACATTTGATCCAGAAGACCAATAATACCCACAAATGGTAGTTTCTCATTCAAAAATTGAACACATAGTGAGGGGAATTAGGAAGATGGAACCTAATTGTTTTATAGTGGTCCACTATAAGTAACGTCTTAGAGTCTGTTTATGAAATATAATGCCCAGAAATTGATACACAGACACAACACTTCATAACGGTGCTTA
The DNA here is from genome assembly GCA_031772625.1 of Pinus tabuliformis. Classification (NCBI taxonomy): domain Eukaryota; kingdom Viridiplantae; phylum Streptophyta; class Pinopsida; order Pinales; family Pinaceae; genus Pinus; species Pinus tabuliformis. The sequence continues at coordinate 633,361,594 of CM062805.1, forward strand.
TATCACCATCAAACCATAAACCCCATAAGCTGAGTGGTCAAAGCAGCCAGATATTGTTTATGACTAGGTTGAGAAAACGTCCTCTTGCTGGTTTCAAGATCATTTTCACCTATATCATCGATCAGTCCAGAGTGCACCTTTTCTAGGCCCCAATATTGTCCCTCAGCGTTGATTTCATGTGGATTTGTTATAGGTTCGTTGTCTACATTTCCTTTTAAAAATCTAGTGCATGAATGATTGTCCACATGTTCATGAAGAAGAGAACATCTTCGCATTTGATGTGGTCCAGAGAGATTTTTTATTTTGGTCAAGCCTATATTCTTCATAAAAAAAATTCTTGACATCATTTTCATTCTTGGCACTGTAGTTGTATATGTCATCGAGCATTTCATTACACGTTTCATCAATCTTCTAGGCTATCCAACTTTGTTATTGTCAACAATAGAGCCATCTAGAGGTGGAAATGGATCTGTATGACTTAAAACTTCAATAATTGTGTGTTTATAACATACCATTTGTTTGTCTACCAAGGAATATCCATCACATATGTCAATAACATTTTCTTCCAGATGAGTATTGACAGTAAAAGGAAGAGACTTCCCTATCCCATCAGGCTTGAGGAATAAATTTAGATTGTATGCATAAAAAATAGCAGGACTATTAGATTCCATGATATAGGATCTTTGAGGATTTAACTATAATATTAATTGTTTCTTCACTCAGATAATAATAATGGTCATATTATTACTTTGTTGGCTTTGAAAATCCTTTTGAGTTTATTGACCTCAAACTATAGGAAACCATGATTACTTCCATTTATTTCTTACATGATCATGATTAACATCAAACTGCAACGTGGGTTACGTTACTCCTCAAACTCAAAATGAAATGTTGAGGTGCCAAGTATATTACCATGAAAGTCTACAACTCCCTTAATTTCAGTGTCTATGAAAATAGGATTAGTGTGATTGAACTATATTTCTGTGGCCTCAAAAGTGTTTTCAGGATTTAAGTTATCAGCAAGGGAAGCATGATCTTCATCATCCTTTTCATATGGTTGATCTTTTGGGGATAGAAACATGGTTTCTACCTATGTAGAACTGCATATGGGTTGTATCATTGGTGGAAATATTAAAAAATTCTCCATTTCCTCCGTTTATCACTTTGTCATGTAGGAAATCATGATTGGCATCCTCACAATGGTGAAAATTATTATCATGCTCCTTGTTTTCATGCAAATCATTCATAGAATTTAGGATAGATACATCAACACATAGCTATTCTTTGATGAGGATGGGGTTTAATGTGGGGCCACGTTGGTCACAAGTAGCTTGTCCATCAAGAACTAATATTGTAAATTTGGAGGGTCACTTTCAGTGATACTGTTATCATCTTCAAGAGAGGTGGGAGCTTCTTCTTCTTATACGTCTACCACAAGGTCTTGAGAGGTATTTTCATATCATTGGAACCCAGGTCCCCAATTCTCGGAAAGCCCTCAATTATACTAGCAATAGAAGATATTCCCTTTGGACTACCAGATCTAACCCAAACCTTTTGTTTTTCCTCAAGATAGTATAGAATTAACCTCAGGTATAACATATATATATTCTTTTGAGAAGAGTATATATATTCTTTTCAATCCATGTCCTTTCCTTGCAGGACCTTGAGAGGGGTATATAGATTCTTCTCAATGGAAAACAGTTTTTGTTTGTATGATTGTTTATGATCTAATCATCTGCAGAATATCATAGTGAAAAGATTGTTAGGGGATCTATATTCAAAAGAAGGCTTGAAGATAATATCCACTACCAGATCAACCAAGGGTAGGCTTACTTAAAAGATGAAATTGAAAAACATTTTACTTCTTAATTCTCCCTACAAAAGAATTTTCAATTGCAAAGACTAAGCACAAAGAATATTGCATGACTAGTCTTTGACCTTGGGTAAGCTAGCTGCTACCCTCTCAAACATGATCAATGATGATGGCAAGTCTTGGGATTAGACAGAATCTAGTGTGAATTCTATAATGCTACCTAGTACTTTGTCAAACAAAACATTTTGTATAGGTTTACAAAGAATCCATCACAAGAGCAATCATTGAGAACCAACTTAAACAAAGGTATTATCAAGTTTATACCCAAGCCCAATGATTCCATAGTGACTATGAGTTGGAATCCTATCACTTTGTTGAATGTCACATGTAATAGTCTTACCAAAGCTCAATGCTCAGAATCAAGCACATTCTCATGATTATTATCAAACTTGGGTAGACTTGTTTCATTAAAGGGCGATTCACAACACCAATATTATTGCAGTCTGAGAAGGCATGGAATGGCCCAGTCATTATGGCCATAACATCCTTGTCATCAAAACCAGCTTTGAAAAAACTTACGTGATAGTGTGGTATCCCTTTATTCTACCTCTTGCATTTGAGCCAATTTCTCTAAAGGCTTTTAAGATATTATTCACCAAGACCTAACCTTGCCTCTCTCTTAAAGAGTGTAAACCAGAGTTAATCCTTTTCTGATCAAGTTTCCAAACAGAGGCCAGTGTATGTCTGATATCTCATAGGGTCAAGAAAGGTGTCATTAAAGTGGATTCATCTACACAAACCATATCCAAATAATATTTTGAATGGGCTAAAACTCATTGTTCTAGATTGGAGTCAATTGATAATGTGTTATAGACTACTTAGGCATTTTCTGCAAGGCCCTTAGCTCTAAACATTCAATGAGTGAAAACCTATTGCTGCAGGTAGAGCTCACAAAACAAGCCCGATTGACTTAAAGATAGAGCTCACAGAAGATACTAGATTTACTTAAAACACAAAGGTGGGTTTGGGTCAAGTCAAGCCAGATTTTTAAATTCCTAGGAATTCCTTTTCTTTTCAAGAAACACATGTGGAAAATGGGATATGCTTATCCAAATGTGGGAAAATAATTTTGGTAAATGGATTTATAAGCCCAAGACCTTAGCAGCATGATTTCAGATCTGTGCTAAGTGTTGGCTTCTATGCATGTTATTCTTTATTGTGGGTGCCCTTGGTTGCTTCTTTGTGCCAATTTTGATGGGGAGATGGGTTTCAACTTTTCATAGATTCAGGAACCTTTAATATAGATGGAGGGAGTGGAGTGGCTTTGGTATTCCCAGAACATCTGTAGAACTGTGGTTGTGTGTACCTTTAATGTATTTGATGACCACTGTAAATTTTTGCAAGAAGGAAATCCAGTTGAAATCATGTCTTTGGTGCACCTTGGAGTGGATTTGAAGGAATTAGAAAGGCTTATGATATAAAAGGATAATTGTCTCTTGTCCCAATAATTTAATTTATTGATGTTATGCATGACAATTGTTGTTATATTCAATATTCTGCCAACATGCCATGCAGATTTTGTTTCTCAATGTGTATTCATGTATTAATTCAATTGTTTTCAAACTATTTTATGTGATCAATGATATGCAGAGGAACTTTCATGGGTGCTTCAGATCCTAAAAGGTTGAACTTGCATACACAGGAGTTTATAAAGAAAAGTGAAGATATGACAGGAAATAAATTTTATCATGCTCTAATAACCAACTAGGGTTTTGGTGAGCAGCCTTTTGAAAATATAGTCGAATGGTTCTTATGTGTATTTGTATTCCTGTAGCAGGATAGTTCCAATAGGATTTGATTTAGACAACTTCCAAGAAAGCCATTAAGGTAATTTTTACATGTATTAGCTACAACTACAGACTATTTCAGCACACTTTGTCTTAATGCTGTTTGTTTGTCACTAAGGATTAATGAGGATCATTGTTTCATTGATAGCTTTGTGCACAATCATTAATGATTAAATAGGTTATTTTAACGATACCACAGTTGTGCATATTTTTTGTGATTACCCTTTTGTTCCCAAAATTGGTTAGATCTCACCAAAATCATCCTACACCTTATTCATATTTCCACTTTATTTTCCTCAGAAAACAATTCCCTATCTAATCCATAAGGCTTATGGTGGGCCACACCATCTTTAATGACGTGAATTTGTGTCATACATTATGACAATCCTGTTTCTTGTGTCACTTTAGTATAGGTGACATATCTGTTAGAGGTTGACCCCAACCAGGAAAAGCCATTTTTGGATCTTGTGATTTGATGTGAGCTATTATAGGAAAGGTCCTAAAAGGCTTGCCTTGGTTCTGTTGTCAAAATGTTAGGTCATTAAAGTAATGGTCAAATTTTGAAATTAGTGTACATGAAACAATCGTGTGTGGTGTAATTTGAGGGTCTGTAAAATGGCAAGCCAATAAGAGGACAAAGTTGGCTACATATGTGGTGAGAGAGAGATTATAGGAAGTGAAAGATTATTGTGCAAATAAAGAGTCATAGGAATTGGAATGTTTAGAGTTAAAAGCTCTATTATGTGTTCATGTGCTTCCAAATCCATTTTCTTTTGCTCTGTCTTTGTAATAAAATTGTCAGTGTCTCATTTCATAGTATTTTTGTCTTATTGAATTATCTATGTGATCCAGTTACAGTGATAACATGATGATAATTTGCTTCAATTTTGACCTGGTGTCAGAGCTGAAGCATGTGTTTTTGGAAAGTAGAAGATGGATAGCTTTGAAATATCTAAATTGAGAGAAACACAAATCACAAGTTAATTCGTAGTGACATTTGTGGTCCTATCAAAACAAAATCACTTTGAGGAGCAATCTACTTAAGCATTTCTGCCATGTGAGCCCTGGAACTCTTGTTTCTAGGAAAAGGATAACTGTAAAAAATAACAGTTTCTGGGAATCTATTGAAACTAACTCTGTAGAAATCCCTAATCACTATAAAGACCTAGATACATCTGTCATCAAATATAGACCCTGAGATATATTGACTACTCAACAGATTATGAATCCCAATAATATATTTTATTCAAGGTTGAATATGCCAGATGAAGGTATTGTACTTCTAGAAAAATGAAGCCCATACATCATCAAGATGTACCCTAACTGTCATACATAATCATACTAATAGTAACATACTCTGACTTCCCAGGATATCAAAGAAACTGCTTTAATATTCTATACAGTTGTAGACATATGGCAAATACTTTGAAAACCTTGGTAGCTTTGCTTAATTGATTAAGCAAGCATTCGAACTTCTGATCAGCAAGTCTTCCATCTTTCATCTTCTTCCACATGCATCTTGTCATATGAGTTATCAATACTGTAAATCAGCTATACAAAATTTTGACAAATCTCACTCAAAGACAAACCCTAGGCACCACTAAGAACATTGACTCTCAATCTTGATGTGCATTGTACTACCTTGCAATCGTTATTTCACAATTATGTATGTAGTAGTACTAACTCATGTATAGTGATCTCAATGTCAAGACTTTCACAACTATCAGCCTTTGCAAAATGCATACAACACCTACTCTCAACAAATGTAACTATCTGAAAGTATTGTCAATAGAATATCTGGAGAAGCAATTGAAGTGACCTTTCGAGCTATTGCTTTAGAGACAATGACTTGATATTTCAATCTCCAGAAGGGATATAGCAATATTCAATAGTAGTAAGCCACCAATCAATTATGGATGATCAAGTGAACAAGGTAATCGTCATAGTGTTCCAAGGGCGATCTTCACAAGATGAAAATCTTAGTACATACTACCTCAAATTATATTCTTCAGATTTGAGCCACAGAATTATTTCAACTAATAAAATTAGATCTTCAAATATTGACACAATACAAGGGTGTGATCAACTTGAACCCCATATGATGCTTGTGTCATTTATCTTCATCCTCAGGATTATGCCATTTATATTTATATCATATACCAACAGATACAGGGTTTACTGTGCTAAATACTTAACCTTGTCAATGTTACTTCTATGCAAGGTTCTTGTCAATTTATAACCCAGATCTAAGGAGATATATCATAGATACTGATTTCAGGGCACTAAGATAAGGTCGTATTACAGGAGCCAACTATCTCTGGCTAGATTATAGTTCAAACTACTTCAAATAAAAATCATAGGTGAAAACTTGATTAGTACAAAGTTAATGAAATCTGAATTATGTTATACTACAAGGTTACAACAGTACAAATATGTTATAGATGAGAATTGTAGTCACTATCATGGGATTTGCAGAGTATCAATTTCCATGTGTCATATCTTATCCATTGTATCATGGCCAATATAGAGTTTGAATAGAATATTTTACATATCAAGGTGTTGTGTAGACATAATTAGTCATTTTCATGCGACTGGAGAGATCTGTATTGATTCTTATGAACACTAGGCGGGCCAGATTTTATAGAATGCAAATCATAAAATGTGAGTCATAGAAACAATGTAGGTCGAGGATCTTAAAGGGATGAAACACTTCTGTAATGATGAGCTAAGATAATGCCAACTATTGAGAGAGTATGATGGAAAACTGTTACAACCCTCTTTCTTTGCTCTTGGACCTCTACTTGACTGCGACCTTCCTCCAAACACCTCTGTTCCAATTTGCTGATGGTTTGGACTATTATTCAATCAAAAGATAAGAGTCACAGTCTCCCATCCAAGAGATCCAAGGCCTGCGGCCTACTTGTAACACACAGCTAGGGTTGTGGCCTGCTGTAGGAGAGAAGAATCCAACTATGACAAGCCCGAACATCATGCATAACTCCCTCTCGGATGCATCTTCCTCTTTGCCGCAGTTTGGACCTATGAGAGATTACAAAGCAGTCCCAAACACATGGAAGAGTGCTTGACCTAGCTGCGCTCTAACCTGGGCATATGTGGCCTAGAGAGAAGGATTTTACACCCTCCAAACTGCTTACCAATAAGTTGTTGTAGCAGCCCTCTTTCCGTGGCTTGTAATAGAGATGCAACACACCAAATGGCATAGAAAAATACCCAATGAGCATACCTCTGACTATGGCCCTATCCAACAAGAAACTCACTCTCATAATCAAGAGTTAAACTTCCCAGACAATCCTATAGCCTCCACCCATGGTGCCTCAGACCTACGACTCCCTCCCAAGGAAACTGCGCCATGAATAGAGATAAACATCTTCATAAACTTGACTCTTGACACCTACGTCCTTGCCTTAGATGTCAACCTTTTTCAAAGGCATGGATGATGCACTTGGATGTGTCGAAATGTGGTGAGAGGACACCTTTATATATACAATTTGATGGGGGCTCATGCGACGTGACCATTAGGCTTGATGAGTCGACATAAACATGAGGCCGACCTTATAAATTTACTTGAGAGAACATAAATTCAAAAACCCATTTTCCTTATCCAAAGTTGGCGATCTTTAGATCAATTTTGGTCTTATCGAAGAGAGGAATTTAATGTTGCAATAATCTTTCCCATAGGAGCCGTCCAAAGTGGAATTTGGCCCTATTTGCCAATTTTAACAAACCAACATGATGGAGTCTAGCTAGATTAACCCTCCAGTTGTGCAAGGAAATTTTGGGTTGACATACTTACCTTTTATAGGACCTAGTTCATTCTAATAAACAAGAAATGCTTGAGAATCAGTGCCCTGTGTCATTTTCAAATGCTGCAATGGATTATGAATTCTTCGGCAATGTTCTCGAGGCAACTGTTACAAAAATAATAAAAAATTATCTTTGGTCATTTCACAGAGATTGTTTTCCTTTAGAAACAAAGAGATATTGTTTTTACAATACCTTCTTTTGTTTGTGGCATGTAAGTAGATCTTGAGAGTAATATAGAATAGGAAAAATAGTTGGTCAGTTTATGATAAAGGTGAGCAACTTCTTGGACACTAGCTTCTAACCCTACCACATTCTTCTAAGAACACTGGATCCAAAAATCTCCAAGGCTTCAACTACATTGATTATGTCATAGAAGTTGGAAGAACTAGAGATGCCATGGATGTGTAACTGTTAACATTCTGAAGATGATAACATGTGTGTCTCTCAAGGTTCATCACCAATCCTAGTGAAAACAACAAATTTTACCACTAATATAGTTTTCAGTCATGGATATCAATCAAGCCTAGTTAGCCTTACTTGCTTGGTAAGGAGATGAGGCTTCATGTTTTCCATCCTGTTTTCCCCAAAGAAAGTTATTCTGTCAGTTTAAATCATTCATTACTTTCCCCTTTTACAAGAAAACACTTGGCAAAAAAAGGATTTCACACCTGGGAGTTTTTTGTAGGATAAAGTGAAAGGTGAGTGGGTATCCTAGTAGTAGTTGCATTGGTCTTATCATAATTACACCACTTTTCATATGGGTCTTCACAACAGAGAATCACTATTACACTTTGTTGATTTATAAGTAATAATTTGGCTGAGTGACTTGGTGCAAAGTCACTACAATATATGTCATTTATAGATCAATAAATGGCAAAAGATTTACCTTGTATGGATCATACTAGAATAATTGAATTGTTTCAAAGATATGGGAATGATGACCTTATATTGTTTGACCTGTCAAAGATAGCAGACTAATGCCAAGCAAAGAAATTGCACATTATATATGATAAGTGGGATCACCCATGACAATATTTACTTCAACCTAATCTAGGTGAATTCGAGAGGCATGCTCTCATAATTACTTTTGAAGAGACTGTGCTAAGTATGGAGGAAATATGCATTATCCATCTTAATCCTCCATGGAAACTTCAAGGTCAAACCCTTAGCTATGGCTCAGGCTTACTGAGTTGTTACTTGCTATGTGACCTTCCATTGATAGTTTTTGATGGATTTCTTTATTTATTTGATCCTTTGGGTTTGGTCCTTAATATGTCTTTGAACCCTAGTCATTTCATACCTTCAAGATCACCAAGTGCAAAAATGTATTATTTACGAGGTAAAAATTTGCCTGGGAGGTTCCAAGATCAATTTCTTCCATTTCTGTTAGCAAAACTCTTTCTTGGGGCTCATCTAATTCAACAATTATTTGTATGCCTTCAAAGTCTAACTCTACGAAAGGCGTTGTTAAAAGTGGTGATTAGAGATAACAAATTTAAAGATCATGGTTTTGTTGTATTGTTGGTTTTTATTTCAGTTGAACCAGTGTTATTGTCAACTCGGGAAATAGGATTATCATTTCCATGCCAGAAATATGCTGTCTCTGTGGGTCCCACGTTTTCCATTCTAAGGATTTTATTTCTTGAAAAAAAAGGTGGAGAAAATTTCAAATTTCAAATCTATTTAGTAGCTTAAGTGTTGCAACAAAATTGCATACTATAGATGTATGCATAGTTGAAGATGGGAACGAAATTACTGACAATTGGCTTGTTGCCATTACCCTTGGCTCCAAACAGACAAGTGTGGCATTGGACATGAGGTATATGTCTTACAACTTGGCTCAAATTGTTGGTGTTGCTACAAATGTGTCCCAGAATGGAAAAACTATGAGGGTTTGTTTAGATAATTGCATCTTATCCCCCCTTCCATTGAATTTCTCAGTGAGCATGCTAGTGACGATCATTGTATGTTTTATTATATGCCACAATGTGGGGCAATATCTATTTGAAAATGAAGCCTTCGTAATTGCTTTAGGAAATAAATAGGACACACACAATCAACTTATTGCCTCTTGGAATAAGCAATTGATGGCTTTTGTCACGACACCTATGTAGAATTAATGGTGGAATTTCAAAGACTTAGAAAGGATCATTTAACTTCACGTGTGGACTTATCTATTGCTCAAGTTGTGAGTGGGATCTTGCAGATCTCTACTAATAAATTTTATTCATTTTGGCCATGGGAATCCTAAAAGACTATCTCCTAATCAACTTCCATCTATTGAAGGTTTTATGAGTACTTCGAAAATTCCAGATGTTGAGTGGAAATGTCTGATAAAGGGAGTTATAAGGCCTTTTTACTCACGTCTTGTTGAACTACTTGTTTGGAAAAAATGTTGTTGTTTGCTTGTGTTTGTGATATGCATAAATCTAACACATGTTAGATTTTCTTCACCTTGCAATGTTGTTATTGACAACATGCTTCTATTTTGGCTCGAAGAAATCTAGCATGCACTAGATTTTTTTTTTTCACTACAATGTGGTTGTTGGCAGTATGCTTTTGTTTGTGCTAGAAGTAAATATTACCATGTGCTAGATTTCTTTTATCTAGAAATATTATAATGTGTTTGTGTTTGTGCTAGAAGGAAATCTAGCATACATTAGATTCCTTTCACCCTTCTATGAGTTTATTGACAATGTGGTTGTATATGTGTTAGAAGGAAATCTAGTGTGCACTAGATTTCTTTCACATTGCAATGTTGTTGTTTGCAATTCAATTGTTGGTGCTAGAAGGAAATCTAGTATGCGTCACATTTCCCTCACCTTACAATGATGTTATTGGCAATGTGCTTGTGATTGTGCTAAAAGGAAATCTAGTATGTGCTAGATTTATTTTGCCCTAGAATGTTGTTGGTAATAAGTTTGTGTTCTTGTTATAACAAAATCTAGCATGCGCTAGATTCTTTAGCCCTACAATGTTATGTGTTTGTGTTTGTGTTAGAAGGAAATCTATCACACACCAAATTTCTTTTGTCTTGCAATGGTGTTTTTGGCAATATGCTTGTTTGAGCTAGAAGTAAATCTAATATGCGGTATGTTTCTTTCACCCTATAATATTGTTATGTGCTTGTGTTTGCGAGAGAAGGAAATCTAGCATGTGTTAGATTTCATTCACCTTGCAATGTTGTTATTGGTGACATGTTTGTGTTTGAGATATAAGTACAAATAGCATGTTAGATCTAATTCACCTTGCTATATTGTTATTTGAAATATGCTTATGTTTGTGATAGAAGAAAATACAGCATGAGATAAATTTCTTTTACCCTACAATATTGATGTTGGCAAGATGTTTGTGTATGGTGGAAGGAATTCTAACATGCACTAAATTTATTTTGTAATGCACTATTGGTGTTAGAAATGTACTTGTGTTTGTACTAGAATAAAATCTAGTATGCAATAGATTTCTTTCGCAATGCAATATTGTTGTTGGCAACGTGCTTGTATTTGTGCTAGAATGAAATATAACCTGCATTGGATTTCCTTTTCAATGCAATATTGTTGGAAATGTACTTGTGTTTGTGCTAGAAGGAATTCTATCGTGCATTGGATTTCGTTTGCCCTAAAATGTTATTGTTGTGAATGTGCTTGTGTTTATGCTAGAAGTAAATCAAGTGTATGCTAGATATCTTCCACCCTACAATGTTGTTTTTGACAATGTGATTGTGTTTGTGCTAGAAGAAACTCTAGAATGTGTAAGGTTTCTTTTACTTTACAATGTTTTTGTGAGTAATATGCTTCTATTTACGTTATAAGGAAATTTAGCGTGTGGTGGATTTCGTTCACTTTATAATATTGTTATTGGCAATGTGCTCTTGTTTGTGCTAGAAGGAAATCTAGCATGTGCTAGATTTATTTGACCATGTAATGTTGCTTCTAGCAATATGCTTATGCTTGTAGTAGAGGAATGATATTGATTGTTAGCTTTCATTTGAGGTGCAATGTTGTTATTCGAAATGTGATTCTACTTGTGATAGAAGGAAAGCTAGCACATTATGTTTCCTTCATAATGCAATGTTTTTATTAGAAGTATGTTTGTCGTTATGCTAGAAGGAAGGTTAGAATGTGTTAAATTTCCTTCATCTTGCAGTTGAAAATGTGTTTGTGTTTGTGATAGAAGTAAATCTTGCATGCGTTAATTTCTTTTTCGCAATGCAAAATTATTGTTGGAAATGTGCTTGTATTTGTGTTAGAAGGACTATAGAATGCACTAGATATTTGTTCTTGTGCCGAAAGGAAAACTATCAAGATTTCACCCTCACCAAGGTTAGTGCTCTGGTATTGTTCTTGGCAGTGCATTTGTGATTATGCAAGAATGATACCTAGTGATTACTAACTTTCTTCTAAACACCATTACACTTATGCAATCAATGCTCTAGGAGTGACATTGTTTAAATAATCACAATGGTTAGAGTTATAGCCTTTTATGTGCCTTTTTATTGAATTTGGAACAATTTATGAAGATCAATGATAGTGAAAAATAATCATATATAAATATATCTTATTGTTGGCACTACATTTGTGCTTGAGTTGGAAGGAAAGATAACTATATAGCTTTCCTTTTGGCACAAACACAATAATCCAATCATAATTATTTGATCCATGGAGAATAATGTGAGCTTTGTATAATTTTGAAGTTTATGAATAAATTTCTTATTGAGGTATACTATATTCTTCTTCCAATGCAATTTCTTTGCTTTTAGAATGAAAATGAGAATTATCTAGTATTTACAATACCAAGACTTTTATTTGGAAGAAAACCTCTAGTTTGGCTTTCGATTATGAAGTTCAAACATCAAACATCTTCGCTAAGTGAAATATAAATATAATTTCTCCTTCTCATGGGGATTATAGACATATTATGTAACATCGATCTTGGAATTTCTTATATTTTCCAAAGGACCATGTTTTGGTTCTTCAACTTCTACAAATTTCTTATGATCATTATTCATACACATGCATCAAGACTACAAGTGTCATTTATAAAGTTAAATAGGAACTTGGTGGTTTGATATGAGGTTATATTTTTCATTCTATGATACCATCTACATCTCTAATTGCCCGGTCTTCATATATATATTTTTTGTGTAATTTGTATGTAAAGTAATTTTTGGTAGTAGGCACTAGATGGTGGGAAACAATGTTTCATTACATACAATATGACTACCATACTATTTAAATTATTGCATCTATATTACTTTTTTGTAAGTTGTGTTTTTGCGAAAATATAAAGTCACACTTTACATGGTTCAACCTTTTAATTACATGTTACGATTTAATTTTTGTTACAGAATTGATACAAGCTACAATGGAAAATATAATTTTGGCAAAAGGGGACTATGTTGATCTCCTTATTAATGATCAGGTCATTGGGCTAGGAAGGGTCGAATCTGCAGATTCTAGAGCTTATTATGTTGGAGAGAGGGTTAATGCAGGTTATGTTACAATTTTGATAATTGGTATCACTCGACCACATTTGATTGATGAGGATGTTAATGAAGAGGACATACATCCATGGAAGATCATAGATTTGAGACACAACATAGGTAAATCAAAATATTGAGGCATGTGTTAAATATTATTGATAGTATAGTAAATGTTTTTTTGAGTAAATACTAACCTTATTTACATTCGTTTATAGGTGCAAATGTTTCTTCTACATTTTCTATTGGAGACAAGGTAGATCTTCTGCAACATGGATTGAATTTTATGAGAGATTTTTCGGCGTAAATCACATGATATTTCATTTGTCGACGCGTTTCGAACCAACCAGTGTGGTTCATTGTCAGGACAAGTTGAAGAATCAGATCTAGCTTTGCATGTTAAATAGTCAGAGCAGAACATCCAACAGCTAAAATTCTTGACCAGGTAACGGCTATATTGACTAACGGCTAAATTTGACCGAGAAACGGTTAGTTGGACTGGACTAGGGGCATAACCTTTATTTAATAAGTTAATTTAATTTGATTATTAAATTGATAGTTAGTTATATTCTTATTAAATTAAAAGTTAAAGGGACATATGAATATAGAAATTTTAACTATCTTATAAACATTTAATTATAAATATATATTAAAATAAATTATCAATTAAAAGTTAGTATAAAAGTTGTTAACTAAATATATAAATATTAGAGTGACTTAAGGGTTAGAAAGAATATTTTAAATAATTTAAATTTTATTTAGCATATTATCATAGATTGATTTCAAGATTATTTTTCTTTTATTAATTAAATAAATTAAAATAAATAAGTTAATTTAACTTGATTATTAAATTGATAGTTAGTAATATTCTTATTAAATTAAAAGTTAAAGGGCCATAAGAATATAAAAGTTTTAACTATTTTATAAACTTTTAATTATAAATATATATTAAAATAAATTAATAGTTAGTTATAAAAGTTATTAACTAAATATACATATATAAATATAAGAGTGATTTAAGGGTTAGAAAGAATATTTTAAATAATTGTTTATTTAAGTGTTAAATAAGCATATTGCCATAGATTGATTTCAAGATTATTTTTCTTTTATTAATTAAGTTAAAATTATTAGTATATAACTAATCGCATAAATAAAATGCTATTAAAATATCTCAAACTAAATCAACCACCCCTCAAAGAACAAAGGCCACTGGATACGGCAAACGAGGAGAAATTTACTAAAAATAAAACAAGAACAAGCTATAACATGGGGGGGGGGGGGGTGTGAGAAGGGAAGAAAATGACTAGGAAGGGAGGGCTGGGATCTAGCAAATACTGATCTTCCCGCCATCCTCTCTATTGAGATTGCTCGGCATTTTTTCAATCTCAAGGGATTCCCTAAATTTCTGGTGATGGAAATAAGAAACTCTAGCCTCCTCAATATATACATGATGATTGGTTTTCTCCACATGTTCTGCTAAAGCGGAAGACTTGGTTCTCCTATGCTTAAGGTCAGCTGCGTGTTCACTAATCCTTTGATTAATGGAGCGATCAGTCTCACCAATATAGGGGGTCCCACAGGAACAAGGAATAATATATACCCCTTTCATGTCCTTAGGGTCGATAGGATCCTTCATAGATCTAAGGGACTTACAAATGGTGTTAAGGAGTCTAAAAGACGAGGGGACATTATGCTTCTTAAGAATCCTCGAAATCCTATCAGTGGTTCCCTGAACAAATGGAAGATGGACACCTGGAATCCGTTCTTTCGGTTCTCTTTTAGTTAACAAATTCTTGGCCGCTTTGAGGAAAGTCTTCTGTCCCATGTATCTACTATAACTGTTCTCCACAAAGACATTAAGGAGATGGGATTTCTCCTTTAGAAGTTGAGGGTTCTCAACACCCTTGCTACTCATGCCATAAGTATCTCTGATGTAAAGAGCTTCGAGGAGGAGAAATCCCATCTCCTTAATGTCTTTGTGGAGAACGGTTATAGTATATACATGGGATAGCAGGCTTTCCTCAAAGCGGCCAAGAATTCGTTAACTAAAAGAGAACTAAAAGAATGGATTCCAGGTTCCATCTTCCGTCTGTTTAGGGAGCCACTGATAGGATTGCGAGGATTCTTAAGAAACATAATTTCCCCTCGTCTTTTAGACCCCTTAACACCATTCGTAAGTCCCTCAGATCTGTGAAGGATCCTATTGATCCTAAGGACATGAAAGGGGTATATATTATTTCATGTTCCTGTGGGACCCCCTATATTGGTGAGACTGATCGCTCCATTAATCAAAGGATTAGTGAACACGCAGCTGACCTTAAGCATTGGAGAACCAAGTCTTCTGCTTTAGCAGAACATGTGGAGAAAACCAGTCATCATGTTTGTATTGAGGAGGCTAGTGTTATTGCTAGAGTTTCGCATTTCCATCACTAGAAATTTAGGGAAGCCCTTGAGATTGAAAAAAGGCCAAGCAATCTCAATAGAGAGGATGGCTGGAAGATCAGTAGTTGCTGGATCCCAGCCCTCCCTTCCTAGTCGTTTTCTTCCCTTCTTCCCCCCCCAGGTTATAGCTTGTTCTTGTTTTCTTTTTAGTAAATTTCTCCTCGTTTCCCATATCCAGTGGCCTTTGTTCTTTGAGGGGTGGTTGATTTAGTTTGAGATATTTTAATAGCATTTTGTTTATGTGATTAGTTATATACTAATAATTTTAACTTAATTAATAAAATAAAAATTGTTTTGAAATCAATCTATGGCAATATGCTTATTTAACACTTAAATAAACAATTATTTCTTTCTAACCCTTAAATCACTCTTATATTTATCTATTTATATTTAGTTAATAACTTTTATAACTAACTATTAATTTAATATTAATTTATTTTAATATATATATATATATATATATATATATATATATATATATATATATAGATATATATATATATATATATATATATATATATATATATATATATTTATAATTAAAAGTTTATAAAATAGTTAAAAGGGAAGCCCTTGAGATTGAAAAAAGGCCGAGCAATCTCAATAGAGAGGATGGCTGGAAGATCAGTAGTTGCTCGATCCCAGCCCTCCCTTCCTAGTCGTTTTCTTCCCTTCTTCCCCCCCCAGGTTATAGCTTGTTCTTGTTTTCTTTTTAGTAAATTTCTCCTCGTTTCCCATATCCAGTGGCCTTTGTTCTTTGAGGGGTGGTTGATTTAGTTTGAGATATTTTAATAGCATTTTTTTTATGTGATTAGTTATATACTAATAATTTTAACTTAATTAATAAAATAAAAATTGTTTTGAAATCAATCTATGGCAATATGCTTATTTAACACTTAAATAAACAATTATTTCTTTCTAACCCTTAAATCACTCTTATATTTATCTATTTATATTTAGTTAATAACTTTTATAACTAACTATTAATTTAATATTAATTTATTTTAATATATATATATATATATATATATATATATATATATATATATATATATATATATATATATATATATATAATTAAAAGTTTATAAAATAGTTAAAACTTTTATATTCCTATGGCCCTTTAACTTTTAATTTAATAAGAATATTACTAACTATCAATTTAATAATCAAGTTAAATTAACTTATTCATTTTAATTTATTTAATTAATAACAGAAAAATAATCTTGAAATCAATCTATGATAATATGCTAAATAAAATTTAAATTATTTAAAATATTCTTTCTAACCCTTAAGTCACTCCAATATTTATATATTTAGTTAACAACTTTTATAACTAACTTTTAATTTATAATTTATTTTAATATATATTTATAATTAAAAGTTTATAAGATAGTTAAAACTTCTATGTTTATATGTCCCTTTAACTTTTAATTTAATAAGAATATAACTAGCTATCAATTTAATAATCAAATTAAATTAACTTATTAAATAAAGGTTATACCCCTAGTCCGGTCCAACTAACTATTTCTCGGTCAAATTTAGTCGTTAGTCAATATAGCCATTACCTGGTCAAGAATTTTAGCCATTGGATGTTCTGCTCCGACTATTTAACAAGCAAATCTAGATCTGATTCTTCAACTTGTCCTGACGATGAACCACACTGGTTGGTTCGAAACACGTCGACAAATGAAATATCATGTGATTTACGCCGAAAAATCTCTCATAAACTTAATATGGATAACAGAAGCCTCAATTAAACAACATGGATTGAAGTTGGGTGAGGGCTCCATATTCAATACAAAGCTTGGGAATAAAGTGCATAGAAATATGGTAAATAAAGGATGCATAGTGGTTAAAATTGAGAAGGTGTTAAAACATGATGCTCTTCTACCACATCCAACAGGATTTGAGCATACATTAGGGGGTACATTGGAATCTTATGAGATTTGGCCAGAATCAGATTTGGAGCCTCACTGTCATGATCATGCCATAAATATTCCCCAAGATAGGGTTAGATTCATATGTACTAAATGTTTCTCTTACACATGAATGCATGGGAACATGCATGTGCATTGCCAAAGTAATGCTAGTTAATGTCTGCGAGGAGTACATTGTTGAGGGTGGAACACTAGGTGAAATGGAATTTGGTGTTTTTTTGGAAGAGATAGATGGAAATTGTGAGATATAAAGAATTGGGGATAAGTCTATATACTATTTGGTTAGATGGCCAATAAATAAGTTGGTGGACAACAAAGGTGTGATATTAAGGGTCAAGGAAAAGTTCAAGGAGCCACCCAAGGAAATGGTGATATGGGATGTTAAAAAGGACACAAATCCCTTAAACAAATGGGATGGGTATCTTTGTAATGAAAAAGATAGAAACTCAATTGATATGCATGTAACAAGGTCATATAAAAGGATTAAATGAGTTATGGCTACAAAAAAAATTGCAAAATGTCAAACAAAAATAGATGAAGTGAAAGCAATTTGACTTTTGGCAGTAGGTGTCTGTTGTAGAAAAAATTGTCTTCAACATGTGGATAGGAAGGCCGTTGCAGGTGCTAGGAGGGGTATGAGACAAATAAATAAAAATGGTATTAGGGAATTTGTCTTGAATTCACTCATGTCAAACACAGTCATGTCAAAGAGCCATGGCCATGGCCTACCACCTATTGCTAGAAATGTAAAGGACATGAGATTTAATGGGAATATTATTTGTAAGAAACCCTGGTATAAGATACATAAGATTCCTCAAAGCACATTCTATAACTACCAACAACATGGATAGATCAAAGATATTCATGGTAACACCAACACATGCAAAGCACGAGCTCACATAAAGGCAGCCATAGAAATATTGCACAAAATTGTAACGGATAATTCAGAATTTTCACCAAACCAAACACGTCAAGTTGAATAATATGGAACATATTCTCCTTTAAGATTGCTTCCTTCGATTTACATACAAAATTCTTTGTTAAAAGAGATCAATGAGCCTCTTCAAAAGCTCAATTACCCAACAATATCACAATCAACAATGAGCAAGATATGGAATACTAAGTTTCTAGATGTGGCATTTTCAAAGAACACCAACTTCAGTAAATGTAGTGAATGTATTGTGTTGAAAGCACAAATGAAGTCAGAAACTACAAAAGAGTTGGAAGAAAAGGCACGAGGTAGGTTGAACAAACATAACAATATTGTTATGTGTGGAAGATAATGCTACTATGCCCACAGAATTATGTTAGAGAGGTTTCCAAAGGAGTATTTGAGCATTATCCATGATAAAATGGACAAAACAAAGAATTCAATCCCAAGGCTACATGTCAAATCAAAATCTATTGCAGGAACAAATTTAGGTTTGTCATTGACAGGTATGCTTACACATGGGCATAAGACAAGAGGTTTTGGTCATTTCTCTTTACCATTTGTACATATGGGATCACAATTTACTATTACATCCCTTGCAAAGTCCTTAAGGGACCTTGAAGACCCACAAATGGATATGTATGGTGATCTACTTTATGAAAGTGGAAGTTCAAGAAACCCACTTACAAATGCATTACTTAACACCTCTATTTACTCAAAACGTCAAGTGTACAAGGATGATTTTATATCTCATGGAAGATCAAAAAGTCAAAATGTTGATTTTAAACCTCTTCCTCAACATTTGTTGTTACAGTTGGACAATGCAGTAAGTGATAATAAGAATCACTATCTTTTCATGTTTCTATCACTTTTAACTGCACTTGGTGTCTTCATCACTATTGAGGTTGGGTTCTTGCCTATGGGGCACACTCATGAATACATAGATGGAACCTACAGAAGAATGTCTTCCAACCTAAAAAGTAAAGATATATTTTCTTAACCTGAAATGATGGATACATATCGCATAATTGAAGAAAATAGAGCGTTTCCACCTATACTTATTGACAAGGTCTATGACTTCAAAAGTTTCCTTAATGGATACACCAAGGAGGGAAAAAATGCACTAGTTGGGCATCTTAATGTCCAATACTTCCAATTTCTTGTACTCAATGATGTTTCAATACTAAGGTACAAAGAATCAATTAGAGATACCAAGTGGTTAGAACAAGTTGAGTTATGGAGATGATGAAGGTCGATCTATAATTCCCATAGGGAAGACTCCTTTCTGAGCTTCCAAACAGAATGATGTCTATTTAAGAGAACTAAAGGAAGGGATAACATCATACATAAAAATGTGGAACGACACTATCGGGAATGAGGATTCACGAACTATTACAGAGGAATGGAAAAATTAAGTAGTGTAATTGGAAAGAGTTCTTGATACATCAGATGGAATCTATAATGATAATAGAATAATAGATGGAAGTGATTCATCTTCTGAGGATTTATGGCCCAAGAGAAGGCAAAGCGTTGATGTTGATTGTAATGCACTCCATGTAATCTCAAGTATTATGGATGGAGATTTTGATAATGGGATAGATGAAGCAATATATGTTGGATCCAAATGAAACAAGCCAAAGCCAACATTCAATCCAATGATTGATGTTGATAAAGGAAGGATGTTGCTAGTTAGATCAGGAAATGAGGAAAGTCCATCTCAGATATCTTTAGGGATAATGAAATTGAGAATCTTCATGTAAAGGTTGACTAGTGGAAGCCTATGTCAAGGAAATACAATGGAATTTTTTTAGAGCAATATTGGATACCAAATCCCGATGACACAGAACTTGGTTCTATTCTAATTAATACCATAGTGTGGGCATGGATGCCAAAGAAAGAACATTTGCAAGAACAAATATCTTAAGATTAGGTTTATATGATTCATGAATGTAATTTTCTTTTGAAGGATCTATTAATATACATTCAGACACACTTTTCAATATTTGTTGTATATAAAATATTATCTTCATATTATTTTTGGAGTTTTATATTATTTAGTATTTCAATGTAATCATGTGTTGATAGAAATTACATGACATTGCCATAAAATATTTAAGTTTCCATATAATATTTAAGTTTTCAAAGATTTATTTGACCAACATGACTTCTCACCATATCAAATATGAATAATCAAATTCAATAATACACTTAAAAACATCTTCTAAACTTGGTCTATTAAAACAATAGTGGGGTACCTAATTAGTATTCTATTTAATATAAATCATTTAAACACTTAATGAATAGATGCTAGACACTTGTAATAATGTTTGAAGTGAGTTTTCCTTAATATTCCTTATTATAATTGATATAAATCAAATTTGCTATTTTGTTGCACTCTAATTTATAAAAAAAATATTTTGATCATTGAACAACACAACTAGACTTATAAAATATTTCCTCTTATAGATTTTGAAGTGGTGCCAACATTGTACTATTATAATAAATTTGTACTCAACTTAGGAAAAGTAGTTAGTGTCAATTTAAAATGGTCAATAATAGTAAGAAAAACAATATTAATATATTGTTAAAAAACTTTATAGGTAAGAATTTTTTTACAAAATCTATTATTCATGAGTCAAATTTAATACATAAATATAAATATTAATGATAATATAAATAATGTAAGGAATCTAAGTTTTAGATGAATGTTAATATGTTCTTTTCAATACAATATCCTTAAACACTACAGGAATAAAAACTAAACATTTTTAATAAATAGTTTAGTCAATTTTCTCTCTTTCCTCTTGTATTTGAAAATAATTAAATTGTACTACTTTGTTACTATTCTAATTCATGATTGATTTTAATCATTAAAATGATTAGTAATTGAGTCAAAAGGCTCATTCTACAACCCAATATGAGGAAATGTGTAATTTTGTCTGTCCGTCTGTGCCCCTTTAAAATAAAAATTATGTTCTAAATAGAAAAAAAAAAAATGAATATGTTGTATAGTAATTAGAAGAAAAAAAATGTGTGAATTAGATGCTTAAATGTTATACTTTTCAAAAATATTTCAGCTAGAGATTCAAATAAACTATTTGAAGATCTATGTTAACTAATTTATGTCAATATCAACTTCATATATATCTATATATATATAAAAAGAAGTTTTTATGGTTAAATTTTTTATTGGTCTTATGTATACTCTATTTAGCATTCAAAAATACAATTTCAACAATGAAAAATAACACATATTTTGCACTCTAAAAATGTTTGCACATAAAGAAATTCGATCCCTACATTCGTACTTAAGATGGATCTATGTTGGTATATATTAGACACATTACTATGATCATTTGTCATTAAATAATTTTATACTTAATATATATCTTGCATATTAATCTATTATTCATTAAGTAAGCCTCAATCAACTTAGTTTTTAACACAAAAGTACAAATAATAAATAAAAATAAATTATGCTACTACTCGCATTCAACAAAAATTCGATCCGAAAGAAATATTTTCTCCTCAACTCTAAAATGGTGCAAACTTCCTACAATAGTATGAAATGATGATGGTGATAATGATGATTATCATCCACTAAGAGCAAATATGGTATATAAGAAAGCAAAAAGATATTACCCAAAATTATTTTGAATCTTATTGTTATGCTCAAAAATCATTAAAAGAAGTGTTTCAAGCTCATCAT
Source organism: Pinus tabuliformis (assembly GCA_031772625.1). Classification (NCBI taxonomy): domain Eukaryota; kingdom Viridiplantae; phylum Streptophyta; class Pinopsida; order Pinales; family Pinaceae; genus Pinus; species Pinus tabuliformis. Next base: position 633,383,580 of record CM062805.1, read on the forward strand.
AATTTTGTTTAGTTAAAAGATCAAGAAGGTTGGTAGCGTCACAAATATTTTGAAATTTAAATCCAATATGAGTATAAACCTGATGATCTATGAGATTTTTTAAATCGTCAACGATATTACCAGTGTTGCAAAGGTGATAGACTTTTAAATTATGCCAACATTGTCTAAGTAATAATTGTAACTTAACACATACATGATATTTACTATATCGGATATAATTAAATGGGTTAATAATAGTAAAATACACATCATTCTTTTCATAAAATAACCTTAACAAACTTATATTTTAATACAAACCATAAAAATATTAAAATAGATAATGTAAGGAATCCAAGATTAAGACGTGAAAGATTTGCTTTTGCAAGTTTATATGAATTTGTTTAATAATGTTTATCATGATAATTTTTTCACAAAAAATGATGAATATCTACATCAAAATTAGTGAACTAATTGAAATTCTAATTCCCCATTTTGAAAGACTTAATCTAGTTAAAGTTATATATTCTAGATCCACTGAATACTTCCAAATTTAATGAAATATGTGTTAAGTAGGCTTAAGGAGTTTTTAGCAGTCGTTTTCCCTTAGAAAAATATTGTGCATGTGTGTTATTTCTTATTGCATGTATGGGATTGGTGTTCTCAATTGTGAATTAATGTCTGCATAATAGTAGAGTAGAATTGTGTCTCTTGATTTAGATTAAAATTTCTTGCGCAGTTGCAATTCTATCACCATATGTCTACAAGTAATGAAAAAATTACATTTCTTCCTCATACTAAAAGGTAATATTTTTTTTACTTCCTGTTACTTTACATGTCTATATAAAGTTACGTAAAATTAAGGTGCAAATTGAAGTATTTTAATTATGGCCAACATTTATTTATTTTGTTATTACTATTTTTAATACAAATTATTATTTTACTATTTTTAAATGTAACGTTACATGATATCTCTCCTATACTGAATTATAAAGCACCTCTTTGTGCAATAATTATTAAATCCAAAACTGATATTATTGTTATTAAACCTACCCTTAATATTATTAAACCTCAGCCTAATATTATTAAATATTATATTAAACTTAATACTAAAATCTAATATTCAGACCTAAAAATTACTATTATTATAAAACCTAAATAATTATATTATAAACAATATAACCTTATATTATAAACCTTAAAAAAACATTATAAAAACATTATATTATAATATAAAACGATAAAGCCTAAAATATTAAAATCTATAAACTTTATAAACCTAGAAACCTAAAAAAAATTGTCATATCATATTGTAAACCTATAAATGTTTATATCATATTATATTATAAACCTATAAACTTTTATATTATATTATTAACTTAAAGCATTTAAATTATATACAAACCTAAAAAGTTAAAATGTAAAACTTTATGTTTTATTTAGAACCCTTCAAACGCGTTTAATTTATATTGTAATAATTTTAATCTTCCTAAAGTTAACATATTTATCTAAAGTTATTTCAAATCCGTCGACAATGGATTCGGCCATTACTTTATCATCACGGGATTCACTTTACGCTACATCACCAAAAAAAATATATTATTTCACAATTTTGTTGATTTAAAAAAATAAAATTGAAATCACACGTTCTTCGAATCATGGCATCAACACATTGATGTTATGTTAGTTTAAGACAAAGTAATATAATTTGATAACCGTTCGAATGATGTGTGTTACTCGCAAACAAATAACAATCTATGTAAGAACATTTAATAATTATTTTTAACTTTAATAATATAAAATTCATTAAAATTTAAAATTTAAATACATTAATAAATCTTATTATCAAATAAGTCTATATTAAAAAAAAATATGAAATCTTAGAAAATATTTTACTAGAATAAAGATGGGATGAAAAAAAAAAATGAAATCTTAAAAAATATTTTACTAGAATAGAGATGGGATGAACGACCCTGTTATAATAAGTCTATAAGTTTTTTATTAAGTATTGAAAATGTTCCATTGAAATAAAGATAATAGTATGATTTATGAATTCTATTATAATTAGCACAACTATATTAGTAAATGTAGTTGATATATCTCTATACATTTATATTATTAAAATTGATAATTATATTACAATGATTAAAACTTTTAATAATATAATATTAAAACATTTTAAGTGTTTTTAGTCAACTTTATTTAAAATTCTATATAAACTTTTTAATCTTTAATTATTTTAACCTTTAATTATTTTTCTTTCGAAAATTCAAAATTCATTCAATGAAGCTATTACATTAAAAGACTAAATTATGTTACCTTAATGCAAATGTATTTATTTATTTTCACATATGTTTTTGATTGACAGTGATTAATAAGATATGGGAGAACATTTCCATGGAAACTATGGCTTTTGTTTATAAGAGTCCAACATTGAATATTAATTTAATAAGGTTTAGATTAATATATTAATATTAATTATTATAAAAAATTAGTGTAATTAAATTATTAATTATTTACTTAATAAATTAATTAATATTACTTAATAAATTAATTAATATTATTTAATAAATTAATAAAAATTGTTAATAAATTAATAAAATTGAATATGGTCAACTATAATTGAATCTGATTAAACATGTTCAACTATGTTCTACCATGGTCAATTAATGTCAACCATCGTCTATCATGATCAACGATGTTCAACGACGATCTTCCATGGTCAAGCATGCTCCACCATCATCAACCATGGTCGTAATGGTTAATCAATGTCTCTATGGTGAACCATGATCAACAATTGTTAATTATGCTTGAATATGGTTGGCCATGATCAATGTCTTTACGATCAACCACAGTCAACCATGGTCAACCATGATTAACCATGGTTGAATTTCATCAACCATGATCAACCTTGATTAAAGTTTCTTTGATCATGATCAACGATGATGGTTTATCGTGGACGATCATGGTCAGCCATGGACAACCATGACCAATCATGGTCAACCATGTTTTATAAAATCAAACATGGTCGAATGTCGCATTGCGACCAAGATTGTCTCGATATGAAAATCAACCATGGTCCAACGTCACATTGTGACAAGGATTGTCTCAATATGAAAATCATTTATGTTCAACCATGTTTATTTTAGTGTTTATAATATTTATATTAGGGTTTATATTCATTGGGTTTATAATATTAGCCCCTTGGGTTTAATGTTATTCCCTTGGGTTCATAATCCCTTGTTATTTTAGCATTAATCCCTTGGGTTTATAATATCAATCATGGTCAACCATCGTCAATCATAGCCAATCATGGTCAACCATGGTTGAATGTTGCATTGTTACAAGGATTGTGTCAATATGAAAATCAACCATGATCAACCTTGTTTATTTTAGTGTTTATATAATATTTATCTTAGGGTTTATATATCTTGGGTTTGTAGTATTAGTCCCTTGGGTTTAATATTACTCCCTTGGGTTCATAATATCAATCATGGTCAATCATAGCCAACCATGGTTGGATGTCACATTGTGGCAAAAATTATCTCCATGTGAAAATCATGGACAATCATGGACAATCATGGTCAATCATGGTCAGCCATGGTCAATCATTGTCACATGGTCTACCATGGTCAATCATTATCAACCATGGTCAAACTCCGCATTGTGACAAAGATTGTCTCGATATGAAAATCGAACATGTTCAACCATGGTCCAACGTCATATTGTGACAAAGATTGTATCGATATGAAAATAAACCATGGTCAACCATGGGCAACCATAGTCGATAATGGTCAACCATGTTTTATAGAATTAGACATGGTCAACCATGGTCCAATGTTGTGTTGTGACAAAGATTGCCTTGATATGAAAATTAACCATTGTCAACCATTGTCAACCATGGTCCAACGTCACATTGTGATAAGAATTGTATTGATACAAAAATCAACCATGGTAAACCATGCTTATTTTAGTGTTTATAATATTTATCTTATGGTTTCTATACCTTGGGTTTATAATATTATTCCCTTGGGTTTAATATTATTCCCTGAGGCTTTAGTATTAATCACTTGGGTTTATTATTCCCTTGGGTTTATTATGCCCTTGGGATTATTATGCCCTGTTGAGGCAAATGAATTACCTATCATTTAATTGTCAACCTGGGGGTTTCGTAAAACTTGTGAAGCATGTGTGCACTATATATGCTAGAAATTAACTTCCAATTTAGATCAATCTAACTACTAAACCAAATAACGACAAACCAAATTCGCCTATTTTAATTCAACAATCAATTCAAAAGAAATTGTAGTACCGTGTGTGGAATTGAAATCTTAATCTATCACACTTGCAGGAATTGAAAAGCACACCACTCTTTCAAAAGTGAAATTGCATGAAATGAAATCTACTCCAGGGAATCATGTGTGCATTATCAAATCAGGATCTTATGAAATGAATAATCAAAACCACATGATATGAAATGAAAGCAAAAACAATCATTCTTTACCTCTATATATGAAAGAAAATAAAAACAATCACTCTTAACCTCTCACACAATAAAAGATATGAAATAAATAAATCTTAATCTATGAAAAACAATAAATCTCACACATTATAGGTGGCCAATCCAAAAGCATGAGGGATGGAAAGTTGAGAGGCTCCAAATACAAGCATAACCAAATCAAAGTGAACATCACTCATGAGCATGGTGCCAAATCCAAATTCTATATTCAAAACAAGATCATTTCCCCAACTTTTCACATGCCTTTGAAAGGATGAGGCTCTCCTATTTATTCAAAAACATAATAATCTACCTCATTAATGGAGGTCCATTATTCTCTCTCTAGATCCATAGAAAATCTCATATAGTTACAACTCAAATAGATAATGATGAGACACATATCCTCTTTGACCTTTATCCAAATATTCTTCCATATCTTGAAGAGAATTCGAATTTAAGCATTGGAGGCCACATAAGGGTGCCTTGGAAGCTTCCAAATGACCTACACATGTCATGAAACTCAAGCCACTTTTAAGTATTAGAAAGTATATGCCATTTTTCTAACTTTTAACCATTTAATTCACTTATAATACTAGAAATCATTAACTTTTGGAAAACACAAAGGTAACCCCATATAATTATGAAAATGGAGGCTAATGAAAGGTTATATGGTAATGGAGTTGCGACATGTGAGTGAAATGGTGGCGATAAAGGTGAAAGTGGATGATAATTTGAATACATTTTAGAGACTCTACATCCCCCCCAACTGACGTTATTGCATGTCCTCATGCAATCTACTGCATTGCTTAATCATGATTTGCTTTTGAATGAGCTTGGCTTATATCAATTGTCCTTAAACTTTGCATTTGTCAATTTCATTTCTTTTCGCAAAGTATTCCTTGTCATACATTGAATTGCAACGTGTTTGGTTGGTTCTTGTGTGACAACCAAATCTTAATTGGGATTGGTTCTTGTGTTTCAATACCTTGTTTCTTTTTGTTGCAACAAGATTCATTGTACATATTTAAGAATGGATCTTTAAGTCAGCCATATGATATGCTCATCATTTAGGCATTTATTTGCAAATCACATAACTTTTGAACCATAATGCAATCATAATTTATTAGGACAAGTATGTTAGGATGAAATGAAGTGAAATGGAATGAAGTGATATGAAGAGTGATCATAAATGGATGTCCCTTCCCCCCAACTAAAGGTGTTTACAGTTTTTTTTTCAAATGAGAAAGGAAATATGGTGAAGTATTTTCCAAAAATTATAATTTTAGTATTCAAGGAATTCTATGATTAAAATCTAGAAAAGAACATACCTTTACTTACCTAGGAAGTGGACAAATTGTGCATATGTAGAGAAGTTGTAGATGATGTCGGATCATAGAATAGAATGTATAATTTCATCTCCTTCTTGGTTGCAAAAATGGTGGATGAGGTGGTGAAAGTGGATTCTTTATTGTTGCTGCTAAATCTGTTGTATCTACTACAAAATGCTGAAATGATATAGTATTCACCTGCTACAAAACCTGATGGTACAATTCTAGTCATGAAAATAAATGTGTTGTTGTCGAGCATGAAGAGAAATCATTGGATTACAGGCCATTGATGAATTCCGTTAACCAATGTGAGGAAAACTCACCATGAATGTCAACGAGTGCCAAGGTACCTAAGTACATCTTTCAAAGTGAAAATAGATGAGCTGATGTCGAGCCACTTGCAAGATCTAATGATTAAGGGACATTGATGTATTCCCATGATTGTCAGCGAGAGAACTTGTCATTGATGCATACAAGCCTCAAGGTACTAATAAGGACTCTATCCCTAAACCTAGATAATGTGCTGATGTCGATAGGCCAAGACTTGTTAGAAGGGAGGCCTTAAGGAATCCTCCATCATCTAACGCGAGCATGAAACAATGATTTTGAAGGACTATGAATGAAAAAGTTTTGCAGTGGATTCAAGGTTTATTTGAAAAAGAGAAAAGGGAAAATGGAATGAATCAACTTTGTAGGGGAGCTGAATGGTTTTATTGTTGGGTTTAAAGTTTAGTGAAAGAGAGGCAAGAAAGTATAATGACTGTGAAGGAAAATGAATAGTGGATCAAGGTTTTATTTGAAAACATGAAAAGGAAAATGGAATGAAAATATTATTGACTGAAGAAGTGGAAATGCAATGAAGGTTTTATTTATTGAAAATGGAGGAATGCAATGGTGAGACTGGCATCTGAAAGCTCTCAAGTGTTGGATCTGATCTGACATCATATGCTCATGATTTGATGTTTCATCTTTGATGTTGCTTTGATCATGTTTTTGTGAAATAAATGTGGTCTTTGAGAGAGACACTGTTTGGTTATGGTCATCTATTCTTCCTCCTGGAACCTGCAAAAAAAACTAGTACTTCTTCTGTAATGGAATGTAATATTATCAAAAGAGAGAGGTGATCAATCTCTCTATTAATGACATTTACATAAAAAACTAAGAATCGGTACTAATAAAACAAATTCACGAAAGAAAACCAAATGAAGCTTTACTTGTATCCAAATTGGTGCCTCAGGTTACCTGTTGTGTCTTTTCAGCGATTTATTCATTCTTTTTCTGTTTCAAACTCTAATGTTAGCTTTCTCATTATGTATATCTTGTCGAGATCTTTCCAACGATGCTTGAATCGTCGAAATCCAATGTCGTATGAGAAAGTTAGGTTGATTTGAAATTTGGGTGAAACAGTGAAGATTGTCATGAGATTTCTCAGTTGCAGGATTGTGCCCTTCTTGCATCTAAAAATCCTATCAATCTTCTTCGACTGAGTCATGACATAAAATTTTCCTATTTGTGATGTCATTGGCTTTTGTACCTACAAGACTCAAAGAAACATGATCATATACAAATACTTTATGAAACGAAAATGCATGTCTACAAGATTCAATCTTCCATCTACAGGATTCTTTATGAAACAAAAATGCATGTCTACAAGATTCAATCTTCCATCTACAAGATTCTCTTCAAGGTATTTTGCAAAACAATAATCCTGTAGATGAAGCACCCTTATCATTCTTCTTCTTGATCCATTTTTAGTGTTGAAAAATGAGCTGGCAGATGGAGGGTGACTGTGTAATAGTGATGTGGCAGTGGGTGACATGGAAAATAGATGATGTGACATGTTGACTGATGATATGGCGATGAATGTGCAATATTGGCCAATGTTGTGTTGTCATGTGGTGGCAAAATTGTTGTTTAATTAATGTTGTGTCAAAATTGTAGAATAATTAACAAATTTCAATCCCCACAAGATTTGAACTCATGACCTCCATTATGCAATTTGAATGACTTACCAATAAATCACAAGTCACATTTATGACTTTAATGGAATTTTGGAAATTTTAATTATTCTAAAAATGAAAATTGAAACAACAACTTGACAAGTGGCCAATCTAAATCCAAGATTTTTAGGAAAATATGATTCCAAAATATTTTCCAAATCATTTTTCATATCTTTTGAATTCATCATTTCTAATATTTTTAGGAAAATGGGATTCCAAACTATTTGCCAAATCATTTTTCATATCTTTTGAACTCATCATTTTTGCCTAGAAAGTGGATTTTTAACCAATTTTTATTCTATAAAAGCTTGGGAAATGTTTATGATTTTTTTTTATATAATTTTTTTTGTTGTAGGTTGTAAGCATGGAGAAAATATCATTTCTGAAAATTTTTGTAGTAAGATTTTTTTTTAATAATTAATATTTTTTTTGTTATTTAATTATTAATTTTTTTAATCATTTTTTTAAAATTTATTGATTGATTTTTTTTCTCTATAGCTTGGCAACACTGCTGGGTGACCATGGCTCTATGGCTGGGCCATTGGATGGCCGTGGCCTTGGCCTTGGCTGCTAGCTGCATTTAATTGAAAACCTTTTTTTTTCACGCAACCTCGGAAATAAGGCTCCAGAGAACCCTGAAAATCTCTCAAATGATTACGAATTTTGAGGAAAACAAACATGATAAACATAATTCACCCCGTTATGAGAAAAACCCATGTTTTATATTTATGAGATTCATTTCCATTTGGTCACAAAATGCATTTTAAAAATGACATTTTTAACCTCTACGTATTTGGCCTCTGTTCAGGTAACTGCCGGGTGAAATTCGTTTTTTTTTCAAAATCAGGAGAATGCAGCATTATTTTGACATCCAGCCAGAGCTCAAAGGTCAACGAGATTTAGATTAAATGGTTTATTTGCAGGTTTAAGGGAGGAAAAATCCTAAGCAATGAAAATAAAATAAAATAAAAAATTCCAAATTCAAGAACCCCTTGAGTTTTATGTTTTAGTTTTGTTTTTTTTTAATTGGGTTTTGTTAATTGTTTGATGGTTTAAATTTGTTTTATTTTCAATTTTGTCTTTGTGTTTTTATTTATTTATTATTTTATTTTTTTACTTTCTTAATGTTTTATTATTTTATTTTTTAATTTTTTTTGTCAAATTATTAAAATGCAAGAAAATAAATACAATTTAAAAATTCTAAATAAAAATGCAATTAAGAACTTAAAAAAATGCAATCAAGTTTGATTTTATTTTTCCTAATTTATCTACTTGAATTTTTTTATTTTTAAGTATATGAATGTTTCCAATGGAGCCATGTGTGTAACAAAATGATAGATATGTTCATATGCAGGTTTGAAATATATTCTTTGATACGTACTCGTGTATGAGAGACCAACTGTCTTGATTGAGATGATGTCATAAGATACTAAAGAATGAAATATTGGGATCCAATGGCTGTCTTGAACCAAGATTCAATATAATCTTGTCTTCCTTAACTTCCTTCTATCATTTCATGCAAGTCCTCACATATGTCATCTCCATTCATAGAATCCAGTGATAGGCATGCATGAAACATTTCAATCTTAGGTTCTAACAACTGTTCTTTATCGACGGGCATCCATGATTCTCAGACCTTATCTGAATCTTCTTCTTCTGGTTGTTGTTCTTCAATGGCAGCTGGTGAATCATTTTGCAATACCTCAACATTGTAAGTGGATTGAGGTGTTTTATTGTTGGGGATTCAAAATGTTTGTGTAGGTAGTGGAGTGGGAATGGATCTTTGGGGTGTTTGTGTGTGTGGTAATGGGAAAGGTTGAATTGAGATTAACTGAGGGTGAAACTGATGTTGTGGTGGAGGTGAATGGTATGGATAACATTGATATTGGTATTGAGGATAGTGAGGGAAAGATAGAGTATATGGTGGATTTTCTTTGTAAGGCTCTTCCCAACCCTATTTCCAAGATTGGTTTTGAGATTGGGATTGAGATGGCCAAGGTTGCCAAGGCAAAGGTGTTTTCCAATTACTTTGAGATTGTTGTGCATAACCCTGAAATTGTGCACAAGGATATTGCATCATATTGGGTTGATGAGGCTGCCATGGTCCTCTTGGAGCTTGATTCACTCCATTATCCTTTTGGTAAACTGCCTTTAACCCTGGTAATGATGAGAAATATTTAATAGCATGTGATCCTGCACAAATTTTACAAATTTTAATTTTATCAAGTGGACATTCATGCAAAGCAACATTTTCAACGTTTTGCTTGTTTTGCATTCTTAGCATCTCAATTTGTTCATTTAAATTACCAAGAATGTTTAGAAAATTGTTAAGTTCAGTTTGACTTACCAATCTCGTTGTCAACTTACTTTCCCTTGTTGTAACTAGATCTTGAGGAGATCTTCCATACTTTGCTTTTCCTCTTGATATGTTCTTGCATAGTTCACAAATCTCTTGAAATGACAATTGATAAACATCTCCTTTTCCCACCAAGTTAAGAAGATCAATCCATTCATCCTTTATAACATTTAGTAGGAGAGTTTTTAATATGTCTGATCCTAAATTATGCAATTTAGATCTTTTGATATTATAAGTAAATCTCTCCACTAGGTCTTCTAGATTTTCATCCTCTTTTTTATTCATCTTAAAGACTTCATTTCTAAGGTCATGGTGTTTGTAATGATTTTTATATTTTTCCAAAAATACTCTTTTCATATCATCCCATGTCCTTATAGAATTTGTTCCTAAAGTCATGAACCATCTAAGAGCTTTATCCTTCAATGTTGTTGGAAACAAATTCAATTTTTGAATGTGTAATGAGTAGCCATAAGATCTACAAATGATTTCAAATTCAAAAAGAAAAGTTTATGGGTCTTCTGATCTCATACCTTTGAAGTTAAGAAGTATGGATGGAGGGATGTTCTTCATTTGAACATTGACATTAGTTTCTTGAATGGGAAATCCAAAAGGATCTCCATCCATTTCTTCATCCTCCTTTGTCATCTCTTCTACCTACAAAAATAAGAATTCATGATGTGGATGTGTGGCTCTTACTGCACCACGTGATATAGTGGGGGTGGTAGGTGATTGAAGTTTTTTTTTTATTTATAAAAATGATATGCAGCTAAATGATTTATGCATCTACATGCTTTAATCATGCATCTAGAAAAAAAGATGAAAAATGAACTCTAGAATAAAAGCTAGTTCCTATGCACACTTCCCCGGCAACAACGCCAAAATGTTGAGGCAAATTAATTACCTATCATTTAATTGTCAACCTAGGGGTTTCGTAAAACTTGTGAAGCATGCGTGCACTATATATGCTAGAAATTAACTTCCAATTTAGATCAATCTAACTACTAAACCAAATAACGACAAACCAAATTCACCTATTCTAATTCAACAATCAATTCAAAATAAATTATAGTACAGTGTGTGGAATTGAAATCTTAATCTATCACACTTGCAGGAATTGAAAAGCACACCACTCTTTCAAAAATGAAATTGCATGAAATGAAATCTACTCTAAGGGATCATGTGTGCATTATCAAATCAGGATCCTATGAAATGAATAATCAAAACCACATGAGATAAAATGAAAGCAAAAACAATCATTCTTAACCTCTAGATATGAAAGCAAATAAAAACAATCACTCTTAACCTCTCACACAGGAAAATATATGAAATAAATAAATCTTAATCTATGAAAAACAATAAATATCACACATTATAGGTGGCCAATCCAAAAGCATGAGGGATGGAAAGTTGAGAGGCTCCAAATACAAGCATAACCAAATCAAAGTGAACATCACTCATGAGCATGGTGCCAAATCCAAATTCTATATTCAAAACAAGAGCATTTCCCCAACTTTTCACATGCCTTTGAAAGGAGGAGGCTCTCCTATTTATACAAAAACATAAGAAGCTACCTCATTAATGGAGGTCCATTATTCTCTCTCTAGATCCCTAGAAAATCTCATATAGTTACAACTCAAATAGATAATGATGAGACACATATCCTCTTTGACCTTTATCCAAATCTTCTTCCATTTCTTGAAGGGAATTCGAATTTAAGCATTGGAAGCCACATAAGGGTGCCTTGGAAGCTTCCAAATGACTTACACATGTCATGAAACTCAAGCCACTTTTAAGTATTAGAAAGTATATGCCATTTTTATAAGTTTTAACCATTTAATTCACTTATAATACTAGAAATCATTAACTTTTGGAGAACACAAAGGTAACCCCATATAATTATGAAAATGGAGGCTAATGAAAGGTTATATGGTAATGGAGTTGCGACATGTGAGTGAAATGGTGGCAATAAAGGTGAAAGTGGATGATAATTTGAATACATTTTGGAGACTCTACATGCCCTTAGGTTTGTTGTGCCTTGGGATTATTATTTTAGTGTTTATAATATCAATCTTGGTCAACCATGGTCAATTATAGCCAACCATGGTCAACCATGGTCAAATGTCACATTGTGACAAAGATTGTCTCAATATGGAAATCAATCAATGTCAACCATGGTCCAACGTTATGTTGTGACAAAGATTGTCTCGATATGAAAATCAATCATTATCAACCATGGTCCAACGTTGCATTGTGACAATGATTGCCTCAATATGGAAATCAACCATGGTCAATGATGTTTATTTTACGTTTTATAATATTTATGTTATTGTTTATATGCCTTGGGTTTATAACATCAATCCCTTGGGTTTTTTGATCTAAGGGTTCATATTCCTAGGGTTTAACATTATTCCCTTAGGTTTATAGACCCTTGCATATTTAGTATTAATCCATAGGGTTTATTATTCCCTTGGGTTTATAATATCAATCATGGTCAACTATGGTCTTCCATGGTCAACCATGGTCAATCATGGTAATCCATGGTCAACCATTGTCTACCATGTTTTATAAATTCAATCATGGTCAACCATGGTCCAACGTCACACTGTAACGAATATTGTGTCAATATGAGAATCAACTATGGTCAACCATGGTCCAATGTTGCTTTGTGACAATGATTCTTTCGATTTGAAAATCAATCATGATCAACCATGGACCAACGTCACATTGAAGGATTGTCTTAATATGAAAATAACCACGGTCAACCATGGTCTAACATCACATTCTGACAAGGATTGTCTCAATATGAAAACTGACCATGGTCAACCATGTTTATTTTAGTGTTTATAATATTTATCTTAGAGTTTATATACCTTGGATTTATAATATTAGTCCCTTGGGTTTAATACTATTCAACCATGGTCAAGCATGTTTTATAAAATCAACCATGGTTGATCATGTCCAACCATGTTTAATATAACCATATATGGTCAACCATGGTCAATTATTGTCAACCGTGGTCCAACACCGCATTGTGACAAACATTGTCTCGATATGAAAATCGACCATGGTCAACCATGTTCCAACATCGTGTTGCGATAAAGATTGTCTTGATATGAAAATCAACCATGGTCCAACATCACATTGTGATAATAATTTCCTCAATATGTAAATCAACCATGGTAAACCATATTTATTTTAGTGTTTATAATATTTATCTTAGGGTTTATATACCTTGAGTTTATAATATTAGTCCCTTATGTTTAATATTATTCCCTTGGGGTTTTAGTATTATTCCCTTGGGTTTATAATATCAATCCCTTGGGTTTATAATATGAATATTGGTCAACCATGGTCAATCATAGCCAACCATGGTCCAACGTCGCATTATGACAAAGACTGTCTTGATATGAAAATCAATCATGGTCAACAATGGTCCAACATCACATTGTGACAATGATTGTCTCAATATGAAAATCAACCATGGTCAATCATGGTCAATCATGGACATGGTCGATCATGGTCAACCATGTTTTATAGAATCAGACATGGTTAACCATGTTTTATAAAAATAATTATGGTTAACCATGGTAATCATGGTCAACCATGGTCCAATGTCACATTGTGACAAGGATTGTCTCAATTTTAAAATCAAGCATTGTTTCAATTGTGGTCCAACATCGCATTAGGACAAAGATTGTCTCAATATGATAATCATGGTCAACCATGGTCAATCATGGTTAGCCTTGGTCAACCATTGTCAACCATGTTTTCTAAAGTCAAACATGGTCAACCATGGTCAATCATGATTAGGCTTGCTCAACCATGGTCAACCATGTTTTCTAAATTCAAACATTGTCATTCATGGTTAATTATTGTCAACCATTGTCGAACATCGCATTATGACAAAGATTGTCTTGATATGAAAATCAACCATGGTGAAGCAAGGTCAACGTTGCATTGTGAGAAGGATTGTCTCTATATGAAAAATAATCACGGTCAACCATTTTATCTTAGTGTTTACAATATTTATCTTACGGTTTATATACCTTGGATTTATAATATTAGTCCCTTGGGTTTAATATTATTCCCTTGGGTTTCTCGGGGTTTTAGTATTAATCCCTTAGGTTTATAATATCAACCCCTTGGCCAACCATGGTCAAATGCCACATCGAGACAAAGATTGTCTCAATATTCATATCAAGTGTTCATATTCCTAGGGTTTAATATTATTCCCTTAGGTTTATAGTCCCTTGGGCTTTTAGTAATAATCATAGGGGTTTCTTATTCCCTTGGGCTTATAATAGCAATCATGGTCAACTATGGTCAACCATGGTCTATCATAGTCAACTATTGTCTACCATATTTTATAAATTCAATCACGGTCAACCAAGGTCCAATGTCACACTGTGACAAATATTGCCTCACAATGAGAATCAACCATGGTCAACGAAGTTTATTTTACGGTTTATAATATATATGTTATAGTTTATATACCTTGGGTTTATTATTCTCTCGGGTTTATAATATCAATCGCTTAGGTTTATTGATTTAAGGGTTCATATTCCTAGGGTTTAGTATTATTCCCTTAGGTTTATAGACCCTTGCGTATTTAGTATTAATCCATAGGGTTTATTATTCCCTTGGGGTTATAATATTAATCATGGTCAACTTTGATCTACCATGGTCAACCATGGTCAATCATGGTCATCCATGGTCGACCATTATCTACCATATTTTATAAATTCAATCATGGTCAACAATGGTCCAATGCCTTTTTGTGACAATGATTATTTAGATTTGAAAATCAATCATGATCAACCATGGTCAACCATGGTCCAACTTCACACTATGACAAGGATTGTCTTAATATGAAAATAGCCATGGTCAACCATGGTCTAACGTCACATTGTGACAAGGATTATCTCAATATGAAAATCAACCATGGTCAACCATGTTTATTTTAGTGTTTATAATATTTATCTTAGAGTTTATATACCTTTGCTTTATAATATTAGTCAATTGGGTTTAATATTATTCAACCATGTTTTATAAAATCAACCATGGTCAACCATGGACAACCATGGTCGATCATGGTCAACCATGTTTTATAGAATCAGACATGGTCAACCATGGTCAATCATTATCAACCATGGTCCAATGTTGCATTGTGACAAAGATTGTCTCGATATGAAAATAGATCATGGTCAACCATGGTCCAATGTCGTATTGTGACAAAGATTGTCTTGATATGAAAATCAACCATGGTCCAATGTCGCATTGTAATAAGAATTGTCTCAATAAGAAAATCAGCCATGGTCAACCATCTTTATTTTGGTGTTTATAATATTTATCTTATGGTTTATATACCTTGGGTTTATAATATTAGTCCCTTGCAGTTAATATTATTCCCTTGGGGTTTTAGTATTATTCCCTTGGGCTTATTATTCCCTTGGGTTTATTATTCCTTTAGGTTTATAATATCAACCCCTTGGGTTTATAATATGAATATTGGTCAACCATGGTCAATCATAGCCAGCCATGGTCAACCATGGTCCAACGTTACGTTGTGACAAATTGTCTTGATACGAAAATCAATCATGGTGAACCATGGTCCAACATCACATTATGACAATGATTGTCTCAATATGAAAATCAACCATGGTCAATCATGGTCAACCATGGACAATCATGGTCGATCATGGCTAACCATGTTTTATAGAATCATACATGGTCAACCATGTTTTATATAATTAATTATGGTTAATCATGGTCAACCATGGTCCAACGTCACATTGTGACAAAGATTGTCTCAGTTTTAAAATCAATCATTCTTTCAACCATGGTCTAATGTCGCATTTTGACAAAGATTGTCTCAACATGATAATCATGGTCAACCATGGTAAATCATGGTCAGCCTTGGTCAAGCACTGTAAACCATGTTTTCTAAAGTCAGATATGGTCAATCATGGTCATCCTTGCTCAACCATGGTCAACCATGATTTCTAATGTCAAACATGGTTATCCATGGTCAATTATGGTCAACCATTGTAGAAAAATCACATTGTGACAAAGATTGTCTTAATATGCAAATCAACCATGGTTAAGTATGGTCAACCATGGTCTAACATTGCATTGTGACAAGGATTGTCTCTATATGAAAATAAACCATGATCAACCATTTTATTTTAGTGTTTAAAATATTTATCTTAGGGTTTATATACCTTGGATTTATAATATTAGTCTCTTGGGTTTAATATTATTCCCTCTCGTTGATAATCTCTTAGGGTTTTAGTATTAATCCCTTGGTTTATAATATCAATCCCTTGGCCAACCATGGTTAAATGTCGTTGTGGAGTATTGAAGAAGGTATGATTTTGATGATTATTTCAGTATCTTTTCATTAGAACTTACAAACCTTTTGCATCATGAACTAGGAAAATGATAAGAAATTATAATAAAACATGTGAGATTAATATGCAAGACGAAAATGCTGACAATTTTCATTTCCTTATGCAGGAAGGAGGAAACACGAGAAGTTGCCATTCCAAAGCAAAGGACAAGGACGAGTTAACTGCTGTCCCTTTGACCGGGAACCAAATGCAAACAAGGCAAAGAAAATCAAAGCGAATCAGCCCAGAAAAGGAGGTGGAGATATCAGCTCGGCGCAGGAGAGGAAAGAAATGACTGAGGACTAACGGTTTGGCGAATCCTTCAGAATCCTTGATCCTGAGGGATCGTTGTTTTATCTATTTCTGCACTTAGATATCTCCGCCGTCACCCTTATAAAAGGGGCAGCACTGTTAGCTTGAGGGAGAGTTAGATATGATTATGCTTTTATGTAATTTCTTTTAATATCACAACTTTTATCATCAAGTCTCGTTAAGAACTGGTTTATTGTAATTCTGCTCTATGCATTAATACAAACTTGGTTACTATTTCATCTCTGAGTCTGGAATAACCTCAAGCGGTGTACCCCTGGAGGCTAAGGGCCCAGCCCTGGAGGACACTTGCTCTTGTATTATTACGTTTGGTTTATGCGAGGTTTGCTTATTAACATCATACTGGTAATCTGATGTGTTTTATGAGTTTACATCACATGCTTTGTTATGTTTAATTTATTAAGGTTTCTACAAACAGAATGATTGTATTGACTCTGCATCATATTACTGTTCTTTTAGGAGTTGATATAATACTGCTAGTCTTTATAGAATACTGTTACTATTCCATTACAAAGCCTTTGTGTTGTGCACTTGCTTATTAACATTTCGGAATTCATCTTGGAAGTTATGTTCTTTGCGATTGTTGGATTTATGAACAATGCTGTTCTATTTTGAAATGCAGTCGTCTTCTTTCTAACTGAGACCAATACTCAAATTAGACTACTATTTAAGTGTGTTGTGTGCGTATATGGTTTTCAAGCGTTGTTCCATAATTTATCAGTAATCAGTGTTGTTCCATTTGGTGTGTGTTATTCAGTCTGCCCTTAAGAGTGGAAGATTGTCGTTTGATTCCTGTAGATTACAATTAATGCATTGGATCTGATAGATTAAGATTGTTACTGCTTGTGAGACTTAGTTGATGTTCTATTTCTTAGTTGCTGTTCCATTTCGGATTTGCTATTCCATTACAGACTTGCTGTTCGATTTCTTAATTGTTGTTCCATTTCTCATCTGTCGTTCCATTTATTGGTGTTGGTGTGAAGAACAATCCCATGCTATAGTGAGCATTGGCATTTACTGTTCGGCACCTAGATCCACGATCTATTCTCTGATTTCCTTTTCCATCAGTTTCCAAAGGGATGGGTTATTGCTACGAACCCTTGACTGATAAGTTGCTTAGTCTTTTGAATGTGTGATTTAATGTTTTGAAGTAGTTAAGTTGTAGACAAGCATCCATTTACTCTTGTATTTCTGAACACTGTACTACTAGCATTACTCTGACAAATGATAGCCTCAGACTAAGACACTCTTTGAAATAGCAAAATGTTCCCAGATTGACATATTAATGTGAGGTAATTAGAGGTGAAAGAGACCCTTTTTATAGCTCTACATTTTGGCATCGTTGCCGGGGAAGAGTGTAGCCATTTGTTCTTTTTTTTTTCAGAGTAGTGTACGAACCTGCTAGGGAAGAATTGGATTTTAAAAATGGGAGGTAAGAACCTACGTGTGGAGCATGTAAAAGCCCTGCTCCTCTGTCCGCTTTCCTACATATTTGTTTTTGTTTTGATTGAATAGAATTTAGTAGTTAATTTGAGTGCATGACTAAGCAGAAAAAGCCAGAAAAAAATTCCAAACCTCTACCCAAGCCAGAAAAAGCTAAGGGGCCGGTGACCCTTGGCCGACCAACCTTCATAGACGAAAACTACAAGAAAGCAGAATCTCAGCCCTCAGTAGGACCTAGGAGAGTCATTTTTAAACAGCCTACTAGTTCCCTTCAGGCCACAGGATCACCATCTGTAGCCTTTGCTGAGGTGCATAGTCAAACTGAAGAGTAGAACTTTCAAGAAATTGAAAATTCTACTCCAAAACTATTGCAGGAAGGGAATTTCAACAATATTTGTGAAGGAGAAGGAGAAACAGGGGAAACTGAGGAACCAAGGTCTCCTATTAGAACAACTCAGCCATTAAACAACCCAGACAAGGGAAGTGCTGCAAAAATCATTGTTGAAGAAACCCAATCCCCTCAAACATCAGGCACTCTCATTATCCCAGATAGAGGAAGTGCTATTAAAACTATTCTTGTTAAAGCCATTCCCTCTCAACCTAGGAATACCTTCCTAGATATCCCAGAAGGTTATTGGCATATATTCGATCCAATGGATCAAAACCAGCCAAACACCCAAACCTCTACATTACAATACCCCATAGTGGATTCTACAGCAAATGCGCCTATGAAAGCAATCCCTCTTCAACATATCCCTACATTCCACGATCTTACATCAGAAGATCCAGATGCATTTTTATTTGAATTTGATGTACTGTGCAAGGGATATGATTACACCACCGACCCCCAGAAGCTAAAACTATTTCCCTCTACATTAAAAGGGGTTGCTTTAAGATGGTTTATGGGATTAGGTGGTGGGGTTATAAAAAACTGGGATCAAATGAAAGAATCTTTTCTGAAAAAATATCAGGACTATTTCTGGTCTAGAGAACTGAAGGACGAAATATTCCAGATGACAGCTAGACCAAATGAAACATTAGAGGAGTATGTTGAACGTTTTCAGTATAATCTTCAAAGATCTCCTTATGCATCACTACCTTTACCTGATAATGTGTTAAAAACAACATTAATAAGGGGTATGAAGGAACAATGGATTGAAACATTAAACATTATGAGAAAAGGAGATATTTATCGAGAAAATTTTGCTGACATTATTGATTTATGTATCAGGAGCTTGAGAGGCAGTACAAGAGTAAAACTGGCAGAACATGATCGGTTTGTAAGAGATAATAAAATTTCGACAGAAGGAGTAACACGTGTAGAAATTGGAAATTTATTGGAAAATTTTAAAACTGATATACTAGGGACACTAACTACACAACTTGATATTATGCAGGCCAAACAGAAGCAAATGGAGGCAGAACAGAATTTGGCAATCTTCTGTCCTTGATGCAGGAAAAAGCATAGCCATAAGGAGTGTCCACTGGATGCGGTCCAAACATGCGCCATCTGTACAAAAGATCACCTTACGGAGAGCTGTCCCTCACTTCCTGGATTGAAAGCAGTATATAAGGAAGTGGAAGAAGAACCAAAATCAGTGTATTTGCTCAACCAGCGTCGTCAGTGGCAGCTGAGACAATCTGGTATGTTTCCAAACCCAACTTCTTCTTTTCAGCCTCCGCAGTATAATTCTCAACAATATAATATGTGGCAAAGTCAATCCCAACCTCCGTTTCCAAATTGGTCACCACAGTCGTTTCCCTCCTCAAACTCGTGGCTGAATCAGGCAAGCCAATCTGGTTGGCCGAATCTTCCTTATACTCCACCATACTAGCAAGGTAACTCATATCCATGACAATGGACTCCCCCTACCTCACAAAGTTCAGCCTGGCAGACAAACTGGTAGAGACCGATGCATCAGCCAGTAGGAACCATTCTGCTCCCTCAACCTACACTGCCAGCCTTACAACAAAATCCCCAGTCTAATCTGAGACCGCAACTCCCAGCCCAACCCAACCCCAATCCAAATAACAGACCGGTCCAATCTGCCCAAATCATAGAAACACCAGAAATAGGAGCCGATCTGAGGGAGTGTAATGATCTTCAACTAAGATCTGGGCGTATTATTGAAATTGAGGGAGATAAGATAGTTCAGGTTGAAGATCAGTTACCTAGAGAACATCTGTCATAAGAAGAGGATGTGAATAAACAACAAACTAATAATCAAGCAACCACATCCTCTCCTCCGTTCCTAGAACGATTAGTCATACCACGACCTATACAATATCCTGATTTTGACATTCTGGGAGAATTACAAAATTTGTACATAAAAATTCCATTCCTCCAAGACATTCAAGACATTCTGATATACGCAAAAACCATCAAATAATTGTGCATAAAGAAACCAAGGAGGAATATAACAAATAATCCAAGAGTCCAAGTAGTCGTCACTTTATCTGACTTACTATCAGGAAAAGAAACACCCATTAAATACGAAGACCCAGGAAATCCAATTGTAACTTTTCAAATCTATGGTCAGACCCTGTCCAATGCCTTAGTTGATCTAGGAGCTGCAATTAATGTCTTAACAACCACTACCTGCCAAAAGCTAGGCATTACATCTGTAGAACCCACCTCTACCTTGCTAGAATTGGCTGACCGATCTGTGGTTAGGCCGGAGGGTACACTACATGATGTCATGGTCTCTGTTGATTCCTAGGAATATCCAACTGATTTCCTGATAATAAATCCCAAAACCCGACTTGATGGACATCTATTGATTTTAGGTATACCTTGGCTTGCCACTTCCGATGCTTATATTGGCTACCGGCAAGGAAATATGACCATAACCAGAGGACCAAATATCAAGAACTTAGTTCTATATCCTCCAGCACAGCCAAGTGTCACAATAATCAAAACTAATAAGCACCATGTATCATACCTTACTGATAACATTAGATCTCCATTAACTATACAAGAGGCACTTGATTTCAAAGACCAAACAGAAGACGATGCCATTAATAATTTCATTAGTCAAACTGAATCCCGATCCTGCACACAGTGTCATATGATAGAAGCAGCATTTGATAATGAATGAGAAGAAGATCCTCTGAAAGATACACATGATCAAACAATACCTGTTACTTCTGTTGCAAATAGTAAAATTGTGGAAATTGAACCAGGAAAAACCTTAAATATTAATGCCAACCTCACACTCGAACAAGAAATGAAGCTCATCCATTTGTTAAGGAAATATAAAGAAGCATTTGCATGGGACTACCCTGATATGAAAGGAATTTACCCCCAATTATGTACACACCACATTTATATAGAAAAAGATGCCAGACCTGTTCGTCAACCTCAAAGGAGACTTAATCCTCATCTAAAAGATGTGGTAAAAGCTGAACTTCAAAAACTTTTAGATTTCAATTTCATATATCCTATTTCTAATAGTAAATGGGTCTCTCCGCTTGTGGTGGTACCAAAAAAGAATGGGAAATGGAGAATCTGTGTGGACTACAGGGAGCTACATAAAGCAACACAAAAAGACCACTTCCCTCTCCCATTCGTTGACCAAGTATTAGACATGTTGGCAGGAAAAAACTTCTTTTCTTTCCTGGATGGCTTCAGTGGATACAATCAAATTCAGATTTCCCCTGAAGAATAAGACAAAACTACTTTTACTTGTCCCTGGGGAACATTTGCCTACCGAGTTCTACCTTTTGGCTTATGCAATGCTCTTGCCACATTCCAAAGAGCTATCCTTAGCATTTTTGCAGACTTAATAAATGAAGGACTTGAAGTATATATGGATGACTTTACACCATACGGAGATGATTTCGATCCAGCACTGGATACACTAGAAAAAGTCCTACAAAGCTGCATTGATACCAGGCTTTGTCTAAGCCATGAAAAATTCTATATGATGATGACTGAAGGACTTATCCTAGGACACTATATTTCAGCAGCTAGCATTCAAGTAGACCTAGCCAAAATCCAAATACTTTTGCTTATTCCCACTCCTACCACTCAAACAGAGGTACAAAGTTTTCTTGGATTTTCTGGCTATTATAGGAGATTTATAGAACATTATTCGCACATTGCTGCACCTCTATATGCACTAACTGGTAACGTTGATTTTCTTTGGACAAAAAAATGTGTACGTGCTTTCAAGGATCTGAAGAAGCTTGTGTCCACATCCCCAGTCCTTCGAGGACCAAATTGGGATTTTCCATTTCAGATATCATCTGATGCCTCAGATACAGCCATTGGAGCAGTCCTTGGGCAGGAAGAGGATAGAAAACCATATGCAATTTATTACATCAGCAAAAATTTATCCCTTGCTGAATTAAACTACACTGTTACTGAAAAAGAATTCCTAGCTGTAATACATGCTATCAATAAGTTTATACATTATATTACTGGATATCCTGTTATCTTGTACACAGATCATTCTGCCATAAAATATTTAGCAAACAAGCCTATCACAAATGGCAGAATAACTAGATGGCTAATTTTATTGTAGGAATTTGACATTACAATCAAGGATCGACCTGGCAAAGAAAACCCTGTAGCCGATTTTCTCTCAAGAATGCCAAAGCTAATTGATGCAGCAGCAGTTGCAGACCAATTTCCGGATGAGCATCTGTTTGTTGTGGCTGTTCAAACACCCTGGTATGCTGATGTTGCCAATTACCCAATAGTAGGTAAATTACCAAAGCATCTAACCCCTAATGAGCGGAAACAGATTGTTCAGCGGAGTGCTCGATTTTCTTGGATTGAGGGCTATTTGTTCCACACAGGGGCAGACATGCATATCAGGAGATGCATTAGAGAAGATGAAATCTTTGACATTTTAAAAGCCTGCCATGACGGACCATGTGGTGGACATTTCGCTGATCGCAGAACTGGACATAAAGTGTTGCAAACAGGATATTATTGGCCCACAATTTTCAAAGATGCAAAGAAATTTGTCCAAGCCTGTGACAGTTGCCAGAGAGCAGGACGCCCTGGTCAGTTTGATGAGATGCCTCTGAAACCACAGTTAGTCATCGAACCATTCGAGCGATGGGCTCTTGATTTCGTTGGACCAATTAACCCATCATCGAACCAGACAACATATATTTTGGTGGCAACAGAATATGTCACCAAGTGGGTTGAAGTAGAGGCATTGCCAAGAGCTACAAAGGACTCTGTCATACATTTCCTGTTCCATCTATTTGTATGTTATGGCCTTCCAAGAGAAATAATTACAGATGGTGGACCACAGTTTGTTGGGAATATAATAGCTACAATACTCAACAACTATCATGTCCAGCATAAAATCACTACTTCATACCACCCACAGGAAAATGGGCAGGTAGAAAGCAGAAATAAAATAATAGAATCAATCCTAACGAAAACCATAGTGTCACATAGACGTGATTGGGCTGCCACACTACTTGAAGCACTATGGGCTTATAGAACAACATGGAGAAGCACCACTGGTTACTCACCTTATCAATTAGTGTTTGGAAAACAACCCATTTTCCCCATAGAATTCGAAATCCAGACATTGTGAACAGCACAGGAAGTTGGCTTAGATCTAACTCAAGCACAGATTAATCGATTGCAGCAGATCAATGAGCCCACTTTTCGCTCCTTCCTCGTGAATGGCATTATGGTTAACTGGTCACCAAGCCAGCATAATGGCCTACATTTTGACATCACACAACATTTCCTAAGTATACACAAAGGATCATGGTTCCATGGGTGAAATAAACAACTCTGCCAAGGTTATGGACACCTGTCGGTAGCAGAGCACTGTTAATGGTATTGAAGTCACATTATTTACACCAATAGGTAAGTTACTAGCACCCTTCTGTTTCTTATACCTTAGTAATTAATCATATATTATTTCCCGAATCATATAACGCATGTAAATTTATTATCACCAATCATGGCAGAGTAGTTAACAATGACCGCATGAGACTTGGAATGTATGGCAGATGTCCTATCCTCCCAGCCTCGCATCAAATCACAGCAGTATCTCACGTATTAAGCGATCCAACTCTATCCCTCGATTTCGGTAAATTGTTGTT
This sequence comes from Pinus tabuliformis, assembly GCA_031772625.1. Taxonomy (NCBI): domain Eukaryota; kingdom Viridiplantae; phylum Streptophyta; class Pinopsida; order Pinales; family Pinaceae; genus Pinus; species Pinus tabuliformis. The sequence continues at coordinate 633,407,981 of CM062805.1, forward strand.
TTTGTAAACATGGCATATTGCCATATGTTGTTCCTTTATGACTCTACTTCAGAGTAGGCGCTGCTCCTTTATTTGACAGCTGGGACAGCCTATCACATTGCGGGGGGGGAGGTTAACCTCATCATTCCCTGGGTTATGTGTCAGCCCACCATTCGGGAAGTTGTGTACTAGGGTATAGCACAGCTCAACGATATACTATTTTTATTTTTTCCGCATGACTTGCTGTTCATAAGCCATTTCTATTGTATATTTTGAACAAGTCTTGCGTCTATCAGCCTCTCTATGTTTCAACAAAATGAAGAGCTACTGTTCCATTAAGATTTTACAGCGAAGCCATGGGAGGAAGATCGATTCGGAGAAAACCACAGGTGTTAACAGTCTATGCTACTGCCCGGGAAATCTTGGCAAGAGCAGGGTGGCTGACTTATCTCAACTGCTTGCAGGAGTCTAATGAGACGATGGCAATTGAATTCTTGCAGAACTTTCAAGAGGATTACTCCACAGTGAGGGGGAGACACATAGCAGTCACCGAGGACATAATTGCAGAAGTCTCGGGACTACCAGCCACTGGACCTGTACGGACGTTAAAAAAGGAGAGATTGCAGAAGATTATAGAAATCTTCCGGGACGAAGGCTAGAGCCTGGAAATTAGAGGATAGGGAGTTATGCCAGCAGCACTAGGAGAGTCGTGGGCAGAAGTGGTAAAGACCATTCGAAGCTACATCACCTGTGAAGGCAGAAAAGACATGGTAAGACCACGACATCTCAAACTCTTAGTTGTACTAAAGCAAAAATGCTCTGTAAATTTGCTTGCATTTTTGAATTCGTTACTTCATGACATTGCATGGAGCATAAAAAAGGCACAGCATGTAGAGTCAGTTGTTAGTCATCATGGGTTGATTCGGTTAATAGTCAGCCATAGCCTCACCCAGCAACAGAGCAGCTGGGAAGAGCTAATTTCCATGACAAATGGGGGATTGACCGAACCATCCCCAAAACGTAAACACCCCACCAATACATCCGAGCATCCAGAGAAACGCAAGGAATTGGCAAAACGTAAACACGCCACCAGTACACCCAAACGTCCAGAGAAACGTAGGGAATTGGCAAAGCGTAAACATGCCACAGGTACACCCGAACGACCAGAAAAATGCAGGAAATCGGTCCGGCTAGCACGACTACGAGGGAGGTTGGAGAAGCCCCAAGAAAACACCAGCCAGCCAGTAGAAGTAGAAGATGAGCAACCCCCACAGCCAGAAGAGAAGGATGATGTGAAAGGACTACAAGAAGAAGAAGAAAAAGAAGAAGAGGTCAAGCAATCTGAAGAGGAAGAAGAAAATGAAGAAGAAGCCGAACAATCTGAAGAAGAAGGAGAAAAAGAAACTGAAACCGAAGAAAAAGAAGCCGAGAAATCCGAGCAGGAGGAGAAATGGAATAGTAGGAAGGTAGCCCATTGCAAGACCCATTGGGAGAAGATGAATTGGCCAAAGTTTTGGCCAATATGGGAGAATATGGCCAACTTTCCAGTCCATCAGACCTCCATGCCGAAAAGAAACCCCAGGAGGAAAATGCACCTGAAGAATCACATGCAAAAGGGGCAAAAGAAGAGAATCTGCCTGTTCATGATGAAAAGATGATAGGAGATACTGAACAGGAACAATCCGTTCCTAACCAAAAGACACCAGAGCAAATTCCGGAGGAAACAGGGGCAGAAAGAGAAATCACCCAAGAAATAACAGAACCAGTTAGGGTTCTTTCCCCGGAGAAGCCAGAGCAAAACAATGAAGAAATAGCCCAGAAAGAAAATCTGGGAATTAGTCACAATCCAGACCATAGTGAACAGCTTGCTATTCCTTCTAAGGAAATTCTGGAAATTAAAGAATTGTGAAAGGAACAGTAGAGATTATTGAATATAATAGTCCAGCTCCACCAGCAGATTAGGATTCTAAAAGCAAGGCAAAGGATAAAAAGGACTTCGGGAAGGAAAAATGTGACCACTCCAGCAAAACCCCTAAAGGCAAAGGGGCGAAGGACCAGAATTCATCCTGTTGTTAAAAACCCTGTCGAAAACGAGGCTGTTGTTCCAAATGATGCTGAAAAACAGACTGTTGTTCCAATTGAAAAGGAACAGCAACGGATTGATATTCACGTTAAGATAGAAATGGACGAGATGTTGACTCGTGATAAGGAAATCTAGACGGAGGCACCACTTTCGGGAGTGATAAGGGTTATGAACTCAAAGAAACGCAATAAGAAAGTTCAGGTAAAACTCCCAGCCTCCACTACCACATGGAGAAGAGATCCAAAGATAGTAACCCTACGAAAGGGTTTGAAGAAAGCTCAGTAAGAAGCAGAAAGACTTAGAGAGCAAATGGTCCCTCGCGAAAAGTATGAAGAGCTACAACAGCAGGTAAGGAACATCAATCTATCCGAGAGCCAGGCCTTTGAAGGGTGGCGAAGGGAACAAGAGAAAGTCATGAAGGTAACTCGTAGGTTAGATATAGTTATCAAGTAGATGGATACCTTGTGTTCTTTATACAATGACGTCTTAGCATGTAGAGCCCCTGCTAATAATTATGCTTTGTTTCTACTGGAACGGTATTTGCAATTAAAAATAAAGGTTGTTAAAGCAGGTGCTCCCATACAAATTAACACTGTCAATGATTTTATAGACTGCTGTAAGCACTACGGGGTAAAAGTCCAGAGACTACTGTGTGAGTTCTATTTACATAACCTTGTATTAGACCAGGAGACCGAGCTGAACCCTAGCCCTTTTGTTGGGGATATCCAATTGCAAGCGTTCATTTCATTTGGGGTTAATCAAATTAAATGGCTTAAAGCCTATAACACTTTCCAAAGGCAAGAAAACGGATTAGATTTGTGGGTAAGGGTTGAGCCTAGGGACCCAATACAGTTGTGGAAAGCACATAGAAACCTCATGAAGACTCCAGGTGTAATTGAAGCATTAGGACCCATGCATGAGGCACTCATTCAGCAGGGATTAGAATACTTTCTTTCCATCAAAGACCTTGCCATTGATGCAACTAAATTTCGGTATCAAATCTCTAATCCGAATATCCAGCTCAGGGAACCGTTTAAGTATGAGAATTTTAAATTAGCTGCCAACCACTTGCACCTCTATGGCGAAATCATTTTGAGGGCAGGGCCATCCTGGTTAGGATATAGGTTCCGGAGTCCAATTATTTGGCACCCTGCACCCAGATACCAAGCCCTGTATGAGATGCATGAGGGTCAGACAAGCCATTTCTTTGACTACATAGCTACGCATCATGGCTGTAGGCCTCCGCATGAGATTCCGTCTCCAGCCTATTCTCTCACTGCCTTACATGTCAACTACAATGTTTTCATGAGGGCATGAAATAGGGTAAGCAGGGGGTGTGTGGAGTATTGAAGAAGGTATGTTTTTGATGATTATTTCAGTATCTTTTCATTAGAACTTACAAACCTTTTGCATCATGAACTAGGAAAATGATAAGGAATTATAATAAAACATGTGAGATTAATATGCAAGACGAAAATGCTGACAATTGTCATTTCCTTATACAGGAAGGAGAAAAAACGAGAAGTTGTCATTCCAAAGGAAAGGACAAGGACAGGTTAACCGATGTCCCTTTGATGGGAGACCGAATGCAAACAAGGCAAAGCAAATCAAAGCGAATCAGCCCGGAAAAGGACGTGGAGATATCAACTTGGCGCAGAAGAGGAAAGAAATGACTAAGGACTAACGGTTTGGTGAATCCCTCAGGATCCTTGATCCTGAGCGATCGCTGTTTTATCTATTTCTGCACTTAGATATCTCCGTCGTTACCCTTATAAAAGGGGCAACACTGTTAGCTCGAGGGAGAGTTAGATACGATTATGCTTTTATGTAATTTCTTTTAAGATCACAACTTTGATCATCGAGTCTCGTTAAGAACTGGTTTATTGTAATTCTGCTCTATGCATTAATACAAACTTGGTTACTATTTCATCTCTGAGTCTGGAATAACTTCAAACAGTGTACCCCTTGAGGCTAAGGGCCCAGCCCTGGAGGACACTTTCTCCTGTATTATTATGTTTGGTTTATGCGAGGTTTGCTTATTGACGTCATACTGGTAATCTGATGTGTTTTATGAGTTTACATCACATGCTCTGTTATGTTTAATTTATTAAGGTTTCTACAGATAGAACGATTGTATTGACTCTGCATCATATTACTGTTCTTTTAGGAGTTGATATAATACTTCTAGTCTTTATAGAATACTGTTACTGTTCCATTACAGAGCCTTTGTGCTGTGCACTTGCTTATTAAAATTTTGGAATTCATCTTGGAAGTTATGTTCTTTGCGATTGTTGGATTTATGAACAATTCTGTTCTATTTTGAAATGCAGTCGTCTTCTTTCTAACTGAGACAGAAGTGTGCTGTGTGCGTATATGGTTTTCAAGCGTTGTTCCATAATTTATTAGTAATCAGTGCTATTCCATTGGTGTGTGTTATTCAGTCTGCCCTTAAGAGTGGAAGATTGTCGTTTGATTCCTGTAGATTACGATTAATGCATTGGATCTGATAGATTAAGATTGTTACTGCTTGTGAGACTTAGTTGTTGTTCTATTTCTTAGTTTCTGTTCCATTTCGGATTTGTTGTTCCATTACAGACTTGTTGTTCGATTTCTTAATTGTTGTTCCATTTCTCATCTGTCGTTCCATTTATTGGTGTTAGTGTGAAGAACGATCCCACGCTGTAGTGAGCATTGGCATTTACTGTCCGGCGCCCAGATCCACGATCTGTTCTTTGATTTCCTTTTCCATCAGTTTCCAAAGGGACGGGTTATTGCTACCGAACCCTTGACTGATAAGTTGCTTAGTCTTTTGAATGTGTGATTTAATCTTTTGAAGTAGTTAAGCTGTAGACAAGCATCCATTTACTCTTGTATTTCTGAACACTATACTACTAGCATTACTCTGACAAATGATAGCCTCAGACTAAGACACTCTTTGAAATAGCAAAACGTTCCCGGATTGACATATTAATGTGAGGTAATTAGAGGTGAAAGAGACCCTTTTTATAGCTCTACAGTCGCATTGAGACAAATATTGTCTCAATATTCATATTCAATATCCATATCAAGTGTTCATGTTCCAAGGGTTTAATATTGTTCCCTTAGGTTTATAGTCCCTTGGGTTTTGAGTATTAATATTCAGGGTTTATTATTCCCTTGGGTTTATAATATCAATCATGGTCAACTATGGTCAACCATGGTCTATCATGGTCAACTATTGTCTACCATGTTTTATGAATTCAATCATGGTCAACCATGGTCCAATGTCACACTGTGACAAATATTGCCTCACAATGAGAATCAACCATAGTCAACCATGGTCCAATGTCACATTGTGACAAAGATTCTCTCGATTTGAAAATTTATCATGTTCAATCATGGTCAAACATGGTCCAATATCACATTGTGACAAGGATTGTCTCAATATGAAAACCAACCATGGGCAACCATGTTTATTTTATTGTTTATAATATTTACCTTAGGGTTTAATATTATTCAACTATGGTCAACCATCTTTTATAAAATCAATTATGGTCAACCATGGTCCAATGTCACATTGTGACAAATATTGTCTCAATATGAAAATCAATCATTATCTTAACCATGGCCCAACATCACATTATGACAAAGATTGTCTCAATATGATAATCATGGTCAACCATGGTCAATAATGGTCAACCTTGGTCAACCACAGTCATCCATGGTCAATCATGGTCAGGCTTGGTCAACCATGGTCAACCATGTTTTATAAAGTCAAACATGGTCATCCATGGTCATTCATGGTCAACCATGGTCAAATATTGTCTTGAGCATGGTCAATCATGGTCCAATGTCGCATTGTGACAAGGATTATCTCTATATGAAAATCAAGCATGGTCAACCATGTTCATTTTAGTGTTTATATTATTTATCTTAGGGTTTATATACCTTGGGTTTATAATATTATTCAATTGGGTTTAATATTGTTCCCTTGGGTTCATAATCCCTTAGGGTTTTAGTATTAATCCATTGGGTTTATTATTCCCTTGGGTTTATAATATCAATCCCTTAGGGTTTATTATTCCCATGGGTTTATAATATCAATCATGGTCAACCATGGTCAATGATAGCCAACCATGGTCAAATGTCGCATTGTGACAAACATTGTCTGAATATGAAAATCAACCATGGTCAACCATGGTTCAGTGTCACATTGTGACAAATATTGTCTCGATATGAAAGTCAATCATGGTCAAGCATGGTCCAACGTCACATTGTGACAATGATTGTTTCAATATGGAAATCAACCATGGTCAACCATGTTGTTTATAATATCAATCCCTTGGGTTTATTAATCAAAGGGTTCATATTCCCAGGGTTTAATATTGTTCCCTTAGGTTTATAATGCCTTGGGTTTTTAATATAAATCACTAGGGTTTATTATTCCCCTGGGTTTATAATTTGTATTAATATTTATTAATACAATATTTTCTTAATACATTACTAATATATTAGTATTTAATATTAGGGTTTATAATATTAATCCCTTGGGTTTATAATATTTAATAATATTTTTGTTAACATAAATATTTTCTCAATACGAAAATCAACAATGGTAAACCAAGGTCCAATGTCACGTTATTTCAAAGCTTGTCTCAATATGAAAATCAATCGTGGTCAAGCATGGTCCAGCATTGCATTGTGATCAGAATTGTCTCAATATGGAAATCAACCATGGTCAACCATGTTTATGTTAGATTTTATACTATTTATCTTAGGGTTTTAGTATTAATCCCTTAGGTTTAGATAAATAATATTTAATATGAATTATTATTATTGTTATTATTATTATTTATCAATGATTTGTGTGATAGATACAAATGAAGCCTTCGACTATATCAACCACATTAATAATTTTAATGTGGTTGTGTTAGTATATTATAAGTCTATAATAAATCTAAAACGTTAATGGTTAAACCTAAAAACATTATATTACAAACCTAAAATCTTATATTATAAATTTAAACTAGAAATTGCAGTGGAAAATGTTGTATTATATTATACTACCAATTTTATTGTTATATGACAATGGGGGAGAAAATGTTTCATAATCAATGCACATTTCAAGACTAAAGCCACATTTCAAAATAGGTTATGCATATTTACAATTCAAGTTATGAACATTTTCAATGCCACACTTTCAATGAAGTGAATCTAGTTTTAATTAATCTTCATAAGTGGTTAATTATTAATGGTCTGGTAAATTTGTAATCAGACTTTAGTAAAACAATAATTTAAATAAGGTTTAAACACTTGATTTAGATATGCAAGGAAGTTACTTGATTCCATTACATCCATTTATGTAGTGGAGACAACGAGAATATGTCAGAGTCTTCCATTTCCAGTCATCCAATTGAAATTTGTAATTAGGAAAATGATTTACGTGTCCAATTCCAATAATAAGATGCCCACTAGCATAAAGGATTAAAGTGTCCAATTCCAGTAAAGAGGATGGTTAATCGAAGTAAATATAATAACACAGAAAAACCCTCACTCACTGATGCATGACATAAAACAACCTGAATTAAACCACAAGCTATGGAGAGCAATATCAAGCATCAAAAGTACCTTGTTGGGTTTTTTAAATGTTATGTGGTATTGGCTAATTAATATTTAATAAAGAAAAGTATATTTTCTTGCGAGTGCCAATGTTGGCCAATGTGGCTATATACTTTTGAATATGAACTTAGACAAATTTACATTCTAGAATTTTGATTTTCTAAATTATGAATTTAGAGACATTTTTATTGTAGAATTCTCATTCAATGGAATTCTCATTTAGTAAATTATGATATGGTATGTATTTAATAAATTATGATATAGTAAGTATTAAAAATTTTCTAATTTTATTATATATTGGTAAATTATTTTATTTAATCTTTTAATATATTTTTCCAATAAAAGGAGTTTTTTATTAGATATCATTTTTTATACTTTTAAGTGCTTATAAATTCTTTAATATTTTGTATCTCCCTACTCAATATTTACAATATATTGATTTTATTTCTCACAATTTTAAATTTTATTGGATGAACATGATAATATATAAGTGAATTGCATGAAGTCCTTGTAATATTAGTTAAGGGAGGAGATTGAATCCATACTCTTGGGATGTTGAGAAACATAGTAATTTGATTCACTAGTGAAACCATAGAGTCCATTGTCAAATCTAGTTTAAGAATATTTTTTTATTGGATTTGCATGAAGGTTTGCATTTATTTCTCTAGTATCTAAATAAATCTCAATGAATCATTATTTAAATACCAACCAAACCTAGCCATTGAGGTTTCAATTTCATTGAGGGTTTCCCCTCATATTCTTCATGTCATCCACATTAGTGTAAATCTAAGGTGCTACAAGATATTAAGTGTTGAAAATATTGTTCTCATTGATGTCAAAGACATGTAGGGATCGCAGATGCCCAACATAAATATTTCAAGATGAAGATTGTTGAAAATATTATTTTTGGACCTTTGATACCTAATTCAGATGTCATATATTTGAAAGCCATTTTACTCTAATGTCATAGCTCAAATGGGAGCATAGGATATATGATTGAAAATATTATTCCAATAAATTTATAATGGCTGATGGAATTCTCTCTATCTCCATAGGAATGAGGAGACATGAAATATTTTGTTAGGTTAACCTAGCCAGAAAATGTAGGTTGGGTTATCCAATTTTACAATTTGGCCCCATAAGTGAATGCAAAAACATTATAAATAAAGGATAAATAAGTGCATTTGAAGTGTATTCAAGAAAGAAGATCAATAACAAGTGCAAAAAAGAGATATGCAGAGTATTACTTGAGTTTAATGGTGCATAAGAGAAGTTTAAGGAGTTTTGTTGGAGTGTTAAAGGTGCGCTATTATGAACAGTGTTCTATGATGTTGTGAAGTAATTGTTTTGGGGTTGTGATGATGTGAAGTGCACTAGTATAATATTATATTCTAGGGAATGATAACATGAGGTTTGCTAGGGAATGAAGGTTAAATATCAATATGGGATGAAGTAAGGAAAGGTGTTGGAGTATGAAAGTTAAGAGTATGACGATGTTGTCAAATGCATGAAACATGAAGCATGTAGGTGAATTTAAAATAACTTTGTGTATGGATACCATATGTTGGTGTGTATATAGGTCTCGCTAAGTTAGTTCCTAGCCAAGGAGGTTCGTGTCTCCAATAGGTTGGTGCCTACATAATATTGTGCTGAGTTGGTGCTCAACTAAGGAGATTGGTGTCTCGAATAGGTTGGTTCCTATAGTATTTGTAACAATAAGTTTGTGTCTGCAAACATTTCTAAAGATAGGATTTTGTGGTTTTTTCTCGCAAAGGTTTCCACTTCAAAATATGTGTACTATGATTTGAGTTTACATGCATTTAATGTCTTGAAGTTAATGAATGATTGATGGATGCTCACTTAAAACAAAATAAAAAGGATGTTATATTGATTCAACCCCATCTAAGTATAAAAAATAAGTTCAATATTTTTTATCAGAATAGGTTCCTTTAAAAATAGTTTAACTACTATAAGGTATATTTTGAGAGCATACATGGTTAGTTAAGAAGGTTTATTCACAAATAGAGCCCCATTGTTTGATGGAACAAACTATGAATTATGGAGTATAAGGATGAAAAATTATCTAATGTCTCTTTGGTTTGATATTTGTAATTCAATCGTGATTGGTTATACAACCCCAAAAACATTTCCAACAGATATGCCCAAGAACAAGTCGGTGAGCATAATGAAAAATCCATAATTTCTATCTTGTGTGGTCTAATAGAATTAGGATTTTTCAAAGTGATGCATTGTGAATTGGAAAAATTTCGGGAAAAGCTTGTAAAAATATATGAAGGTGATGACAAGGTGAATAAGGAAATCCTCCAAACTCATTGTAGATAGTTCAAAATTTTGAAAATGAAAGATGAAGAAAATCTTGCATATTATTTCCTTAGTGTGGATGAAATTATAAACATCATTAGAGGAATTGGTGAGAAGCTTGAAGAATTGATGATTTGCAAAGTGTGCTAAGATCACTCCCCATAAGATTTTATGCTATGTTATCTTACATTGAATATATGAAGGATCTAGAGTAAGTGATGATGGATGAGCTGTGTGGTATTCTCTTTTCATATGAAATGAGGAAAAAAAAAAAAAAATCCAACGTCAAAAATCTATCACAAAAGGAAGAAAATTTCAAAGAATCAAAGAATGACAAAGGACATAAATCCTATGATTGTTCTGACCATGATTCAAATATAGAAGAAACAACATTTATTGGAAAGTAAAAAAAGGATCTAGAAAATACAAAGGTAAGTTGCCCCTCAATGTTTTAATTTTGGTAGACTAGGACATTTTTCTACTAAATCCATATGAAAAAAGGGATTTATGATGAAGAAGAACTTAACACTAGAAGTAAACCTAATAGGCACAAAAAAAGGAAAATATGCTAAGAAGAAGAGCTTTTACAAAGAGAATAATAGCTCATCTGAAAGAAGTAAGGAATATGTTTCTGATATTGAAAAGGAAAAATTCCTCTCCACAGCCATGGAAAAAAGGATATTGATAAAGAAAATGAAGACAATCTAAAAAAAATCATTTTAGGAAGAAGAATACATTAATGGGGAAGTGAACCTTCAAGCAGAACTCATTAGTTCCTTGAAAAAAATAGATAGGCATAGGGAAATTAGTAAAAAGTAGAAGGAAAAATTGTAGAAATATGAAAAGAAGGATCATGAGCTTAATGACAAAGTAAAAATTAACTATTATCCTGAAGACTCAACTAAAAGAGGAAAAAAGGATAGAAGAAGCGATGATAAGCCAAATAAAATAAAAGGAAAAAAATTGTAAGAAGATAGAAGTTGAAATTGATTCCTTTAGAAAGGATCTAGAGTAAATAATTGATTAATTGAATAAAATCTTGAAGTTTAGAAAGAGCGCAATAATATTAGATAATACTCCAATTGCAAAAGGTCGTGATTCATCAAGACAATTCTTGGTTACAATGAAAAACAAACAACCCCTAACGGAGATGAAAGCACTAAGGTCACTATTGAGAGATTAAATGGTCAGATTAAATCCCTTAATATTAATTGTCAACCCGGGGTTCGTAAACATGAGTTGGCTTGCATTTTCTTCGTTCAGGTTTAAATTAGAGTTTTAACACTTCTTGATAATGATTCGTGGAGTGATAAACGCACTAACATTTCCAAACAATTAGCTGTCAAAAGTAGACCCAACAATCAAATTCAATTTCAAAAGAATTTACAAACCCTAGCATTCAAATCTAAACTCAACAAACGACTGAGCTATGAATCTCAAGAGGTAAAATGGAATTATTCTCACACCAAATTTTACTCAATCAAATCCCTAAATGTTGGTACCAGACTTTCTATTTGTAATAATAGTTTATTCGTCACTCAGCAAGAAATCTATAATGATAGCGATTCAATCTTTAAGTAGACAAACAAACCTATACTAATAACCATTCAATCCTTAAACAATTTACACAAACCACAATTCATTCCTGAAGCAACTAAGCAGTCTATAACAATTCAATTCTTAAGCAAACAAGCAATCTATACTGATAGCAACTCAATCAAACAATCAATCTGTACCTAATGGTTGGTTATCCTCTTAACAAAGATTTGAAAGTTAAGTACTAATCTGGAGCAATCACTCTATTTTATTCTATCACTTACTAATTTATCGTTATACTTGCAATTAAGTAATCTACGAGTCTCAATTTGATGAAATAACTCAAACACTTGGCCTATTCAACACCTAGCAGTTCACTAAACAATTCCTAAGAAACTATACTCTAAACTCTTTTATAATCACACCAACCCTTGCTGGTAAATGACCTTACTTGGAGCCAATGTATTGTTGCTTGAAATCTAATTGATATCTGACTCCTGAAAACTGGAATCAACCACCTCACAAAGCAAAGTAAATCGTTTATCTAGGTAAATATTGGAATTAAACTTCACACGAAATAGGGGAAAATATTTATCTCAATGAAATCAATCAACACTCAAAATAGAGAAATCATGTATCTATTAAACTTAATGAAATCACAGTTATCAACTAGTCATCGAAAGCACTCATGGGTATGCTATGTTCAATCCACTCGATCCACTCCACAATCCAAGAGTCTATTCATCAAATGAAACAGAGCTAATTGGTAATAAACCATCCAATATTTATGAAAGCGATCTTCAATCTAAACAACTTGAAACTAGACCGAAAATGATCAACGAGAGTTTTGTTATGGGGAATTGCCTGTAAAATAATTTAAATAAAAAATTCAATCCATTCCAGTTCCCGAGGGAACGCAGAGCAGTTTGATAGCCAGACTGTTAATTTATGGTATGTTCTATGCTTAGAGCAGTTTACTTCTTTTTATTATTATTATCCATTGATTAGCAATCATGTGTACAGTAAGTAAAGTGCAGATAGAACATTTAATGATCGACAGAAAACAAGCCAAGACACAAGACACCAGATGTGGCGACTAGCCAGGGACAAACCCCAATATGGGGAAACCTGTTGATCAAATATTCTTTTATCTTCAATAATTCAACAGAGAGAAATAGTACAAAAATATAATTCATATTAGCAGCAACAAACCCTAGATCAGCGGCATCAGCATTAGTGGCATCAGCATCACCGGCACCAGTATCATCGGCATCACCAGCATCATCGGCGTCATCAGCATCACTGGCATCACCGACATCATCGGCATCACTGGCATCATCGGTATCACCGAAATCAGCATCATCGGCATCACCAGCATCATTGGCATCACCAGCATCATCGGCATCACCGGCATCACCGACATCATCGACATCACCAGCATCACTAGCATCATCGGCATCACCGGCATCACCGACATCATTGGCATCACCGACATCACTGGCATTATCGGCATCATTGGCATCACCAGATTTCCAAGGAGAGTCAGCTTCACCTACTACGAAGTTCTGAAAGAGAGTCTAATGGTCCATGCTGGTCAAACTTCTGATCTACAGTTGCAGCCCTAAATTCTGCGTCCTTCCTTCCACACGTGTGAGAGAAGAGTCCCTTTCTGCGCAGTAGGAGAAGAGGTTCTTTTCTGTGCAAGAGAGAGAGATGTGATGAGATGTGTGTGTACAAATGAGGGAAAGACCTCCTGTATTTATATACAAATGTTGATGATGAATAGATGTGTCTGTTGGGCTTCTGAGCCTACATGAGTCGTAGGTCGGTTTGATAATTATTCCATAATCAAAATAAATTCATATCTCCATAAATACTTATCGGAATCAGATTATCTTTAGATCAATCCTACACCTCTCGACGAGAGGAATCTAGGAAAAATATTATTAGCCATGAATAATGTGACCCACATGGAGTTTGGCCCTAGTTTCCAATTTTAACACTCCCTCTCAACTAGGGAGAACTCCATCTACAATATGTCTGATCGTCGCTACTATTCATCCATCAAATGCACTGCCCTAAACAGCTTGACCCCTGCTCTTCTCTGCTTTGCTCTGCCTTGCTATGCTCTGCTCTACCTTGCTATGCTCTGCTCTACCTTGCTATCCTCTGCTCTGCTCTGCTCTACTCTGCTCTACTCTGTTCTGTTATGCTCTGCTCGAATTATGAAGAAGAAGAATTGATTGAGGATGTATCATACAATCCTCCATTGACTCAAAGTCAGTCTCAGAGTGTGTACCACTAGTCCTAGACCAATCCTCAACTGACCCGAAGTCAGTGTCATAGTGGGTACAACTCCTACCACTGGTCCCAGACCAGTATCCTCAGAGTGTGTACCACTGGTCCTAGACCAGTCTTCAACCGACCCGAAGTCAATGTCATAGTGGGTACAACTCCTACCACTGGTCCTAGACCAGTATCCTGAGAGTATGTACCACTGGTCCCAGACCAGTCCTCAACCAACCCAAAGTCAGTGTCATAGTGGTTACAACTCCTGTCACTGGTCCCAGACCAGTATCCTTAGAGTGTGTACCACTGGTCCCAGACCAGTATCCTTAGAGTGTGTACCACTGGTCCCAGACCAGTCCTCAATCGACCCAAAGTCAGTGTTATAGTGGGTACAACTCCTACCACTGGTCCCAGACCAGTCCTCAATCAACCCGAAGTCAGTGTTATAGTGGGTACAACTCCTACCACTGGTCCCAGACCAGTCCTCAACCGACCCGAAGTTAGTGTCATAGTGGGTACAACACCTACCACTGGTCCCAGACTAGTATCATTGATCCTAGATCAATGAAGGTCATCCTAGCATAGGGAGTATGGTAGATACAACGATGCATCCATCGGCACTACTATGGTCCCTATCCTCATTTCCCTACTCATTGATCAGATGAGAGGTACTTCCGATGAGTCCTAGACTGCATGGGTAGGATGCCTAGATAGGAGAATTAATCATCCTGTCCACAGGAGAGCGAATCATCCTATCTAGTGGATGCCATGGAGAACTAATCATCCTGGCCCACAGGAGAGCGAATCATCATGTTCCACAATCTCCATGTAGAACACATCATCCAGGCCTCAAAGGAGAACTAATCATCCTGCTACACAATCTTCATGGAGAACACATCATCCATATCTCACAGAACTAATCATCCTGCTACATAATCGTCATGGAGAACACATCATCCAGAACTCATAGGAGAACTAATCATCCTGCTACATAATCGTCATGGAGAACACATCATCCAGACCTCACAGGAGAACTAATCATCCTACTACATAATTGTCATGGAGAACACATCATCCAGACCTCACAGGAGAACTAATCATCCTGCTACATAATCGCCACGGGGTGTCACAGGGAAAGTTTTGATTCTTTTACCCTATACACATACACCACCAGGGGATGGTGAGTCACCCTGTGGTCATATGTCGCTCCAAGAAGTACCCCGCGCCCCCCAGAGCTCCAAGAGCTCCATACATCATACAGGACCCTCATCAGAGGGTTTCTGAATGACACCAAGTCGTTCTCAGAAAGTAAAAAATTTGACCTTTCCTAGGGGCTTTGTCAGAATGTCAGTGACCTGTTCATCTGTACCGATATGTTGGAGCCTTATAGCTCCCTGCTGCACCATATCTCAAATGTAGTGGTACCTGATATCGATATGCTTGGAGTGATCATGAAATACGAGATTTTCTGATAAATGAATCCCGCTCTAGTTGTCACATAGAATCACGGTGGTATCCAATGTAAATGCAAACAAATCACTGGAGAGCTTTCGCAACTAGACTGCCTCATAGGAGGCCATGCTAGTAGCAATGTATTCTGCCTCGACGGTGCTCAAAGCCACCGACTTCTACTTCCTACTCTTCCAGGTTATCGAGGCAGATCCCAAAGAGAAACAACACCCAGATGTGCTCTTTTGATCCTCCACATTGCCTGCCCAATCAACATCAGTGTACCCAAGTAGTCTCATGTTTTCGGTAGTGTATCTTAATCCATGAGTGATTGTGCCACGAAGATCTCTCAGCAGATTCTTGGCACCAATCCAATGTGAGTGACGAGGCTCAACCATATGTTGGCTCAAATTATTGACTGCAAAGCATATATCCGGACAGGAGTTCACCAAGAACATCAATGCTCTGACAAGCTGTCGATACGCGGTAGCATTTCATAAAATGGGTCTGATAGCACTACCGCTTAACTTCTTAAAGTTAAGCTCCATCGTGGTAGTTGTTTGGTCAATTTAGTGAGGTCTAAATTGCTACTTTAAAATGTCACCTCGGGATTCGTAAACTGACGAAGTGAAGTGTACTATATGTACTAGATAACCATTTCCTTAGTCTTTTGTCGTTTTTAGTTTTTTAAGTTTGTTTTTGGATTTATCTTTCCCTAATGTGAGATGATGAAAAGGTGATAGAGCAAGTGAAATATGGATGATTATGGTGATCTCTAAGTGGTTTTTCAAAACTTAAAAGAAAGAAAGCTTTAAAATAACTGCAATGAAATCAATTCTTAAAAAGAAATAAAGACATCAAACAATGAACTAATGACATCGGCCCAGTATCTTTGTTGCTGAATGAAAATGAAAGTGAAATCTACACTAAATTCAATTAAAAGTAAGAACAACTAATCCACACTATTTCAACTCTTCAACTCAATCTTCCTTGTGAAAAGATATCATGAAATGTTAAGCAATGTGAAATTTAAAAGAAGTTAAACTGCATAAAAGAAACTAATCACACTACTTTAACTCTCTTGACCTTTTGCCTTTCAGCTTAATTTACCCTGTGAGAAACAATCATGAACAAGTCAAGCAATGTGAGATCTAAAGCAAACTAAATCAAGCTATAATGAGTGATATTCTGGTTTCTAATAAAGTTATTTGATTATAGAAAGAAACCGTTAACAGATGAATAGCATGATATCTAAGAGCAGAAAATAAATGTACAACTTAAGGAAATGACAGTACTGGAAATCAAACTTCAGAAAAAAAGAGTCAGCGACAAAGACAAGATGATCTCGTATGCCAATAGTTATAGAAAGAAAAGGTGAAAAATTGCCCCGGGCTGCCTAAGAAAACCTGCAGAAAACACTGATCAGTTGTAACCATAAAAGAGCAGCAATGAAAATGTAAATCAACAGAAATCAAAAAGCTTTGTTATGTACAGCTAATATACATGAATAGGAAAAAAAGTAATGCAAGAGTTAAAGGACAACTGTACAAGGCTTTAGTGAGCAGGGGCCCTCTGCCACTTCAGCTGATTCAACGAATAGCTACAAGCTTAAGTTTAAACCAGTCTTCTCATATATTAAACAGCAACGTAAAAGTGCAGTGGGGAAATACAACAACTTCGAATTACATTACTAGAGATTAACTTTTACAGCGTTCATGGATGCGTTATTTATAAGGAAAGAAAGCTAAACAAATTAACTAAATCTATGCTATTAACCACGCTGCCAGAGACACGTAAATCCTCTTCAGCCCGGATCTAGGTAACTATCATCATGTTTATTAAATCTAAGAGGTATGGCTGTTGGATTCACACTACCAGGATGTCTTCGTGGCTAAGGACTGTGCCACGTAGCTTCACGTGCTCAAAAACATAGCTACGCAGGGTCGTGCCACCGCTGAACACTTCCGTTGACTATCCTTTGCCCCTTGTTTGACTGTGGGCTTTTATGGGCGTGCTGGATGATCTGGAGGGACACGTTCCATGTCCTTGACTCTTGTAACTTGCCCATGTGGCTCGTTTCTTCAGAGGACACCTGTAGCATGGTGTTTGACAAAACGGCTGCGGAATCCTGTGCTGGCTGCAGAAACCTGGGTCGGCTGCGGAAACCTGTGTTGGCTGCAGAAACTGAGAAGCTTCCGCAGCTGTCTGAACAAAATTCTAAACCAAACAACAGTCATCAGCGTAGTTAGAAAACCATGTCAAAAGCTCTTTTTTTAAACTAAAATACAATGATTTAATCAACTTGGTGGATGAAATAAGTGGAAAAGGAAGGCTGAGAGGGTGTATATGAAGGTGCAGGTTTGAGGCTCAACATACCCCCACTGTGAAGGTGTTGCATGTCCTCATGCAACCAAAACTTAGTTATTTTCCCTTAATCCATATGCTCTGAGGCTTCTGCAAGAACATCTAGCCCTCTTCTCTTTCTCTTTGATGCTAAATGGTCCTTGGTTTCCTGACTAGACATTTGAACTTAAGATTAATCAATGCTCTGCTTAACTTTTTGCGCTTCTTCTTCCGTTTTCTATTTTTCTTTTGCCACAGTCCTAAATGGAGCATAGTATTGTCATGGACAATCTTTTCTACTTTACTCTTCTCTTTGAGTGCTTCATTTTCTTGTATGATATGCCTATTTAGGACTTCTAACTCAAATATTTCCTGTTTCAAAGACTGAACTTGTGCATCAGGTGGCAGAGAGGTACTTGGTCCTACAGCTGATTGTTCTAAGGTTTCCAGGTAATTGTATGCTACTTGCTGATTAGAATCTACCTCAGGTGTCTTTCTCGGCCTGAACTCAAATTCTGGTGAAGGAGGACTGCTTTCCCTTTCCGGCCGAAAAGGGCTTTCCTCACGTGGAGGACTTGACTCAATGCTTGGCTGAGTTGGAGATTTCTCAAGTGTCTCTTTATCTAAATCAATAAAGTGAGACTGTTTTTCTTTGGTTTCATTCCCCTTCCCTTTTAGCCTAGTGCTCCTTCTTAAGTATGAACTAGTACTCTTTTCTTGTGCAGTCTGTTTTCCTCTTTGATTTTTCTTGGTTATGGTAGCAGCTTGAAGATCTATTAATCTCTCTGACAAAGGTTGATAATATTCTTCTATGGATTGCTTAGGGGATGGATAGACTTCTTGGATAGTCCTTTTGCCTTTTCCCTTTTTCTGTTCCTTACTTCTAGCTCTATCTTCTGTTCCTTTTTGGACTGTTTCTTGAATTTCTATTGTAGGGGAGTCTTGGATTGTAATGCTTTTTTCTTTCCTCCTACTTTTTTTTGGAATTTTTGGGGAACTGCTTCCAGAGGCTTCAGTCAGTTCTTGGAAGTGGTTTCTTGTCAAAAACTTTTCCCAAGTATCCTTAGTGTTTTTCAACTGATCTTCAATAAGGATTTTTATGAACCCGTGATGGTAAAGATGGGGTTCAATATTGCCTACGTGTTTTTGAACAGTAGAGCTCATTTTCTTCAAGCTTGATAACAGAAAATAAGGCAAATTAAGGGTATAACCTTCCATAAAATTCATCATTAGCCTGGCATGATACATGTACATGGAACCAAAACGACCCTCGCATGTGATAAATTTCTGGATAAGTAATAACAGAGTGGACCATTCTTCTTTTATTGCATGCACAGGGATTCCTTTTGTAAATACAGAGGTATCCATACCTGGGTTTTGGAGCATGATTCTCCATCCTTGATCATCCACACTTCTGTTTTTGAACCACCTTTCACCTTCTTGTGGGAGACTTGTTGCAGCTGCTATTGTGGCCTCGGTCACTGTAAATTTTAAGTCTCCTATCTCCACTACGTGTCCATTAAAGGACCGTGCAAAGGCTTT
This sequence comes from Pinus tabuliformis, assembly GCA_031772625.1. NCBI lineage: Eukaryota > Viridiplantae > Streptophyta > Pinopsida > Pinales > Pinaceae > Pinus > Pinus tabuliformis. Next base: position 633,427,122 of record CM062805.1, read on the forward strand.
AGTCACTTCTTTGTTATAGCCCCTGAACTTTTGAATGAATCTTAGCCACCTTGCTTTCTTCAACGACTCCTTCGTTTGAGGATAACCCTCCAGGTATTTTGGTCCTTCCGGTTCAGCTCTTAGTAGTTTTCCCATTCTCGGCTTTAAATTCCGACTGAAAATTCTACTGCGTATGAAGGTTCAGGAAAAAATGGGCTGATTACGGGATTCTTAGGGTAATTGGAGTGGCCGTAATCGAAGTTCAGGATGTATGTGGTGACTGTAGCCAGGGTTTGGAGCAAGCTGTAATGGATGCAGCGGAAATGGAGAACAGGGAATGGTATGAGTACCGAGGGAGTAAAGGGTAAGCAACAGTAACGATTTCAACATCGAATGCATGCGAGAGTGAAGTGATAAATGGGCAGAATAACAGCTGAGTCCTTTTGGATCGGATGACTTGCGCACACGTCTCAGCAGACGGCTGCGGAAATTATGGTGAAGGAGAGTCGTAGTACAGTAGGTCACGTCTCAAAAGTACGGCCAATAAATGGAATAGCAGTCCATCTCGAGTTTAAATTTAGAATGGTCATGGGACCATTAGAAATGAATAACGTGTGTGGAATGACATCGTGGAAGAGGAGTGGTATGGGGCTTGCCGTATCAAATCATTGCATTTAGTGGAACTTTCCATGGTTTAATAACTATGCATAATAATGACATTGAATTGTTATTTGGTAGAGATTTTTTATCATACCTTTGGAAGTTTATCATTTCTTGATTAAGGCTTCTGACCCATTGTTGTTCTTTGATCTTGAAGATGCCCCATGTCTTTGCTGCACTTGGTGATGATGACACTAACCTTTGACTGTGATTTTTTTGAAAACAGAGTGATGCCGGCTGTAAAGACAGAGTGATGCTAGCTGTGGAAATCGTTTCTGGCTGCGGAAACTGGTTCTGGCTGCGGAAACGGTTTCCAGCTGCGGAAACTAAGACAACACCCCTTTAACTGCACAAAGATAGTTAGAGAAGAACTAACTAAATAAAATAGTCCTGAGAGGGACTTTTATTGATGGAATGAAATGAAATGAGTGGAATGAGATGGAAATGAAGTGGAGTGAAGATGGAGATGAAAATGAGATGGATGAACTGAAATGGCAAATGAGGTGGAGTGAAGATGGAAAGAGAGAGAGTTTTTTTTTTTTTTTTTTTGGAAAATATAGAGTGTCAGGTGCCCCTGATTTTCACTCTACATTTTATGTATAAGACTGCCAATCTATGATTGGTTTTCAGGCTTATACAAAAGTTTTTTTTTTTTTTTAACTGAAAGAAACAAAGGCTAGGCTGATGGAGGAGAAGGATTCCTCTCCACTAGCCTCATTGCAGAATTTTCTTGAAACATTTTGACAAATTCCTCTTTTGAGAGTGGCTTATGATAAATTTTCAATCGGTGGCCATTCACAATGAGAGGAGTTTGAAACTCATCAATGGTCTTGACTCGAACTGCTCCATTGCTAAAGAATTCGTCAATCTCATATGGTCCAAGCCAATGAGTCCGAAATTTTCCTTTGAAGTATTTAAACTTGGAATCAAACAGTAATGCCCAATCTCCCTTTTGAAACTTTTTCTCTTTGATATATCTGTCATGCCACTTAGTTCTTTGGTGCTGAACTAGATCAGTCCTTAAAATTTCATCTTGTCTTATTTCATCTAGCTCATTCAGCTGCTCCATTCTGTGCTTTTGGGCTTCTGATAGATTCATCCCCAACTGAACTGCCATCTTGAAAGTCTTGACTTGAAACTCAATGGGGAGCAGGACTTCTTTCCCATAAACAAGTTCATAGGGAGAATGTCCTGTTGTATTCCTCCATGTAGTTCTATAGGCCCATAAGGCTTCAGGAAGCCTTTCTGCCCAATCTCTTCTATGTAGATGAACAGTTTTGGTGATGATGTTCTCAAGGACTTTGTTTGTAGACTCCACTTGGCCATTTTCTTGCGGATGGTACAGAGTAGATTTTCTATGCTTGATTTTGTATTCTTCCATCAGCTTCTCCATCAAATTAGATGTGAATTGACTTCCCTGATCTGTTACAATTTCTCTTGGGACACCAAAACGAGTAAAAATATCCTCAAAAAGAAATTGAACAACTGAATTTTCAGTGGCAGAAGGCAATGCCTTGGCTTCTATCCATTTAGTAACATAATCAGTGCAAACCAATATATACTTCTTTTGTTTAGATGGTGGATTAATAGGTCCAATGAGATCTAAAGCCCATTTTTCAAAGGGTTCGATGAGTACCTATGGCTGTAATGGCATTTCATTTGAAAGAGTTGGTCTCCCAACTCTTTGGCAGCTGTCACACCTCCTGACATATTGTTTTGCATCTTTGAAGAGAGAAGGCCAATAATATCCTAAAGAAAGGATTTTATAAGTTGTCCTCTTGTCAGCGAAGTGTCCACCGCATGGTTCATTATGACATGCCTTGAGGATGTCAGGAATTTCATCTTCCCGAACACATCTTCTGATCACACAATCTAGCCCTGTTTTGAACAATTCATTAGAAATCCATGAATAACTCGAACTCTCCTGAATAATTCTTCTCCTTTCATTAGGAAATAAATGTGGAGGTAGTTTCCCTGTAACCAAATAATTAGCAATATCTGCATACCAAGGAGTTTTAGTAGTTACTGCAAACAAATATTCATCTGGAAACTTATCCTCTACAGGAGAATCTTCGTTAGTATTTTGGATTCTAGACAAGAAATCAGCTACCGTATTTTGTTTCCCTGGTCTATCTAACACAGTAATATTGAATTCTTGTAAAAATAAAAGCCATCTTGTAACTCTGCCATTAGTAACAGGTTTGTTCATGAGATATCTAATTGCAGAATGATCAGTATGGACAAAAGTTTCATAGCCTGTTATATAATGTCTAAACTTGTTGATTGCATGAACAACAGCTAAGAACTCTTTTTCAGTCACAGTATAATTTAACTCAGTGGAAGTCAAATTTTTACTGGTGTAGTAAATGGCATAAGGAACTAAATCCTTTTGACCCAACACAGCTCCTGGAGCTGTATCTGAAGCATCTGTAGAAATATGGAAAGGAAGTTTCCAATTTGGCCCTCTCAAAATGGGTGCTTCAGATATTCTTGTTTTCAAAGTTTCAAATGCAGATTGACAATTAGGATCCCACTTGAATTCACAGTCTTTTGTAAGTAATTTGAAGAGTGGAGATGCTATTTTGGTGAAGTTTTCAATAAATCTTCTATAATATCCAGTAAATCTAAGAAAACTTCTAACATCTTTTTGACAATTTGGAATAGGCAACTTGGAGATGACTTCAACTTTTGATCTATCAACTTTAATCCCATCTCCTGAAATATGATGTCCTAAAACAATCCCTTCAGTAAACATCATAAAACATTTTTCATGACTTAATGAAAGATTTGTTCCTTTACATCTTATAAGGACTTTTTCCAAATTTTCTAATGCCTCTTCAAATGAATTACCATAAACTGTAAAATCATCCATATAGACCTCTACACAATCATGGATTAGATCAGAAAAGATTCCTAGTACTGCCCTTTGAAATGTTGCGGGTGCATTACATAATCCAAAAGGAAGTACTCGGTAAGCAAAAGTTCCCCATGGACAAGTAAATGTGGTCTTGCCCTGATCTTCAGGTGCTACCTGAATCTAATTGTAACCACTAAAACCATCCAAAAATGAAAAATACTTTTTGCCTGCTAAAGTATCTAATCCCTGATCAATAAAGGGTAGAGGAAAGTGATCCTTCAAATTTTCTTTGTTCAATTCCCTGTAATCAATGCAAACCCTCCATTTACCATTCTTTTTAGGTACTATAACCAAGGGAGAAACCCATCGGCTATCTGAAATTGGATAAATGAAATTTACCTTGAGTAGTTTTTGGAGCTCTTCTTTCACTATCTCCCTAAGGTTTGGATTCATCCTTCTCTGAGGTTGTCTAATTGGTCTACTGTTTTCTTCGATGTAGATGTGATGAATGCAAGTCTTAGGGTCGATACCTTTCATATCGGTATACTCCCATGCAAATGCAGTAGAATGCTTTTGCAAGAGTTTGGTTAACTTTTCTTGTTGTGATCTTTCCAAGTTTCTGTTGATATTCAATGTTTTCCCTGGAAGGATCTCAATGGTGGAACTACCAAACTCTTCCATAGAGAAAAGAGACATCTGTCTAGAGGATAGACACTCAATGTCAGAATCCAACTGAAATTGTGTGTGGTCATATTCTGAAGATGGTTCAAATTTTTCTAATGTGTTCAGAATTTGACTATCTTCACTGATCTCAGAAATGGTAAAAACAGGTTGTATAGTATCTTCATCATCGACCCACTCATCTTCTTCTATTTTTGTTATTGCCTTTGCTGGAGGATACAGATTGAACTTTTTTGTTGAATTACCATCTGAAATATACATATCCCCAGACCTACAACTAATAAAAGCATCAGCTGTCGCTAGCCAAGGTCTTCCTAAAATAAGAGGATGTCCTCCTAGATTACTCTTGGGAGTTAAAATCATGAAATCGACTGGATATTCCCAAGAGTCTAAGGAGACTGGAATGTCTTCTAATACACCATCTGGTTTGATAATTGATCGATCTGCAAGTTGCAGTAAAGTAGGTGTAAAGAGAAGATTAGGAAGTTTTAGCTGTTCCATAGTCTGTCTACTCATAATGTTGATAGCAGCCCCTAAATCAATCAGAGTATTTGGAATTTCAATTCCACTGATATGTGTTTTGACAATTGGACTACTGGGATCTATATACTTCTGCATGGTAATTTTACCCATCATGATATCTGCAATTTTTCCTACCAGGTGGATTCTTCTTGTGTCTCTTGGTTTCTTTCCTGGTCTTTTAAGGCTCAACTCCTTTATTGTTTTTGCTAGAATAGGAATCTCTTTAATGGCTTGTAACAAGGGAATCTTGATACAGACATTCTTCAATTCATCTAGAAAATTATAGTCAGGCAACCATATTTGTTTTTCCACTCCTTTGTCAATTTGTAATCTTTCAGGAAGAGGAGGTGTGGATAAAGATGCAGGTTGCTCAACTATGGGAGTTGTGGGGGTTAACTCTTTTTCTTTTTCTTTTGGAGTGTTTGGGTTTTGAAGAGATGCTTCAGAACCTTTATTGGCTTCAAGAGAATCTTCCTCAAAAATGCTTTGCTTTTGAGCATTTATAGAAGGCTTATCTAGGACTCTACCTAATCTAAGTTGTACATCATTGAGAGGAACAATCATATAGGCAGGAAATTGTTGACCTTCCATCATGTAAGCATTTTGAGGGTTTTTGTTATTGGGGTTTGGCAATGGCTGAGAAGGAAGTTGATTTGACTTTTGTTGGAATGGAAACAAGAGTTGAGAATTTGGATTCTGTTGAGAAGGTTGTTGTTGTTGTGTAAATGGCAATGATAGTTGTGGATTTTGATTTGGAAGTTGTGGAGCTTGTTGGTTTTGAAAAGATGGGGGATATTGATAAAATTGAGCAAATCTCCCATAAGGATTTTGCATACCTTGTACCCATGATTGAAAAGGATTTTGAGGTTGGGACCAAGGTTGTTGCCAAGGATTCCAATTTGGTGGGGGTTGAAAATTCATAGAGTTGCTAAACCCTTGATTTTGTTGCCCCTGCCAAGGTATCCTTGCAACAAAATAGAGAGATTCGATTGTATTTGGATCTTCTTGAAAGACAGCTTTGAGCCCAGGAATTGAAGGACAATCCTTGGTCTCATGATTCTCTGAACAAATTACACATGTTTCTACAACTTTTGCATCCAAGGGACATTCCCTTAGAGCATGTTTCTTCCTACACTTTGGGCAAAAGATGGCCAAAGCCTCAGCTTCCGCTTTCTGCTTATTGTGAATCTTAAGGGTGTCTAGTTGCTCACTAATACTCCCTAAGATGTCAGTTTTGAATTCATCAAGCATGTTGCCAATATCAGCCCTACTTACTGATCCAGTTGCAGATTTGTTTGCTCTGATGAGAGAAGGATCTCTAGGCCCTTTTTGAGTTTTAGATTTCCCCCTTGAGAGATGGACACATAACTCTGCTATATCATGAAGTGGAAGTTGAGATATGTCTCCCTTTCCCATCATGTTCAAAATATCTATCCATTCATCTCTAATGGCTTTTAATAGAAGGGCTTTCAAGGTCTCCTCATCTAAGTTACTCATTTTTGCTCTTTTCAGGTTGTATTGAAATCTTTCAAGTAAATCTTCCAAGTTTTCATCTTCTCTTTGCATCATTTTGAATACCTCATCCTTGTGATTGGTGGGCATACAATAGTCCAGGTACCTATCCAAAAATGTTTGTTTCATATCATTCCAAGTCCTAATGGATTGAGTGAGTAATCCCATGAACCATTTCAAGGCTGCTCCTTTCAATGTTGAAGGAAACAGTTTGAGTTTTTGAGAGTCTTCCAGATAATCATAAGTTCGACACACGACCTCAAACTCAAATAGAAATGTTTCAGGGTCCTCATTCCTTAACCCATGGAAGTTTGGGAGGACAGATGGTGAGATGTTTTTCATTGTGGCTCGGGAGTCCTCATCAACTATAGGAAATCCGAATGAGTTATCCCCATCCCTATTTCCCCCAATGTTACCTCTACCTCCTCCATTGTTTCCTCCTCCTCCTCTACCTCTACCTCTACCAAATCCAGTTGCTCCCTCCTCTGTCATGGTAGTTTCCCTGGAGACTTCAGAGTCTTCTGGTTCTTCTACTAAGGGTGAATGAGAAGGAATTTCTCCCTCTTCTTCTTCAGATGATTCTACTTCTTCAATTACAATTTGTCTCTCTGTAGAAGGAAGGAAAGGATCTCTTTCTAGTTCAGATTCGATGGAAGGTGTGGGAGAGTCGACTCCTGCCTCTTGAATTCCAGGAATCCTAGGGCTAGGAGTGTAAGTTGGAGATGATGGAGGTGTCTCTTGTCTATTCCTTGAAGTAGATGGAGTTGTAAAAATCGAACTCTTTGCTCTAGCTAAAAACCTTCCCCTAGAATCTCTTGCTCTATGCATGTCATTTTTTTTATTTTTCTTTAAGTCGGGCTAATAATTCTCTTTCTGATCTTCCAGGTCACTCTAGGTGCAAGAAGAGAGCATACTCAAGAAACTATTAAACCAATAACTTTCTCTTTTCTGATCCTCCAGATCACACTAAGTGCAAGAGGAGAGCATACTTTGAGAGGTTATCAATTTTCCTTCCTTGAAATTTTCTTGTTTTTTTTTTTAGAAATTGGCTACCTAATTTCACTTCCCCGACAATGGCGCCAAAATGTTTGGTCAATTTAGTGAGGTCTAAATTGCTACTTTAAAATGTCAACCCGGGGTTCGTAAACTGACGAAGTGAAGTGTACTATATGTACTAGATAACCATTTCCTTAGTCTTTTGTCGTTTTTAGTTTTTTAAGTTTGTTTTTGGATTTATCTTTCCCTAATGTGAGATGATGAAAAGGTGATCAAGCAAGTGAAATATGGATGATTATGGTGATCTCTAAGTGGTTTTTCAAAACTTAAAAGAAAGAAATCTTTAAAATAACTGCAATGAAATCAATTCTTAAAAAGAAATAAAGACATCAAACAATGAACTAATGACATCGGCCCAGTATCTTTGTTGCTGAATGAAAATGAAAGTGAAATCTACACTAAATTCAATTAAAAGTAAGAACAACTAATCCACACTATTTCAACTCTTCAACTCAATCTTCCTTGTGAAAAGATATCATGAAATGTTAAGCAATGTGAAATCTAAAAGAAGTTAAACTGCATAAAAGAAACTAATCACACTACTTTAACTCTCTTGACCTTTTGCCTTTCAGCTTAATTTACCCTGTGAGAAACAATCATGAACAAGTCAAGCAATGTGAGATCTAAAGCAAACTAAATCAAGCTATAATGAGTGATATTCTGGTTCCTAATAAAGTTATTTGATTATAGAAAGAAACCGTTAACAGATGAATAGCATGATATCTAAGAGCAGAAAATAAATGTACAACTTAAGGAAATGACAGTACTGGAAATCAAACTTCAGAAAACAAGAGTCAGCGACAAAGACAAGATGATCTCGTATGCCAATAGTTATAAAAAGAAAAGGTGAAAAATTGCCCCAGGCTGCCTAAGAAAACCTGCAGAAAACACTGATCAGTTGTAACCATAAAAGAGCAGCAATGAAAATGTAAATCAACAGAAATCAAAAAGCTTTGTTATGTACAGCTAATATACATGATGAAATAAAACGTAGCATTTAAATGACAACTGTACAGCTAATATACATGAACGGGAAAAAAAGTAATTCAAGAGTTAAAGGACAACTGTACAAGGCTTTAGTGAGCAGGGGCCCTCTGCCACTTCAGCTGATTCAACGAACAGCTACAAGCTTAAGTTTAAACCAGTCTTCTCATATATTAAACAGCAACGTAAAAGTGCAGTGGGGAAATACAACAACTTCGAATTACATTACCAGAGATTAACTTTTACAGCGTTCATGGACGCGTTATTTATAAGGAAAGAAAGCTAAACAAATTAACTAAATCTATGCTATTAACCACGCTGCCAGAGACACGTAAATCCTCTTCAGCCCGGATCTAGGTAACTGTCATCATGTTTATTAAATCTGAGAGGTATGGCTGTTGGATTCACGCTACCAGGATGTCTTCGTGGCTAAGGACTGTGCCACGTAGCTTCATGTGCTCAAAAACAGAGCTACGCAGAGCCGTGCCACCGTTGAACACTTCCGTTGACTATCCTTTGCCCCTTGTTTGACCGCGGGCTTTTATGGGCGTGCTGGATGATCTGGAGGGACATGTTCCATGTCCTTGACTCTTGTAACTTGCCCATGTGGCTCGTTTCTTCAGAGGACACCTGTAGCATGGTGTTTGACAAAACGGCTGCGGAATCCTGTGCTGGCTGCAGAAACCTGGGTCGGCTGCGGAAACCTGTGTCGGCTGCGGAAACTGAGAAGCTTCCGCAGCTGTCTGAACAAAATTCTAAACCAAACAACAGTCATCAGCGTAGTTAGAAAACCATGTCAAAAGCTCTTTTTTTAAACTAAAATACAATGATTTAATCAACTTGGTGGATGAAATAAGTGGAAAAGGAAGGCTGAGAGGGTGTATATGAAGGTGCAGGTTTGAGGCTCAACAGTAGTTACGGGTTTACAGTCCACCATACCGAATCTTTCAAGTATCTTCACCACATATTTTCCTTGAGATAGGAAAACTTCCCCTAGCTTCTGCCAAACTTCAAGTCCTGGTAAATAGTGCATCAGTCCTGGGTCCTTCATTTCAAATTTAGAAGCCAACTCCCTCTTACATTTGTGAATGAGAGGGTCTGCACCAGTTAGAAAGAGGTCATCCACATACAGCACTAGTATGAGAGGTTTGTCATCTTCAACCTTAGAGTAAAGGTTAGGATCGGCTTCACTCCTAGTGAATCCCAGCTTCATCAAGTAGCTATCGATCCTCTCATACTATGCTCGGGGTGCTTGCTTCAACCCTTACAGATCCTTCTTCAACCTACATACATGAGATTTTCGATCATAAATCTCAAATCCTTCGGGTTTCTCAACGTAGACCTCTTCTTTGATCGAACCATGTAAGAATGTGGTCTTAACATCCATCTGATGTAGTTTCCATTCTTGTGAAGCCACAAGGGCTATGATCGAGCAGATGGTGGTATATCTGGCAACAGGTGCAAATATCTTGTCATACTCTTTTTCTTTCGGTTCCCTGGTGTCAGCTTCTTGAGAGCTCCTCACTGTAGGAAGATTGTTCACCTTGCTGAGAGCCATATCTTCATCAAAGGTGACATCATGACTAATCATGACTTCCCTTTGACTGACTACATAGATTCTATAGCCCTTAGTATTTTCACCATAGCCCACGAAGATTCCTTTCTTTCCAGATGCACCCAATTTATTCCTTTTCTCTTTTGGCACATGAAAATATACAGGGCTTCCAAAAATTCTAAAATGAGATATGTCAGGTTTCTTACCGGTGAACATTTCTTCAGGAGTCTTGGAACCCAATGCTTGATAAGGGCATTGGTTTTGTACATATACGGCGGTGTTTGCAGCTTCGTCCCATAGAAACTTTGGAAGTCTTTGATCATGGAGCATGGCATGGACAGCTTCCACAATCGTACGATTCTTCCTTTCTGCCACACCATTCTGTTCAGGAGTATATGGTGTAGTAGTCTCCCTCTTAATGCCAGCCTCTTTACAAAAGTCATGAAACTCGTTAGATTCATATTCAGTCCCATTATCAGTCCTTAAGATCTTGATCTTCTTTTCAGTTTGATTCTTGATCAAGGCTTTGAAGTGTCGAAACCAAGAGAACACTTCATCCTTCTTTTTCAAGAAGTATATCCAAGTATTTCGAGAATATTCATCTATAAAAGTAAAGTAATATGAATATCCTCCCAAGGAGTTCACAGGCATCATACCAGATATGTCTCAGTGAACCAACTATAATATATCGGAGGTCTTGCTTTGGCTTGAAGGGAATGGTCCCCTTTTGAGCTTTCATTCGTCACATCCCAGACATACACCTTCTTTCTCTACTCGGAACTCAGGCATCCTAGTGACCATTTGTCTTACATTAGGTAGAACTTTATAATGAATGTGGACAAACCTTCGATGCCAAAGTTCGGACTGAAGAGATGTGTCACAAGACATGACACCTAGCGGACTTCCACCGACCTGATATAATGAATCAACTCGAAACCCAAGAGTAAAGGAATATTTGATAATGTTTTTCCATACACGTACCTTGCCATTGCTGAAGGTCACCCTGTAGCCTTTGTCTTCCATTGCCGAGATGGACACCAGGTTATTTTTGAGGTCAGGTACATATAATACATCTTGGAATTTCTAGCCTTCTTGAATGGAGGCCACCAAGCGCTTGTGGATAGAGTCCTAAATGATCTTCTTTGTTTTGACTTCACCGGTTTTCCATTTGTTCCTGGCAGCATCGGGTGCATTTGATGGAGGCTCAACAATATCGCCTCTCACATGGTCCAACACTCCTTGATATTCTAAGGTTAGATCGAGAGACATATTCCATCTGTGATAGTTAGACTTTTCACGAAGCTTGTTTGAGGACCCCATATTTATTTTAGGATATCCTTGCCAATCTTCTCTTAGGTGATTGCTCTTGCTCTTGCTCGGGCTTTGTCTTCACCTCAGCTCTGATACCATGTTAATTTATGGTATGTTCTATGCTTAGATCAGTTTACTTCCTTTTATTATTATTATCCACATATTAGCAATCACACGTACAGTAATTAAAGTGCAGATAGAACATTTCATGATCGACAGAAAACAAGCCAAGACACGAGACACCAGATGTGGCGCTAGCTAGGGACAAACCGCAATATGGGGAAACCCCTTGATTAAATCTTCTTTTATCTTCAATAATTTAGCAGAGAGAAATAGTACAAAAATCTGATTTATATTAGCAGCAGCAAACCCTAGATCAGTGACATCAACATTAGCGGCATTAGCATCACCAGCATCAGTATCATCGGCATCACCGACATCATTGGCATCACCAGTATCAACATCATTGGCATTACCGAAATCATCGGCATCACAGGCATCAATATCATCGGCATCATTGGCATCAGCATCATTGGCATCACCGGCATCACCAGCATCACCAGCATCATTGGCATCACCAACATCATCGGCATCATCGGCATCATTGGCATCACCGGCATCACCAGCATCATCGGCATCACTGGCATCATTGGCATCACCGACATCAGCATCATCGGCATCACTGGCATCATTGGCATCACCAACATCACTGGCATCATCGGCATCACCAGCGTAATCGGCATCATCGACATCATTGGCATCTCTGGATTTCCAAGGAGAGTCAACTTCACATATTGCACAGTTCTAAGAGAGAGTCTAATGGTCAATGCTGGTCAAACTTCTGATCTGCAGTTGCAGCCCTAAATTCTACATGCTTCCTTCCACAAGTGTGAGAGAAGAGTCCCTTTCTGCATAGTAGGAAAAGAGCCTCTTTTCTGCGCAGGAGAGAGAGAGAGAGAGAGAGAGAGAGAGAGAGAGAGAGAGAGATGTAATGAGATGTGTGTGTACAAATGAGGAAAATACCTCATGTATTTATATACAAATGTTGATGATGAATAGATGCATCTATTGGGCTTCTGAGCCTACATGAGTTGCTGGTCAGCTTGATAATTATTCCATAATCAAAATAAATTCATATCTCCATAAATACTTATCAGAATCAGATGATATTTAGATCAATCCTACACCTCTCGACGAGAGGAATCTAGGAAAAATATTATCAGCCATGAATAAAGTGAGCCACATGGAGTTTGGCCCTAGTTTCCAATTTTAACACAGACAAATCTCATTCTTAATTAGTTTGAATTCACTGGATAGAGTTAACTTATCAAAACAATCACAGTATTCTCAATGTATAGATAATCTGTGTCACTCATTAGGTGATCATATGGAATTTCTCAACTAATTACAACTCAATGTGATAGCAAGCATGCTCTGTTCTGAAATCAAAACAAGGTTCACACAAAATTCAACTGTGAATTATGGAAACGAATGAATGAAAGAACATTAATGCATCTACACTCTTTTAAACAATCAAATGAATGCAATTCACATACATTCAAACCAAACCAATTCATAATGCAAGTAAAACTAATCGTGACTAGTCACACAGTGGTTCTATCTACAATATACAAGGAAACCCATATGGGTGGGCCCTAGCCACACCTAGGAGCTAGATAAACTTACAGTAAAGAAGAAATCTCAAACGCAATCAGTCGACTATCCTCAGCAATCCATCAATGCTTACTTTGAAACTTAGAGCAAAACCATTTTGATATTATTAAAGATGAGTTATATAATTCACAACAAAGCACTTCACAGTTTTTAACACTCACTTGGCATATTACATCTCGTGCCTTTTATAGGCATTTAATTACAGTTAAACGTTGAACTAAAAATGGTAATTTATAACAGTCTAACAAGTCGAATCCTCTAGAGAAAATAGGTTCGAACAGCTACCCCGAATTGGTCCAACAACTTGTAACCAATTCCCAAACTTGGTGTATGCCACAACCAGAGAAAAGAGAACGAAGATCTTGGGATCAAATGTGTTCATTGCAAGGCTGGTGACATCTCATCATCCAGAAGTGCACAACTTCTTATCCATTGCACTGTTTGAGTACCGAATCCGAATATAACTTTTGAGTATAGTAGTAAGGAGCCAAGGTACACCAGCTGCTTCTTTCCATTATCCTCCTGCACATCTTGCTGAGAAGTCTACACTTGATCATAATAATTAGTTAGTTTTAGGAATCAGCTACCTATATCTGCTTAAATCCACTAACAAATAGCCAAATGTAACCATAAAAAGATTTACCTCAAATAGGGATTGGGATCATGATAGGGTAGAAAAATAGCAAGGAAATAGGTTCCATAATGTCAAAAAGAGGTCAAAATGGGGATTGAAGATGATATAAATAGGAACAAAACATAGGATCAACATCCTCCCATGCCGATCTTGATGCATGCCCTCATGCATCCAACAAAAAGGAGACTGCATTCAACTGAAGAAGATTGTGGTTAGAGACCAACAGTCTTGATTAAAACCTCGATCCCTTGTTGGATAGGTGGCAAACACTTTTGAAATTGCAGTGCTAATCTCTTTGCATTCAATCGTCTGACAAGCTTGTTTCAGGCTTCTTTCCATCTCAGAAGGTGCTTATTTTTCCTTGTCAAGGCATCATTCTGGGCATACAGTTTCATATTAGAGTCCCTGACTTGTTGATTTACATCTTTTACAAAATGAAATAAAACCTTGTATTTATTTGCTTGCTCTCTAAGCTTGGTGATTGTCTTCCGTAGCTTGATAAGCCTGATCTTCAAATTTTCTTCAGCATCTAGTGTGGGGGCTTTAGTCGGGGTTGTTGATTGCTGCGAGGTACTTCCTCCCGACAATTTTCCTCTCAGTTTCTTAGATGACTGATGCGAAATAGCCTGTGTAGTGTCTTTGCTTGTTGTCGGTCCAGTGGGAGACAAAGCCTCCAGATCCTGGGAAATATCCTCAGGGATTTTAAGCTTAGTCGTAGCAGTGGCTCTTCCTCAAGGGGCATTTTTTATTGTAGAGGATCATCATCACGGGAAGATGAAATAGGAATATGTGCACCTTCAACATTGGTCTACAAGGTAGGAGCCATATTGCGGGTCCGACGGTGGCCTTGAATAGGGGACGTCGGTGTTTAGCCTTAGGGGTGGTGCTTCCGAGTTTGAAGGAGGGTTCTACTAGAGATTCCAGAGTGTTGCTCTCTGCCATGGGACTTAGTTCCAGCTGGGTGGGTTTTTCCTGATCATGTTTCCTTTTTCGCTGTGAGCCCAACGGGATTTCCACCGAACCCTTCCTTATGCCATCTTTTAAACTATCTACAACTGTATGAGGGGGTTCGGAACCAGGAGTAGGGGAATGGGTAGGTGTGGACTCAGACTTAGATGGGGGCATTGTGTCGTCGATTTTTAGGGAGCGTCCCACTACGCGTTGCCTACCCTTGATTTGTGTCTCCTGTCCAAGGAATGCCTCAATGAGGAAGTCCTCCCACGACTGCTTCCATTTCTTAAGCTCGAGCACCAGTAAAATTTTAATTAAACTATGATGATACAATGCAGTTTTGGGCTTCTTGCCATGAGACTGTACACCCTTTTCCATTTTATGCAAGCTTAATCTTAGGAAATAAGGAATGTTTAGTGGCCTATCTTCAACAAAATGAACCATGAGCCTGATATGATAAAGGAATAGAACAACAAACCTTCCCTCATAGGTCACAAAGCATTGTAACATTGTCAAGAGTGGATGCCATTGGTCCTCTATGCAGTTACGAAGCACTCCCTTCGCCCAACTAATTAACCTGTAGGCTAGTTTTAGGAACATGGTGCAATTCGGTATGTCTAACTGGCCGCCCTTGAAAAATTTCTCACCAACAGCTGGTAGCCCAATAGCCCGACTCACTGATTCTTCTGTGACGCTGAAGTTGAGGTCACTGACTTGGGCATGCTCACCATTAAAACTTCGAGCGAATTCCATTGCGACTTGATCGTTATAGCCCTGAAACTTTCGTAAAAAGACCATCCATCCTTTCTCTTCTAGAATTCCATTACATTTTTCATATCCTGTTCTACGCAGAAATTGAACAAAAGTGGGCTCATGTCTGTCTGCTCCCATGGTGCTTGCGTTTTGTTGAAATTCCCCTTTTTTTTCAATTGACTGTGTTGTTGGTCCCTTATTATCCCTCCACCCATGCTCACAATCGATCTCTATTTTAATGGCAGATGAATGACCATCACAATGATGGATCAGATACAAGGGATTGATTTCCATGATGGTGATAATCCCATCTTTGACTAGTTTAGAGCATGGGCAATTGGTTGCAGTGTGCAATCCATGGATGGAGTGTGTGAGCATTTTGGCTATGAGATGGTGCGTCTTTACCATGATGACAAAGGGTGTCATAAACTGATGGTCAAGCGGGCGAGCAGTCATCATAGCAAGAATAGATCATGGCGGTGGCGATGGTGTCATATTAGCATGCTGGAGGATAAGTGTTTACGAGATCGAGGATAGGCAAGTGAGGTCATAGGATGTATGATCATGGTGATCACAGGATAGATTAAGAGGCATCCTTCAATGATTAACATTTTAACTACTTGTCAGTTAAACTTAAGCAAAATACAAGTGTGTACCTTTACCACTTAAATGATTTGTGTCGAGTGTGCATTTGATGTGCTGAAGCCACGCCTTCTGTAATGATGTGCTCGCTGCCTTGTTTCTGGAGAATTTCCATACTGTGCCTTTGGCGAGTTGGGTATTGATGCCATAAACCTATACTTAACTCAGAGTGAGCTAGTAGCTCTGATCGTTTCTTGTCTGCTTATGAAGACATGCCCTGACTCATCAAAGCATGTTAACAAAAACAAGATGATTATGTTTATGATACAAAAAATTTCTTGCGCATATTGTGACAGCACTGTGTGATTATAGGCCTCAATTTTTAGGCAAGATCTCAGGACCCTCGTATGCAATATGAGTTGCATTCTGGACAGATCATAGCACATAAACATTTAACAGAAAATGACACATCATATTTCAATTAAAACATGAAACATAGGTATCTTAAACAGTATGTGGAATCAAATTTTGAGATCCTCATGAAAGAACAACTAAAGCTAGAGTATAAGATATCAGTTGTCTGTACTGATTTCAGAACCTTCAAATTGAATGTCAGGCTGCTCAATTATTTTAGAAAAGGAGACTGCTTATCAATCCATGGATTGTAACCAGGCCTAGAATGATAGTTGCCTGGGGCATTTCTTCTTTTGGGAGCTGGAAATGGCCAGAAGAGAGCTCCAAGGGGGTTTCTTTTCCATAGTCATTTCCTTGAGCCCGGAAAAGAACAATTCTATGCTCAAGGAATCCCTAGACTAATACTGGTCCATTTCATTTATGAGCCTGGATCAGTCAATGCTCAGGAGCTTCATATTTAGAGAGTCTGAAGGCTTCCAAAGGAGACTCTGCCAATTCCTTTTCCATAGATTATCCACCAGATCTAGATAAAGGAATAAAATTCCTTCTGATGGATTCCTCCTTTATTCTACATGGGCTGTGGGGAGGACCTCCTGTAGATATAAAAAGTGACAGCCCACTGGTTTATATATATATATATATATATATATATATATATATATATATATATATATATATATATATATATATATATACATATGTAAATAAAAATAAAACTAATCAACTGAACCAGCAAGGGGCTGATTATTGACATGAATCAGCTCCAATCCTGGATCCTCTTGAACTTCCTGCAAAAACTGATCACGTGAAAGTGGTTTATGATAAAATTTAAGCTGATGGCCATTTACTACAAAATAAATCTTATCATCATCGATAGTACAAATACGAACTGAACCGTTATTAAAGACTTCAGTTACCTCATATGGTCCCAACCATCTAGTGAAAAATTTACCTTTGAAATGCTTAAACTTACTATCGTATAACAAGGCCCAGTCACCTAGATGGAAGATTTTCTTCTTAATAAATTTGTCGTGCCATCGGGCTCTTTGGTCCTATACTAATGTAGTTTTGTGGTAGGCATCTTATCGGATCTCATCAAGCTCGTTCAATTGCATCAATCTCTGTTCTTGAGCCTCATTTAAATTCATGCCCAACTGAGCAGTAGTTCTAAATGTTTTTACCTGGAATTCGATGGGCAAGAGCACTTGTTTACCATAAACTAATTCGTAAGGTGTGTGTCTGGTCACATTCCTCCAAGTGATCCGGTAAGCCCAAAGTGCTTTTGGTAACTTTTCTGCCCAATCTTTGTGATGCAGTTGAATTGTTTTCATAAGGATAGATTCCAACACTTTGTTCGTGGACTCCACTTGCCCATTAGCCTGGGGGTGGTAGGGGGTCGATTTATGGTGCTTAACTTGATATTGCTCTGTGAGTGCCTTGACCAACTTTGATGTAAATTGGGTTCCTTGATCAGTGACAATTTCACGAGGCACCCCAAATCTTGTAAAGATGTCTTCGAACAAAAACTCTACTACTGCCTTCTCAGTGGCAGCATACAATGCTTTGGCCTCCACCCACTTGGTGACATAATCAGTGCATACCAAAATATATTTCTTCTTGTTTGACATTGGGGAGATGGGCCCTACGAAGTCCAATGCCCACTTCTCAAAAGGTTTAATAGCAATTTGTGGTTGAAGAGGCATTTCATCGGAGGCAACTGGTCTCCCCATTCTTTGGCAAGCGTCACAACTCAAAACAAACTTCTTGGCATCTTTGAATAAGGTCAGCCAATAGTATCCAGTATGGAGAACTTTATATGCCATTCTTTTGTCGGTGAAATGGCCACCACAAGGCTCGTTGTGACTGGCACTTAATATATCGTGCATTTCATCTTCCTACACACACCGCCTCATAATCAAGTCTGGCCCTGTATAAAATAGATCTCCCTCGATCCAGGAGTAACTAGCACTGCGCTGCACTATATTGTGCCTCTCTCGGGCCGATAGGTTTTGAGGTAGTTTTCCTAATACCAGATAATTGGCGACATCAACGAACCAAGGAGTAATAGTAGAAATGGCAAATAGAGCTTCATCTGGGAATTCGTCGAGCATTGGCGTTGGCATGCTTCCTTGCGTAAGATTCAAATGAGATAAAAAATCAGCTACCAAGTTGTCTCTCCAGGCCTATCAATTATAGTTATATTGAATTCTTGTAGAAGCAATAACCATCTACTTATCCTATCGTTAGTAACAGGTTTATTCTTAAAAAATATATCAGCAAAATGGTCGGTATGGACAAATGTCTCATATTCGATAATATAATGTCTAAACTTTCCGATAGCATGCACAACTACTAACAGTTCTTTTTCAGTAACCATATAATTTAATTCAGCAGGAGAGAGATTTTTGCTAACAAAGTAAATGGCATAGGGAAAGTTATCTTCCCTTTGTCCCAAAACTGCTCCCAGTGTAGTGTCTGAAGCATCTATACAAATGTGAAAAGGTAAGGACCAATTTGGTCCTCTTAGCACTGGAGCGATAGATAATCTCTCCTTTAGTACCTAAAAAGCCTGTTGATAGTCAACACTCCATATAAAGTTAGCATCTTTAGTTAACAACTTGAATAATGGTGTTGCAATTCTAGTGAAATTCTCAATAAATCATTGATAATATCCTGCATGCCCTAAAAACTTCTTACCTCTTTTTGTGAGCTCGGAATAGCGATATGCGCAATTACCTCAATTTTTTCTAGGTCAGCTTGAATCCCTTCAATTAACACATGATGGCCTAGAACAATTCCCTTAGTTTGCATCATTCTACATTTATCACTACTAAGGGCTAGATTGGCTTCTTGACAACAAATTAATACCTTTTCTAGATTCTCCAAAGCTTGTAGAAAGTCATCCCCATGGACTGTGAATTCATCCATATAGACTTCCACACGGTCATGGATCAGATCAGAGAAAATGTCAAGCACAGCTCTTTGGAAGGTGGTGAGGGTGTTACAAAGACCAAAAGGAAGGACTTTATATGCATAACTACCCCATGGGCGTGTGAAAGTAGTCTTTTCTTGGTCTTCTTTGGCTATCTGAATTTAATTGTACCCGCTATAACCATCTAGAAAAGAAAAATATTTCTTACCTGAAAGCGTGTCGAGAACTTGATCAATGAAAGGTAATGGAAAATAATTGCGCAATGTGGCCTTGTTTAATTCTCTGTAGTCGACGCAGATCTGCCACTTGTCGTTCTTCTTTGGAACTACTACCAAAGGTGATACCAACTTACTATCAGAAATGGGGTAAATGAAATTTGCGGCCAAAAGTTTCTGAATCTCCTCTTTAACAATGTCTTTTAATGTTGGGTTCATACGCCTTTGTGGTTGCTGAACAGGTCTCATTTCTTCATTCGTGTAGATATGATGGATGCAAGTGTCTGGATGTATACCTCTCATATCCAAGTAATCCCATGCAAATGCTCCTATTTGTTCATGAACCATACTCATCAACTGTTGCTTTTGTTCTGTAGTCAATCCTATACCAATGTGTAAAATTTTCCCTTCAAATATTTCCACAGGTTCTGTGGTGAGCTCATGGCTTTCCTCCATTGCTGCAAATGAGGCAAAGATAGCCGGGTGGCAGGTTTCCTGAAACTCATCACTAAACACATGTTGATAACCATTAAAAGAGATAGGATAATTGATACAAGAGCTATCTGCTAAAAACTGCTGCAAAACATGCTCATCAGAATGCTCCTGGAGACCTCTAGATTGATCTAATGTTAACAAGGGGAACATGCAATCTTCGTCTCCATATGGGTTTTCGAGCCATAATGGTACTTCAGTAGTTGTCTAAGTAGGTGGAAAGATGGACAAGGTTTGATTGTGAGAACCATTTGAAATAATCGTTTCCTTATTCCTGCATCCAATGACAGCATCAGTTGTTGCCAGCCATGGCCTTCCCATGACCACAAGGTGTCCAGGTCTGGAGGTTTTGGGAGAAATGACTACAAAATCTATAGGGTATTACCAAGAGGCAATAGTGACTACTATGTCTTCCAAGGATCTTATTGGTCTGATAACAAATTTATCTGCCATTTATAAGAGGATAGGGGTGGTTTTCAGTCCAGGTAGTTGTAGTGACATCATTGTTTCATAAGTAATTGCATTTATGGCCACCCCTAAATCTACCAGAGTGTTAGGCAGAAGTACTCCATTTATTTCAATAGTGACAATGGGATTCTCAAGGTCATTGTATTTGGAAGGCATGTCATAGATCATTGTGGACATTTGGCTCATGATTTTGACATTTTGGTTCTTATTCCCCTTTCTTCCCAACTTCTTTATGCAGATGTCCTTGACAATTTTAGTGTATATGGGAATGTCTCTAATTGCCTGTAAAAGTGGGATTTTAATACATACATTCCTAAGTTCATTTTCTAGGTCATATTCAAGCGGGACTTCCTCTTTCTTTACTATCAGTCTTTCTAGGTATGGTGGTTTAGGTGATTCTTCTTCTTTCTGTTGTTGTTTTTTGTTTGGTGAATGATTTTTGAATGACATGGAGGGTAGCTCTTCCTAGATGGTGACGGCTAATTTTCCTTTGTTAATTGTCCTTCCTGATTGTAATTGAATTTCGTTTACAGGAATGGCTGTGATCATGTATGTAAGAAAGGTTTGAATGTCTATGTTTTGCATGGGTTGAGGTAACCTATTGTGATTACAGTTAGGTACGGGCTGTGTAGGCAGCAGTGTTGGTCGAGGTGGGTTTATGGTGGCTATTTCCTGTGAAGATGAGGTGTTAGTAGGTGCAAGTAACAATTGATGTAAATGAAGTGGTGGTAGCATAAGTTGTTGATACATATTAGGGTTATACGCTTGCTGATAGGTTTGTGTGGCTGGATTATATGAAGTACTTGGCATGTTTGGATAGGGCGCATAGAAATGAGGTGGAGGTTGATAGTTGTTGGCATAAGGGTTTGACCTCCAATTCTGGCCCCAGACTATATTTTGCGATTGCTGAGCAACCCGAGGAGTGTAGGATGAGGGAAAGGTCCATGGCTGAGTCTGGCTATAACCTTGAAGATTTGGATCTGGGAACACATTCTGAATTTGGCCTCTCCAGGTGGGTCTCTTGGTTGCTTGTGATTGGTCAATAGTTTTAGCATTCCCCTTGTAGATGGCTTGTAAGCCAGGAAGTGATGGGCACTTCTCGATCAGGTGTTCTAAGGTACAGATTCCACAGCCCTCAATGGTGTTTACTGAACACTCCATTTCCGCATGTTTACGCCTACACTTGGAACAAAAGATAGCAATGGTTGCCTTCTCGGCTTCCTGCTTTTGTTTAATTTTCATGGTGTCGAGCTAGTCGTTGATTTTGTTTAGGATATTAGTTTTAAAATTTTCTAATAGGTTCCCTAGCTCAAGTCTTGTAACAGCATTAGTCGCAGTTTTATTTTGCACATAGTCTCTAGAATTGTCTCTAAGTTCCTAAATATTTTTACCTATTTTGACTTGGCTTCTGGAGTAAGTGCGGCACAACTCAATGACTTCATCAAATTTATTTTTATAAATGTCTCTGCCACTGAGCAGGTTTAATGTTTCAATACAATCGTCTCTCAGCCCTTTTAGGAAAACAGTTCTGATAATATTTTCATCTAGGTTGGACCCACGAGATTTGTGGAAATTGTATAGGAACCGTTCAAGATACTCTTCTATATTTTCATCTTCATTTTTCTGCATCCTAAGGATATCATTGATGTCCCTACTCTTACAAAAGTCTTGATATTTTTTAAGAAAAACTGATCTCATGTCATCCCATGTGTATATAGTGTGTTGCCCTAGACTCATGAACCACCTAAGGGCTGCATATTTTAATGTGGTGGGAAACAGTTTGAGTTTATGAGCATCATCGTAATAATTATAACTGCAACATAGAATATCGAATTAAAAAAGAAAGGCATCGGGGTCTTTAGATGATTTACCGTAGAACAATGGGAGAGATGCCATTGGAATTCTCTTCATTGTGATGTCACGTGTCACATCTAAGATAGGGAATCCGAAGGTGACTTCTTCCTTGCCTTGGTTTCTTCCTCCAAAGAGATTCCCATTGCGTCGAGGGCCTTCTCCCTCTTCTTGACGTTCTTCGTTGTGTCTGTCCTCTCCATCTAGGTGATCCATTTCTGCGACCGGCACCCGCTGAGGTTTGCTAATTATGGGGTGGCCCAAGGGTATTGGAACACGGTAGATGTTGGTTGATTTCTCGTCCACGAGGTTTTGTTGTTCTACTGGTTCCTCCACAGGGTTGTTGTAGACAATCTGTTGAATGATCCTTTCTCCTTGATCTAGGAATTCCTGGTCTGAAACCACGTTAGCATCAACACTTCCTCCTTCTTGTCTCAATCCTGCATATCGATTAGCAGCGGTGAGAATAGGTATATTAACTGATCCAAAAGTTGAAGGAAATTTAGAACTGGAAATAAATATACCCTTACTATCCCTAGGTCTACCTGCACTCCTACGCATAAAGATAAAGGAAATAAACAAATATTCAAGGATAAGCAGTGATCGGTCAGACTTTGGAGCAACCCCAACAAAAGTGGATGCATGGCTCTTCACTCACATCTTACCGTACTCTCTCCACCCTCTGACAGCCCTGCAAGACCCTGAAACTCAGATGATAATAATTACCTGAATAAGAAATGACAATCTCCCTGGCAACGGTGCCAAAATGTTGAGAGATTAAATTGTCAGATTAAATCCCTTAATATTAATTGTCAACCCGGGGTTCGTAAACATGAGTTTCCTTGTGCTTTCTTCGTTCAGGTTTAAATTAGAGTTTTAACACTTCCTGATAATGATTCGTGGAGTAATAAATGCACTAACATTTTCAAACAATTAGCTGTCAAAAGCAGACCCAACAATCAAATTCAATTTCAAAAGCCTTTACAAACCCTAGCATTCAAATCTGAACTCAACAAACGACTGAGCTATGAATCTCAAGAGATAAAATGGAATTCTTCTCACACCAAACTTTACTCAATCAAATCCCTAAATGTTGGTACTGGACATTCTATTTGTAATAATAGTTTATTCGTCACTCAGCAAGCAATCTATAATGATAATGATTCAATCCTTAATTAGACAAACAAACCTGTACTAAAACCATTCAATCCTTAAACAATCTACACAAACCACAATTCATTCCTGAAGAAACTAAGCAGTCTATAACAATTCAATTCTTATGAAAACAAGCAATCTATACTGATAGCAACTCAATCAAACAATCAATCTGTACCTAATGATTGGTTATCCTCTTAACAAATATTTGAAAGTTAAGTACTGATCTGAAGCAATCACTCTATTTTATTCTATCACTTACTAATTTATCGTTATACTTGCAATTAAGTAATCTACAGGTCTCAATTTGATGAAAACAACTCAAACACTCAGCCTATTCAACACCTAGCAGTTCAACTAAACAATTCCTAAGAAACTGTACTCTAAACTCTTCTGTAATCACACCAACCCTTACTGGTAAATGACCTTACTTGGAGCCAATGTACTGTTGCTTGAAATCTAATTGATATCTAACTCCTGAAAACTGGAATCAACCACCTCACAAAGAAAAGGAAATTGTTTATCTGGGAAAATAATGGAATTAAACTTCACACGAAACAGGGGAAAATCTTTTATCTCAATGAAATCAATCAATGCTCAAAACAGAGAAATCATGTATCTACTTTAATGAAATCACAGTTATCGACTAGTCATAGAAAGCACTCATGGGTATGCTATGTTCAATCCACTTGATCCACTCCACAATCCAAGAGTCTATTCATCAAATGAAATAGAGCTAATTGGTAATAAACCATCCAATATTCATGAAAGTGATCTTCAATCTAAACAACTTGAAACTAGACCGAAAATTATCAATGAGAGTTCTGTTATGGGGAATTGCCTGTAAAATAATTTAAATAAAAAAGTCAATCCGTTCCAGTTCCTGAGGGAATGCAGAGCAGTTTGATAGCTAGACAAATCTCATTCTTAATTAGTTCAAATTCATCGAATAGAGTTAACTTATCAAAACAATCATAGTATTCTAAATGTATAGATAATCTGTTTCACTCATTAGGTGATCATATGGAATTTCTCGGCTGATTACAACTCAATGTGATAGCAAGCATGCTCTGTTCTGAAATCAAAACAAGGTTCATACAAAATTCAACTATGAATTATGGAAACGAATGAATGAAAGAACATTAATGCATCTACACTCTTTTAAACAATCAAATGAATGCAATTCACATACAGTCAAGCCAAACCAATTCGTAATGCAAGTAAAACTAATTGTGACTAGTCACACAATGGTTCTATCTGCAATATACAAGCAAACCCAGATGGGTGGGCCCTGGCCACACCTAGGAGCTAGATAAACTTACAGTAAAGAAGAAATCTCAAACGCAATCAATTGACTATCCTCAACAATCCATCAACGCTTACTCTCAAACTCGGAGCAAAACCATTTCGATATTATTAAAGATGAGTTATATAATTCACGGCAAAGTACTTCATTTTTTTTAACACTAACTTGACATATTACATCCCCTGCCTTTTATAGGCATTTAATTACAATTAAACGTTGAACTAAAAATGGTAATTTATAACAGTCTAACAAGTCGACTCCTCCAGAGAAAATAGGTTCAAACGGCTACCCCGAATTGGTCCAACAACTTGTAACCAATTCCCAAACTTGGTGTATGCCGCAACCAGAGAAAAGAGAATGAAGATCTTGGGATCAAATGCGTTCATTGCAAGGCTGGTGACATCTCATCATCCAGAAGCACATGACTTCTTATCCATTGCACTGTTTGAGTACCGAATCCGAATATAACTTTTGAGTATAGTAGTAAGGAGCCAAGGTACACTAGTTGCTTCTTTCCATTGTCCTCTTGTACATCTTGCTGAGAAGTCTACACTTGACCATAATAATTAGTTAGTTTTAGGAATCAGATACCTATATCTGCTTAACTCCACTAACAAATAGCCAAAAGTATCCATAAAAAGATTTACCTCAAATAGGGATTGGGATCATGATAGGGTAGCAAAATAGCAAGGAAATAGGTTCCATAATTTGAAAAAGAGGTCAAAATGGGGATTGAAGATGATATTAATAGGAACAAAATAGAGGATCAACAGTCACAAAGCCACTAGAAAAATAAAATGAATACAAGTCTAAAATTTATGCAAATATTCTTAAAGGCTCCATAAATAATCATTAAGGGAATTTTGAGGTCTAAAATGGACCTCCTAAAGAAATTATAAAATAATAGTGGAAATAATAAAATAAAATTACATTACATCATCAAATTTTAGAGGGAAAAAAGAAAAAATTAATTTTTCAACTCGTATTTTCAACTTAAATCCTTATGGGTTTACTCAAATTTATAGAGGAAACACTTGTTGGATGGATAATTTGATTCCTCATGCAAGGAGTACCCATGTTGCATGCTTTCTATGGACCCTTTTACACAAAAAATGAGAAATACTTGAAAGATGTGATAACAATCACGCTTTTTGATGTATTTCGTATTTTTTGTGTAGCGGGGTCCATCAAAAGTATGCAACATGGGTACTCCTTGGATGAGGAATTAAATTTTGCATATAATGAGTATTCCTACTAGAAATTTGAGTAAAACCTTAGGGAGATAACTTTAAAATACGAGTTCAAAAAATTGTTTTATTGTTTTATTGTTTATTATTTTTTAATATTTTTACTTTTTTACTCCAAAAATGGTGAATCATCCCCCAAGGTTGACATCATCATCTTGAACACTATTAGTTTTTTATAAAGTTTATTTTGGTTGTACATTTTTCTTAGGAGGTCCATTTTAGACCTCAAAATTACCCTAATGAAAAAAAACTATAGGAAAGGTAATAAGGACCAACAAAGCCTTGGTTTTCCTCATAGGAACAATAATAATGAGTTCAAAAGAGATATTCCACCAAGAAGGCCTTTTACAAATCATTACCAAAATATCTTCCTTGGTTATTTCTTTTCTTGCAATAATCTTGATTATAAAGCAATATATTGTAGAGCTTATGCAAGAAGTGATCATGTGGGATATAGAAATAGAGGATATTATAAGACATCAAAGAATGATTATGTGAGCAACAAAACCAAAATTTCTCATTGGTTTGTTGATAGAAACTACAATTCATTTTCTCTACTACGTACTTGTTTAGAATACCCAATGTTATAAAGTGAAAAAACTAGGGAACCAAGCACATAATTGCATAAGTGGCATAATAAATTTTCCTAAACAAAACAAGGAAGAATATGTTCTTACCAAGCATAGAGAAGAGTACACAAAGGTGTGGAAAAAGAAGCAAGAAGAACAAAAGAAGGAATATTATGGACTTGCACTATATAGTCAAAAGAAATGAAGCCAATGATACATTGTTAGTGAATGTTCAAAACACATGACAGGGGATCAGAGTAAATTGCTCACCCTGAGGGAAGAAAAAGGAGACAACATTACCTTTAGAGATAATACTTTTGCAATGATATTAGGAAAAGGGACAACTACTATTAATGTGGAAAGATTAAAACAAAGAATATCTTGTATGCTGAAGGGTTAAAACACAATCTTCTAACTGTCAGACAAATGTGTGATCAAGGTTACAAATTCACATTTCATCCTAAAGGATGTGAGATAAGGAAAGAAAGTTTTGGAAGATTAGTGGAAAATGTAAACATAACCTCGAGAAATGTATACATTGTCGATGAAGTCAAAGGAGAAAAATTTTGTATGGGTTCTGTAGATGAAAGTTGGCTATGTCATAGGAGGATGGTAAATATAAACTTTGAAAATATAGTAAAAAACATAAACACGCAACCAATAAGAGATATGCCAAGGATATGAAAACCTATAGATGATTTTTGCAAGCCATGTTAGTACATGAATCAGATGAGAGTTAGTTTCAAAAAGTTGTACTCAACATGAAATTCATTGGAACTTGTACATATAGACCTCTTTGGGGTAGAAAAAACATAAAATTTAAAATGTGAGAGTTATTTTATGTTATTTATTTATGATTACAAAGCTTAGAGGGAAATGGGAATATTTCTTTTAAATAAAAGTTTGAAGCATTTGAGAGGCTTAAAGCTTTCAAATCTCAATTGAAAATTAGACTTACTTAACATTAAAGTACTTAAGATCAGATAGAGGAGGTGAGTTTACCTATAATGAATTTGATGAATTCTATGAGATTCATGGAATCAAGGGACATGTTTCAGTAGTAAGAACTTCAAAACAAAATGGAGATGTAGAAAGGAAGAACTTAACTATACATGAAATGGATAGAACAATGTTGAATGAAGCCAAACTACTAGACACTTTTTGCATAAAAGTAGTCAACACAATATTATACATTTGGAATAGAGCACAAATTAGAGTGAACAACAATAAGACACCTTATGAATTATGTAAAGTTAAACCAACCATAGTTAAATAATTGAAAGTATTTAGGAGCAACTGTTATATAAAGATAAATGAAGATAATTAAGGCAAGTTTGATTCCATAATAGATGAGGATAACTTTATTGGTTATGCATTTGGAAGCAAGGTATATGAATTCTAAAACATAAGACTACACAAGGTTGTATAGAGTATTGATGTTATAGTGGATGAACCAATACCTAAAAAATTAAAGTCCCAAACAAATGAAAATCTGAAGGAGATAATCTAAATAGAATGAGAAATGGAAGAAGAAGAGGAAGAAAAAAAGAAATAACAAGAGGAAATTGAATGCAAATATCAACAAAAGCCTTCTAGATTTGTTAAAAATATCATCTAGAAAATCAGATTTTCGAGATATAGGTACATGAGTTCATACTAGAAAAGGATTGGTATCTACACCAAAACAAGTAAACATTTACTCAATAGAGCCCAAGAAATTTACATAATCCAGTGAAGACAAGCATTGAGATAATGCTTGGAATAAGAACTAAATTGGTTTGAGAGGAATGATACATGGGAACTTATGCCTGGAACAAAAGACAAGAATGTAATTGGAACCAAATGGGTTTTCAGAAATAAGTTGAATGAATATGGATAAGTAGTAATACATAAAGAAAGATTGGTCTATTATGGTTATGCCCAAGTTGATGGTATTGAATTTGAAGAAACCTTTTATCTTATTGCAAAATTGGAAGAAATCAAAATGTTTTTGGCATTTACATGTTTAATGAACTTCAAATTATATCAAATGGATGTCCACTCATCCTTTTTAAATGGAAATATGGAAGAAGAGGTATATATTAAATAGTGAGAAGGGCTTCAATCGTTAAAAATTGAAGATCATGTATGAAAACTAAAGAAATAACTCTATGGACTTCTAGATATTGGTATTCAAGAGTTGAAAAATATCTACAATAACAAGTTTTCAAAAGAGGAGTTGCAAACATCAATATTTACATCAAAACTGAAATTGAAAGCATGTTAATCATTATGGTTTATGTGGAGGATATCATTTTTGGAAGTAATTTTGATAGTATGAGACAAAAATTTGTAGAAGAAATGCAAAAATAATTTGAGATGTCCATGCTTGGAGAATTCTCATTATTTCTAGGTTAGAAAATTTCTCAATCCAACAAAGGCATATTCATTTCTTAGACCAAATACATGAAGGAGATGTTAAAGAAATTTGGAATGGAAAACTATTCTCATGTAAATACACCCATGATCATAGAATGTAAATTGAGAAAAGATTATGAATCCCATAATAAAATCAAATATTGTATAGGTTAGTGATTGGCAACCTACTATATGTGATAGTATCAAGTCCAAACATTATGCGGACATTAGGATTGGTTGCAAATTCCAATATGGATCAAAGGAGACACATATGCAAGAAGAAAAAAGAATATTAATATATATAAAGGGCGCATTCGACCTTGGACTTTGATATTCAAGAAGGAATTCACTCTAACAACATATACATATGAAAATTGGGCAGGAAGTATTGATAACAAGTAAAGTACAAGTGGAGGAGCATTATATCTATGAAAATGTCTAGTATCATGGTTGAGTATGAAGAACACTTAAACATTGTAGTAGTATCATGTTGCACACAAATTCTTTGGATGAGGAAGACATTGAAGGATATCAAGGTATAATATGATTAATCAATCTCAATCATTTGTGACAACACAAGTGCAATCAACATTTCAAATAGTCATATTATGCACTCAAAGACAAATGATATTTCCATCAAGTACCACTTCCTAAGAGAAAAACTACTAGGTAAAGTGTGAAACTGGAATACATTACTACCAAGGAACAAGTTGTAGATATTTTTACCAAACCTCTTCCCAGAGAAACATTCAAATATCTCAAAAAATAGTTGGGGGTGATATTCCTATCATATCATTAGTAAAGGGAATGGTAAGCCTAGGGGATCATCCATTTTCCATTGATTTCAAAGGGGGAGAAGTTACATATAGAGGACAAATTGTATACACAAGGAGAGTTGCAGACAAAAGGAGTACTATAGCATTGTTTTAGAATTGATAAAGGGTTTCCATAAACAACAAAGGGGGAGATTGTTGGAAATATTTTCTTCATTAATGTCAAAGTCAGGGGAGACTATAGATGTCAAAGATAAATATTGCAAGATGGATCTTGTTGGGAGTATTGTTTTTGGAATTTTGATGCCTAATTTTGATACCCTATATTTGAAGGAATTTGGATACCATGTTTTTATTATTTGTTATATTTTTTATTTTCAACATTTTTTTTAATTTAATTGTATTTTTTTAATATTTTTTATGATTTTATGTTTTTTATTTTTTATGATTTTGTTTTTATTTTCAAATTTTATTGTTTTTCTTAAATTGTATGTTTTTTTTCTAACTTTTTTTTTTGTTATTTTTACTTAAAATTTTATTTGAATCATTTTTTTGGAAAAAAAAAAATAAAAACTTTCAAATGTCATCATCTTTGGATACAAAATTCATAAAAATTACATAAAATTTGCTATTTTTTCAACTTTTTTTATTCAATTTTTTTATAAAATTTGTTTATTTAGCATGTCATTTTTAGCAAAAAGGTCCTGAAATACGTATTTTTTAATTATATCTATATGCAAGATGTGTATTTTTCTCAAGTGTTCAAAAGTATTATTTTTTAGTGACAATTATTTTATGTGTATTGAAGTTTTAATTAATAAAAATCATAACTTCAAAATATTAATGTTATTATTTTTTTCAAACTTTGCAAAAAATAAATAAAAAATTCATTATCAAAAAACATTGCAAAGAAAAACAAAAAACACATCTTTGGAAAACCCTTAAAAACAAACTTCTTAGGACGAAAAACAAGAAGATGAATAAGACAACTTGAAAAATCATTAAATAATCAACATTTAAAAAAAATATGTATATTTATGATAAGAAAATTTAGAATGCCAAAAATACGCCTTAAGAAAATGTTGATGTTTTTCAAAGTCCACATGAAAATCACCAACATTTAAAAAAAAATATCCACACTTAATACATTAGAAAATTTAAAGTGTCAAAAATAAGCTCTCTAAAAAAAGGAGTTGATGTTGCATCAACACTTTTCAAAATCAGCATGAAAATCACTAACATTTAAAAAAAAATGTTCATACTTGATACATAAGAAAATTTAAAGTGTCAAAAATATGCTCCAAAAAAAAGGTGTATTCTGAATCAACACTTTTCAAAATCAGGTGATTTTTTATTATCTAAAAAAAACAGGTACTCAGTATAGTTCTCATTTGATATATATATATTGAAGTGAGAAATGGTTTTTGAGTATTTGGTGAATATCCATGGTTAGAAATCTTGTTATATTGTAATTATTAAGTTGTTATATGCTTATTAATGAAATTTAAATATAGCTACAAAACTATTATTTTAATTTATATGGAAAAATGGATCCTAATATATAGTTACTGTTTATATCTTATATTTTAATGTGATAGAGGGTAGATATATCTCAAAAGTAATTATAATATTTTTCTTTCAGATTTAATTGTAAAAATGTTATAAAATTAAATTCAAATAAAATATTTATAAAATATTTTGATTGTGAAATGAAATGATTTTTTGGCATGTGGTATTGATTAGTTATAGTATTGGCTCATGGTATTGTAACAAAGTCTATTTACAAGTTAATAATATCTATGTAAAGTGGGTATGAATATCGATGGTTAAAAATATTGTTAATCATAAGTATTAAAGTTTTTATGTGCTTCTTAATTAGATTTAAATATGGCTACAGAATCATTATTTTGATTTATAAGGGAAAATGCATCTTGACTTATAGCTACTGTTGGGCCACTAAATTATCATTATTATTACCATTTCTTGACATCTATTTCATCCATTTTCATCATTCTTTTATCACATTATTCACCATAATTCATCATATTATTCTATCTCATAATTATTTATTCTCATGTGGATAAGTAATACGCGTTCTCCTTTATTTTTAATACATTAAAGATTATTATGCATTACTTTGCCAATGATAGTTTATTAATGGGTTTGTTATAACAATACTCATGATTTTAGCCTTCAAGGTCTCTCACAGATTGCAAATTTGATCTTCAGCTCATAATCAAATACAAGGAAAATTTTAAGGATGGAAATTTTTCTTGAAGGCTAATATTGACGAATCTCACTAATCCCTAATATGCAAACTAAAAAATGTTTAATGATATATTTGTAAAATTATTCAAATTTATAATGATTTTATATATAGTCTCTATATAATGTTGGCAATTTTTAAGGTAAAATAATTTTATATTCTAAAATTTGGACGAATCATCTTTTATAAAAATTGGAAATTGACGAATCTTTTTTGTGGAAAAATCATCGCAATTAGCCCACTGGGTGAATATTAGCCCCTCAAATTTTCCATGATTAAATATTCCATCTCAAAAATCCAATGGGATAAAAAGTAACAGTTGTTTGTTGAACGTTGTGGGCAAATGAAGATGAATCTTGAAAATCCATGACACGAGTTTTGTGTAGAACGAAGCAAATTCTCTCAATTGTAATACCAGATTCAACTTGTTCCAATTGAATCATGATGGAGAGAGCTTTCATATATGATCTTACAAATCAATTTGTTGTGGAAAATCTATAATTGTAATGAAAATCATTTTGTAATCAATTTAATTGTAATTTTTCTTTTCTCTTTGTGTATTTAAATGAAAACAAAGATCAAGGAGAAATGATGGACAATTATTGAATTACAGGCATATCTCAAAGTTGTATTGTATCTATTTCTAATTTTTAATGAAATGAGCTATTAGTGGAATTTCATAATTGTTTACTTGTAATCTGATCTAAATTGTTTTTCAAGGCAGAACGAACTCTTGGGCAGTTGGGCCCACTACCTTGGATGAGGTGCTACCTTGAACATGTAAAGTAGTTTAGTTGTGTATTTTTTCTTTTTAATTAATTGTTGTTTCTTTGAATTTCAATTGTTGTTCCTTAAAGTAAACTCCCTTTTTTTCAAGTAATTTGTTGGTTGCCTCATTTTCTTGATTTGTTTTTTTTTTGCAACTTCTAGATTTCTATTAATTTATTGCTCTAGATTAGCATTTGAAATATGTTGGGTGGAATAGGTTAAATTTCCAATTCAGCGAGTTATGGTTTAATTTAGTATTGATTCAAGTTGCGTGATTAGCATATTTTTTTTCCTCTCATTTACTTTCTGCTTTTTAAATTTAGTATTATTATTCAAAGTCTTACATTTTATTTCCTGTTGATTGAGCTTGATAGTGTAGAACACAATCATGTAGAGCTAGTGTTAGTTGTTGATAGTTGCTTGCATATATTTTGTCGATTACCTTGAAATAAAAAGACGCTCTTCAGGTTGATAAATTTCTTTTTGTAAGCTTGGTAAGACTACATCTTCATCATGTCCAACTTCTCACCCAAATCAGGGGGATAACACAAGATTTGAACCCAAGAATTTCGGTTTAGTGAGACTTCATTTCCATGACCATTCCCAATTGAGCTACTCCAAGTGGACAGGTTGATAATTAATGTCTAGGTGATTATTTTTTATTTATTAAGCAATTAATTTCCCCAACATTGTGGTTATCAAATAACACTACCACACCAATATTTGGTTGTAGATGCACACCTGACTCCAAGAGGGTTTGATATTAAAGACGAAAGGTAAGAATCTGCGTGTGCACCCTACATAACTTGTGGTGATGTATGCCCTCGATAGGTATTTTTAGGCCATATAACATGCATGAATGAAAGTAGGGATCTTAGAGGTAGAAGCTTGAAAATTTTCATCATTTCACTTAAGTGGTAATGTAAGCACCACCCATTCCACTAACCAATTGGTAGGAATATTCAAATGAGGAGCCCTAAAGTAGCACATTGAGAACTTCTTCTATTTTGGGAGGAAATTCCACACATTTCTACTTTTTAATTCCCTATTAGAGATCTAGGAGGAATAACACAAATGCACATCATCCCCCCATCTTCTCTACCAAATTTTCATGGTTTGGAAAATGAAGATCCAAATACATTCTTATTTTAATTTGAAGTAATTTATAGAGGATATGACTATTGTACTAATGATCAAAGGTTTAAAGTGTTTCCTCTTACTCTAAAAGGAACAACTCTCTGATAGTTCATGAACCTTGGTGGGAACTGCATTCAAACATGGGAACGCATGAGGAATGTATTCTTGAAGAAGTACCAAGACTATTGCAAGGTCAGTGAAGTTATTTTCAGTATGATATAAGGGGAAAATGAAATATTGGAGGACTATGTGGAGCAATTTCAATACAACCTGCAAAATTCAAAGCATAAGCATTTGACAAAATAGATATTGAAAACACTCCTACTTAACGGAATAAAAGATGATTTTTTAGAACTCTTAAATCTGATGGGAAAAGGTGATTTTTCAAATATCATATGATGATATTTGTGAATTTTTCATAAGATATTCAAGAGGAATCTCCAAGATTGGCAAGTGTTATAGGGAACTTTTTTCTCAATTTTTGAAATATGTTGCAAGAATAAGAGTTATAGGAGTTGAAATCGGTGATTTATTTAAACATTTTAAAATTGATTTTATTAGCTCTTTAAATTCACAATTGGATGTTTTACAGGTTAATAAAAATGAATAAAAAATTGAAGGAGTGTTTTTCCCTCAATTCTAAAAGGAAGATCCCATGGATAGTTTCTCTTTCTTACCTGAGAAGAAAACAACATATCAAAGAGATCAAGAAGTTGCAACAAGCTCACAACCATGGAAACTGTGGTCTACATGTATGGTTCAAAACAATTTCTCTCCATTCTCTTACTTGCATTATCCATTATGGAATACTCTTTTGTTAGGGCAGCCATGCCAAACTCAATACAACCCCTATCAACCTTGCTTACAAGTTTGCCATGGTTCATCTTAGGATTACATGACTACTCTCCCTCATCTTGTAGCACAAACATATCATCCATATTATTCACCAACTCTTCAACAACATATTTCTTGCATATCAAGATCAACCATACAACACAATTATCTACATCATCAAAATCATCCATGCCCTATACAATTTCCTACTCAACCCATTCCACACCCTCATAATAATAAACTAGTACAACATGCTTATGGTGTTGAACTGAAAAATTTGCACAACATTCCCACCCATTCTATTTCACTTGCACCATTGCAGAAAACTTATATTGAGATTGGGAAGGTTTCAAATCCAAAAATCACAAAAGTTATGGAAGAAAATGAAGTTTCTTCTAGTCTGCATCAACAAGCCGCCAAGATCAATAAGACATTAGAAACTCAAGAACTTCAAGATATGACAACTATGAGAAATCAAGAAAGCAAATGATATATTGAACATTGGTTTTACTTTGTTATTTTCTGGCATCATCACTCCATACTTCAGTAATTCTTGGCACCATCCTTTCAAAGGAAGTTGGTCTCTCACACCCTATTATTTATTAACATGCATTTTTCAAATTGGGGTATGTATATACTTGAGGCCTTATTTCAAAAATGACTCCACTTGGAGTACTCTTATAAGTAAGCAAACTTTATTTTTCAAAATAAGGAAGGTTGGTGTAGAAAATAGAATAAATAAGGAGATGAATAAATAAATTTCTTTATATGTAAAAATAGTTGTTTTTGTTGCAACACACTGTAAAAATAAAAATTGGTGATAAATATTTGAATTTATTTGTGTATGTGGATGTATTAAATTGAAAATCACATTCCTACAAACACCCACATCCATTCCAATCACCATTTTGGAAAAATTGCTTGATTATCATATCTTATAACATGTTGGTTTGATCAAATTTCTGGAAAAACAATCGGGACAATCATGTTTTGAGGGATCAGATCAGTATATTTTCAAAACCCGTTTCTATCCTAAGTATCCCTTGATTTATAATTTCTAACCCAATTTGAATCACTCAATTTGGATTTGAAATGAAAAATTTATGAACAAAACATTGACAACATGTCTAGTAGCCAACTCAAGAACACAATTGAGACAATCAACTTTCGGAGGACTAAATGACTAGGTTTTGTAAACTTTTTTCTATTGTATGTTATCCTATGAATATATTTTACAAATCAATTTGAGTCACTCGATTTCAATATCGTATTAGAAAGTTATGAAGAAAATGCTGACTTCCTATCATAAATCAACATTCTTAAAACTTTGTTTTTTCAGTTGTTCACTGGCGTATTTGACCCATAAATTCTTGTTGTCTTCAAAACCTATTTCTATTGGAGATATCTACATCAATCTAATTTCATATCCAATTTGAATCAGCTCATCATGTCATCAAACGAAAACGTTATGCTTAAAATATCAACTCTTGCTCTAAGCTGAGAAATCGAAAATAACTCTGTTGTGTAGGTTGTTCTGAGTAAATTTGACAAATCATCTCATAGAATTTTTAAAACATATTTCTATTGGAGATATCCCTCTGAATTAGATTTCATTTTTCTTTGGAATCACTCAAATCAGATGAAAAACAAAAAGGTTATGATTAAAACACTATTGAATAGTATGGCTTACCATAGTAGGTAATAAATGAATTTTACTTTGTTAATTATTTCTTTGGATTTTTTTTATAGAGTAACTACTTGTTATTTTTTTGCATATTTCTTGGATTAAGAGAGCTCATACACCTCTCTTCTTCCATGATTTCATGTTTTATTGCAAGTAGATGTTCGTTTTTTTACAGGTCCTAGGAGAATAAAGGAGGTACATTCATGAACAAGTGATTCTTGAATGAAATGTTAATGAAATAAGAGAATTTCATCCAAGAATATATTAAAAAATTTAATATCATATGATGTTGATTTTTTCTTCAGGTTCCATTATCTAAAAGGTTTCTCATTATAAGAGCTTAATATACAATTGTTCGTACTATTGCTCGCTAACATAAATAAAATAATGAGAAGACTTTTTCATTACTCGATTCATAACAGGAGAAATGAATAATTTATTTTCATTCTAAAACCCAAGCCATTACCACCAAAGCATTTATCCAAAATATCTTTTTCTATTCATTCACCATTGACAGATTATTGTTCCCTCAATAAACAACATTGTTGCACCCCAAATCACGGTTGTTGTAACTTAAGTTATTTATTTATGGATGGTTGTTTTCAATAAATTGTTTCCTCTTTTTTTATTTTTTTCTATGTTTTTGTGTTTCAAATGTTGTTTCCTTCAAAGTTTCAACTTCCATTTCCTTCAAAGTCGCAATTGTTGTTTCCTTCAAAGTTGCGGTTGTTGTTCCTTCATCAAAATAAAAGAAGCAAGTTTTTGAGTTTTATGTTATTGCTCCCCAGTCTCATCAAGTATATAGTTGCTTCAAATCCCATATTAAACATTCTTATGGTAAGTCTTATCAGGAAGGATTCACTCTTAATTCCTCATTATTTTGTAAAGTGACTATGACTATTCCTTCTTCATGTCACCATGGCTAGATCACCAATTGAGTCAGTTTGGGGGTGGTTGTCATGGTCATGCTTGATACTTTGTGTCCACAATATTAAAATGATATGGGTAGCTTCGAGGTTGTAACATACAACAATTGTACTATTG
This sequence comes from Pinus tabuliformis, assembly GCA_031772625.1. Lineage (NCBI taxonomy): Eukaryota > Viridiplantae > Streptophyta > Pinopsida > Pinales > Pinaceae > Pinus > Pinus tabuliformis. The sequence goes on from CM062805.1 coordinate 633,464,385, forward strand.
ATGAATAAATTATATAATTCTTGAATCACAATTGTTGTTACCTGAGTCACAACTCTTGTTACCTTAAGTTGCAATTGTTGATACCAGAGTCACAATTGTTGTTACCTTAAGTCATGATTGTTGTTACCTAAGTCACATTTGTTGTTACCTTAAGTTGTGATTGTTGTTACTTGAGTCACAACTATTGTTACCTTAAGTCGCGATTGTTGTTACCTGAGTCACAATTGTTGTTATCTTAAGTCATGATTGTTGTTACCTGAGTCACAATTCTTATTACCTTAAGTCGTTATTGATGTTACTAGAGTCACAATTATTGTTACCTTAGGTCACAGTTGTTGTTACCTAAGTCACGACCATTGCTACTTAAGTCACAACTATTGCTACTTTGACTTATTTTCATGATTTTGTCCCCTTTACTTGATTTGATACTTGTAGGTTTTTCAGATCTTTCTCTCCTTGGTTTTGAATGGGAGAATACTTTTAATGTTCTAGGTCCTCTTTGGCATGTTGATTGGGTATTCAGTTTATCTTTGTTTATCTATAAATAGAATCTTATATTTAAGGGATAATTTTGCAAAAGATGATTTCATCATGCTGATTTCAAATTTCTTAATTTGTCAAATCCTTCATTTTGCAAAATTTATGAGGATTACCACAAAATTGTACTTAAATATTTCCGTCACTATCTAATGAATTGTTCCTTAACCTCAATCTTAACAAAGCAAAATATATTTATCAACAATCATTTTAAGGTTATTAGTTTTCGAGAGGAAAAATTAGCCAATCTGAAAATAGTTAATACAAAACTTTTTTTACGTCATCCCTAGCTCCTAAGAAGCTACCCTACCACCCCATCTATTAAGTAATCTTTTGTTGATTAACAATAATCATAGTTGAATTTTAAACATAAATAGTCAACTAGAGGGTATGAGGTCTTAGCACAAGTCGATCTACCATGATCATAGGTCCAAATAAATTGGCATTGCTACTATTGGTCACCAAGCCAGGGTAATGGCCTTCGGTCGTAAAGCTGGAGGACAAGAGGTCTCATCACGAGCCGGTTTGTTCACTTTTGTTAGCTCCCATGAATGAAATTGTTATTAACTAGTTACCAAGCCAGAACATTCATTTTCAGTAGACATCTAAGTAAATTGAAATTCTCTTGTAACTATGTATTTATTTCTAATAGATGGGACATTGGCATCTCAATGGGTTAAAAAGACATCCTTGTTGAGACTATGGATGCCTAATGGTAGTAGTGACCATACATATGTATAGAAGTTAATTCAATACTATGATCTTCTTGGCTACCTTGTTTTCTCAAAGCTAATTGTCGACAAAGCCTACTATTGCATATATAAGCTTTACTAGAACTCATGTTTTGTGGGTTAATATTTAATCAGTTCTTAGATTATGATGGTTATGGTTTATATTTATTAATGAGTTTTAAATATTCAATTTACATGTTAGGGGTGAAACTTTTAGGATATTTGAGATTTGAAATTTTGTATCATCTAATTTATCATTCCTTTATTTTACAAAGATTCATATCTTTAACCAAATATAGTTGCTTCTCCCTATCAATCGTCATTTATTCATATCTTAACAACACTGCTATTATTTTGGGGTAGAACAAAGAAGCCTAATTTTGGTTGTGGACATTAAGTAATTGGCCAGATCTTAAGAAGAAAACACTGAGATAACTAATTCATCCCATGTATCCCCATTTGTGTGCCCCTAACAACCAAAGTTGATGGGTCTAGGGAATGCATCTTTTTCTCATCACTTTTACCTTATTTTATATTCTCTTTTTATCCATTATTATCCCATGGCATTCACAACATGATTATGTCACTTTTATATATAATGAGGTAATTGAAGTGATGAATTACTTATTGAGGCTACTCATGAGATGTGTTATAGAAATCTTGATGACATGACAACTAATCAGTTTGGGGGAAGGAAACCCTGCTACACTTTATGATTACTTTCTTTCAGCTTGCATGGCTTCCACCTTTTGCATCATTTTTAGCATCAGCTTATCCTACATTAACTTCAATAAATATCAGTCCATCCATGTCATTCCATGCTTTCACGAATGTAAAAATTGAGGTAAAGTAGCATGAGTTTTTGATTTATTAAAAGTTTAGGAGAATCCCATGAAAAAACATTACGTATTACTCGCTTATATTTTTAAACCATTATTTCTATTTCCTTACCACTCCCCATTTTTCAAAAGACATCAAAGCTTTTAATTTGGGGGAGGTTATTTGACGCAGGGTTACCCCTTCCTTACCCACAGTTTGCATGGATTATGCATATATCTGATCTACCTTAGTAATTTTAACTCTCTACCAAGTTAAATCTTCATTTACTAAGGTTAAGGCCCTTGCATCAATTCGTATGCTGAATGTTTTATTAAAACCCAACATAGTCTAATCCTTCATTCAATATGCATGTATCGAGACTTTTAATCACCCCTTATCCTTCATTTAGGACTTTATTAAAACCTTTCTTTTATACCTTCATATCGGGACTTTATAACCCTTCTAAACCTTCATTCATTTATTATCAGAACTCACGCAACCCTTATAACCCTTCATTAATTCTTATTCCTGCATATATATCCAAACCCCACATTTTCCTTTGGTTAATTTGGGTTTAATCCACAATTCCTTCTATCGGTGCTTTGATCCCTTTTATAACCATTTGCAAAGGAAGTATACGTAAAACATACCTTTTCATACTCTGAATTTCCCAGCAAATACTCGAGCAATTCAAGTTCTTTGTGACACTTCATAAATACTTCATCATTACTTATGATTCATTCATTTATATTAAATTATCAATCTGAAATTTACAAGGTTCAACAGTCCCAACTGTTGGTTTACATATCAGTTCTTCATACTGAATTTCATCTCCTTCTTTCACAAGAAATTTTTCCCGTGTTGTCATAGTTTCAAATATAAATGCATTATCAAATTCTTTTTGCTGCAATAAATCACTACTTCTCTCATTCAAGAGATATTCTCCATCCTCCTTTACTTCAGAGTTTTTATCTTTTGAAAGATATTCTCTCATACTTTTGACAGCTTCAAAAGATTGCTCATCCTCTGCAAAACCTATAATCACATCAAAGTTATTAGATTCAACAATACAAGGTTTTTCATTTTCCTTCTGGTTTGCATTTGTCCAGCAGTTCAAAAAGTCATCAATAATTCCTTCCTCTTCACCCAAAACTTCACCCTGTTCTGGTTCACAAATGGATACTTCCATTTCCAACTCAACTTCTCTAATTTTTCCCATCAGCCACCTTACTTGCCTCTGTTGTAGCCTTCTCTGCAACTTATGCCACTTCACTAGCTTCTTCCTCAATACCCAACCTTGTCTTTGGCTTTCCTTTAGTATCCTCATTAATACATCGAGTTGTCCTTTCATCTTTGCAATTTCCTTGTCAATTTCCTCTTGACTCATCCTCTTGCCATTTTCCTTGGCATCCTCTTTCTTCATCTTTCTTTTGTTGTGGTCTTCCTCAGAACCTCTGCTATGATTATCAGTGGCCATCTTCTTCTCTATCTTTGTGAGTTCCTTACTCACTTACTATGAGCTGCATTAAAGCCTCTACAATAGCAAGTCCTCCCTACTACCACTTACCTCACCAAGCTTTCCTCTGTACTTGGTCTTTTGGCAAGCAATTGGTTATCTATCTTTAGAACCTCCTTTGAGCACTTTTCTTTGCTCCTTTAGGCTTCAACTCATCTGCACCTTCTCAAGAACACAATTGTCCTCTTGTATTTCAATCACCATGAAATACTTGGTTCTGACCACTTTTTCTTTCACTTAGAAAGTCTTACCAGTTTCCTTCATTACCTTGGCAATTCTACCCACATCCTTTGTGGAATTACCTTTGTGAGCTGCAACAATACCTCTACAGTAACAAGTATCCTCCTTGCTACATATGCTTCACTAAGATTCTCTCCTCTGAGCTCAATCTTTTAGCATTTCTCTGGTTCTTTCCTTTGGAACCAATTGAGCACTCCTTGCTCTAGGCTTGCTGCAATCTTCTCACCTCCTTATGTTGTCACCTGTGTGTCAATATAAAAAACCACAACTCTCCAGTATTCAAATCAAATTAAACAAAACATGTCATCTCACCTTCAAGATCTCTGCATGATCTTGTTCTACCATTTCCTGTACTTTGAATGGATTGTCCTTTGTCTTTTGCATCTGCAAGTTCTGCTCCACATCATCTCTGTGTGCCTACTATTTGTCAGATTAAAATCTGATCTCCCTTGCCTGCATACACATCTTAAAACACAACTCTGTTCTAAGTCCTTTTCTACAGAATTCCCTTATTCTATTCTACTATCAATTGTTCCAATAACAATTATGCTCTGATACCAAATGACGCAGGGTTACCCCTGCTTTACCCACAGTTTGCATGGATTATGCATATATCTGATCTGTCCCAGGAATTTTAACTCTCTATTGAGTTAAATCTTCATTTACTAAGGTTAAGGCCCTTGCATCAATTCCTATGTTGAATGGTTTATTAAAACCCAACATAGTCTAACCCTTCATTCAATATGCATGTATCGGAACTTTTAATCACCCCTTATCCTTCATTTAGGACTTTATTAAAACCTTTCTTTTAAACCTTCCTATCGGGACATTATAACCCTTCTAAACCTTCATTCATTTATTATCGAAACTCATGCAACCCTTATAACCCTTCATTAATTCTTATTCCCGCATATATAACCAAACCCCACATTTTCCTTTGGTTAATTCGGGTTTAACCCACAATTCCTTCTATCGGCGCTTTAATCCCTTTTATAACCATTTACAAAGGAAGTATACGTAAAACATACCTTTTCCCCTTGGTATGGCCTCTGCACGTTTTCCGATGCATGCCTTTATCGCAATCGGGTATCGCTCCTCCGCGGGTTCCACTAACACATACCTCCTCCGCATCTGATATGTGATTACACAATGTCGGATTTCAAATTCCATTAACCATGCCATACAACTCTATCGGGTCTGCTCCATCGCTATCGGCGCATCGCTTAACAACATTCCTTCGCACCGTCACTTAACCTCCCCGAAATGCGATCAACGATTAACTCTTCACCATTGATCCTTTTCCTGATCCAACGGTCATTGACTCTCCTGATCTCCAAAGTTGCTTTGACGGTTCTCTACCGTTGATCTGTGCTTAGCGGATCCAACGGTCCACAATAATTTCGGGTTGATAACAAGCACGACACTTAACACCCTTTCAGACCCGATGGGAATTATAAACTCCCAACCTAATAAAGTTCGGGTCCGCACCTTTTGGTTAATGTTCGGTCAATTTACGCCCGATGACCATAGATGTTATACCATCGACGGCTGCGACGCTCTTTGATCTCTGTCGTTCACTTCTTTGACTTTGCACTGCGCGATTTAATCCTGGCCATTGATCACAAAGATCCAACGACTACGGTTCGCCGATACTCCATTTCTTTCACCCTTCTCTTTACTTGAATTTTATGCCATTTCTTCAGTTTTCTGTGGTGTTGGGTTTTCTTCAGGGTTTCGGCCCTTGGCTCTTCCACTGCTTAATTCGCGTCCGCTTGAACTTAAACTCTGTGAATTATTACTCCAGATCATTCCAAAGCATCACTTGGATTCTCTGATTGGTCCTCTGCCTCTTCTCTTCCTCTGTATATTCGCCACGACTCCGCCTGCATATATTTATTACACAGGACTCTGGTTCACATTGCATTTATCATTCAATCACTCGAAATACACATTCGAACTCAGAATTGAGTTGTTTATATTAATAAACAAATATTTACATAAAAGACTCTCTTCGGCCTGATCTTCAATGTCAGTGGCCTCTGTTACACTCAGCCCGTAGGCTTAAATCCCACACTCTAGCTTAACCAGCTAATTATCTAACTTTCTAACCTCTGTCTTTGCCTTTTAGGCTTACATTTATACAAAGGGATTCTAAAACCTGTTGAGAATGCAACAAGATGATGGAGCTTAGTGGAAAGGAGTCGCCTTCACTAAGTGGGCCCGCAGGCAAATTATGGCGCAAAGTCTATTTTTAGACTATGTCTATTTTTAGACATATGGATCATGGTCTATGAGTTGCAGGATGTTGTTTATGGATGATTGGTCATGTTGGGAAAAATAGATGGACTTCTATTTCTGGTTCACAGCGATGTGATCAAAGTCTATTTTTGGACTGCCAGGCTAAAAATAGAAAAGTCAAATATTATTGTATCATAATAATAATTAGACTATAAACTTTATCTTATCCTTTTGGAGCACTTCAGTTTGAGCTACAGATGTGTCACATGCAGCTGTCAGAAGGAAATACGCTTTCTTTGTGGGTCAGTTGCGCTATTGCATGCAGGACTTCAGTTAGAACTCAAGCAGTTGAGTTTGGTGGAGTTGGATGTGGAGTTGATGAAGTTGTGTTCAGTTTGACTTGGTTAAACTAGTTGTATCTAGTCTAACTGCAAATAGACTAATGATGAGTTGTTTCACTAATTATTAACTCATAAAGAAACTAAAGAATATATCATTTAACTCAGTTGCATGTCAGTGCATGTACAGTTCAGTGGAGACAGGTGTTAGAGGTTGAGATTGCTATCAGTTGTGACTATAGTTGTGCATGAGATCTTGCACAATCAATGGGATTGAGTTATGCCAATGAGTACTACGCAATGTGGGCCAATACCAAGCATTATAGCCTGTGCTCACGTGATTTTCAGGGTGAGTGATTCTCAAGCATTGTGCAGTGGAGGCAGGCAAAGCAGCGGAGGAGATTTGAACCTGTGACTTGTTCGGATCTGAGCTAGTTTTGTGTGTAACAGGTGGAGATAGTACTGAGTACTTGTGAGGAGTATTGTACTATGTATTGTTACATGTTCTCAATCATTAATATACAGATAGTGTGGGGTTTTCAGCTGTAAGCTTTCCCTGGGATACATACTGTGTTAATGTGTGCATGTGATTGATGTTTCATTGTTTTTGATGCTGCTAAATTGATGATCAATGTAGAGGAGGTTATGTATTATGCATGTATTCCGCAATAGTGTATAGTCGGGATAATCTCTATTGAATAAGTGTTTATTATTCAAAATTTCTACATGGTATCAAAGCCGTTGATCATGAGATCTATTATTCAAAAAGTGTTTACATCTTATTTCTTCAAGCAGAGTCTGTAATCAGGCCAGGTAGCCTCTAGATTCATCCTTCCTTTGGAAGGTGAGATATCTGGTAAAAGCCCATATAGTCAATCTCTATACGAGAAATACTTTGTTCTCACGAATTCTAGATCTGAGGCGGTTGAGTTTGGAGCTGGTGGAATTCGAATTTGCAGCAGTGTTTTCTTGGTATCAACGTGGCAATGTCTTTCAACGGATTGCGATTAGAGTATGCTCTTGAGGGCAGCTCGAACTATATTGCATGGAAGGATAGGATGGAGGCAATGTTGGATGATAATGGGCTGAAGGAGTTCATAGAGGCTAAGGTCCCAAAGCCTAATGATACTGCGCAAGTTGATGCTTGGCAAAAGAAGACAGCAAAGTGTCAAAGGATTCTGTTGGAGGGCATGAAGGATCACATTGTGTCCAGCCTGCATGGAAAGGCTTCTCCATATTTGATGTGGAAAGCGTTGACAGATCTATTCCAAAGCAAGAGTGATCAGAGGAATTTGGCGCTCAAGGATAAACTCAGAAACATCAAATGTGAGAAGGGAGACAGTATGCCCAAGTATCTCACGAAGTTCACTCAGTGTCGGGATGAGCTGGGAAGTGTGGGGGTAACTGTCGATGATGAGGACTTGGTGAGCTTGGCTCTACTTGGTCTTCCGAAGAGTTGGCATTCCTATTAGGACTCTGTCAATGGTCGGGAGAAACTGCCAGGATGGGAGAGACTTTGGTCAAATCTTGTGCAGGAGGAGATAAGGCGGAATACCGGGGACGGATCTTCATCAAAGGGAACTGATGAAGAAAATTGCGCTTTGGCTGCCAAAGCAAAGAAGGGGAAGAGCAAGAAAGTTTCTCAGTCTGGTGGGAAAGGAAAGAAGTAGGACATGTCCAAGGTGAAGTGTTTTCACTGTCACCAGCACGGACACTATGCCACTAATTGTCCGCAGAAGAAGAAGAAAAAGCAAGCTGCTGGATCTGCAGCAGGAGAGGCTCTAGCCTCGCAGTTTGAGCTTGATTTTTCATTGATCGCATGCTTGGTTTCAAGTGTGATGGGGTCAATGTGGTTCTTGGACAGTGGTGCGTCTTTTCACATGACAGGATCTGGAGGAGAAAGATCTTGGAGTGCACATCGAGATGGGCGATGATGGTAGATACAGTGCGACCGGTATCGGTACCATTTCCTTTGAGAGGGAGTCTGGTAAACCCCTCGTATTGAAGGAAGTGATGCATGTTCTAGGATTGAATAAGAATCTTATCTCTGTGGTGATGTTAGAAGACAAGGGATATGATGTTGTTTTCAGCGAGGGAAAGGCTTTCCTGCGCAGCAAGACCACTGGTGAAACCCGGAAGATAGGGGTTCGAGTGAGGAACCTTTATCAGTTACATGTAGATGGACGCGCAATAATGGCATGCAAGGCAAAAGGATTGGTGAGCCGGGATGATGGCGAGCTATGGCACAGGAGATTGGGTCACCTTCACCATGGAGCCTTGAAGATACTGCAGCAGATCACTACAGGGCTTCCTAAAGGCACTCTTGCGTAGTCAGATCAGTGCAAGGGGTGTACTTTGGGAAAGTTTGTGAAAGCCACCTTTCACGAGAAGGATAGTTGCGCCACGATGATCCTTGAGAGAATTCACACAGACGTGTGTGGACCTTTCTTAGTAGCTTCGACAGCAAAACACAGGTATTATGTGATTTTTGTTGATGATTTCTCTCGTAAGTGCTGGATCTTCTTCATGCAGAAGAAGAGCGAGACATACTCAAAGTTCTGTGAGTTCAAAGCACTGGTCGAGAAGGAGTCGGGGAAGAAGGTGAAGGCTCTTAGGAGCGATAATGGTGGTGAATGCATCTCTAGCGAGTTCAAGGATTTCTACAGTGCAGAAGGGATTCAAAGAGAGCTCATCGCTCCCCATAACCCACAGCAGAACGGGGTTGCTAAGCAGAAGAACAGAACGATTGTGGGTGCTGCACGGGCAATGTTGCATGATCAAGGCCTACCCCTTCACTTGTGGGCGGAAGCATGCAATACAACAGTATATGTGCAGAACCGTTGTCCTCACAGGATACTTGGCATGAGTACACCTGAGGAGGCTTATTCTGGTAAGAAGCCTGATCTTTCTCATTTGAGGATTTTTGGTGCTAACGTTTACATGCATGTGACGAAGGATGCCAGGAAGAAGTTGGAGCCGACCGCAGAGGTTGGGATATTTGTGGGGTACACTGATACGCCCCACAACTATCGTGTGTATTTGCCAGACAGTGGCAAGACTGTTGTGCAACGGGATATAAAATTTCAAGAGGAGAAAGCCATGAAATGTTCGCTTGAGAGGGAGCCACACTTGCATGCAGATGATGAGCTATTTGTTCCTAAGGATGAGCTTCAGGACGTGGATCAGCCACAGGACGAGGTTCATGGAGTGGAAGAGACCACTCATGCAGCGCCAACCATCAGAGGGCGAAAGCGCTTGATAGAAGCTGAGCGACTAGCTCAAGATGCAGAGAAAGTTGTAGTACCACCTACAGCCCAACACAGGCAGAGACAGTCACCTTATCAGTACACTGGATACATGGCTCTTGTGAGAAAATGTGTTGTGCCTGAGCCATCCTCTTTCGAGGAAGTTGTGGAGGATCCCGCATGGGTAGATGCCATGGTGGAAGAGTATGATTCGATTGTCAGAAACAGTGCATGGGAGATTGTTCCTAGACCGGAAGGGAAATCAGTGGTGGGTTCGAGATGGATCTACAAAGTTAAGCAGGTAGCTGACGGGAGTGTAGAGAAGTACAAGGCAAGATTTGTTGCCCGAGGCTTTTCACAGATAGAGGGGATCGATTATGAGGAGACCTTTGCACCTGCAGCAAGGTATTCTTCCATACGGACGATTCTTGCTCTCTCAGCACAGATGGGGTGGCACATTCATCAGATGGATGTGAAGACTGCATTCCTCAACAGAGTCATTGAGGAGGAGGTGTACATTGAGCAGCCCGAAGGTTTTGAGATCTTCAACAACGAGTCGCATGTGTGTAGGCTCAAGAGAGCACTGTATGGGTTGAAACAAGCACCACGTGCTTGGTACACATGGATAGACAGTTATTTCACTGGACTTGGATTCTCCAAGAGCGAGGCGGATCCTAACCTATACCAGATTGTGGTGGAGGGTAAGTTGCTTATCATTGTACTGTATGTAGATGATTTGATTCTAATGGGTGATGAGCTGTTGATACTTTCATGCAAGGGTGATCTTGCTAAGGAGTTTGAGATGAAGGACTTGGGCCTCCTTCATTATTTCCTAGGATTGGAAATTTGGCAGCGCAGTGATGGACTATTTGTTTCTTAGAGTAAGTATGCTCGGGAGATACTGGAGAAGTTCAACATGCATGGCTGCAAGCCTGTTGATACTTCTCTTCCTAGAGGTTGGAGGAAGGAGGATGCCACTTCAGCAGAAGAAGTGGATGCCACTGTTTATCGACAGTTGGTGGGGTCGCTTATGTATTTGGTCAATACACGACCCGATATATGCTATGATGTTAACCAACTTTCACAAGCTATGGTTAAGCCAACCAAGCTCTTCTGGAAGGCGGGCAAGCATGTATTGTGTTATTTGAGAGGCACATTGGGATATGGATTATGGTACAGACAGGAGGATGAGGTGAAGCTATGTGGCTTCACGGATGCAGATTGGACAAGGAGCCCAACGGACAGAAAGAGCGCATCAGGAGGGGTCTTCCGTATCGGGTCGACAGCAGTTTCTTGGTACAGCAGGAAGCAGATATCTGTGGCACTCAGTTTAGCAGAGGCCGAGTATATGGCAGCAAGTTTAGCTGCACGCAAGGCTATATGGATGAGGAAGATTCTGGTCAGTTTGTTCGGTTCTCACTTGGAGCCTACTGTGATTTACTGTGTTAACCAGAGTTGCATTAAACTCTTAGCTAATCCTATATTTCATGATAAATCTAAGCACATTGACATCAGGTACCATCATATCAGAGATTGTGTTCAATGGAGAATCATGTTACTTTCATGCATTCCAACGGAGGATTAGGATGCTGATATCTTGACGAAGGCACTCACCAGGAGCAAATTCGAATACCATCGAGGCAGGATAGGGGTTATTGATAATCCATATCTTGTTGAGAGGGAGTGTTGAGAATGCAACAAGATGATGGAGTTTAGTGGAAAGGAGTCACCTTCACTAAGTGGGCCCACAGGCAAATTATGGTGCAAAGTCTATTTTTAGGCATATGGATCATGGTCTATGAGTTACAGGATGTTGTTTATGGATGATTGGTCATGTTGGGAAAAATAGATGGACTTCTATTTCTGGTTCACAGCGGTGTGATCAAAGTCTATTTTTGGACTGCCAGGCTAAAAATAGAAAATTCAAATATTATTGTATCATAATAATATTTAGACTATAAACTTTATCTTATCCTCTTGGAGCACTTCAGTTTGAGCTACAGATGTGGCACATGCAGCTGTCAGAAGGAAATACACTTTTTTTTTGGGTCAGTTGAGCTATTGCATGCAGGACTTCTGTTAGAACTCAAGCAGTTGAGTTTGGTGGAGTTGGATGTGGAGTTGATGGAGTTGTGTTCAGTTTGACTTGGTTAAACTAGTTGTATTTAGTCTAACTACAAATAGACTAATGATGAGTTGTTTCACTAATTATCAACTCATAAAGCAACTAAAGAATACATCAGTTAACTCAGTTGCATGTCAGTGCATGTACAGTTCAGTGGAGAGAGGTGTTAGAGGTTGAGATTGCTATCAGTTGTGACTATAGTTGTGCATGAGATCTTGCACAATCAATGGGATTGAGTTATGCCAATGAGTACTACACAATGTGGGCCAATACTAAGCATTATAGCCTGTTCTCACGTGATTTTCAGGGTGAGTGATTCTCAAGCATTGTGCAGTGGAGGCAGGCAAAGCAGTGGAGGACATTTGAACCTGTGACTTGTTGGGATCTGAGCTAGTTTTGTGTGTAACAGGTGGAGATAGTACTTAGTACTTTTGAGGAGTATTGTACTATGTATTGTTACATGTTCTCAATCATTAATATATAGATAGTGTGGGGCTTTCAGCTATAAGCTTTCCCTGGGATACATACTGTGTTAATGTGTGCATGCGATTGATGTTTCATTGTTTTTGATGCTGCTAAATTGATGATCAAGGTAGAGGAGGTTATGTATTATGCATGTATTCCGCAATAGTGTATAATCAGGATAATCTCTGTTGAATAAGTGTTTATTATTCAAAATGTCTACAAAACCAATTTCTGGTTTAGATCCATAGATTCCTCAATAAAATCTTAAAATCTCTTCCTCATCCTTAAGGATCCTCTCTAATCCATAAAATCATGAACTAACTCCTAGTTTGAGTTTTACAATTAATTTTCAATCCTCTCAATCTCTCAACTATCCTAAATCTCTCATGTTCTCCTACATTCAAGAACATTTACAAATATTCCTCACAATACTCAATTAATTCCCTATTCTAGCTTCTCTCATTAAAATCGCTCAAAACATTAATAATTACATTTAATTCACTCTTAGGAAACCAACTTCCTTGAAAACACATGACCCCCTATGTTTACTAAATTACAATGATTTTCCTTGAGCTAAATGCTCCTCCATTAGTATTTTTTATTGCTTTACTCATCATGATTATGCCATGCATTACTATCCTTATTCATTCTCAAAAGCTCCCTTATTCCTTGTCTTTATACACCAAGCTAAGATTTCAACAACAATTGTAGCAACCACCTCAATTTGTTTTCTAGTGAAACATGAGGGCATGCTAATTCTCCAGTTTGGGATAGGAATTGCTATCCATGATGGATGTTTTCTCATTTCTTCCTCATTTAAGGCATACAATTTCATTTTTATACATTGAAGAAATTGATTCACTTATATCTTTTAAACTAATAACTAGATTCTTGTGATTTTCATACAACAAAAAGGTATCATTAAAATACACAATCCCAGAAAATTTCAAGCTAAACCAGTTTGTAAGACTCCTTAAATCACGCATCGTCACTTACATCCATTTTGATGATATATTGAAATATGTGCATTGGGTTGCTTTTATTTTTGGTGTGGAGAAGCATCAATGTAATAGGAACAAACCCGTAAAATTTCAAGCAAAATTGATTCATGGCTTTCATTAAATTAAACATTACCACTTTCAACGATTCTGCTTATATCTTGGGGTTTGTGGATCAGATAGATCTGATTTTCAAAGTGGAGAAGAATTAATATAGTTTAAATTTGTTTGCAAAATTTCAACAAAACATGATTTATAGTTTTTGAAACTAGTTTGTAAGACTCCATAAATCATGCACTGTCACCTACAACCATTTTGATGATATTTTGAAATATGTGTGTTGGATTGCTTTGATTTTTGGTGTGGAGAAGCATTAATGTAATAGGAACAAACTTGTAAAATTTCAGGAAAAACTAATTTATGGTTATCGATAAATTAAAAATTATCACCTTCAACCATTTTGCTTATATCTCGCGATTTGTGGATCAGGTAGATCTAATTTTCGGAGTGGAGAAGCATAACTATAGTAGAAATTTGCTTGCAAAATTTCAACAAAATCTGATTTACGGTTTTTGAGAAAATGGTTAATGAAGTTTGTTGTTACTTTTATCATATTTTCCTACAACTTCATATACATATGGTTGAAAGTCAATGTGAAAATTCTTATAGCTTCACCAACATTGCTAGAATTGAATAACTATTGTTTTAAAGAAGCCTCTGGGGAAGAAGTCTTTTGTTCCATCAATATCCTGAGTTTGGGTGAGTGCAATATTTATTGAATCACAACTTGGTTAATATAGAGGCATTGGGTTGCATGAAGACATGCAACATGTTCAGTTTGGGGGAGATGTTGGAACACTAAATTATCATTATTATTACTATTTTTTGACATCTATTTCATCCATTTCCACTGTTCTTTTATCACGTTATTTATCATAATTTATCATATAATTCTATTTTATAACTATTTATGCTCTTGTGGATAAGTAATACTTGTTCTTTTTTATTTTTAATAAAATGAAGATTATTATGCATTATTTTGCCAATGGTGGTTTATTAATGGATTTTTTTAACATTAGTCATGATTTTAGCCTTCAAGATCTCTTCCAGATTGCAAATTTGAGCTTCAACTCATAGTCAAATATTCCAACTCAGAAATTCATTGGGATAAAAAGTGATAGTTTTGTGTTGGGCTTTTTAGGCAAATGAAGATGAATCTTGAAAATATAAAACATCAGTTTTGTGCAGAACGAACCAAATAAGTTTTTCAATGTGCAATGTTCCAAAATTCGGTATGGATTGATAGAAACACAAGGCTCTTTGAAAATGATTTTCTTGGATTTGTTGTTGTGGTTGTTTTCCAAATTCTCCCAATTGCAATACCATATTCAACTTGTTGCAGCTGAATCATGAAGGAGAGATCTTTCAGATCTGATCTTGCTGATTAATTTGTTGTGGAAAATCTACAATTGTAATGGAAATCATTTTGTAATCAATTAGTTGTAATTTCTCTTTGCTCTATGTGTATTTAAATGAAAACAAATATCGAAAAGAAATGATGAACAATTATTGAATTAGAGGCAGAGCTCAGAGTTGTATTGTATCTATTTCTATTTTTTAATGAAAAGAGTTATCAATAAAATTTCATAATTGTCTACATGTAATTTGATTTGAATTATTTTTCAAGGCAAAACTGACTCTTGGGCAGTTGGGCCCACTACCTTAGACGGGGTGTTGCCTTGAATATGTAAAGTAGTTTAGTTGTGTGTTTTTTTATTTTTAATTAATTGTTGTTTCTTTGAATTTCAATTGTTGTTCCTTAAAGTAGACTTCCTTTTTTTCAAGTAATTTGTTGGTTGTTTCATTTTCTAGATTTGTTGTTTCTTGCAATTTCTAGTTTTATATTAATATACTGCTCTAGATTAACATTTGAATTATGTTGGGTGGAATAGGTTAAATTTCCAATTCAGCAAGGTGTGGTTTAATTTAGTATTGATTCAAGTTGTGTGATTAGCATAATTCTTTTTCATGCCATATGCTTTCTATTTTTTTAATTTATTATTATTATTCAAAGTCTTACATTTTATTTCTTATTGAAAAGATTTTTTGGCGAAATCACATCATGATATATTTGTCGACGCGTTTCGAACCAACAAGTGTGGTTCATCATCAGGACAAGTTGAAGAACCAAACTAAGGCAGCAAATTAAATAGAGAGAGCAGATCATCCAACGGCTATATTGGACCAGGAACGACTATATTTGACCAGGAAGTGGCTAAGTTTGACCAGGAAACTATACTTGGACCGAGGGATAGGGATAGGGAAATTCAAAAGTTAGTTTGGTTAATTTTATTATTAAATTTAATAGTTTATGAGAGTAAAATAAATCAAGAAGGTTCACTTAATTGGTTAGTTAGAATGAATTTTAATTTTTTTATTTTTTATTTTTTTTAGATCCTAATATATTTATATTTAAGAGACTACCATTCCTTGTTGAATAAGTTTGATAATGTAGAACACAATCATGTAGAACTAGTGTTAGTTGTTGGTAGTTGCTTGCATATATTTTGTTGACTACCTTGAAATAAAAAGACACTCCTCGGCTTGATAATTAATGTCTAAGTGATTAGTTGTTTTTTATTAAGCAATTAATTTCCCCAACAACTACTATTTATATCTTATATATTCTAATGTGATATGTATTAATAAAAAGTTATTAGTAATTTTATTACTTTTAAATATCTCCCGCTCTGTATTGCTTTTAATTTTTTATTATTATTTAATTAAGACTACAAGTATATATTTACAAATTCTTTGTCTTAAAATTGAAGATATTAATATAAATTCAACATATTAAGCAAACATTTAAACATGTTGACAAAATTTCTTACATTACATCTACACATCTCCCTATATTGGGTTGTAGAGGGTCTTTAAGCGCAATAATTTCTTTTATTTAAAAAGTTATTAGTAATTTATTAATAATAAAAAAAACTACAATACATTGAATTTTATTACTTTTAACGTCTTACAAACATCACTCGACTATATATTACTTTTAACCTTTTATGATTATTCAATTGACCCTACAAGTATATATATACACATTCTTTACGTCTTGAAATTGAAGATATTAATATAAATTCAACATATTAAGTTAACATTTAAAAATGTTGACAAACTTTCTTACATTACATCTACACATTTCCCCTAAACTGGTTTGTAGAGTGCATCTCAATGCATTTACTTTTAACCTTTTATTATTATTCAATTAAGCCTACAAGTATATATTTACAAATTCTTTACATCTTAAAATTGAAGATATTAATATAATTCAACATATTAAGCAGACATTTAAAAATGTTGGCAAACTTTCTTACATTACATCTACACATCTCCCTATATTGGGTTGTAAAGGGTTTTTAGGCGCAATAATTTTCTTTTATTTAAAAATTTATTAGTAATTTTATTAATGAAAACAAAACTACATTATATTGAATTTTATTACTTTTAACTTTTTATAGACATCACTCAACTATATATTACTTTTAACTTTTAATCATTATTCAATTGAGCATACAAGTATATATATACAAATTCTTTACGTCTTGAAATTGAAGGTATTAATATAAATTCAACATATTAAGTTGACATTTAAGAATGTTGACAAACTTTCTTACATTACATCTACACATCTCCCCTATACTAGGTTGTAGAGCACCGTTGGATGCATTTACTTTTAACCTTTTATTATTATTCAATTGAGCCTACAAGTATATATTTACAAATTCTTTACGTCTTAAAATTGACTATATTAATGTAAATTCAACATATTAAGCTGACATTTAAAAATGTTGACAAATTTTCTTACATTACATCTACACATCTCCCCTATATTGGGTTGTAGAGTGCCTCTTGGTGCAAACGTGTGTTTCCTTCTTAGTGGTCACATGTTCAATTCTACAGTGGGGTACGGTATGTGCATCTTCATATATTACGCAATGAAATTGTTGCATGGAAGCGACCCTCATCCTACAAACAAGGGGTATCATACATTAATTTGGTTTTGGGTTAAGTCATGATCTTAAAATATCATTATTATTATTACTACTAATACTACACTAAAGTTTCTTTTTAAATGAATGGTTCCTCTCCAAATTTGTGTCATTTGTCCACTCCACTATAAAACCTACCATCTAACTAGTTTACTATATCAAGTTCCAATGTTGGAATAAAATGGAATTTCTTTGTATTCTCACTACAAAGATCTATGTAGAAATCTATAGTATTTATGGTTGTTTGTGAGTTGAGGCCCAGATAAGAGAGGCATTTTGAGGTAGTGAACCTCTGTCCATGATGAATGATATAACAACTACTCCATTTATCTAACTATATCTCTTTAAACATGCATTTAATGTAGATAAAATTTTCCTTACCCTTGTAGTTGTAAGGTGTCCCTACATTTAATGTAAAGCAATTTGTACATTTATTGCAATCCAGATTGTAAACGATTTCCATTGACCAACAAACTAATAACGAATGACAAATGTACACAACTTGCAAGTTGGTTCTATAAGATGATCAACTTTTATATATGTGTGTGGACTCTTGATTGTTACTCTACCAATGAATATTGCTCACAAAACAGGACAAATGATCTTGAAGTGTTCTTGATTTAAAGACCAATCATCATTCTTGCTTATCTATTTTAGTTCATTTCGTCTGGTTAATCTACATATAAAGATAGGGTAAGCCAATTATTTATAAAAAAAACATGTGTCGTAGCCAATTCTTCTTAAAATTATTATTTTTTATTATATAATAAAAATAATCATTATATATCCTCACAAACATAATTCAAAATAAAACCTCTTGATTTTTTTTTTAATTATTTACTATTTTTTTCAACTAAAAATTAGATACAGATTATATTTACATAATCAAAACAATAGAACAACATTTAAAAAACGCAATGATCATCTACTCATAATCATATGAGCAAACGCTTCAAATAGCTTCTAAATCATTTTATTGGTGGGCATATTTATCCCATACTTGGTATATAAAGAGACAAAATCTCATGCTTTTTAAAATGAACATATGAATTATAGTTTTAGTGGTTCACATCAGGAATCTTTTGATTAGATGTAGGTTGATTTAAGAAAGGTGAATTACTATTATAATACATTATATCGATAATATAATATAAATATAGAATATTATATCGATAATATAAATATAAAAATTCTATTGATTATATTTAGTAATTATATAAATATAATTATATAAGTAATTCGAATAATATATTAATTTGGTTTATTTTAAATAGTTGAGAGAAAATATTGTAATTGTTTTATAAAATATTCAATTTATATAAATATTATGATTATTTATATCAATAAATCATTCACAATTAATTTAAAATATATATAAATTATATATATATATATATATATATATATATATAATCTATTCTACCTATAAAATAAAAATTTCAAATCTGAAACATCTATTAAATTTGACTGATTCTACAACAACTCTACTACCTATTTTAATCATTTTACCACAATTTCATATAAATATTATGACCATTTATATCAATACACCATTCACAATTTATTAAAAACACATATAAAAAAATTGCCTTTTTATATATATAATAATATTCTACACATAAGTAAGAATCTCAAATCTGAAGCATCTGTTAAATTTAACTGATTCTACACCAACTCTCCTACCTATTTTAATCATTTTAACGCAGAATGTTGCCGGGCAACAAAAAAAATTAAATGTATTTGAGGAGCAATCACCCTGTTACAAGCAATGTGCTGGTGAAATTCCATGCCTTCTTAGACATCCCTCATATACCATAAATATATTTATCTCTCCCTGCAATCAAAATTATAATGTTGTGTATAGATGGGTATAATGAAAAGGATTTTAAAATACATTTGGCATCTCTCCGCACTATCAAAAAATGTATAGATCTGTTAAAAAGGAGAAAAGTAAACTTACACTTGCAAGAAAATGGCACCCACTCAAGCCACCCACTGCAGGCTCCTTCCTTTCTCCAAAACAAAGTTTCATTAAATCCACTTCTGAACAAGAATCAAACATTTTACTTAGCTTGAAGCCACAAAACTGACCGACCGTTTCTGTACCTCTCACCCATAAATTCACCATTGCTTTTTTGAATTCAGAATTACATGCCGTGATTGAGTACATAGTGTTCCAAGCAGAGAGGCAGCCAAAATCAGTTAGATTCAGCTTCTTGTGTGAGTTCCAAGCAACGTGTATAGCCCATCTCAGAAGTCTTGGCAACCAATGTTCCATTCCTAGCCATGCTGTGTTGAATTTTAATGGGGGAGGCAAAGAACCAATCGAAGAAATTATATAATACAGTGCTTCCTGTGGCCATTCCCTATCAATCTGATGATCCAGCAAACATTAATCGAGCCACAGCATAATGTCTTTCTTCCCTGAGATTGAAAGCAACCCCACATTATTAGGCCCAAGCACTCAGAACGCGCCCACTTCTTCTTCCCTGCAGCAGCACCGCCATCCGATTTCGTTGTTAGCCTTCGACATAATCGTTGCCTTGCTGTGCATAGTCCTCGCAGCTTTAATACTCTGCGTCTTTTTCGTGTGCAAGAGACACAGAGAGGCGCCCAGCAGCTTGAGCATCGTGGAAGAGAATGACTTCCACAGATGCGCCAAGGCCCGGACATTCTCAGAAATTGAGAGCTCAACTGACAGTTTCAGCAACAGGAGGCTTATGGGCAAAGGCCGTTACGGGAGCCTGTACAGGGCCATATTCCCAGACGGGAAAGTCCTGGCGGTAAAGAGAATCGAACCCTCACATGTTCTCTACAAGGCCGGGAGCGGCTACACCTTCAGTTTCTCGGCGGAGATCCGGGCTCTGTCCCGTGCACAGCACCCGAATATCGTTCCCATCGTGGGCTACTGCGAGGCCCCAGCCGAAAGAATTTTGATAACCCAATTCATGCCCAACAGATCTCTGCAATATCATCTTCACGAAGGAGGAATTCCCATCGACTGGTCATATCGCCTGAA
The DNA here is from genome assembly GCA_031772625.1 of Pinus tabuliformis. Lineage (NCBI taxonomy): Eukaryota > Viridiplantae > Streptophyta > Pinopsida > Pinales > Pinaceae > Pinus > Pinus tabuliformis. Next base: position 633,484,711 of record CM062805.1, read on the forward strand.
AATCGCTTCAGATTCAGCCCAGGGCATAGAGTATTTGCACGAGGGCACCGCCCCTTACATAATCCATGGAGACATCAAGCCTTCCAATATATTGTTGGACCACACATGGTCTGCTAGGGTTTCAGATTTCGGCCTATCGTTTCTTGCTGGGCCGAATGAAATGTTTGGCACTGTTGGGTACCTGGATCCTGAATCTTTCACCAAGATGGTCTTAACCAAGGCTAGATATCTAGAAATCCTGAGCGGGAGGCTGTGCTTTGGCAGGGACTCTGGCGAACCCCGTTCTATAACAGAGTGGGCCGTGCCTCTCATAACCAATTCCAGGGCCCCTGAAATTTTCGATCCAAAGCTGCAGCTTCCTGTGAATCCCGAACCCCTGATCAGAGCATCCAAGCTGGCATGTGGGTGTGTGAGCAACTTGAGAAAAGACAGGCCCACGATCCTGCGGGTGGTTGCCACACTAAAGGACATAGAGCGAGAGATTAATATGCCTGGCAACTCCCCTCTTCAGGTGCCTGCAACTCACTGAAAGTTTTCATTCGAGATCGCCCAGGTTTGAGGCGTTTTATTCATGCTCAAACTAAAATTTGGGTTGTTCAAGCTTTCATTCAGATCACAATTTGAAGGAAGTCACATGGAGGATCGGAGTCATAGATGCAGCAATGCCTATTCAATATCAGGTCCATGTTTTCCTTCTGCTTCAACTTACCATAAGTCCACATTGAGTCCTTCTGTCATCTGCTTCAACTTACCATAAGTCCACATTGAGTCCGTGTGTCATCTATGCAAGGGATTCAAGACCTCTTTATTCTTTTATTAATGTATTATGGAAAGAGGCAGCCTGGAAACCCTTCAAGAAAAGACATTTGAATGGTTGTACTTTCATAACCTGATAAATTTTTCCTCCAAATTTATTGGCTAAAATTTGTCTCTTTGTCGAGAAACAAACACTTGAAAGGGATTCAAGACCTCTTTATTCATTTATTAGTGTATTAGGGAAAGAGGAAGCCTCGTTCACAACATAATAATTTTTTCCTCCAAATTTATTGGCTAAAATTTGTCCCTGGATCAAGAAACAAACACTTGCCCTTGTATTGAGTTGTAAAATTAACTTTACTTTTCTCAATGCAATGAGTTAAGATGAATCTACACACAATTTTAAAATTTGTCCCTTGGTCAAGAAACAAACACCTGGCCTTGTATTGAGTTGTAAAATTAATTTTACTTTTCTCAATGCAATGAGTTAAGATGAATCTACACATAATTCTTATATATAGGAAAATTTTATAAGGAAATTCAAGGAATGTTTTCCAGCATGTGTTCATGGTATTTATAGTAAACTTACCATTTAGATTAGTCTGTTTCATGGGGATTTGAATTGGGCACCTACTAGTGTGAAACTAGCCAAACTAGCGATGCTATTGAAAATAGTTATTTTAGTTATTTGAGCTAACTCTTTGGACCGTATAAATGGAATTACTTTTTAAAATTCTCCTTTTGACATTAATAAGTGTTTTGTTCTTTAAATATTGATTTATGAGCATGCTCATTATATACCTAGAACATGTGTTTCCTTCTTAGAGGTCACATGTTGAATTCTAGAGTGGGGTAGGCTATGTGCATCTTTATATATTAAGCAATGAAATTGTTGCATGGAAATGGGTCACTCATCCAACACACAAGGGGTATCATACATTAATTTGGTGCCAGAATTAAGCCATGATCTTAAAAATATCATAATTATTATCACTACTACTACAACACTAGAAGTGCATTTTTAAGTGAGTGGTTCATCTCCAAATTATCATTCCTTATCAAGACCTGCAATCTACATAGTGTTAACTGGTCATGTTAACTATATTAAGTTCCAATATTGAAATAAAAGAGAATTTCTTTGTACTCTCACTACAAATACTTATGTAAAAATCTTATAGTATTTATGGTTGTATGTGAGCTGAGGTCTAAATAAGAGAAACATTTTATAATAGTAACCATTTTTTCATAGTGAATGATATAGAAACTACTCCATTTATATAACTATATCTCTTTACACATGCATTCATTGTAGATAAAAATTTCCCTTACCCTTGCAATTGTAAGATGTCCCTTCATTTAATGGAAAGCAGTTTGTGCATTTACTACAATCCAATTTGTCAACAATTTCAATTTACCAACAAACTAACCACAAGTGACAAGTGTACAAAACTTACAAGTTGGTTATATATATAATTACTCTACCAAAGTATATTTCTCAAGGACACTGAACAAATATTCTTAAAGTATTCTTGATTTAAAGACCAATCCTCATTTTTGCTTATAATCCTCTAAAACACAATTCAAGCTAAAGTATCTTGAATTTATTTTTCATTGTTATTGTTTACTTTTTCTTCAACTAAAAATTAGATATAGAGTTAAATTTTTTTAATTGTTAAAAAATATAAATTATAAATAATTAAAAATTAAAATTATTATACAATAAATTAAGCTTTGCAATGTAATGGTCATCTTCTAACATGATTATAGGAGCAAAAGCCTTGAATAGTTTCTAAATCATTTCATTGATGGGACTTATTTATTCCATACTTATAAAGAGACAAACCCCATTTACATAAGGTTTTCTACGGTGGAACATATGAATTATCAATTTAGTGGTTCACATTAATAAGGTTTTCTACGGTGGACATATGAATTATCAATTTAGTGGTTCACATTAAGAATCTTTTGACTAGATGCAGATTGATTTAAGAAAAACAAATCATTATGATGATAAATTATATAGATAAAATATATATAAAAACTTTAGTCATTATATAAATTATTAATTTAATCATTTATTTTAACAATTTTTTGAAATTAGATACAGATCGGTTTAAGAACAACAAATCATTATAATGATAAATTATATAAATACAACATATATATAATAATAAAAATATATAAATATATAAAATATCAATTTAATTAGTATGGCTCTTTCTTTCCAAATTCATATAAATATCATAACCTTCTCTATCAAACGCCTTTTAAATAAATAAATAAATAAATAAATATATATATATATATATATATATAATTAATGCATTTGGCATCTCTCCCTACAGTCAAAAAAAACATTATAATGTTATATACAGATGGGTATAATGAAATAGATCATTAGGGTATAATGAAAAAGATTGTACAATACATTTGGCATTACAGTATTGTGTGTAGATGTGTAAAAGGGAGAAAAATAAACTTACACTTGCAGGCAAATGACACCCACTCAATCCAGTGTAGGCTCACTTCCTTTCTTCACAACAAAGTTTCATTAAATTCACTTCTGAACAAGAATCAGACATGGGACATGCCCTTTTACCTAGCTTGAGGCCACAAAACTAACCGACGGTGTCTTTACCTTCCACCCATAAATTCACTATTCCATTTTTGAATTCAGCATTACTTGGCGTGATTGAGTATATGGTTTTCAAAGCAGAGAGCCAGTCAAAATCAGCAACGAGTATAGCCCATCCCCGAAGTCTTGTTGGCAACCAATTTTTGATTCCTAGCCCTGCTACATTGAATTTTAATGGGGAAGCAAAGAACCAATCGAAGAAATTATATAATATAGTACTTGCTGTGGCGATTCTCTGTCAATCTGATGATCCAGCAAACATTAAACGAGCCGCAGTATAATGCCTTTCTTCCCTGAGACTGCAAGCAACCCCACATTATTAGGCCCAAGCACTCAGAACGCGCCCACTTCTTCTTCCCTGCAGCAGAACCGCCATCCGGTCTCGTTGTTAGCTTTCAACATAATCGTGGCCCTGCTATGCATAGTCCTCGCAGGTTTAATACTCTGCGCCTTTTTCTCCTGCAAAAGACACAGAAAGGCGCCCAGGAGATTGAGCATCGTGTAACAGAATGACTCAGAAGTTGAGAGCGCAACCGACGGTTTCAGCAACAGGAGGTTTCTGGGCAAATGCCATTACGGGAGCGTGTACAGGGCCATCTTCCCAGACGGGTAAGTCCTGGTGGTAAAAAGGATCGAACCCCGCATGTTCTCTACAAGGCCGGGAGCAGCTACACCTTCAGTTTCTCGGCGGAGATCCGGGCTCTGTCCCGTGCACAGCACCCGAACATTGTTCCCATCATGGGCTACTGCGAGACCCCAGCCGAAAGAATTTTGATAACTCAATTCATGTACAGCAGATCTCTGCAATTTTGATAACCCAATTCATGCCCAGCAGATCTCTGCAATATCATCTTCATGAAGGGGGAATTCTCTTTGACTGGTCACATCGTCTGATAATCGCTTCAGATTCAGCCCAGGGCATAGAGTTTTTGCACGAAGGCACTGTCCCTTACATAATCCATGGACACATCAAGCCTTCCAATATATTGTTGGACCACACATGGTCTGCTAGGGTTTCAGATTTCAGCCTATCGTTTCTTATCCAGCCAAATGAAATGTTCGGCACCGTTGGGTACCTGGATCCTGAATATTTCACCGAGATGGACTTGACCAAGGCCAGCGATATCTACAGCTTTCGGGTTGTTTTGTTAGAAATCCCAAGCGGGAGGCCGTGCTTTGGCGGAGATTCTAGCGAGCCCCGTTCTATAACAGAGTGGGCTGTGCCTTTCATACCCAATTCCAGGGCCCCTGAAATTTTCAATCCAAAGCTGCCGCTGCCTGTGAATCCTGAACCCCTGATCAGAGCAGCCAAGCTGGCATGTGAGTGTGTATCCTGAACCCCTGATCAGAGCAGCCAAGCTGGCATGTGAGTCTGTGAGCAACTCAAGAAAAAACAGACCCACGATCCTGCAGGTGTTTACCACACTGAAGGACATATTGCGAGAGATTAGTATGGCTGGCAACTCTCCTCTTGTGCCTGCAACTCCCTGAAAGTTTTCATTCCAGATAGCCCACGTTTGAGGCGTTTTATTCCTGCTCAAGCTAAAAAGTGGGCTGTTCACGCCTTTATTCAGATCACAATTTCAAGGAAGTCACATGGAGGCTCGGAATCATTAATGCAGCCATGCCTGTCCAATATTGGTGCCATGTTTTGCTTCTGCTTTAAGTTACCGTAGTCCACATTGAGTCCATGGAAACCCTTCAAGCGAAAAAGGGCAGCGCCATTATTAAGACATTTGAATGATTGTATTTTCATAACATGATATTTTTTCCCCAAATTTATTGGCTAAACAAACACTTTGCCGTTGTAAAATAAACCTTCTCTCCATGCAATGAGTTAAGATACATCTACACACAATTCTCATATATATAAATTATTATAATTTATAGGGAAATTTAAGGCATGTTTCTCCACATTTGTGTATGGCATTTACAGTAAACAAACATATCATTTAGATTAGTATGTTTCATTAAAGGGATTTGAATGGGGCACTACTAGTGTGGAACTAGCCAAAAGCACAATGTCATTGACAATAGCTATTTGAGTTAAGTCTTTGGACTATATGTATGGAATTATTTTTTTAAATTATCCTTCTTAGAGGCCACATGTTGAATTATAGAGTGGGGTAGGCTATGTACATCTTCATATATTAAGCAATAAAATTGTTGCATGGAAGGTGTTCCTCATCATACATTAATATGGTGTCGAGTTAAGTCATGATCTTAAAAGCACCATGATCTTAAAGATTGTATTTAATAATTTTAGTATATTTTTAAGATTGTATTTAAAATAAGTTCATCGAGACACTTAAATTGGTGATTGCCCTAAAGTATTATGCAAACCATGAAATTATTTGTTTGTGAAAGCTGCCATAAATTAAGGTTGACAACATTTACTGCATCTCTTGGATTTGGGAGAGGTTTTTTTGGTATGTTGTGATTACATAATTTATGCTTTACTTTATTTTTGTAGAGAATAATATAATATAAGTGTGATATATATTTCTACTTTCCTAACAACAATAATGTTTTTATTGGGAATCCACTTCTATGTGAGGCAAATAATTATTAATAAGACTGGTAACCAAGGTATTAACGCTCTAGGTCAAAAAGTTTGGAGTAAGATCTATCATGGCGTATAGGTGTAGATTCAATGGATAAAGGGTAATGAAGAGTTCTTGAAACCAATGCAAGGTAAGGACAACACTAATAGATGATGAGGACTTAGCTTGGGCACAAGGGGAGAACCAAATACGGGTATATGACACAAGGCATCCCTTGAATGGAGCATAAATGACCAGTGACCTAGGATGTGACCATAAACCCAAAAAAATGTTTCTACATAGTTGGAGTGGAGATATAAAGGACAGTAATGTCAAGGAATTATGGTGGACCATGGAAACTAAGTCAAATTGATGTTGTGAGTAGACTCAAGAACCAACATGACCTAGTAAAGGGAAAAAAATGGGATGACTCAATACAAATGCTTCAATTAAGGGAGACACTAACAATTGCCTCAACATATGTAGAGGTAACTTGATGTGACAACTTAGCACTCATGAGAAGATTTATCTTTCTTCTCGTGTTTTTGGTTTGGTATTTTTGTGGTTATTTGAAAGAATAAAAAGAATCATTTATATAAAGGGAAGGAAGTGGTTCACTTTGCAGGTAAATGGGTTCCCAGGTGTGCAAGGCAATTGAAAGCAAGTAAGATGGAATATGGATACCAATAAATTAAATCCCAAGCACATGCACATGCCTCCTCTATAATGGCATCGATTTACATGAATGTGGCATAAAAAATGCCTAAAACAATAAGCAACAAATAACAAAGAGTGGGGAAAAACAATGGATGGAAGCAAACAATGAAGTAAAAGGGTGTGAGCTCTTATGGGAATGGTAAAAAAGAGACGAGAGATGAGAATGTGGCCTATAATACAACCTCAATTTCTATGGTCCTTGATCGTATAGATAATTCTTATGATGGATTTTGAAATGGAAAAGTGGCGATTCTCTAAAGCAATAATTCGTTAGAAGACTAATGTTGGATGCACATAAGAGTGAGGTAGTTGACTGGACTAACGCACGAGGGTGGATCCTATGGCCCATTAAAGTGGTAAAAGGGTCAAATGCAACATACAGAGGGATAGATCTAAAACTATATTCTAGTTTGGTTATATACCTACACAAGTCAATAATGGAACAAAGAATAATCTATGAATGCCATAAAATCCAATCCATGGTCCTACATCCAAGAACGAAAAACTAAAATCCTTGTCATATATTTACTAAGCTATAAAAGTCATGGATGTGTGAGAGGTAAATTAATCTTGCATGTGAGAAGTTATTAATCCCTAACTAAGGTGAGGCCACTTAAATGAGATTGGATTTTCCTCAATGAAAGAGTAAATTGTATAAATGGGAAGGAGATCCCCATAATTAGCTTGAGGAAAAGACCCATGATATACCCCAAGTAGAGAGGAGTCCTTGAAAATACTAGGGACAACATCAGTAGAGTAGAATGAAATGAGTGCTTTATTATCCAACTAGCATAAGTGGTGTGTGGAAAGGATTGTTAAGATAAATGGCATCAATAGAACCATTGTTGGAGTGTTATGACTTTGAAATTGCATTAATAAGAGAGCCAATGTGGAGGTTATGATAATACAAACTTATATCTGTGGAAGTAATTCTTCACGGAATCCTTCATCGTTGGGAAGAAAATGGGAAAAAAGGCACATGAAAGTAGATTGAAAACCCTTGAAAATGGATGAAGAGAGTGGCTTAACTATGCCAATGGGGAAAGAAATACGATGATCAAATAGGGCACTTTTTTACAGGGAAATGTAGAGTAGATCAACTACTCCCATGGGAAAAGAGAGAATGCCATCAAAACAAGGGTTCTCATGAAGGGAAGAGAAGGTTGGCTCAATTGTTCTCATGGGAAATGAGGTGTGATGATCAAGTAGGGATCTCTGATATTGGGAGGTCCTAAAGGATGGCTTGATTGTACCCATGGGAAAATAGGCAATGTGATAAAAATGTGTTTTATCACAAATGAAATATGATTATCTCTCAACTAATCCCATGAGAAAACAGGAGGGAGGTTTGATTGTTCGTAAGTGAAAGGAGCCTAGGTGATGAAATGGGGTCCTCCAATAGAGGAAATAAAAGGGGGGCACTCAACAATTCTCATGGAAAATAAGGTTAGGAGATCAAAAGAGGAACTCAAGTATAGGGAAGTGGAGGGTGGCTTAACTATTCCCATGGGAAAGGAGGAAAGGTGGTCGAAAGGGGCACCTTTGCATATGAAAGAGGAGGGTTGCTCCTAAACCAAAAAGGTTGTATGTGATGGAAGTGGATATTGTGCAAATGGTTAAAGTAACCAATAGTTCATTTATAAAGGGATTGGCTTAGCGTAAGCAACAAAAAGTGAAATATCATTGGGTCCCTCTATCAAATTATCAAGGGAGAGCAACTCCTTCACCAAGGAAAGTGGTTAACCAAGAGTTGGATTCAACAAATGTTTCCCCATATGATGGAGGTATTTAATGTAATGGATATCATTACTTCATAAAGGAGGTCAACTTATCCAATTGATATAGGAGGTCAGCTAGCCATCTACACCTTCGCATTTATAGAACAATTTTGTTATACTTAAATTTCTAGTGCATTTTTCAAGCACTTCCCATGCATTTTTGGTAGTTGACATGACCTAAAATTATTTTTAGGGTCCCCAAACACATAAATATTGGAATAATCATTGTAATGGTGCAAGGAATGCCCCAAATAGAAATTGTATGCAAAAGTTTTGATTTCAAGAATTGGTGTAATCCTTAAGGTTTGCATTCCTTTTGTTTCCTCATCTCCTAAGGTTATAGTTTTGAATCTTATGGTTTTATACTTTATATTATAAGATTGTTTCATACTCTTGCAATGAGATTTTGTTAATGAGAATAGCTAGCACGTCTCTCTTCAAAGATTATATTGTGTTACACATTGCAATGTTTTCAGTTTTCAATTCATTAATAGAAATTTGGGTCTCATTATATTAGTATTCTTTCTAAAATATATATGTGTCATATACTACTTATATTTCTATCACCATTTCATTCTCAACGTAATACAAATTAGTGATGTCAAAACAATCTACTCTTTGTTATTTTTCCACACATCTCAACAACTTGTCACTTCAATGGTACACTGGCCTTTAAGGTACAAGCTAACTTTTACATTTTCGTGTTTGAAGGAAAGGTAGATGCATATGCTTTCTAGAAATGATTAGGTATGATAAATAGTTATATATTTGTTGAAAATTTCCCAATAGTGATATGATTAGCTTCACTCTCCTTAAGTTCCTTTCCCACATGAAAGATAGGTAGAACTCTTACTGCATACAACATGTCAGAGATGAATTTGTAGCATTAGGGATAGAATCCACTTTGATAGGTTTCTTAATGCCCTTAAAGTGGAATTCTACCATGATGGAAATACAATGGCTAATACCTAGGATGGAAAAATTTGCAATAGGAGAAAGAAAAAGAGATGCTTTACTACAACTCTACTTTCCATTACTTCCACTCAAAGTTGAGTATAAGAGAATTTAAGCAACACTTGATTATAAAAGACTATGGTAGCACACATGTGCATCCAAATATAAATGGATATATTTGGGCATCTCTTCACTAAGAGCTGCTTACTAGCATGATGTCAAGATCAAACAATTTTTTTGGTAGAGAGAGAACAATCAAATTATGTCAAATATATAAATATAATATAATTTGAATATTTTTTCTTTTTAGATTAATTTTAAATATATAATTTTAGTATTATTTTAAGTAAGTTCATATTTGAAAAAGATGGATATAAATTTCTAAACATATAAAATTTTGTTTATGAAAGTTATCATAAATTAAGCTTGAGAGAATTTACTACATCGGTTGGATTTGGGAGAGACCTTTTTTGGTATGTCATTAACTTAAATTACCCATTATATAATTTCTCCTTGTCAAGCATATATATATATATATATATATATATATATATATATATATATATATATATATATATATATTCCTACATATATTTTCTACTTTCTTAACAAAAATAATGTCTTTATTGGGAATCCACATGCGAGTGAGGTAAATAATCATTAATGAGAGTGATAACCAATGTATTAAGCCTTTAGGTTAAACATTTGGAGTAAGATTTATCATGGTTGATGTAACACCCTCCTCCCACATCTACCCAAGTAACCGGCCATCTAGGGTAAACATGCGACGAAAGGCCACTATGATATGATTCGACCTCCTAAGTCACGTTAAAGAAGTGGAACTGATAGAAACACACCATACATACATTCAACATAAGCATTAGGACCCTTAGGAACCAACCCAACATTTCTGCCAACCAGCCCCTGGGTCCCACTGATATTTTGGACCACATGATCCTTGAACACTCCCATTCTATAGGCCTACCAGCGTCTAAGAGGCTCTGGATGCTTCCATGTTATATGCATGCTATCATCCAAGGACTATTTTACTTAGTGTTGTGCTAGTGTCCCCGGGATTTGAGCCACTCTTTTAGGCCCAAAGCCTAGGTCACTACCTAGAATTGAATGACACCTTTAGAACAACATGATAACAGGGAAATGATAGTACAAATGCAATTACCTGAATAATACCTTGATTGGACCCCTACTAGCCATGACAGGAATTTCATCAAACATATCATGAATATGTAATCTACAGGTGTAAATAATATGTCTGAGCATAGAGGCCTTATACTTAGCTGAGAATCGCGAAGACGCATTGATGCCTCAACACATTAACTTCCATTTCATCCATTAGGTCATATATACATTTATCATTAATTTACAAGTAAAAACATGATGAGAGCCATACATAACTACTGTCATAAAACATATACATAACCAACATAATAAAAACTGAAATACCAATGAAATCACAACAATATGATCCACATATAAACCAATATAACACTTATATAAATACAAGGAGAAATAACCTCATATTGATGATGTAAAATCCAAACCGAGATGGGACTTCCACGTTCCACCCGACCATAGAATGACTGAGCCAAATATCTCTTCATCCATTCACCCCCGTGCCATATTCCAAGCATGAATGTGGGATCTCATTGAAGACATCAATCCAAAACCATCTAGGGCTTCCAGAGGTCATCCACCTCAACCCATCAAACAATGGTTCCACCTCATGGTTGGACATCACAAAACCATCATCAGATTGGTCTCTATCCAATCCTTTCAGGGCTCCAGAGTGTTTGTTCCAACCAAGGCTCCAGGATTAGTAACTCAACCCACAGTTGTCATCGGGCTCTAGAGCATTTGTCCAACCAAGGCTCCAGGACTAGTAACTCAACCCACCAAGGGATCCAGAGCGTTTGTCCAACCAAAGTTCCAGGACTAATAACTCAACCCAAGCTATTACAGGGCTCCATATCTTTTGTCCAACCAAGGCTCCAGGAACTAGTAACTCAACCCAAGATAAGGAAACATGAGAACCAACCAAAACAAAACAAGGAAATAAACCCACAATCTCCATGACTATCCGGGAAATGGAAAGGCTAGGAAATCCATTGTCAATCTTGGGCAACCTCTATGAAAATGACAGATCATAACCAACAAACCACATGCATATGCCATACATGCCAAAACTAGTGAGGAAAACATACATGCAGCTCGGTACCTACCAATAAAACCCACTATAGTTGTTGATCCTAATGTCCTCTTGTGCTTTCCTGCTATTCCTTTGCCTTCTTGTTCCAAAAATCCAAGTATGCCACACTTTCCAAGAGTGCTCCAAGAAAACTCTAAGTATCCAAGAGTATGAGAGAGAGAGAATAATGGGAGAGCTCCAAAACTGAACAAAAAAGGTTACCAACTGATCCTCAGAAGCCTTTTTTTGAATGAGGCCTCTATTTTCTCCATTTTCCATTATTTTCCTTCATTTTCATCCTTACATGCAATATATGACCTTTCACCTCCCTTTTCTCCTAATTTACATTATTTTCATAAATAAATGTGCCAAAAATGCCATTTTTCCTTTCCAAAGCCTTAGCCATTAATAACCAAATGAACACCCACACTAGGATGTCTTGCCCAACATTCATCTTGGAATAAGTGTCCCATCAACCATGGTTATTATTTTGCCTTTATTAACTTTTATTACATGGAATTTTCACTAGGGTTGTTACAGTTGATAGGGATAGGTTCATTGGAGAAGGGAAATGAGGAGTCCTTGAAACCAATGCAAGGTAGGGACAAAAATAATAGATGATAAAAACTTGGATTGGGCATAAGGGGAACCAAATATGGGTATCTAACACAAGGCATCCCTTGAATGGAGCATACATGAGCAATGACCTAGGAAGTGATCATAAACCCAAAGAAATGTTTTTACAAAGTAGGAGTGCAGATATAAGGGAGAGTAATGGAGAAGACTTATAGGGGACTATGGAAATTAAGTCAAATTAATGTTGTGAGTAGGTCAAGGACCAACATGACCTAGTAAAAGGAAAATATGGGATGTCTCAATACAAATGCTCAATTTAAGCGAGACACTAACAACTCCCTCAAGACATGTAGAAGTAACTTGATGTAACAACTCAATATTCATGAGAAACACTTAATATAATTCTTGATTACAAAATACTATAGAGGAACACATGTGCATCCAAATAGAAATGGATATATTTGGGCATCTCTTCACTAAGAGTCGCTTACTAGTATGGTGTCAAGATCAAACAAATTTTTTGGTATAGAGAGAGCAATCAAATTATGTAAAATATATAAATAAAATATAATTTGATTTTTTTTTCTTTTAGATTAATTTTAAATATATACTTTAGTATTATTTTAAGTAAGGTTATATTTGAAATAGATGGATATAACTTTTTAAACATATAAAATTGTGTTTATGAAAGTCATCATAAATTAAGGTTGAGACCATTTACTGCATTGGTTGGATTTGGGAGAGAAATTTTTTGGTATGGCATTAACTTAAATTACACATTATATAATTTCTCCTGGTAAAGAATATATATATATATATATATATATATATATATATATATATATATATATATATATATATATATATATATATATATATATATATATAATATAAAGGCTTACATATATTTTCTACTTTTCTAACAATAATAATGTATTTATTGGGAATCTGCATGTAAGTGAGGTAGATAATCATTAATGAGAGTGATGACAAATGTATTAAGCCTCCAGGTTAAACATTTGGAGTAAGATTTATAATGGTTGATAGGGGTAGATTCAATGGAGAAGTGAAATGAGGATTCCTTGAAACCAATGCAAGGTAAGGGCAAAACTAATAGATGATGAGGACTTGTATTGGGCATATGGGGAACCATATATGAGTATCTAACACAAGACATCCCTTGAATGGAGCATAAATGACCAGTTACCTAGGAATTGATTATACACTCAAAAAAATTGTTTTTACAAAGTAGGAGTACATATATAAGGGAGAGTAATGGCAAGGATTTGTGGGGGACTATGGAAATTAAGTCAAAATAATGTTGTGAGTAGGCCAAGGAACAACATGACCTAGTAAAGGGAAAATATGGGATGACTCAATACAAATGCTCCATTTAAGGGAGACAGTAACAACTCCCTTAGGAAATGTATAGGTAACTTGGTGTAACAAATTAGTATTCATGAGAAGATTTCTATTTATTCCCCCATTTTTGGTATGGTATTTTGTAGTTATTTGAAAGAATGAAAATAATCAATATGATAAGATTAGCTTCACTCTCCTTAAGTTCCTTCCCCGTGTGAAAGATAGGTATAACTCTTATTAAATATAGCATGTTAGAGATGAATCTATAGCATTTGGGATAGAATCCACTTGGATAGGTTTTCTTAATGCCCTTAAGGAGGAATTTGACCATGTTGGAAATACAATGACTAATACCCAAGATGGAAAACTTTGCAGTAAGAGAAAGAAAAAGAGATGCTTTACTACACCAATATTATTTGTTACTTCCACTTTGATTTGAGTATAAGGGAATTTGGGCAACACTTGATTATAAAATACTATAGTGGTACACATGTGCATCCAAATAGAAATGGATATATTTGGGCGTCTCTTCATTAGGAGTTGCTTACGAGTATATGTCAAGATCAAACAATTTTTTGGTAGAATAGTAAGATAGAATAATCAAATTATGTAAAATATATAAATATAATATAATTTGAAATTTTTTTCCCCTTAAATTAATTTTAAATATATTTTTTTTGAATTATTTTAAGTAGGGTTGTCTTTGAAATATATGGATGTAAATCTCTAATCATATAAAATTATGCTTATGAAAGTTGTCATAAATTAAGATTGGGAGCATTTACTACATCAGTTGGATTTGGGAGAGAATTGGTTTGTTATGGAATTAACTTAAATTACACATTATCCAATTTCTCCTTGTAAAGAATATATATATATATATATATATATATATATATATATATATATATATATATATATATATATATATATATATTCTACTTTCATAACAATAATAATGTCTTTATTGGGAATCCACTTGCATGTGAGGGAAATGATCGTTGATGAGTGGTAACCAAGGTATTAAGCCTCTAGAGTAAGATCTATCAGGGTCGATAGGGGTATATTCATTGGAGAAAGGGCAATGAGGAGTCCTTGAAACCAACGCAAGGTAAGGACAAGACTAATAAATGATGAGAACTTGGATTGGACATGAGGGGACAACCAAATATGGCTATCAGACACAACATATCCCTTGAATGGAGCTTAAATGACTAGCTACCTAGGAAGTGACAATGAACCCCAAAAAAATGTTTATAGAAAGTTGGAGTGTAGATATAAGGGAGAGTAATGGCGAAGAGTTATGGGGACTATGGAAAATAAGTCAAATTGATGTTGTGAGAAGGCTTCAAGGACCAACCTGACCTAGTAAAGGGAAAAGATGGGATGCATCAATATAAATGCTCTAATTAAGGGAGATTCTAACAACTCCCTCAAGACATGTAAAGGTAACTTGATGCAACAAATTAACAGTCATGACAATATTTTTCTTTCTCCCCTGTTTTTGGTTTGGTATTTTTGTGGTTATTTGAAAGAATGAAAATAATCACTATGATATAAAAGGGAGGAAGTGACTTACTTTGCAAGCAAATAGGTTCCCAACTGTGCAAAGGAACATATTATTGAAAGAAAGTAAGATAGAATATGGATAATAATAAAGGAACTCCCAAGAACATGCCTCCTCTCTAATGGCATTGAATTACATGCATGTGGCATAAAAAAATCCCGAAAACAGTGGTGGGGAAAATTAATGGATGGAAGAAAACAATGAAGTAAAAGGGTGTGAGAACGTATGTCAAAAAGAGATGAGAGACGAGAATGTGGCTAATAATGAAACCTCAATATATATGGCCCTTGATCCTATAGATAATTCTTAGGAATAATTTTGAAATATCAAAGTGGTGATACTCTAAAGTGATCAATCAATAGAAGACTGTTGTTGGATGCACATAAGAGTGAGCTCATGGATTAGGATAAAACACATAAGGATCCTATGACACATTCAAGTGGTAAACTGGTCAATTGCAACATACAAAAGGATAGACCTAAACCTATATTCTAGTTTGGTTATATACCTACACAAGTTGGTGATGGAACAAAGAATAATTCATGGATGTCATACAATCTACTCCATTATTCTACATCCAAGAAACAACAATTGAAAGCCTTGTCATATATTTACTGAGCTATAAATTTCATGGATGTGTGGAAGATAGATTAATATTGCATGTGAAAATTTATTAATCAATAACCTAGGTGAGGCCACTCAAATGAGATTTGACTTTTATCAATGAAGGAGGAAATCATGTCAATGGGAAGGAGACTCCCATAATTAGCCTGGGGAGAAGACTTATGATATGCTCCAAGTAGAGAGGAGTTCTTGAAAATACTAGGGACAAAATTCAATAGAGTAGAATGAAATGAGTGCCTTGTTATCCAATTGGAGCAAGTGGTGTAGGGAAAGTAAAGATGAATGACACCAATAAAACTGTCATTGGAGTTTTATGACTTGAAATGGCATCGATAAGATATCGAATGTGGAGGTTATGATACTAAAGACTTATATCCATGAAAGTAATTTCTGCAAGGAATTCCTCATTACTAGGAAGAAAATGGGAAAAAATGCACATGAAAGTAGATTGATGTTGGCTTAAGGGGACCTGATCTAGGTTCGGAGTTGTTCTTGCCAACCAACAAAACCTTAACTTTTAGCCCTTTCGGCAATAACCTGCATAGCGCAGGCTGCAGTCTCACCCGAAGTAGTATTGGGGGATGCTAGAACCAGGTTTCTGCATCTAGAGACTGTGTGATAAGTAATCTGAATCCCTTGTAGCTCAAATATGCCTTCACATAGATCTGTATCTTTCTATGATCTGCTACTGTAACTCTAAGAAAACGTCTCTTAGACCTTCACGAAGGTCTGCGACTAGGCTTTATAAACCTACAAGAAGTAGACTATCCACTTTCGCGCACTAAATAATAACCCTAGATCTTCCTTTGTGAAGATCTACCTGATTCAATAGAAATCATAACAGATTTAACCATTACCTTCGCAAAAACCGATTATTACTTAGATCATGCATAGATATTAAGGATTTAACACATTTGCACAACAATTACACTTTATTCCACAGAAAACAGATCATTGAGAAATAACACATAAACTTAAACATAAATAACAATAAGACACAAAGGTAAGATATTCATTTTAAAATTAGTCTTTATTAGATTCAAAATTCAATTTATAGACTCTTCTAGCCTACGCACCCAACTGTAGGGGTCAGCGCACTCAGCTACAGACTTGCCAAGGTCTTTGCGCACTCAGTTGCAGGAGCCTTCCCCTTTCTCCTAAGTATAGGAAATAGAGCTTTCCTACCTTAACACTTGCCACAAACAATAATCTTCTCTCAATTCTATCATCTCTAGACTCGCTATGACTCAAATATTTATAGCCTTTTTATTACAATACCATGGATCGTGGCCTATGGGTGAGTCTCAAAATTGATCTATCACTTACCCATACAAGGGGCTAAAGCCCCTTTGACTCCTACTTAGTTGCGTACTCCACTTCCACATTTCACGGAGACTTTACATTCTTTACAAAACTCTTCTCAAAAATTGGTTAAACTAACCCAAAATTGACCCTAGGGACCCTATCCCAACAGGCCCCCAACACAAATATGGTGAATCGCCCTCGAGTCACACTACTGGTGCCTTGATCTTGTTGTAGAGGCCAAGAAACTCGACCTGCAATGCTGCTGCATCAGTAAAACCCTGTACTGTGGCCTGTTGTACTTCCTCTACTAGATTTTTTGTCATCGGGCCTTCTATTGCTAGGTGCATTGTTCTCTGTGCCTGCTAAAGTGTCTTTAACTTCTCTTGAACTGACAGAGTAAGATGATAGACTTCCTTTGTCCATGGTTGTATTTTTCTTTGAGAAGGGCCTCTTTCCTTTGTAGCTCTTCAATTTGTGACTGCAGCAGTTTGCCTTCCTACAATCGAGCGAGGCGTTAGATTGGCGCCAAAGTGCGCGTAGTCGCCTTGACTTCATCAAACCTTCGATGTGTCTCTCGAATATTTGTGCCAAGTTTATACAGGTTTGGGTCCTCCTGCAAAGTCGTCCATAGCTCCAAGGTCTGATCGAATATCATCACACAGTCTATGACTGGTGCATCCAAAGTGCCCTTGCCTTCCCTGATAGCTGATATGCGAGGCTCCAAGACCTCTCACAGAGTGGTTGGCTATAATTTTAGTTGTAGTTCTGAGATCTTTAGTTGGAAGTCAAATGTGACTCTGCCTATGTCATATTTGGACGCACGGACTGCATCAGCCAATTTCCTGATTTTTGCTATAGTTGTGGCATCCTCTGGAATGTTTAACTCTGGAATTGAATTTCACGTCTATGTTATCACTATCTCCAGGCTCTAACTTCATGCTTGCAACTCTTCCTTTTATTTCAGAGCCTGAGCCTTCTTTGCAAACTTCTTGTCATTGTTTACTTTGAATTCGTTGATCACTGTAAGCATGTGCTGCTCTCTGATCCTAAGCTCGTCTGAAACCCCCTGATGCAGGACATGGAGAGTTTGAAGTGACAGTGCGACTAAGTTCACCCCAAAGTCTTTGATTGTGCTCAGCACATCGTGGTCTTCCTCTGATTTTGCATGAATAAATCCTTTGAGTAAGGGTATGACTCTGAGGTCCAAAGTCCATTCTAACTCCAAAACTTTCTCGCTCCCTTATGCCTCGCTCGCTTTCCCAACTCTCGCTTACCTAAAGCTTGCTTTCCAAACACTCGCTTAAATCCTACTAGTCTAGATCTACAACTCGCACAGATCCTTTTGGAAGCTCCCTAGTGTCTGCATATACTACTGCTCAAATTTCTACCGCAAATCAGTTGTGGTATCTTTGACTTTGTCTCTGATTTCATCTAGATCCCCTTCTGTGAGGATCATCAGGTCTATGTGCGCATTTTTATCGAATTTGTGCTTCTTCCTTGGCCTGAGGGTTATCTCCTTACTTCACTTCTTCAATGTGAAGGGCGTGCTCTTCTTCTCTCCCCTGTTGCCTTCCTTCTCTAACTGTTCTTGCTCATTTGTATGCTGGGAAGTTGATTCTTCAACTTCCTCTGTGTCAATGCACTCTGTCTCAGCACACTCCTTCATATCGTGCTCTTTTTCAGCACATTCTTTTGTAGCGCGCTCTTTTTCTGCAGCTGCCTTAGCAGTAGCTTCTCTCTTTTACTGCTCAGCCAAAGCTCGCACTGCTTTCTGTGCTGCTTATTTCCACTTTTGCATAGAGGTCTTCTATGCAGCAGAGATTTCTCCACCTTTGCTAGTACCTACGCCAACGTTTGTGGGTTCACACCACTCTGTTGGCCAACTTCCCACAATCTCCTTCACATCTGTCTCTGAGACTAAGTATGGCAACTTATGCCATATATGTTTAGGGTCCCTCCTCGCCTTGATTGATACGTTATGGAAATCGGCCTTGAATTCTGTGAAGGCCCTCAACTGCTTGAACAAGGTTGGGGACAACCTTGGCCACTGACCGATCACTCTGTGAAGATCCATTTCCATTAATATTAAGAAAATTTGCAATTTTTTTATCCTCTCCGGATCCTTTGTCGACCACAGCGAAGAAAACTTCGCTGCCTCTGGTAACTCTTCTACCTATAGAGGAAACTGACTATCCTCTAGCAATTGCCATGCTACTAAGACAATGAGAAACATGAGGCACACATAATGAAAGGTCTTACTTTGCTCATGTGCTTCACGATAGTTCGCTAGGAATTCCTTACATAAATACTACGCCTATTTATATTGTACTCCCCTTGTGCACTGGGTAGCCAACGACAATACAGGCGCTGGAACTTCGTCTGCGCGACATTTCTCATAATTTTTCATGCTAAAATTTGGGTGGAAAGCTGCACCGCCTGGTCTTAAATGGAGCGGATAGAATATCCATGCGAATTCTTAATCAGCCCAAACTCCGCCTTCATCTTATCTGCCAACTCTTTCTCTCCACTTTTCCCTCCAAACTCATTGGCAGTGTTCGCTCCTTTATAGGGAAGCTTTGTAATCTTGTGTATTAACATATTTTTTATAGGAATGGCTTCTCTGAGCCATAAGCACCCATCATGCACCAGCGCGATTAGCTGGCATGCTCACCTAGTGTTGATGATTGACCTATGAAGAAAATGTGGTACACAAAACATGTGCAGCAACCCAGCCTGCTCAACACCTTTGACCCATTTCATGGGTTCTAGCCGCGTAACCACAGTTTCCTCGTAATAGATCTTTGTCATGTACTTGTGAGTAGCTAAATGAGGGAATCTCTCATGGTCCGCGAGATCCCAATCCTCCATCTTCAGCACCGAAATGCGTGCTAAGACTGTGCCTTCAAATTCAACCTGTTCTGGTAACAGGGGCATCGAGACCATAAATTTTCTGGAATCAAGGTCTTTGGTTACTTTTGTCTTCCCTTTCCACAGAGGGATATACTCTGGGAGCCGTGTGATAGGCTTGCCCTCCTCAACATCCAATTCCTCCACTCCATGGAATTCTTCTTCCTCCAAGTCCATAATTTTCTCCAGCTACTTATCCTTCTTCTCCTTCCGTCGAACCTTCAGGATCTTCCTCAATGAATGTCTTACCAGTATAGGGTTCTTCTGCTTTTCTTTTGCAGCCGATTGCTTCAGTCTAGGTGACCTCGGTGTCATAGGCATAATGGGAGAAACTTCCATAGATACAACCTCAGTGCCCTCTGCTTGAGAAACAATGGCTTCAGAACTGACTAGCATGGACATTTTTTCAAGGACAATCTTTTAGTTCCACATAAGTAAGGTTGAAAATATTGGGCTTGAAGCTAAATCCTCCCAGAATTCTCGACTCATACAATGAGAACAAGAGGGCTCATACACAGTTGTCAAAATGAAAAGTGTTCTTTGGTAGACCAACATGCCATATTTATAAGAGGTTTTGAATTCAAATTCGACCGTTCCCTCCATTTTCTGATCACAAATACATCTTTGGTGGCAGATCTTCACAGATTTTCACCATAAATGGCACCTACCCACTCCTCTTAACGGAATATTTAGCATCAAATTGTGAATAGTGACTCCAACAGCTACTTTTAGGCCCATATGTGCAGTACCATTCTCCATGGCATAGCTCTTCCAGCGCAGCTTCACTTGTTGCACTCCTTTCTTCCATCGCACAACCTCCCTACTATGGTTTTCACCTCTTCAGGCAGTGTAGTTTATAGTCCCACAATCCCTTGCATTACTAAGATTGTCCTGCTACCATGTAGTCATTGCATAGGGGAAGGATCCCTCGTATAAAGCTTTAGCCTACTTCCATTCACTTTTCCAGGGAATGGTTCCCCGTTCAGCTTCGCGAGCTAAACTGTGCCACCATATGTGATCTCCTTAACAATATATGGCCCCAACCAGTGCATTTGAAATTTTCCTAGAATTTTTATGAGCTTGCTGTCATATAGCAGCACAAAATCATCCAACTTGAAAGTGCACAACTTAATATGCCTATCACGCCATGATTTCTTGCATTCCTTTTGCACTTTCGGGTGAAATCCTGCAAGAAAGTGGTCCTCTTCTAACTCCATTAGTTGCGCGAGCCATTCCTCCAGGGTCTCATGATCCGTCATCTCTATCAACGTTGCAATATGTAAACTTGACACATTATACTCGATAGGGTTCACTGCTTCAATCCCATAGACCAACCTAAACAGTGTTTGTCTTGTCAACTTCTTACATGTTTTCCTATATGCCCATAGTACAGCTAGTATGCGCATATCCCAGTCATTTCTCTATGCGTTACATACCTTCATCAATGCATTCTCCAATATTTTATTAAATGTTTCCATTGTTCCATTTGCCTATGGGTGATAGGGCATGCCCTTTTGATGATACACATGGAATTCCTCAAGCATTGTGTTGATTGTTTCATTCAAGAAATGTGTACCCCTATCACTCATCAACACTTTAGGGCATCCAAACCATGTTAAAACATATTCAAACAAAAACTTTGCAACGGTGGCAGTTGTACAATCCAACTCTTTTCTAGCAGGTTCGTACACTACTCTGAAAAAAAACAAATGGCTACACTCTTTCCCCAGCAACAGCGCCAAAATGTAGAGCTATAAAAAGGGTCTCTTTCACCTCTAATTACCTCACATTAATATGTCAATCCGGGAACGTTTGATTATTTCAAAGAGTGACTCAATCCGAGTCTATTTGTCAGAGTAATGCTAGTAGTACGGCGTCCTACAAAATACAAGAGTAAACCGATGCTTGTCTATAACTAAGTTCCTTCAAATGACTAAAGCACACACTCTTAAAATATCAGTCAAGGGTCCGACAGCAGTAGTCCATCCCTTTGGAAACTGATGGAAAGGAAACTAGAGCATGGATCACGGGTCTGGGAGCAAGGCAGTAAATGCAGAGGCTCACTACAGCCACAGATCGTCTCTCACACCAAATGCGAGTAAATGAAACGGCAGATAAAAATGGAACGGCAAATAGGAAATTAAACAGTAAATCTAGAAAGGAACAACAATGCTTAAAATGGAACAACAATTCTGAAATGGAATAGCAATCACTATAACTAAACCTCGCGAGTAACAATCAAACTTTATCCTATCAACTCAAAATCTCTTATCGTAATCAAAACTCCAATCTTTCATTCTCCAAGCAAATCACGCAACCAACTAAAGGAACAACAATAACTCTCAATTATGGAACAGCATGTGAAAATCATACGTAACACTCTAAGGAAGTAATCTGATTTAATACCAATCATCAACAGGAATTATAACTGTGTTTCAAAATGGAACAACATGAATCCTGAATCATAAAGAACACACCTTTCAGATAATTACCTTAACACACATACTTAGCATAGAAGCTTCATAACACAAGGATAACACTGTTTAGTTGAATCTAATAAGATTTCATCCACTCTGAAAGTATTGATAATATAATGCAGAGTCAATGGAAAGAACATTAATGAACGAATCTTAGCAGAGCATGTGATGTAACTTATAAAGCATATCAGATTACCAACTAGTGACGATAAGCAAACCACGCAGAAATCAAATCGTAGTGATACAGAAGCAAGTGTCCTCTGGGGCCAGGCCCTTAGCCTCAAGGGTACACCGCTTTAAGCTAATCCAGACGCAAAGATGAGATAATCACCAAGTTTATATTAATGCATAAAACAGAAAGTACAATGAGCCAAGTTCAACGAGACTCGATGATCAAAGTTAAGTCTTTAACAAAAAGTTACATAAAAGCATCTCCTCCC
The DNA here is from genome assembly GCA_031772625.1 of Pinus tabuliformis. Taxonomy (NCBI): domain Eukaryota; kingdom Viridiplantae; phylum Streptophyta; class Pinopsida; order Pinales; family Pinaceae; genus Pinus; species Pinus tabuliformis. Next base: position 633,507,558 of record CM062805.1, read on the forward strand.
AGACTAACAGTGTCGTCCCTTTATATAAGGGTAACGACGGAGATGTCTAAGTGATAAGATAAATAAAGCAGCGATCCCTTAGGATCGAAGATCCTGAGGGATTCGCAAAACTGTTAATCCCTAATCACTTCTTTCTCTTCCGCCGAGCTGGTGCCTTTTCCTCCTTTTCCGGACTGGTTTGCTTCAGCTTGCTTTGCCTCGTCTGCACTCGGTCCTTCGTTAAAGGGACAACCATTACCCTGTTCTTATCTTCTTCTTTGGAAAAACAGCTCCTCGTTTTTACCCTTTCCTGCACAGGAGAATGACAACTATCAGCGGATAAGTCTTTGCATACTAATTCCACGTATTCTACCACAATTCTCTATTGTTTTCCACATTCATGATGTAAAATATTCATAAGTCCTACTGAAAAGCCACTAAAATGATCATTAAAAACATACCTTTTTAGTACTCCACACACCCCCCTGCTTACCCTGTTTCATGCCCTCATGAAAACGTTGTAGTTGACATGCAAAGCAGTGAGAGAGTAGGTTGGAGAAGGAATCTCATGCGGAGGCCTACAACCATGGTGAGCGACTAGGTAGTCAAATAACTGGCCTGTTTGACCCTCAGGCATCTCATATAGGGCTTGATATCCGGGTGCAGGATGCCAGATAATTGGACTGCGGAATCTATATCCTAACCAGGATGGTCTTGCCCTCAAAATGCTTTCACCATAGAGGTTCAAACGATTGGCGGCTAACTGAAAATTCTCATACTTAAATGGCTCCCTGAGCTGGATGTTTGGATTAGAGGTTCGGTACCGGAATTTGGCTGCATCAATGGCGAGGTCTTTGATAGAAAGAAAATATTCTAAACTTTGTCGAATGAGTGCCTTGTGCATGGGTCCTAACGTTTCAATGACACCTGGAGTTCTCATAAGGTTTCTATGTGCTCTCCATAGCTGTGCTGGGTCCCTAGGCTCAGCCCTTACCCACAAGTCTAGGCCATTTTCCTGTCTCTGAAAAGTGTTATAGGCTTTGAGCCATTTAATCTGATTGACCCCGAATGAGATGAATGCTTGCAATTGAATGTCCCCAACAAAAGGGCCAGGGTTCAACTCAGTTTCCTGATCTAGCACGAGGTTATGCAAATAGAATTCACATAGCAATCTCTAGACCTTCACTCCATAATGTTTACAACAATCTATAAAGTCATTGACAGTATTAATTTGTATTGGGGCACCTGCTTTAACAGCCTTTATCTTTAATTGTAAGTATCGTTCCAATAAAAACAAAGCATAGTTTTTGGCAGGGGCCCTACATGCTAAAACGTCATTGTATAAAGAACACAAGGTATCCATCTGTTTGACAACAGTATCTAACCTACGGGTTACCTTAGCAACTTTCGCCTGTTCCTTTTGCCACCCTTCAAAGGCCTGGCTTTCAGATTGATTGACATTCCATAGTTGCTGTTGGAGTTCTTCATACTTCTCACGAGGGACTGTCTGCTCTCTAAGCCTCTCCATTTCTTGCTGAGCCTCTTTCAATCCTTTGTGCAAGGTCCTTGTCTTTGGATCTCTTTTCCATGCATCAGTGGAGGCCGAGAGTTTTACCTCAACTTTCTCATTTCATTGCTTTGAGTTCAGAACCCTTATCACCCTTGAGGGTGGTGCCTCTGTTTGAATCTCCTTGTTGTCTTTTTCTTTTTTAACACGAATACTGACTAGCAGCTGTTCCTTTTCAAATGGAACAACAGTCTATCCCTCAGCTTCGTTTGGAACAGCAGCTGAACTTTCAGCTTCATTTGGAACAGCAGCTAGGCCTTCAGCTTGATTTGGAATGTCAGCTGGGCCTTCGGCTTCATTTGGAACAACAGCTGGGCCTTCAGCTTCAATTGGAACAGCAATTGGATTTTGGGCAGGGTTTTGATCAGCAAAACTATTTTTAGTCCTCCGTCGTTTTATCCTGTAGTTTCTTACTGCAGTGATCATCTTTTTCTTACTGGCGGTCTTCCTTGTCCTCTGCCTTGCTTTCAAAATCCTAATCTGCTAGTGGAGCTGGGCTCTTATGCTCAATAACCTCCGCTGTTCCTTTCGTAGTTCTCTAATTTCCAATGTTTTATTGGAAGGAACAGTAGGCTTTTTGCTGCGTTCTAGGCCGTGACTAGTCCCTTGATCTTTCTCCTGGGGTACTTCTTCACTATTTTGTGCTGGCTGTTCCGGGGTAAGAACCCTAGCTGATTCCATGGCTTCGCTTTCTATTCTCACTTCTTCTGGAATTTCTTCTGGTGCCGTGGGAACATATTGTTCCCTCTCAGTATCTCCTATCTCTTTTTCATCATGAACGGGCAGATTTCCTTCCTCTGCCTCTTCTGCATGTGGTTTTTCAGGTGCATCTTCTTCCTGGGGTTTGTCGCGGAGGTATGGTGGAGTGGAAGGTTGGCCATACTCACCCATATTGGCCAAGATTGCGGCCAATTCCTCTTCTCCCACTGGGTCCTGTGGTGGGCTACCTACCTGCTGTCCCATTTCCTCCTCCTGCCTGGATTGTCCATCTTCTGCCTCAGGATGCTCAATTTCCATTTTAGGGTTCTCGGCTTCTATCTCAGGATGTTCAAATTCTATCTCAGGGGGCTCGGCTTCTGTCTCAGGATGTTCAACTTCTATCTCAGGGGGCTCGGCTACTTCATCGTTTTCTTCTTCGGATCGCTTAGCCTTCTCGGCCTCCCCTTCCTTTTCTCCTTCAACTTGTTCTTCTTCTATTTCTGGTCGTGCGGGTTGTTCATCCTCAATTACCACTGGCTGGCTAGTGCTTTCCTGGAGTTTTTCCAGCCTTCCTCTTATCCGGGCTAACCGGACTGATTTTCTGCGTTTCTCTGGCTGTTCCGGTGTCTCAGTGTCATGCTTCCATTCGGATGTGCTTGCAACAGGTTTTTGTTTTCTTAATTCTCTGTGTTTTTCCAGACGTTCTGGTGTGCTTAGAGTATGTTTACGTTTTGGGGAAGGTGCTGTCGCTCTCCCCTCAATTATTGCAATTAATTCTTTCCAACTGCTTTACTGCTGGGTGAGACTACGACTGACTATTATTCGGATTAATCCATGGTGGCTAACAACTGATTTTACATGCTGTGCCTTTTTCAGGTTTCATGCGGCGTCATGGAGTAAAGAATTCAAAAGTGCAGGAAGGTTTACAGAGCATTTTTTCTTTAAAACAGCTAAGAGTTTAAGGTGTCGTGGCCTTACCACGTCTTTTCTCCCCTCGCATGTGATGTAGCTTTGCACTGTTCTCACTAATTCTGCCCAGGGTTCTCCTAGCGTTGCTGGCAGGACTCCCTTCCCTTTAACTGTTAAGCTCTGGCCTTCATCCTGGAAAATTTCCATGATCTTCTAGAGTCTTTCCTTCTTCAATGTCCATACAGGTCCGGTGGCTGGTTGTCTCGAGACTTCGACAATTATATCGTCGGTGACTGCTATCCTCTTCCCCCGCACCATGGAGTGATCCTCCTGCAGGTTTTGCAGAAATTCCATCGCTACTGTTTCATTGGACTCCTTCAGGCGACTGAGATAAGTCAGCCACCCTGCTCTTTCCAGGATCTCCCGAGCAGCAGTGGAGACTGTCAACTTTTGTGGTTCGCTTCGAACTGCCCTGCCTCCCATGGTTTCACTGTGGATTCACAATGGAACAGCAGCTGCTTGTGCTGTTTGAAACACAGAGAGAGTAGTGATCGTTGGATTTGGAAAAAAACATAGAGTATGCAACAGAAATGAGTTATGAACAACAACTTGTATAGAAAAAATAGAAATGTCATGCCGTTAAACCATGCCATTTCCTGGTATGCTATCTTTCCCGAATAGTGAGCTGACACATAACCCGGGGAATCATGAGGTGAACCTCCCCCCCGCAATGTGATAGGTTGCCCCAGCCGTCAAAGAAAGGAGTGGCACCCCGATCTATAACCAAGTCATAAAGGAACAACGTATGAAAATATGCCATGTTTAGAAAAACAACGGTTTGCCGAAATCGAGGTGTAAAGTTAGATCGCGTATTACGTAAGAGGCTGCTGTGATATGATGCGAGGCCGGGGGATAGGACGTCTGTCGTACTTGCCAAGTCTCAAGTGGTCATTGTCACCTCCTTTGCCATGATTGGTGTAATAAATGTCCATGCGGTATATAAGTCGGGAGATAATGTATGATTAGTGCCTAGGGTTTAAGAAACAAAAGAGTATTAGTATCCTACCTATTGGTGTAATTAATGTGACTTCGATACCATTAACAGTGCTCTGCTGCCGACAGGTGTCCATAACCTTGGCAGAGTTGTATATTTCACCCCCGGAACCATGATCCTTTATGTGCATATTAAGGAATGTGGTGTCAAAGTGTAGGCCATTATGCTGGCTTGGTAACCAGGTAGCCATAATGCCATTCACGAGGAGGGGGTGAAAAGTGGGCAGGTCGGCTCGTGATGAGACCTCCTGTTCCAAGGTTTCTTCTTTTGCTATACCTTTTGGACCATATCCTTGGTGTGGTGGCCATAGTGGGAATGCCACTTCGCTTCCATCCTCATGATCATGGTAGGTTGGCTCTTGATGAGACCCCTATCCTGCATTTGACAATTTATAATTCATTTGCTTTTTCTTTCTCTTTTTTGATAAAGCACTATTCCTTATATATCCACAAAGGGTGGTTCAACACTCCTTAAGAGTAGGAATGGTGGAAGAAGTCTTATCATCTCAATAGGAGGATATAAATCCTTTGCTCTAATTCCTGAACAAAATCAAAGAAAAGAATGGCATGATAAAAGATAACCAATCAGGGCAAGATTAGTAAGACAATGATAACAAAAAATAAGTACATCCTTCCTTCTGTCCTCTACCAATACATAGCCTTATAAAGATAGCGATTTATAATTGCCTAATTTCAGTGTGTTGTGATTTTGGATTCATTGCATAAGTGCATCGCTTGTTTCTAAAAGACTTTGAAAGAATAGGGGCAAGAAGCATTCTTACTTGGACTAGCAAGAGGTTAGTTGTGTCACAAAGAAAGAAGAAGTATACTAGATCAATAAAGGAGCATAAGTTCGAAAAGTGCAAATGTCGTTCCTTTTGAAAAAGAAACAACAGAACACAACAATACCGTTCCTTTTGAAAAAGGAACAGCAAAAATCAAAATGTATCAAAATGTGTTGTTCCTTTTGAAAAGGAACAACAGAAAATCAAAGTGTTGTTCTTTTTGAAAAGGAACAACAGAAAATCAAAAAGTGTTGTTCCTTTTGAAAAGGAACAGCAGAAAATCAACAAGTGTTGTTCCTTTTGAAAAGGAACAGCAGAAAATCAAAAAAGTGTTGTTCCTTTTGAAAAGGAACAACAGAAAATCAAAAATTGCTGTTCCTTTTGAAAAGGAACAGCAGAAAATCAAACAAGTGTTGTTCCTTTTGAAAAGGAACAACAGAAAATCAACAAGTGTTGTTCCTTTTGAAAAGGAATAGCAGAAAATCAACAAGTGTTGTTCCTTTTGAAAAGGAACAGTAGAAAATCAAAAAGTGTTGTTCCTTTTGAAAAGGAACAGTAGAAAATCAAAAAAGTGTTGTTCCTTTTGAAAAGGAACAGCAGAAAATCAAAAAAGTGTTGTTTCTTTTGAAAAGGAACAGCAGAAAATCAAAAAAGTGCTATTCCTTTTGAAAAGGAACAACAGAAAATCAAAAAAGTGTTGTTCCTTTTGAAAAGGAACAACAGAAAATCAAAAAAGTGTTGTTCCTTTTGAAAAGGAACAACAGAAAATCAAAAAAGTGATGTTCCTTTTGAAAAGGAACAACAGAAACATGCAAATTCCATTCGTTTCAGGAACGACAGAAAAATTGAAATCTATGTATGCACAACAAGTTTGAAAAAAAAGAGATTATGTACAAATTGTGAAAAGAAATGATTTCCTTAATGAATTATGGGTGAGGAAGATTTCTCTTCCTCTCCTAAGATCTCCATATCAGCGTCTCTACGTAACTGTTGGTAGAAGGATTCCCGAGTGAGTGGTTTACGATAGAGACGAACCCGGTGGCCATTCACTTTGAAGGTATATCCAGAACCGTCAATGGTAGTTAAAGTGATGGTCCCATTGTCATGTACCTTCTGGATTTCGTATGGTCCTAACCAACGAGTCTGGAGTTTCCCAGGGAAATCCTGAAACCGAGAGTCATATAATAGGGCCCAGTCTCCCTCATGGAAGACTTTGTTTTTAATGAGGGCATCATGCCATTTAGCTCGCTGCTGTTGAATCAATGCTGTATTTTGTAGTGCGGAGAGCCTGATTTCATCCAATTCATTGATCTGTTGTAGTCGATTAATCTGTGCCTCAGTTAAATCTAAGCCGACTTCCTGTGTTGTTCGTAATGTTTGGATTTCAAACTCTATAGGGAAAATGGGTTGTTTTCCAAACACTAATTGATAAGGTGAGTAACCAGTGGTGCTTCTCCATGTTGTTCTATAGGCCCAAAGTGCTTCAGGTAGTCGGGCAGCCCAATCACGCCTATGTGAGGCAATGGTTTTTGTTAGGATTGATTCTATTATCTTATTGCTGCTTTCTACTTGTCCGTTCGCTTGTGGGTGATATGGAGTAGTAATTTTGTGCTGGACATGATAATTATTAAGTGTTGCTGCTAATCTATGGCTAGCAAATTGTGGTCCTCCGTCTGTGATTATTTCCCTTGGCAGGCCATAACGTACAAATAGATGGAAGAGGAACTGTATAACGGAGTCCTCTGTGGCTCTTGGCAATGCTTCTACTTCAACCCACTTGGTGACATATTCTGTTGCCACCAAGATATATGTTCTCTGATTTGATGAAGGGTTGATGGGTCCAACAAAATCGAGAGCCCATCGCTCAAATGGTGATCCGAATTGTAAATGGCATCCACCTGTGGTATTGTAAAATCCACCCATGGTATTCATTCACCCATGGAATTTACCCATGGTATTATAAATGGCATCTGCCCGTGGTATTGTAAAATCCACCCATGGTATTCATTCACCCATGGAATTGACCCGTGGTATTGTAACTGAAAAATACTATAAGTAACAATTCACATTTTCCTGGATTGGGGGCTATTTTACAGTTATTATCAGTTTTAATAAAAAAGTTTCTTTGTGGTTTTGTTTATTGAAACCGATAATAACTGTAAAGGCTACATTGTGGCGGACAACCTGTCCTTTTACAAAATGTGACTTGTTACTTATAGTATTTTTCAGTTACAATACCATGGGTCAATTCCATGGGTGAATGAATACCATGGGTGGATTTTACAATACCACGGGCAGATGCCATTTATAATACCATGGGTGAATGAATACCATGGGTGGATTTTACAATACCACAGGCGGATGCCATTTACAATTCGGATCAAATGGTTCGATGACTAACTGAGGTTTGAGAGGCATCTCATCAGCTTGACCAGGACATCCTGCTCGCTGGCAGCTGCCACAGGCTTGGACAAATTTCTTTGCATATTAGAAAATCGTGGGCCAGTAATATCTTGTCTGTAATACTTTGTGTCCTGTTCTACGCTCAGCGAAGTGTCCCCCACATGGTCCGTCGTGACAGGCTTTTAGGATGTCAAAGATTTCATCTTCCCGAACACATCTCCTAATATGCATGTCTGCCCCTGTGTGAAACAAATAGCCCCCAATCCAGGAAAATCAAGTCGGGTTTTTGGATTAATTATCAGGAAATCGGTCGGATATTCCCAGGAGTCTACAGAGACCATGACATCGTGTAGAGTACCTTCTGGTCTGATCACAGATCGGTCAGCTAATTTTAACAAAGTAGAGGTAGGTTCTACAGATGTAATGCCGAGTTTTTGACAGGTGGTGGTTGTTAAAATATTGATTGCAGCTCCTAGATCAACTAAGGCATTAGACAAGGTCTAACTGTAAATTTGAATAGTTACAATTGGGTTTCCTAGGTCTTCATATTTGATGGGTGTTTCTTTCCCAGATAAGAGATCAGATAAAGTACCGACTACTTGGACTCTTGGATTAGTTGTTATATTCCTCCTTGGTTTCTTTATGCACAATTGTTTAATAGTTTTTGCATATATAGGGATGTCTTGAATAGCTTGGAGGAATGAGATTTTTATGTACAAATTTTGTAATTCCCCTAGAATGTCAAAGTCAGGGTACTGTAAAGGTCGAGGTATGACTAATCGTTCTGGGAATGGGGGAGAGGATGTGGTTTCTTGATTATGAGACTGCTGATTATTTACATCCTCTCGTTGCAACTGATGTTCTCTTACTAACTGATCTTCATTATGAACTATTTTATCTCCCTCATTTTGAATGATACGTCCAGATCGTAATTGAAGATCATTGCACTCCCGCAGATCAGGTCCTATTGCTGGTGATTCAATGATTTGAATAGATTGGACCGGTCTGTTATTTGGATTGGGGTTGGGTTGGGCTGGGAGTTGCGGTCTCAAATTAGACTGGTGATCAGGTGCTCATGTCCTAAGTGTCGTAAAATGCTCAAAATTTAAAATGCTTAGAACTGGTTCAAAGTTGAACGACTAGAAAGTTCTCGTCTTCCTGATTCTGGTGCCGTAAACGGTTCGAAAAACGGTCGCCGTATGAGGAAGTTATGGCAAAAAGAAGAATTTGTCAATAACATTGAAAATTTTAATTTTTCAAAAAAAAATTAAAAAAGAAATATTCCGCAGAATATTCCAGGGAATATTCCCTTTACACAGCCAATAGAAAGCTGCCACGTGGCAGGCCCGAAGGCAGCCACGTGGCCCCAGATGACGTCAGCAAGCATTATGAGCGCATATTAAAATTTGTTGGTGAAATTGTGGTTTGAACCCGCGACCAACTCTACACAAATACAACGCCTTACCGTTAGGCCACGGGAGCGGATCTTGTCATATGGACAAAAAAAAGGTTATTTAAAGTTAACTTTCTGTTGGGCAGGGCCCGAAGGGGTCCAGCCCCTAAGGGCCAGCCCCCCATACCATATGACCATGGGCCCATAACCGTGGGCTCAACCCCCTAACCGCCGAGCACGAAATCCGAGATAAACCGCCATCCATGCATCAGCATTTAATGTAACTGCAGTTTGTTTGGCGGAGATTCTGGTAGGAGCGCCAAAATTGGCAGGCCCGCCATATTTGGCGGGCCTAACTGGACTCCAACTAGAGTTAGCTGGAGTGTTTCTAGGCATAACTGGAGGAAAACTTTAATTGGCCATAACTTTGGCTAGGAAAGGCGGTTTTGGACAAATTGTTTTTTGTTTTTGGGTATTTTCGACCTTCTGAAGCCATTAGTGCAGGTCTCATAGCCATCTGAGGTCATTTGCAAAGGTTTTGGAGCCGTGGAAGTTCTAAGAGCCACTAGGGCCCAGTATTGGGAAGACTGTATAGGGTTGCAGGTATCCATTGGAGGTGAACCAGTAGTAAATCCTGAAGGATTCAAGTGTTCTGAATCCATTTTTACCATCTATTCCACCTGTAGATGCTTCTATTCAGCTGTATATTCAATTTGAGCATTTAATTAAAACAAGGACAAGCCCATTTGGGAGCTTTGGACCCAGCAGACGTAGCCCAGGAGGGGTGAACTGCTTTATCAACTTCTTTTGCATCTGTGGTTGATTTATTTTGTAGAACAAATTCATTTTAGTGTGTTAAACAGTAAAAGGAAATAAATCTGCTATGCTTAAATGGGTCATGAACAGCTGAAAATTTCATTTGTTTTTCTTTCTGCAAGACATGGAAATGTTTTAAGCATGTATATTTCTGAATTAAATACCTTGCAAAAAATTTACAAGTAGTTTCAAATTCAGATCAAGTTGGTATCAAAGCGTGGTTTTGTGCAAAGATCTTCTAACTGTCTTGCAAGTATTGATGCTTACCAGGTTGAAACTTAAAAGAGGGGAAGGACAGTTGACTAGAGAATGAGAGAATCCTCAGTCAAGGAAGGCCAGAGAGCCATCACCTCCACCTTCAATTTCACCCTCAAGAATCTCAGCAGAAGCTTCAAGAATGTCTGCACATGAAGGAGAAATTCCTGCAGACATGGATCCAAAAGAAGAAGAAAGAGTCTTCAGAAAGGCTTTCTTGGACCTCACTGAAATGGTGAGGATAGTGTACCAAGAAAGAAATGAGAAATTGGCCAGAGAAGGGTCCAAACATCCACATGAAGGAGAGGGCTCTTCAGGAGGTAAGAAGGATGATGATCATTCCAAGAAAGGACATGGAGGAAATGGTGATCCACCACCCCCATCGTCACCTTCTTCCTCTTCTTCCTCGTCTTCTTCTTCTGTGCATAAGCATAGATCGTTTGGAAAAATTCCTTTTTTGAAGCTTGATGTAAAATTCGAATTACCTATGTTGAATGGTGAAGTGAATGCAGAAAAGCTTGACCACTGGATTAGGCAGTAGGAAGTTTACTTGAGGATCCAGAATATGCATGATGATGCCACAAAGATTCAGTTGGCTTCTTTGAGAATGGATGGAGCAGCATTGGTCTGGTGGGAGGCCAAATCTAAAGAGGAGATCAAGAAATTTGGTAAGGTTACCTTAACATGGCCTGAATTTCTATTAGCCATTAAAAAACAGTTTTATCCTCTTGCTCACATGCAGAAAGCAACTATGAACTGGCAAAATTTCAGAAAACTTAAGGGTCAGAGTGTCCAAGACTACACCTAAGAATTCAGGAGAAGAGCTCTCTTGTTAGGGGTAGATTTACAGACCCAGGAAACCTTGTTGAAATACATTGGTGGTTTGCATAGCTACCTTAGACACACCATCTTGATATTTAACCCTACTAGCCTGGACGAGGTTTGTGTCCAAGCTACCCATTTAGAGGCAAGGGGAAAAAACACATTTGAATAGGGTAGAAACAAGCCCCCCAAGGGGAAAAACAAAGAGAAAACCTCCAAGGGAAAGGGCAAAAAGAATGCATCTGTCAAACAAGAGAGTGAGAAAGTGATCTGTAAACACTGTTTTAAACTAGGCCATGAGGAGAAAAACTGTTGGAAATTACATCCTGAAAAAAGACCTCAATCTAACAAATCCAAAGGGAAATAGAAAACTGCTGCTACTACATCTACACCACAAGATTTAGGGGATGATTCAGGTGATGAAACCAAAATTTCAGCCATGGGTTTGAAAAACTTGAAGGGAAAAGAAATTGAAACTCAAGCCAGCACTAGTACCTCAAACTGCCATGTACAAGCTCCTAATGAGGAAGAAAGAATTGAAGTGTTTCATGTGAGGGTGATTTCAAAACATACTAAAATTGACACACTTTTTGGTAGTGGGTCACAAGCAAACCTTATATCAGAGGACTTGGTTAAGCAGCTTAAACTTGAGACCATTCCCCATCCGAAGCCATATCCACTTGGATGGATTTGCAAGGATGCAAATTTACAAGTTTCAAGAAAGTGCACATTGCGCTTTGCAATTACTGCACATTTTATTGACACAGTTGAACTTGATGTGGTACCTTTTGATATAGCAGGAATTGTTTTGGGAAGTCCTCACTTTTTTGACAGGAAAGCTATCTTTCATCGCCATGAAAACAAATATCATCTTTTCAAAGATGGCAAGGAGTTCATTGTTAGAGCTCATCGCAAGAAGACAAATATAGCGATGGTGAATGTAGGACAAGTAAAAAGGCTGGTCAATTCAAGTAAGAATTTTGTTCTTCTTATGATTAAGCCCAAGGTTGATGTGAATCATGAGTCATTTGACAATTGTGATCCAAAACTTAAGTCAGAATTGTATGATGTAGTTGATGCATATCATGAGATGTTTCAGGAGCCAACAGGTTTGCCTCCTAAGAGGGAAATTCAACATGAAATCCATTTGCATCCAGATTGTCCTCTTCCAAACATAGGCATGTACCGCATGTCTATTATGGAGAATGCTGACATAAAGAAGCAAATCAAGGACTTGTTGGACAAGGGTTTCATAAGGCCAAGTACTTCGCCATGTGGGTCACCGATTGTATTGATTCCAAAGAAAGATGGCACTTGGCGTATGTGTGTTGATTTCAGGACCTTGAACAAGATAACGGTAAAGAATCGTTACCCACTCCCAAGGATAGATGATTTGCTAGACCAACTAAAATATGCTCGATATTTCACTAAGCTAGACTTGCGCAGTGGATATCATCAAGTAAGAATTGAAGAAAGTGACATTTGGAAGATAGCATTTAAAACCAAACAAGGACTCTTTGAGTGGCTTGTGATGACGTTTGGTTTGTGCAATGCACCTGCAACTTTCATGCGGGTAATGGATGATGTCTTGCGTCCTTTTCTTGATGATTTCATTATTTTCTACTTAGATGACATCTTAATTTTCAGCAAGTCTAGAGAATATCATGTCATGCATGTTAAGAAAGTACTTGATGTTTTGAAGAAGAATCAGTTATTTCTTAAAATGTCAAAGTGTGAATTTGGAAAGACTTCTTTGGTTTATTTGGGACACATAGTAGGAGGAGGTGCTTTGAGAATAGATCCTGCTAAAATAGAGGCTATTGTGAATTGGCCTACTCCCAAATCCATAACAGAGGTAAGAAGTTTTTTGGGTGCAGCTCAATATTGGAGGAAGTTTATTTCTAACTTCTCTTTTATGGCAGCTCCTATGCATGCAGTGACAAGTGTGAAGCATGCTTTCCAATGGGGAGGAAAGCAGCAAAAAGCTTTCGAATCTTTGAAAGAGAAGATTAGTTCAGCTCCGGTCCTTGCATTACCAGATTTGAGACAGCCATTTGAGATACAAACCGATGCTAGTGATTATGCCATGGGTGCAGTTCTTCTACACCATGGTAAGCCTATTGCTTTTCATTCTGAAACTTTTAATGGTGATGTTGTAAATTTTCATACATATGATAAGGAATTGTATGCAATGGTGAAAAGCGTCAAAAAGTGGAAACACTATTTGATGGGCAAAGAAACTGTTATACATACTGACCATCAGCCCTTACAGTACTTTCAATCACAAAGCAAGTTACAACAGTCACGACACTTCAGATGGATGGGCTTCTTGCAACAGTTCCATTTGGTAATAAGGTACAAGAAAGGTAATTTGAATAAGGTTGTTGATATGCTTTCAAGGCCTATTATTGGTGTTGTTACTTTACTTAAGAATGATTCCATTGTACACGATAGTTACATAGAACAATATGCATCTGATGATGACTTTAAAGATGTGTATGCTAACTTGAGTAAAGGGAATCATGTAGAGGAAAATGACTATCACATGCATAACCATTTGCTGTTTCATTTGGGAAAGTTGTGTATACCATAGGGGGAGAGAATAAATGTCATAAGAGAAGCTCATTCTTCTCTTATTGCCGGCCATTTTGGTGTAAGCAAAACAATTCCACATCTATAGAGGTATTGCTATTGGCCTCGCATGGTAGATTCTGTTTCAAGGTTCATAAGAGGTTGTTCATTATGTGCTACAAGCAAGCCTAGTAATAGGAAGCTTGGTTTGTATACTCCTTTGCCAGTACCTTCTAGACCATGGGAGAGCATCTCTATGGATTTTGTAGGAGGTTTTCCAAAATCTAGAAAGCAGAATGATTATTTATATGTAGTAGTTGATCGTTTCAGCAAAATGTGTATACTTATGCCTTGTAAGAAAACTATAACTGCTGAATTATTTTTTCATCATGTATGGATTCACTTTGGTTTTCCTACTTCCATTATTAGTGACAGGGATTCCAGATTTGTGGGGAATTTTTGGTCCAACCTACGGGAGATGATGGACACAAAGTTGAAGAAAAGTACTGCTTTCCATCCGCAAACAGATGGACAAACCGAAGTTGTGAACATAACCATTGTGCACCTCTTGAGAGGATATTGCAGCAAGCATCCCAAGCTGTGGGATGAACATTTGCACTACATACAGCATGCTTACAATCGTGCCAAGCACTCTTCGACAAACACCTCACCGTTAGAGGCTTGTTTTGGTTACTCGCCAAAATCACCTCTTGATTTCATTCTTGAGAAAGATGTTGCCATTGAGGGACATAGTGATATTGACAAAGCTCGTTCATTCATTGAAAGAATTTAGAAAATACATCAGCAAATTCAAAGAACAGCTTGAGAAGAGTCAAGGCAAGTACAAGGAAAGACACGACAAGCATAGAGTCGATTACAAGTTTCAAGAAGGGGATGAGGTATGGCTGTACATTAGTAAGGAAAGGATGCAAGGAGAAGGTAAAAAGCTGAAGCCTATTCGTTATGGTCCATTCAAAATCCTCAAGAAGGTTGGAAATAATGCTTTTCAATTAGATTTGCCTTCCTACATGCAAATGTATTCTTTTGTCAATGTGGAGAACTTACGTTTGTATGAACCTTCTTTGATTGCTGATCATGAAAGTGTTGTTTAGCTGCCATCTATAGAAGATTTCTCACCAGAATTCTTAGATGAGCTGAAAGAAGATACAATCCTTGACAGAAGGACACGCACTTCAAGGAGGGGCAGTGTAGATTATGCTCAGGTTGGTTTCAAAGGCAGCAAACCAAACAAAGGTAAAGTGGATGAAGGTGGACAGAGTGAGGGATCTGTACCCTCACCTCTTTAACAGGTAGTTGAAGGATTTTGTGGTCCAAAAACTTCCTAATGGGGAGGCGTGATCAGGTGCTCATGTCCTAAGTGTCGTAAAATGCTCAAAATTTAAAATGCTCAGAACTGGTTCAAAGTTGAAAGAATGGAAAGTGCTCGTCTTCCTGATTCTGGCGCCATAAACGGTTCGGAAAACGGTCGCCGTATGAGGAAGTTATGGCAAAAAGAAGAATTTGTCAATAACATTGAAAATTTTAATTTTTCAAAAAAAAATTAAAAAAAGAATATTCTGCAGAAGATTCCTTGGAATATTCCCTTTACACAGCCAATAGAAAGCTGCCACGTGGTAGGCCTGGAGGCTGCCACGTGGCCCCAGATGACGTCAGCAAGCATTATGAGCGCATATTAAAATTTGTTGGTGAAATTGTGGTTTGAACCCGCGACCAACTCTACACAAATACAACGCCTTACCGTTAGGCCACGGGAGAGGATCTTGTCATATGGACACAAAAAAGGTTATTTAAACTTAACTTTCTGTTGGGCGGGGCCCGAAGGGGGCCCACCCCTAAGGGCCAGCCCCCCATACCATATGACCATGGGCCCATAACCGTGGGCTCAACCCCCTAATTGTCGGGCACGAAATCCGAGATAAACCGCCATCCATGCATCAGCATTTAATGTAACTGCAGTTCGTTTGGTGGATATTCTGGCAGGAGCGCCAAAATTGGCGGGCCTAACTGGACTCCAACTAAAGTTAGCTGGAGTGTTTCTAGGCATAACTGGAGGAAACCTTTAATTGGCCATAACTTTGGCTAGGAAAGGCGGTTTTGGACAATTTTTTTTTGTTTTTGGGTATTTTCGACCTTTTGAAGCCATTGGTGCAGGTCTCACAGCCATCTGAGGTTATTTGCAGAGGTTTTGGAGGCGTAGAAGTTCTAGGAGCCACTAGGGCCCAGTATTGGGAAGACTGTATAGGGTTGCAGGTATCCATTGGAGGTGAACCAATAGTCAATCCTAAAGGATTCAAGTGTTCTGAATCCATTTTTACCATCTATTCCACATGTAGATGCTTCTATTCAGCTGTATATTCAATTTGAACATTTAATTAAAACAAGGACAAGCCCATTTGGGAGCTTTGGACCCAGCAGACGTTGCCCAGGATGGGTGAACCGCTTTATCAACTTCTTTTGCATATGTGGTTGATTTATTTTGCAGAACAAATTCATTTTAGTGTGTTAAATAGTAAAAGAAAATAAATCTGCTATGCTTAAATGGGTCATGAATAGCTGAAAATTTCATTTGTTTTTTTTTCTACAAGACATGGAAATCTTTTAAACATGTATATTTTTGAATTGAATACCTTGCAAACAATTTACAAGTAGTTTCAAATTCAGATCAACTGGGGATTTTGTTGTAGAGCTGGCAGAGTAGGTTGAGAGAGCGGAATAGTTCCTACTAGCTGTTGCATTGGTCTTTGCCAGTTTGTCTGTCAGGATGAACCTTGTGAAGTAGAGGGAGTCCATTGTGGAGGATATGGGCTATTTTGCCAATATGGTGAATTATAAGGGAAATTTGGCCAACTAGATTGATTTGGATGATTCAGCCATGGGTTTGAAGAAGGAAACGGTGGTGGTGACCAATTTGGGAATGGGGGTGGGGGCTGATTTTGCCACATATTATATTGTTGAGCGTTATATTGTGGAGGCTGAAAAGAAGAGGTTGGGTCTGAAAACATACCAGATTGTCTTTCCTGCCACTGGCGGCGCTGGTTGATCAAGTACACTGATTTTGGTTCTTCCTCTGCTTCCTTATATACTGCCTTTAATCCAGGAAGTGAGGGGCAGCTTTTTGTAAGATGATCGTTTGTACAGATGGCACATGTTTGGACTGTATCCAGTGGACACTCCTTGTGGCTATGTTTTTTCTGCATCAGGGGTAGAAGATTGCCAAATTCTGTTCTGCCTCCATCTGCTTCTGCTTGGCTTGCATAATATCAAGTTGTGTAGTTAGTGTCCCTAGAATATCAGTTTTAAAATTTTCTAATAAATTTCCAATATCTACACGCGTTACTCCTTCTGTTGCTATCTTATTATCTCTTGCAAACCGATCATATTCTGCCGGTTTTATTCTTGTGCTGCCTCTCGAACTCCTAATGCATAAATCAATAATGTCATCAAAATTCTCTTGATAAATATCCCCTTTTCCCATAATGTTTAATGTTTCGATCCATTGTTCCTTCATGCCCCTTATCAATGCAGTTTTTAACACATTATCAGGTAAAGGTAGTGATGCATAAGGAGATCTTTGTAAATTATATTGAAAACGTTCCACATATTCCTCTAATGTTTCGTTTGGTTTGGCTGTCATTTGAAATATTTCATCTTTCAATTCTCTAGACCTACAATAATCCTGATATTTTTTTAAGAAGGATTCTTTCATCTGATCCCAATTGTTGATGACCCCACCACCTAGTCCCATAAACCATCTTAGAGCAGCCCCTTTTAATGTTGAGGGGAATAATTTCAATTTCTGGGGATCGGTGGTTGTCATGCAGAAAGAGTCAATTTTGTGGACAAAACCGACCTCCCTAGAAGCTAAGGCTTTCTAGTGACAAACAAGACAATCAAGCACTATCTTTCCCTAAATATGCATTTAAAATAAAAGCAACCAGGTGTTCAAGTCTTACCTTTAGTCCAACGCTGTTTGTAGCAGCCAAGCCTCTTCGATCCAGATGAGCTCCTTCTCCTTGAAGCCTGCATTGAATAACAAGCAAACGATTACATAACACCTGAATAACTCATATAATAAAACATATTCATCATAAAGACCAAGGAGTTTATGAAACAAATTATATATAACAACTTGTTGAGAAAAATGAACTTAATTGTATTAATTGGAAACAAAAGAAACCTTACAACCAGTGCCTTGGTGTTGTGTAGGTCCCTCCCAGGGTCCAGCAAGAGTTCTCCTCTACTTTGATCAGCTCACCCACTTCCAAATGAAGCTAAGAAAGGATTGGAATCTCTCCTCTCAAGCTCTATAAGGGAGTCCTAATTTTAGCAGCATCTACCCTTAGGAATGTTCAGCTTTCAACCTCCCCTCCCTCTAGCCCAATGCCTGTATTTATAATGCTTTGGAGGAATTTAAACAGGTCCACCATGAATGGGATAAGCCCCTCTTTCAAAGGGATAGCTCCCCTCTTCATGGGATAAGTTCCTCTTTTTTTGGGACGCATGAACCATCTGGAGGCACTCAAACCACGTCAAACCATCTTCTAGAATGCTCTAGAATCGACCACAAGTAAGGTTTTTGAAGTAAAACTTGCGCCTTTTGACCTTTACAGGAGTACGCACCCACCCCTTTATAGACAGAGCGTACAAGTACGCAAGTATTATGTACTTGAGGTGCATACACGCAGGTAAGAGTAAGAGAAACTGCGTAACCAGAGTTATATTGACTTTTAAAGGCTTTCTCTCTTTTTTGGAGTTTGACATGATGAGCAGAGGTATAAGACTTGCCAAGGATGACAGTATGGTTATTTATGGAGCCATACTGACTACAAATAGTCATGGTGACAAATTTTAGTGTAACAGATTGCCCCCTAAAGTGCGAAGTCTGTAGTAGATTAGGGTTTCATATCATCTAGGAAGGGTGAAGCACTTTATCATTTCGAGGATTATCTTGTGGAGAGCCCAGTCGGAACCTGCAAATATTCAACACAAAATACATATATGAGATCATATCATCGCTGAGGTAGGCATTCCCATACTCAGATCAAAAACTTAACTAACAAACTAACTACTGCTCTGACATAGGAATGATTTTGTACTACATCATAATCATAGACACATGTAGACACAGCATGGACGCAGCCATCTGTTTATAATTAGTCTACTGTATAATGAATACAAAACTCCTCGCAGCCTGGATGGCAGAAACTAGATCCAGGGTCTTCATTTCTGCTTCCCGAAATAGTACGATTCTATCCATGCGAATAAATGAGTTGATGTCGAACATGGTAGAAACCACTTGATTACCAGTCAATGATGTAAACTGTTAACAAGTGTGAGAGAAACCACCAGTGATGTAAATGGCTCTCAAAGTACCCAGTACAATCCATGAGATGTGAATGAATGTGTTGATGTCGAACATGTCACAGAATCCCTTGATCGAAAGTTATTGATGTAAACTGTCGTCAAAGGCGAGAAACCTGCCATTGACGCATGCAGATTTCAAGGTACTGATGATTCCTAGATCATCTTTCTAGATAATGTGATAATGTCGATAGAAAGCGACCCGTTGCAGGGCAAGCCCACAACACGAAATCATAGATCAAGTTGAAGAAATGTAGCTGTAAGGACTGACTCGGCGATGGTCAAGATGGGTGACAGATATTTTGCAGATGAATGGTTTATTTGCAGTGACCTCTTGAACACATAACGACACAACAGATGGCTCGGTGATAATTGACCCAAAGTTAATACCCAGAAACCGGCTGAAGACTTTCAATGTGGTTTGATCAACTGTTAGGCAAAGGATTTCCCAACCCAGGTGAATGAAAAGTGTCGTGTTCAAGAGTGGTGATAAGGTTTTTCCGAGACAAAGTATAACAAATAGGCTCATTTTCCTCTCTTTTCCCCCACCATTTCTGGCAAGTACCTCTTTATTTTTTACAAGCTTGAGGAGGATAACATTTGCTTGATTATAAGCTCATCCTTCGAATGAGTCCAACTTAGTTTAGATTCGAACCCTAAGAAGGAGTGGTCCGTTCCTGTTTTTAATCGAACAAGTCCTTTACTGTGAAATTTTAACGAGTCCAGTATAGGCGAAACTCGGCGTTTTTCAATTTTAGAGAGTCTGAAAAAACTTAAGAAGACTCCAGGGTTGACCTTTTTCGTAAATTTGTGTCTCCCAAGCCCAAAAAAGTATAAAATAATACTTGAGAGAACTGCTTGATCTTTTACGACCAAGGAGTACTTTTCATTATTAGTGTCACTGATCCGAAAAAGTAAAAAAGCGATCAACGACACGTCGTTTTATAACCAATGTCGAATTTGAAACAATAAAAATCCGACAATCTTTTCGTATTTTTACGGTCGGAAAAGAGTTGTAAGTGGACCGTCTTTTAATTCCGTTTTAACGAGTGTAAAAGAAATGCTCGGCAATCTTTTCATATTTTAGGAGTCAGAAAAGGGCTTAAAGATGACTCTACGGTTTCACTTTTTCGTAAGTTTTAACGAGTTCGAAAAAGGGATAAAAATGTACTCATGGTTTTCACTTTTTCGTAAGTTTTAATGAGTTTGAAAAAATGATAAAAATGTACTCATATAGCCGACTTTCAATTTAATTTACGAGTAGGAAAAGACGGAAAGAACTCGGCATTTTCATTTGTTTTACGAGAATGAAAGATAGCAAAATAATCTCGGGATTTTCATGAGTTTAACGAGTCTTGAAAATAACCGAAATTGACTCGAGATAGGTTTCATTTTTACAAAAGCTTGAAACAGAGAAAAACTATGCTTCAAAGTAGTTTCATTTTCACACAAGCTTGAAATAGAGAGAAAATTGTGCTTGATGCCCCCTAAGCATAACTGCTAGAGCGCATGCCCCCCAGCTTCATTTCATTCAACCAGTTGGATGAAATGAAGGTTGAGTTACGAGATCATTTGAAAGACTCGACCTAAAACTGTAAGAAAATTATGCAAAAACCTGAAATAACTAACCTAAATATACAACTTGACATTTATGAGATCTAGCCAAACACTCGACTCAAAACTGAAGGAGGATTTGTTTCATTTTTTAACGAGCTTGACACAGGAAAAGAACTATTCTCGAATCCGGTTTCATGTTTACGCAAGCTTGAAACGAAAAACTATGCTTGTTATAAGTTCGCATGCCCTCAGCATAATGACGCAAATCGAGGTACATGCCCCCCAAGCTTCATTGCATTCAACCAGGTGGATGAAATGAAGGTTTAATTTCAAAATCTTGGAAAGACTCATGGGAGTTGTTTCATTTTTTCGTGAGGTTGACACAGGAAAAGAACTATCCTCAAAACCCTTGTTTCATTTTTTAAACGAGCTTGACACAAGATAAGGAACTATGCTCATGTCTACTCTCTACAATCTACCTAACAAAAAACTTTACTCTAAAAACCTTGATTCATTTTTTAACAAGCTTGACACAAGACAAGGAACTATGCTCATAACTCCTTGTTTCTTTTTTTAACGAGCTTGACACAAGACAAGGAAATATGCTCTAAAATCCTTGTTTCATTTTTTAATGAGCTTGACACAAGACAAGGAACTATGCTCATAACTACTCTCTACAATCTACCTACTTAACCTACCCTTGTTTCATTTTTTAACGAGCTTGACACAAGACAAAGAACTATGCTCAAGACTCCTTGTTTCATTTTTTAACGAGCTTGACACAAGACAAGGAACTATGCTCAAGACTCCTTGTTTCATTTTTTAAACGAGGTTGAGACAGGAGCAAACTATCCTCGTACCTGATTCATTTTTTAACGAGGTTGACTCAGTAACAGGAACTATCCTCTAATCTGATTCATTTTTTAACGAGGTTGACTCAGTAACAGGAACTATCCTCTAACCTGATTCATTTTTTTAACGAGGTTGACTCAGTAACAGGAACTATCCTCTAACTTGATTCATTTTTTAACGAGGTTGACTCAGTAACAGGAACTGTCCTCGCTACATCCAGTTTCATTTTTTAATGAGGTTGAGACGGGAACAAACTATCCTCGCACACGCTAATTCATTTTTTAACGAGGTTGACACAGTAAAAGGAACTTTCCTCATAACAACCTGTTTCATTTTTTACCGAGGTTGATACAGGAAAAACTGTCCTCATACCTGATTCATTTTTTAACGAGGTTGACTCAGTAACAGGAACTATCCTCTAACCAACTGATTCATTTTTTAACGAGGTTGACACAGGAAAAGAACTATCCTCATACCTGATTCATTTTTTAACGAGGTTGACTCAGTAACAGGAACTATCCTCTAACCAACTGATTCATTTTTTAACGAGGTTGACACAGGAAAAGAACTGTCCTCATACCTGATTCATTTTTTAACCAGGTTGGCTCAGTAACAGGAACTATCCTCGAAATAACTGATTCATTTTTTAACGAGGTTGACACAGGAAAAGAATTGTCCTCATGACACCATGTTTCATTTTTTAGCGAGGTTGACACAGGAACAAAACTATCCTCGCGACAGCCTGTTTCATTTTTTAACGAGGTTGATACAGGAAAAAATATCCTCGCAACCGTTGATCATGGCTTCCAACTGGAAGAAATACATGTCAACGGACACACCTTGATCATGGCTTCCAAAAGGTCTTCATCAGAAGGAAGAATAGTTCTCTGGAAGGAACACATGTCAAGGGACTCAAAAGGGATAAGAACATCATGTTCAAGTAATCCCATAGAGTTTTCCATGTCAATTACTGGATCTAAATCAAAGGAAGATGAGCAAACAGTGAGAGGCTCACTTACATCGGTAGCTGAAAACATGGGACCAGTTGCCACATAATTAACCCGTGGCAGGGTAGATACCACTTTAGAATCAGGAACATTTAGGGGTGTCATATTATTGGTATTCGAAACAAGACTAGGGAACGAAAGCTGGTCTACAGTCACAATACTGCCATTGTGAGGGAAAGACATCACGCGAAAGAGTGTCGATACGACAACTTTCATTGCATAAACATAGTCTCGCCCAAGGAGTAAATTGAAATCCAAGGGACCTCGAACTACCATAAGATCAATACAGACAGTTTTACCTTCCAAGGTAATAGAAAAATTAGGAAGGATCCCTAAAGGTTCACTAATGGTTCTATTAAAAGCTTTCAGATTCTGCGTAATAGGCGCAAGATGAGGGGAACCCAAAGCTTTCCAAGCAGTTGAGGATAAAATACTAACAGAAGCACCTTCATCTACCTGAGTAGGATGTATGTCCCTACCACCAGCCTTGACAATGATTTGGAAAGGGATGGAGGAAGGAAGATGAGGTTCTGTCAGTCCATTCCAATCAAAGGAAAAGACCTCAGTACTTGGAGGGGGTTCCATAGAAACAGGTGAAATGCCCCCCGGCATAGAAGAATCTGATGTAACAAGAAGAACCTGAGCGGTATGAAGTTCACTCTCTAAAGGTAAAGTGGGATCGACCGAATGTGAAATTGAATCGACCACTTGATCAACTAATGGATCATCAACCTGAGTGACATGAGTTTCACTCTCCAATGGAAGAGTGTGATCGACTGTACTTGAAATTAGATCAATCACTCCGTCAGTTGACGATAGGTTGGGAGAAAGTTTACGGTAACTAGTTGGAAATTCTTGCTGTGGAACAGTAAGGTTTTCCAACAATTTTGAGGCTTCATCCATGTGAGGGAAAATGTGAGTTTGATGACTCCCTTTGCATAAATTACAAGGAAACCTAACTTTACCCTTTTTCCCAGGAACCTGACTATCACTGGTTTATGGATCAACGGAAAGTTGATGAGATTTTTCTGACCATACTTCCAAGACCTTTGGAATACCAGGACAATTGATAAGGAAGTGGTCACCCTTACAAAGCTTGCAAGGGTATTTGGGTTTACGATGCATGTCAGAGTTTTCCTCAACACAACTAACACTTACAGTCGTGGTTGGTTGGTTGACCTCTTTCTTATCTTGCTTCTTCTTCCTCTTCTTCTTCTTCTTCCCTTTCTTCTTCTTCTTAGCCACCTGGTTACTAGCATCAAGGCTTTTACCAAGCAAAGAGGAAGAAATGGAGGAAGAAAAATTAGGCGAAGAAGGTAAAGGATCAACAGAAGGTTGGTGATGTTGAGATGGTGAACTCTGTGGAGGTGAAACATTCGGTTGAGGTGGAACAATTGGAGTATTTGGGGCCAACGAAGTTGAAAATAACCATATCGGTAAACCTATTGTAAATCCAGGTAATGACAAAGTAGCCATGTAAGGCGGACCAACATTTCCAAAGTAAGGAAAAGTACTAGGATTCTCGTCAAGAGGAATTCCTTGGTTGGTAAATTCTGGAACATTTTCCATTATATTCAACTTCAGTGAATTTTATTAACAATTTTAAAACTAAAATTAACAATTCACAATTCACACCTAACAATTAAAATTCACAATTCACACCTATGGTCTCTAAAAGTAAAAAACAAACAAATTAACACGCGCTATCAAATCTAGGAGTAAAACCACACACAAACAGTAACTTTCAGTACCGAAAACACTAGTTGGTGATGAAATCCAACCTCGCAGAATTCAATACAGAAATGGCGGTTGGAACAGTTACCCCGGCAACCTGCTTAATGAATAGACTGGCACAAGTTCCTCCACTTAACCGTCTCGAGTGAAGAGAACCCCCCAGAAAATCCAAGTGAGTCTAGCTGACGTCTGCTCCAGGTACAGTGGGATCTTCCCACCACTGTCACCTTAGGAAGAATCCTAAAGAGTATGGCCACTAAGGTTACCAATTGAAACAAATATACCTGGGGGAACAGTCTACGATCCGATACGCACACAAGGGCAGAGTAGCAAGCTCAATCCCCTTGAAGGTTCCTTGACATAATCCAAGGTTTACCAACAAGTGACCCCAGGCTCCTCGACAATGGTTAATCCGAGGTTCACCGTTTTTAATACGTGAATATCTGGCGTCATTCCCAATGAGGAAGGATTGATTCCCACACTGGTTTGGACACGATCTCGTTCTTCTCCTTTAAGAGGAGCTTTCCCAGAGCATAAATGCAACAATTGGATTTCTTCCTACCACAAGATACAGCTACTTGTTTGTTTTTACTGTCTTGGAGAGTTAATTACTCTCCTACTCCAAGACACTAGCCTAAGCTATGTTGGTGTATCAGAGCCCTAGAAATGTAAAAATTACTAGATGAATTTTAATTAAGCGCTGTGTTATTTAGGCTGTTATTACTCAAAGGGGTAAATGGATACGAAACCAATGGTGTTATGACCCGACTCAAAACTGAATGCAATCAAATATGATAATGTAATCCTTTCAATTCGATGAATCCTAACTAAAGTAAGGAGAGAGTTTCCATTCACTTCCAACAATACAAAAAATTGATCACTAAGAGAAAATATAACAAATTCTCTAATGCACTAATTTCATCAAGAAAAACTAATGCAAATCAATTCCAAAATAGTTTTTTTTTTTTTTTTGTGTCAATTCGAATCAAAGAAAACTGATCTAAATCTACGATTGATTTTTCAGAATGTAAACTATGCAATTGTAATCTATGCACAATTCACTTGAAAAGTATGCAAATGTAATCTATGCACATTTTTCATTCATATTCTGAAAATGAGAATTCTAATTATGCAAATGTGATCTATGCAAGAGAATTCTCAAACACAAGATGATTCTAATGTAATCTAAGAACCAATCAAGTGCAAGTCGAGAAAATTGGGTGAGAGTTCCAAAGATCAAAAAATAAAAACACTCAAAGGCGATTAACACTCATACACAATTTAGCCCCCCCCGGCGAATGAGGGGGAATTTTTTTTGCAAAAACAAAAGCAAAAAAATGCAAAATTGTGAAAGGACTGAGAGAAACCTCCAAGTAATTACCAAAGGAAAACAAATCAATAATTTCTCAAAAAGAGACTCAAAACACCCAATTGATAAAAGCTTAGAGCAGGAATGCCAATGAAATTAACCAAGGAAAGTTTTTGGCAGGGAACAAGCAGGTCTGGGCAATGGCTAAAACTTATAAACAAATTCTAAACTGATAAAAAAGAGAAAAATTTAAAATTTTTCAAATTTTTGACAGGGTACGCAGGCAACCTGTTTACACAGGTGTGTCTACGCTCTGTGCACAAAGCAAAAGTGCGTACTAGTACGCACTGTGCTTAACTCAGAGGATGCGTACCTCTCCCAAAATTATGAAAAATGAAAACTAGCTCAAAATTAATTAAATTCACCCAATCCCACAATCATCAAGTCAAAAACAGAAACAAATCAACGTTTCTCAAATCAAAGTATCAACCAAAAGAGAAATCAATCAAATCCATGGATCCCCAGTGGAGTCGCCATTTTTTTATGCGGAAAGAGTCAATTTTGTGGACAAAACCGACCCCCCTAGAAGCTAAGGCTTTCTAGTGACAAACAAGAGAATCAAGCACTATCTTTCCCTAAATATGCATTTAAAATAAAAGCAACCAGGTGTTCAAGTCTTACCTTTAGTCCAACGCTGTTTGTAGCAGCCAAGCCTCTTCGATCCAGATGAGCTCCTTCTCCTTGAAGCCTGCATTGACTAACAAGCAAACGATTACATAACACCTGAATAACTCATATAATAAAACATATTCATCATAAAGACCAAGGAGTTTATGAAACAAATTATATATAACAACTTGTTGAGAAAAATGAACTTAATTGTATTAATTGGAAACAAAAGAAACCTTACAACCAGTGCCTTGGTGTTGTGCAGGTCCCTCCCAGGGTCCAGCAAGAGTTCTCCTCTACTTTGATCATCTCACCCACTTCCAAATGAAGCTAAGAAAGGATTGGAATATCTCCTCTCAAGCTCTATAAGGGAGTCCTAATTTCAGCAGCATCTACCCTTAGGAATGTTCAGCTTTCAACCTCCCCTCCCTCTGGCCCAATGCCTGTATTTATAATGCTTTGGAGGAAGTTAAATAGGTCCACCATGAATGGGATAAGCCCCTCTTTCAAAGGGATAGCTCCCCTCTTCATGGGATCAGTTCCTCTTTCTTTGGGATGCATGAACCATCTGAGGGCGCTCAAACCACGTCAAACCATCTTCTAGAATGCTCTAGAATCGACCACAAGTAAGTTTTTTGAAGTAAAACTTGCGCCTTTTGACCTTTACAGGAGTACGCACCCACCCCTTTACAGACAGAGCGTACAAGTACACAGATATTATGTACTTGAGGTGCGTACACACAGGTAAGAGTAAGAGAAACTGCGTAACCAAAGTTATATTGACTTTTAAAGGCTTTCTCTCTTTTTTGGAGTTTGACATGATGAGCAGAGGTATAAGACTTGCCAAGGAGGACAGTATGGTTATTGATGGAGCCATACTGACTGCAAATAGTCATGGTGACAAATTTTAGTGTAACAGTGGTGTAATCATATCCCCTACACAACACATCGAATTCGAATAAAAATGCATCCGGATCTTCTGATGTAAGACCGTGAAAGGTTGGGATATGTTGAAGAGGGATAGCTTTCATGGGTGCATTTGCTGCAGAATCCACTATAGGATATTGTAATGTAGAGGTTTGAGTATTTGGCTGATTCTGAGCCATAGGATCAAATATGTGCCAATAACCTTCTAGGATATCTAGGAGGGTATTCCTAGGTTGAGAGGGAACGATTTTAGCAGGGATAGTTTTAATGGCACTTCCTTTATCTGGGATAAGAGGAATACCTTATGTTAGAGGAGATTGAATTCCTTCAACAATGATTTTCGCAGCACTCCCCTTATCTGGGGTGTTTAATGGCTGATCTGTTCCAATGGGAGATTTTGGTTCTTCTGTTTCCCCTGTTTCTCCTTCTCCTTCACAAAAGTTACTAAAATTCCCTTCCTGCAATAGTTCTAGAGTAGAATTTTCAATTTCCTAAAAGTCCTGCTCTTCAGTTTGACTATGCACCTCAGAAAAGGCTACAGATGGTGATCCTATGGCCTAAAGGGAACTAGTAGGCTGCTAAGAAATGGTTTTCCTGAAACCTACTGATGGCTGAGATTCTGTTTTCTTATAGATTTCATCTATGAAAGTTGTTCGGCAAAGGGTCACCGGCCCCTTAGCTTTTTCAGGTTTGGATGGAAGCTTGATATTCTTTTCTGGTTTTTTCTGCTTAGTCATGCACTCAAATAAACTGCTAAATTCTATTCAATCAAAAGCAAATCTGTTAGGAAAGTGGACAATGGAGCAGGGCTTTTACATGCTCCGTACGCAGGTTCTTACCTTTCGTTTTTAAAATCCAACTCTTTCCTAGTAGGTTCGTACACTACTCTGAAAAAAACAAATGGCTACACTCTTTCCCCGGCAACAGCGCCAAAATGTAGAGCTATAAAAAGGGTCTCTTTCACCTCTAATTACCTCACATTAATATGTCAATCCGGGAACGTTTGGTTATTTCAAAGAGTGACTCAATCCGAGTCTATTTGTCAGAGTAATGCTAGTAGTACAATGTCCTACAAAATACAAGAGTAAACTGATGCTTGTCTATAACTAAGTTCCTTCAAATGACTAAAGCACACACTCTTAAAATATCAGTCAAGGGTCCGACAGCAGTAGTCCATCCCTTTGGAAACTGATGGAAAGGAAACTAGAGCATGGATCACAGGTCTGGGAGCAAGGCAGTAAATGCAGAGGCTCACTACAGCCATAGATCGTCTCTCACACCAAATGCGAGTAAATGAAATGGCAGATAAAAATGGAACGGCAAATAGGAAATTAAACAGTAAATCTAGAAAGGAACAACAATGCTTAAAATGGAACAACAATTCTGAAATGGAACAACAATCACTATAACTAAACCTCGCGAGTAACAATCAAAGTTTATCCTATCAACTCAAAAGCTCTTATCATAATCAAAACTCCAATCTTTCATTCTCCAAGCAAATCACGCAACCAACTAAAGGAACAACAATAACTCTCAATTATGGAACAGCATGTGAAAATCATACGTAACACTCTAAGGAAGTAATCTGATTTAATACCAATCATCAATAGGAATTATAACTGTGTTTCAAAATGGAACAACATGAATCCTTAATCATAAAGAGCACACCTTTCAGATAATTACCTTAACACACATACTTAGCATAGAAGCTTCATAACACAAGGATAACACTGTTCAGTTGAATCTAATAAGATTTCATCCACTCTGAAAGTATTGATAATATAATGCAGAGTCAATGGAAAGAACATTAATGAACGAATCTTAGCAGAGCATGTGATGTAACTTATAAAGCATATCAAATTACCAACTAGTGACGATAAGAAAACCACGAAGAAATCAAATCGTAGTGATACAGAAGCAAGTGTCCTCAAGGGTCGGGCCCTTAGCCTCAAGGGTACACCGCTTTAAGCTAATCCAGACGCGAAGATGAGATAATCACCAAGTTTATATTAATGCATAAAACAGAAAGTACAATGAGACAAGTTCAACGAGACTCGATGATCAAAGTTAATTCTTTAACAAAAAGTTACATAAAAGCATCTCCTCCCAGACTAACAGTGCCGTCCCTTTATATAAGGGTAACGACGGAGATGTCTAAGTGATAAGATAAATAAAGCAGCGATCCCTCAGGATCGAAGATCCTGAGGGATTCGCAAAACTGTTAATCCCTAATCACTTCTTTCTCTTCCGCCGAGCTGGTGCCTTTTCCTCCTTTTCCGAACCGGTTTGCTTCAGCTTGCTTTGCCTCGTCTGCACTCGGTCCTTCGTCAAAGGGACAACAGTTACCCTGTTCTTATCTTCTTCTTTGGAACAACAGCTCCTCGTTTTTACCCTTTCCTGCACAGGAGAATGACAACTATCAGCGGATAAGTCTTTGCATACTAATTCCACGTATTCTACCACAATTCTCTATTGTTTTCCACATTCATGATGTAAAAGATTCATAAGTCCTACTGAAAAGCCACTAAAATGATCATTAAAAACATACCTTTTTAGTACTCCACATTTCCATCTTATACAAGTGACCTGCAATCACTGAAAAATCTGCGGAGCGAACTACTAATTCCTTCTTCTGTTGAGTGGAATATCCTTCTGGAGTTGTACCCTTGGTGAAATACTAGATATATCAGCAAAATGGTCATCCATGATTCACACCACAAAGAGTTGCGCATCCGACTGTCCTTCCTCCAAGCTATTTGGTTCTTTGTCTATTTCAATCCTTGACATATATTTTGGTCCTGCATTCAGCCTTCCAGGCTTCACAATCACTTCAAAGTGATATTCCTAAAACACCAGTAACCATCAACAGACCTTGCCCCCCAACATAGGCTTATTGACCAGGTACTTAAGTGCGGAGTGATCTGTATACATTTTAAAGTGTCCGCCCAACAAATAGTGCTGAAACTTTTGCAGCGCATTGACCATCGCCAACCCTTCACACTCTGTAGTGGAATAGTTCTTCTTAGCCTTGGATAACTTTCTGCTCACGAAGGCTATCGAATGATCAATTTCTCCTTCTCCTGCCTATGTTAATACTGCTCCTAGCGCAATGCAAGAGGCATCTACATGCACATGGAACTCTTTCTTCCAATCTGGAAACACCAAAATAGGTGCAGTTACCATATTTTCCTTCAAGACGTCTAGACTATGCTGACATTATTCATCCCAACAAAACATCACATCTTTCTTCAATAATTTTTCCATCGACGTGGTTATCTAAAAATATGCCTTGATAATTTTTCTATAATATCCAGTGTGCCCCAATGTCGCGTGCAACTATTTTACATTCATAGGAGCTTCCAAATTCACAATCATAGAAATCTTCACAGGGTTCACCATCAATCCCTTCTTACATATGACATGGCCAATTGCAGAACAACTATTGAGGAGTCTGTACAAATTTCTGTAGTAAATGACAACTATCAGTCACATGTTATCTTGTAACCTGACAAATAGCACAACACAACTCCCGTGCTTGGACCAACATTATTCTCTAGTTTCAGGGGAATAGACCCCCCCCATAATATAGTTATTATTAATTGGGAAATGGTCCTTATCATGTCCATGACTCTTGCACTTCAAACACCAAACTTCAGCGCACACCTCCAGCTAGGCTTCCTTTCCTTTCTTCAGGCTCTGCAACTCCAAGTGCAGGCTTTCCAGCTGCGAGTGAATCTGTTGCACTTAAAGGTTCATATCTTGTATGGCCGAGGCATCTAGCCTTATCACGATTTCCAAGGCTTCAGATTGTGTTGCTATCTTTTGTTGTGACAACAACACTCTTAAGTGTGGCAAGAGCGATGCTATATACCAGTTGCGATGTTGGGAATCTATAATCACCATATTGACTTTCTGGATCAGGCATTTCAACCTTTGATCGAAATCCCCGGGTGTCTCATCTACCTTTTTTCGAATTTATTTAAACTCAGTCACCGATTGCACCTATGACTTAGGCTTTCTAAACTCCTTGTTTAGAGCTTGTTGGGTCTCTGCCAACATCATGTTGGGGCTATCAGAGCAGTACTTGATGTACCATGTCAGTGCTCGATCTTGTAAGGTTGTGACCAGCTGCACATTCTTGATGTTATTGTCTGTAATCTGTTATGACGTCCATACAAATCTCGCAACAAATCTATTATGACGTCCATACAAATCTGTTATTATCTGTAATCTGTTATTGTCTGTAATCTGTTATGGCGATGGTAGATTATCTCTGAGAAGAGATGTGGTGGCTACATGCCTCTGAACTGTGTTAAAACTGTGTTACAATGAGGCTCGAAGGCCTATTTATTGTTGAGAAACAATGGAAAACCCTTCACATCCCAAAACCTAACCCTAGAAGATGAAACGCCAAATTGTAGGCCTCGTTTGGGTAAATTGGTACATCAATTTCCCGGGGTCGTAACTTTGGCATACGATCTCCGTTTGATGCATACGATAGCTCATTAGAAAGATCTATCCGAGTACTACCCCCAGATTTCCCAAAAAACTTCGTTTAGGGCCTCAAAACGGCTCTGGAAGTTCAGGACCCAAAAAACTGCTAAAAATAGTAAACTGCTACAATTTAGGAAATTGAAAAAGCTAAAAGAGACAGTTGTGGGGCTCCAAATGGGATAGGTGGGTGGCCACCAACATCCACCTGGATCATAAGGGGAGCTCCTTCCTTATGAATTTTAGGGAGACCATGGATTCGAGGAGTGATAAGACTGCTCTCAATGAGTTTACATTGCAGGGGACCCGCCGAGCTACTGGACTTGATGGCAAGGGCCACATTCCTATTAATAATAGGAATGTTAATAATATTATTAATATTAATGAGAATAGTTTTATTAATAATTTTAATAATTATATTAATAATAATAATTATAATAATAATATTGATAATAATAGTAATGATTTTAATAATAATAGGTTAAAGGTTCTCTGTAGGTACAATAATTCTAAGTTTAAGAATAATCTTAGTAGATTTGATCCTCCTCCCCCTCCTGCTCATGATAATAAGAAGGTTGTCAACTTGTCTAGTTTCCCCTTTCCCCCTTCTGTTTTTAGGGTTTTAGGCAAAGGTTTAAATTTTGCCTTGGCCCCCAAGAAAATTCTGATTGATGACATTATTTGTGACATAGAATGTGGGATTCGTGGTTTACCTGATAGTATTAAAAACACTATTAGGCAGGATTGTGTTGTTGTCCTTAGGAGAGCTAAGCCTCCTAAGAGCAACCTTAGCAGGGACGAATTTGAAGCCCTAAAATCCTTGAATCAGAACAAAGATATTGTTGTTCTGAAAGCTGACAAAGGTGGGGCTGCAATCATTCTTAACAAGGAAGACTACCACAATAAAATGTTGGAGCATCTTCATAATAGTGGGAGCTATAGGAAGCTTCCCAAAAACCCGTTGAAGAAGATCTCCAGGAATGTGGCCCTTGCCATCAAGTCCAGTGGCTCAGTGGGTCCCCTGCAATGTAAACTCATTGAGAGCAGTCCTATCACTCCTCGAATCTATGGTCTCCCTAAAATTCATAAGGAAGGAGCTCCCCTTAGGCCCATTGTCAACACCATTGGGGGTCCTACCTATCTTCTGGTGAAGTTCCTTGCCTTGAAGATTAAACCCTTAGTTGGTCGCATAGGATCCTTCGTTAAAGACTCCACTTCGTTTATCGAGGAGCTCAAGGACATTAAACTGGACTCTGATGAAATTCTAGTCAGTTTTGATGTGGTTTCCCTGTACACTTGCATTCCTATAAATGAGGCTATGGAAGTAATCTACCATCTAATCGATCCTGATACCGCTCGGTTAGTTGAGATCTGCCTCACGTCGACTTTTTTCTGTTTTGAAGGTGAGTTCTTTGAGCAAACGTGTGGGGTTGCCATGGGCTCACCCCTTTCCCCTATTGTTGTGAATCTTTTTATGGAGGACTTTGAATCTAAGGCTCTTAACTCAGCCCGTCTCCTACCTAAGCTTTGAAAAAGATATGTGGATGACACTAATGTCATCTTGTCTCATGGCCAAGAGGAGTTATACCTCTTCTTCGAACATATCAATATTCAATCCTCTACCATTAAGTTCACCAAGGAGCAGGAAGTCGATGGTTGCCTCCCTTTCCTAGATATTCTTATCTCTACAAATAGTGATGGTTCCCTCTCCCACCGGATGTTTCTGTTATATACCTAGGGGGGATAATATGGGGTACAAAGGGGGGTACCCAAGGTAATAATGTAATAATCGGATGGGCCATAGTAATAAATAAGGTGGTTAACCCATATCATGTAAGGGACCACAAGTAGTTTGTAATCATGTAATAGGCCCATGGTATTAGTTCGATGGTATGAGGGAACCATGGTATTGTATGTATGAGGCCTATATAGAGGCTAGAGACTCCACATGGAGGGATGTGAAGGATTATTGTATGAACATGCATATGGCTTGTGGATTGTTCTCCTTCCTTAAGGAGTGAATGTATGGTGTTGCCCTACCTTAAGGGTTTGATCAATAAAGAAGCATTTCTATCTATTCAGATCTTGTTATTCTTGGGTTTATTTCTATTTCTCATATATTTTCTGGGTCAGATCTATATCAAGTGGTTTCAGAGCACTTTCTTGGGCAAAAAAAAAGTGGAGAATTTTTTTTTTTTTTTTGCAGGATTTCGGGGTGGAGAGTTTGCATATTAGATCTGTACATTTTGGTGCAAGATCTACAAACTCTAATTGCATATCTGAATTCTATGTGAAAAAATACCCGATTTCAAAAAAAAAAATCCGTCGAATCGGAGTCTGGATGAAGGAGATATCGCTGATTTAAAAATCAGTGGGGTTGCAGACAATTTTTCGGGGCAGTGAGTTTGCGGCACAGATCTAGACGTCCTAGTGTAAGATCTACAAAATCTAATTGAAAATCTAGATTTTTTGTGAAAAAATACCCAATTAAAAAAAAAAGAATCAGTCAAATTGGAGTCCGGATGAGAGAGATATCGCTGATTTAAAATCAACTCTTTTTTTTGAAATTTTCGTGACGACAGGAGTGTTGCAGGGCAGATCTGAAATTCGAGTGCGTGGATCAAGATTTATATCACATGGGCAGATGCAGAATGGTTGTTTCATTTCCAAAAATAGGTCTAATAGGGATTCTGAGCAATATTTACGGAATTCTAGCCATTTCTAATTTTCGCCAATTTTTTTTGTGATGGTGGTCCTAGATCAGAGTTTGAGGGACTTGTATAAATTTGATGGCTCTCATCCAACCAAATGGCTTGCACAAATGGAGAATGTTTTAGATTGAATTACATCATGGATGATGAGACTCAGCTGAGTGGGGAAAAATGTACCTTGACAATGAAAGACAACAATGGTGGCAATGGCATCAATGTTGCTATCGAAAGCCCTTGACTTGGGACATATTCACAAAAGCTCTTATGGACCACTTTGACCGTAAAACTAATCTTGTGGATAAGCTCACACAGACAGACACATAGCTTAGCAAAGATCTTATTTTTACAGGAAAGAAGGAAACCAAGGAACCTCCACTTTTTTTTTGCCCAAGAAAGTGCTCTGATATCACTTGATATAGATTTGACCCAGAAAATATATGAGAAATAGAAATAAACCCAAGAATAACAAGATCTGAATAGATAGAAATGCTTCTTTATTGATCAAACCCTTAAGGTAGGGCAACACCATACATTCACTCCTTAAGGAAGGAGAACACTCCACAAGCCATATGCATGTTCATACAATAATCCTTCACATCCCTCCATGTGGAGTCTCTAGCCTCTATATAGGCCTTGTACATACAATACCATGGTTCCCTCATACCATTGAACTAATACCATGGGCCCATTACATGATTACTAACTACTTGTGGTCGCTTACATGATATGGGTTAACCACCTTATTTATTACTATGGCCCATCACATTATTACATTATTACCTTAGGTACCCCCCTTTGTACCCCATATTATCCCCCCTAGGTATATAACATTCCACCCCACTTAGCATGTTTCGTCCCCGAAACATGGGAAGAACACAAATAATAAGATCTACTCAAAAGAGTATTCCACTGGTGCCATGCACGTGCATCTAGCCATCCAAGAGAAAGGTGAACCCTCGATCTCGTTGGTGCCTCACTCGCTTGAGATGGAAGTTGATCGTGGCAGCTCTTCTGTGTTGATGTGTAGTAGGTGGATCTTCACTCCGCTCTATCTGTCATGTGGGGGTTGTTGTCCTTGTGGCTAATTGGTTGCCATCTTATTGGTTGTTGTCTTGCGGGGTGATGATATGTTGAAGTTATAACCCATGGTGTCTTTTTCTTTAATTCACCCCTTACTGGAGCCTGACTGTTATCTGGCGCATGTTGTGGTTCTTGCTATGGTGTCTTATCTTCTAATATTACTTCAACCACTGAACCCTCCTCTGATGTGTCAACACCTGTAACCTTTTCTGCTTCAGCCTCTGTTTGTGTTTGATTGTTGATCATCACTGGCTCATCATCTAATATGTCAGACCCTGGAACATCTTCTGCTTCACTCTCTTTAGACTCTACCTGTTTATTAATGAAAATATCCTGTAATGTAATTTTTTTCTTTTTATACTAGAGCTTCAGGAATTTCTTTTGCACATTAATATTGATAATACCCACTGATTCCATCCAAGGGTATCCCAAAACAACATCCATGTTATCCATATGTGAAGCATAAAAATCACCATGCAACACATACTTATCCATAGAAATCTTCAAATCCTTATACAATTGAACATTTTCATCATCCACTTGTGTGTGTTCAATGTGTTTTGCTGAAACTTGCAACCTTTTTGCCAAATTAACATTAATAAAATTATGCTTGCAACTAGGATTTATAGAACCAATGATCTTCTCCTTCTGAATCAATCCATGAACCTGCAATAAGGATATACCAGTAAGAAATAACCCCACATGTTTCCCCTTATCTTGTTTTCTAGCTTGAGACCATTTGTCCATGAGGAGTTTTTCCATTTCTTCATTTGAGAATTTGGACAAGCCTATGATGCCTAGTGAGTTCCACCATATGGCGGCCTCTTCTTTCAAACCAATTGGTACCATAAACTTCCATCCCTCCTCAAATATGTTCTTTAGTTTTTGTATGAATTCTTTAATAGTAGGGCTATCATCTTTTCTAGTAAAATTTTCCATGAATAGGGTTTGAGAAAAATTCACTTAGCGAAAATTTGAAATGGCCACAATTCCATCAATATTGCTCAGAATCCTTATTATGACCTGTTTTTGGAAATGGAACAACCATTCTACATCTAACCATGTGATAGAAATCCTGATCCAGGCATTGGAATTTTAGATCTGCACTACAACTCTCCCGTCGTCACCAAAATTTCTGCAAAAAAGAGCTGATTTTAAATCAGCGATATCTCCCTCATCTGGACTCCGATTCGACTGATTGTTTTTTTGAAATTGGGTAATTTTTCTCAAAAAATTCATATCTGCAATTAGATTTTGTAAATCTTGCACCAGGACGTCCAGATCTGCGCCACAAACTCGCTGCCCTGAAAAATTGTCTACAACACCACTGATTTTTAGATCAGCGATATCTCCTTCATCCGGACTCCACTTCGACCGAATTTTTTTTGAAATTGGATATTTTTTCACATAGAATCCAGATATACAATTATATTTTGTAGATCTTACACCAAAACGTTCAGATCTGATCTGAAACTCGCCGCCCCTGAAATCCTACAAAAATAAAAAAAATCTCCACTTTTTTTTGCCCAAGAAAGTGCTCTGATACCACTTGTTATAGCTCTGACCCAAAAATATATAAGATAATACAAATAAAACCAAGAATAATAAGATAGAAATAGAAGGAAATGTTTCTTTATTAATTAAACCCTTAAGGTAGAGCAACGCCATACATTCACTCCTTAAGGAAGAAGAACACTCCACAAGCCATATGCCTGTTCATACAATATTCCTTGACACAATTCCTTGACCTCTCTCCATGTGAGTCTCTAGCCTCTGTATAGGCCTCATACATACAATACCATGGGTCCTTACCATGGTTCCCTCATACTATCGAACTAATACCATGGGCCCATTACATTATTACATTATTACCTTGGGTACCCCCCTTTGTACCCCATATTATCCCCCCTAGGTATATAATAGTTTCGTAAGGAAACTCATACAGAGCAATATCTTCATGCTGGTTCCCACCATTTCCCTGCTCAGAAGTTGGGGGTTCTCAACACCCTTGCCACTCATGCCTTGAGAATCTCCGATGATAAGAGCTTCAAGGAGGAGAAATCCCATCTCCTTAATGTCTTTGTTGAGAACAGTTATAGTAGACGCTTGGGACATAAGGCTTTCCTCTTAGTAGCTAAGAATTCGATAGCTAAAAGAGATAAGAAGGAGAGGATTCCCGGGGTCCATCTTTCATATGTTTAGGGAACTACAGACAGAATTGTGAGGATTCTTAAGAAGCATAATGTCCCCTCGACCTTTAGACCTCTCAATACCATTCGTAAGTCCCTCAAATCGGTGAAGGATCCTATCGACCCCAAGGATATGAAAGGGGTTTATATTATTCCTTGTTCTTGTGGGACCCCCTATATTGGTGAGAATGGTCGCTCCATTAATCAGAAGATTAGTGAGCACGCAGCTGACCTTAAGCATAAGAGATCCAAGTCTTCCGCTTTAGCAGAGCATGTCAAGAAAACCAATCATCATGTCTGCATTGAGGAGGCTAGTGTAATTGCCAGAGTGTCCCAATTCCATCATCGAAAATTTAGGGAAGCGCTTGAAAAAAAGCCGAACAATCTCAATAGGGAGGATGGTTGGAAGGTCAGTAGTTGTTGGGTTCCAGCCCTCTCCTCCTAGTCGTGGTCTTCCTGCCTTCCCTTCCCTTTGTTTTCTCTCTTTGTCTTTTTTATTTTTTCCCTTGGTTTCCTGTTTATTGGGGTCTTTGTTCCTTGAAGTTTTTCTAGTTTAAGGTTTTGTTGTAGCACTTATTCTTGCTATTAACTTCAAGTATTTGAGCTTGAAATTATTCTTTGTTTATTTTTATCTATTAAAAATTGTCTTTTTAACCCTTATATGACTCTATTATTTATATAGTTAACTAACTAATGAATTGGAATTCTTTTATTTTATTTAATCAATTTATCTTAATATATAGAACTATAAATAAATTGTCACTCATTTTTTAATTAAAAATTAAAAATTATATAACTTGCTTTTTATATATTACCCTAGCATTTATAACTTTTAACTAACTTTTCTAATATTTAAATTTAACAACTTGGATAACTTACTTTTAATTTAAATTAATTCGTTTTATAATTTATTTATATATTTATAATATCATAATTATAATTAAATTACTCTAGTTTCTCAGACTTATTTAAATAACTATTATTTAAAATTTAAAATTAATTTAGTAGATTATTAATATTTATTAGTTTGTGGAATAATCCCTTTGACTTATAAGTGAATAATATTATATATGGATATTCATGCATCTTTATATATTTAATAATAGTTTTTTATAACTAACTATTAACCTGAATTAATTTAGTGTATAATTTATTTTTAAAATATATATTCATAATTATAATTGGTTAAAAAATATCCATTTACTCTTATTTTAATAAGAATCTAACTTACCTAGGTTATATTTTTAATTATATAATGGTCATACCAAATCTCGTCGTTACCTGGTCTAGGAATGCAGCCGTTGGAGTATCTGCTCTATCTATTTAACATGAAAAGTCTGATCTGCTCATTCAACTTGCCCTGACGATGAACCATACTAGCTGGTTCGAAACGCGTCGACAAATGAAATATCTTGAGATTTACACCGAAAAATCTCTCATAAACTTAAAATGGATCACAGAAGCCTCAATACAACAATTTTAATATTTTTTTAAATTTCGTTAAAAAAAAAAATCGGCCAGAATCGCCTAACGGGCCGGCCACAGCCCGGTGGTGGCGTGGCAGTGGGCCGATTTTTTTTTTTATATATATAATAAAAGAAAATAAAAATAAAAAATTAAAATTGTTTAATATTTTTTTTAATTATTAAATAATGTTTATTAAATATTTAATTATAAATATGTTTATTAAAAATGTTTTTATTAAATATTTATTTCAATATGTTTATTAAATTGTTAAATATGTTTATTAAAAATTATTAAATATATTTTGTTTATTAAATATGTTTAGTAATTTTTATTAAAATTGTTTAATAAATTTTTTTATTCAAATAAAAAAACAAAATTTCGTTTTAAAAAAAATTGTACTTAAAATTTATTTATTGGTTTGTTTTTAAATAAATAATGAAAATTTAATATTTTCTTTTGTTAAATCAAAAATACATTTTTTTTTTATAAGTTTAAAATGTTTTTTAATTTAATTTATTTATTTTTTAATTGGAAAAGACATTTTTAATTTTTAAAACTTTTTTTTTTTTTATATATAATTTGAGCTTATTTTAGTTTTTTCTAAATGTTTTTAATACTAATTTTACTAGTTTTTAATGTTTTTATTTTTTCTTAATCTTCTATTTTTGTTTAATCTAGTTTGTTTTTTATTTTTTTCTTAGTTTTGTTAAGGTTTTTTTTAATTTTTCTATTTTTACTTGCTTAACTTTATTTATATATATATATATATATATATATATATATATATATATCCAAATTCTTTTATGGTTTATGAGATAAAGTTTTTTTTAACATATTTTATTTTTTTCGCTTGTCTTTTTTTATGTATATTTTTAGATTTGTTTTTTAACTAATCAACATTAAAAAAAAAAAAAAACTAACTTGAAAATTCGTTAAGTAATCATAATTTAAAAAAAAAAAATTGACATAATAAATTTTAAAATGTGAAAAATAAGTTCTCTAAAAAAAAGGTATGCTGCATCAACACGTTGTATCTACACGTTTAAAAATCAGTGTGAAAATCACTAATATTTAAAGGCAAATATTTATATTTGATACATAAGAAAATTTAAAGTGTCAAAAATATGCTTCAAAAAAAAAGAAGTATCTACTACCATTTTTCAAAATTGGGTCGCGTTTCTACTACCCCTATGAAATGGGTAATCGTATCGGTTATTTAAAGTGCCAAAAACTATGCTCTAAAAAAAATATGTGTGTTCTGCATCAACCCTTTTCAAAATCGTGTCAATTTTTTGCTACCTCTACAAAACGGGTAACATTGTCAGTTCTTGTTTCAAAGTTTACATTGTTAAAGATTACATCTCTAGATACAACAAACTTTTTATTGACTTCATCATAGACATGATATGCTTTGGAGGTGTTTTAATACCCTAGGAAGATACACTTACAACTTCTTGCACCAAGTTTGTTTCTATGTACCTTTGGTATCAAGGCATAACATGTGGAACCAAAGACCTTGAGATGCTTTACAAAAGGAATGTGCCAATACCACATTTCATAAGGAATCTTGTTTCTAATAGCATTAGATGGACATCTATTCTTTACATATATAGGACATAGAACTACATCAGCCCAAAACATCAATTTTACATTTTTGAAAAACATCATGGAGCGCACCATATTTAAGATTGTTCTATTCATTATTTCAGCTACTCCATTCTGTTGGGGATTATAAGGCACAATTGTTTGATGTTTGATCCCATGTTGGCGAAGATAATTTTCAAATTCATTTGAAGTGTATTCTTTTCCATTATCAATGTGAATAGAGCCAATATGAGATTGTGCATCATTTTCAATCCATGTATGAAAGTTCTTGATGTTTGAAAATCATCAAATTTGTTCTTCAATAAATAAACCCAACACATTCTGGTGTAGTCATCAATAAATATCATGATATGTTTATTTCCATTTGTAGAAGGAACAAGCATTGGACCACATAAATCTAAATGAATGAGTTCAAGTTTTCTATGTGCTCTGAAATATGAATCATGAAAACATTGTTTGCTATGCTTTCCTAGAATGCAAGCATCACATTGCTTAAATTTCCTAGGAATTGTAGGCAAACAAGTAACACCATTTTTCTTCAACAAGCGGAGGTTGTCATAGTTCAAGTGTCCAAATCTAGCATGCCATAATAAACTTGATGGAAATGTACCTTCTTCATAATGAGAATTGTATGAGAAATTTTGTGCACAAGCAAAGGTACCCTGCAGCTTGAGAAGCCTTTCTTCTTCTATCCCCATCATGACAAGTGAGTGGTCTGATGCTTTTCTCACCTCAAGCTTGCCATCAAACATATGAATGGAGTGTCCTTGCTGGCGGATGTGGACCAAGGGCAGCAAGT
This sequence comes from Pinus tabuliformis, assembly GCA_031772625.1. Taxonomy (NCBI): domain Eukaryota; kingdom Viridiplantae; phylum Streptophyta; class Pinopsida; order Pinales; family Pinaceae; genus Pinus; species Pinus tabuliformis. Next base: position 633,548,589 of record CM062805.1, read on the forward strand.
TTCTCCTCAGCTGTGGGAGATATAAAACATGATGCAGAAGAAAGTCTAGAAGACCAGGCAATTTAAGCCTGATTGTACCAAGCCCTGATGGCTTGAGTTTTGATTTGTCTGCAAAGTATACTACTCCATCAACATTATCAATAAATTCTTTAAAAAAATATCTTCTAAAAGTCATATGGCAAGTTTCTCCTGAATCAAGCAACCAATCATTTTTCCAAGAAGCAAGTGAAGAATTAAATAAGTCTTTATTTACTCCAATATTATAGTGTGCCACAACATAGTGAGCGGATTCAGGTGCTTTACCTTTCTCTCTGTCATTAGTTTTATCTTTAGGTTGGTTTCTTCACTGCTCAATTCTGTCCCAAGGCAACTTGCATGTGGATGCATCATGTGATCCATCTCTTTTGCAGCGTATGCAGTGCAAATATGACTTTTCTCCTTGAGAGTGTCTGCCCCCCCTGCCTCTGAAATTTCTTCCTCTTCCTCTTCAACCACCTCTTCTTCTAAAAGAATCTTGAGCAAGATTCTTCTCTCTATGTGCAAGGCACACAACCTCTTCAAAAGACTGAGGAGTTGTCTTCTTTCCAAAAACTTTCTCTCTTTCAGTAATTTTTTTCACAAGTGAGTCAAAGGTAATATCTTTGAGGTTTCCATTTGCTGGCAATGACTCAAGATAATTTGAGTAAGTGGGATAAAGGGCCTTGAGAAAAGTTATCAGAGGAATGTCTAGTTCAACATTAGTAACTTTGATATCATGCATAATAGATTTTACTTCTGATGTAAGAGCAAGAGGATCATCATTTTGTAATTCAATGGTGAACAATTTAATCATGAGTTGAACAACTTCAAGTCAAAGTGCAAGTCATAGAGTTCCTTCAATTTTTGTAAGGCTTCGAAAGCATTTGAAAATGGCGAAATATGGTGACTCACCTCTTCATTTACTGACGCTGCAATCAATGCATAAGACTTGTTGTCCTTATTTTCCCAAATGGCGAATTCCTTGTCTGAAGTAAGTTGTTCTAGCTCTTTGTCTTCGTTTCCAACACACACTCCTTTCCACAGCTCATTAAAAATGAGAGTGTGTTTGATTTTCCATGACCAGTCTGGATAGTTCTCCTTTCCGGCGAGAACCACTCCCACAATAGATATCAATGAATGCATTTAAACAAAAAATATGTACCCTGCTGCCAATATATAAAAAATGCACTTTTGGTGGTTAAAATTGCACTCTCATATATTAAAAATAAGAGGTATTATTTTTGGGAGGTAATATATGGAGGAGGGAATATTTGGGGGACATGGTGGGAGCCAAATGCAGGAGCGTTAATAACATTCCAATACTGTTATACAGACAACACTAATTCATATATAGCGTGGGAGCCAAACGCAACAATGAAACAATGTAAATGAAACAATGCTTATATATTATTGTCTATACAACTCCGGAATCCCCGCCATACAACGCTCTTACCATACTCCATTGTAAACGCATACCATTGCTCATTATCGCTAGCCCATTAAGTTGATAGCGTTAATACCACGCCGTTTTCCACCATATACCACGCTGTTCCATATATATACAATGCTGGAATATATAACATGCCTGGCAACTGATGTGATTTGCTATGAAGCTGGAGAATAGGCCGACATACACAGCACAGAGCCATTGTGATCCCACGCAGGGATCTTTGAGAGTGTATCAGGCCGAATCGTCTAGGGGCTGCGTGGAAATCATGGAGTGAGAGAGAAACAAAAAAAGGGTGGCTCGATAGCTCAGGAAACTCTGGCTGCGTGGGGAAATCAGGCTGAGAATCACGAAGCCCTGCGTTGAATTGTAGGTCGGTTATCTGAGTGGGCCGCCGGGTTTAGAAGGCCTACGGACCTGGTAGGCTTGATGGTTGCGAAGGGGGCAGGAATCAACAACGTATGTAGGGGAGCAGCTCATGTAACCGCTGGCTGCGTATGTAAGGGAGCAGCTCATGTAACCATTCGCTGTATGTATGAGCAACATAATATGTAGGAAGGGAGGGAGCGCTTAATGGAGCAGCGCTTTGATACCATACACCAGAGAGCAACGCTTTGATACCTAGAGGGAATGTTGAGTAGCACATGCAATATTCAGATTGCATTTACTGGGATTTGGACGCGGGCGGTGAGAACATTAAAGCAAGAATAGAAATGCATATGACAGTGCACTATTCAGGCCTCTGGAGCATGACAAAGGTGTCAGTTCTGCAAAATAGGCAGAACATAGGCCAGGAGGGAGTTACAAGGGAAAACTATGATGCCAAAGATAGAGCTGGCTCTGATACCATGTCAGACCAAGAGGTAACTCCTCAAATGAAATTATGTTATTCATTTAGGCTGTCTATTATTATATCCAAGGGAGTGATTATTGAGTTTCATCTCCCGATGACTCTCCAATTCCTTTATTATTTATTTACACTTATTTACAGTTGTTCACCCAATCCCTATGATTAGGTGTCAACATAAATAATTTAAATAATATATTAATTTGATTTATCTCAAATAATTAGAAAAAAATATTGTGATTATCAGATTGAATATTCAATTCATTTAAATATTACAATTATTTATATCAATATGCCATTCACAATCTATTAAAAAAACATATAAAAAATTAATTTTTTATATATATAATTTATTCTGCACCTAAAGTAAGAATCTCAAATCTGAAGCATCCGTTAAATTTGACTGATTCTACAACAATTCTATTACCTATTTTAATCATTTTAACACAAATTCATATAATATTATGAACATTTATATCAATACACCATTCACAATTTATTAAAAAACATATAAAAATAAATAAATTATATATATATAATCTATTCTACACATAAAGCAGGAATCTCGAATCTGAAGCATCTGTTAAATTTAACTGATTCTACACCAACTCTACTACCTAATTTAATCATTTTAACACAGAATGTTGCCTGGCAACCAAAAAAAAATGTATTTGGTGAGCAATCACCGTGTTACAAGCAATGTGCTGGTCAAATTCCATCCCTTCTTAGGCATCTCCTATATACCATAAATGTATTTATCTCTCCCTGCAATCAAAATTATAATATTGTGTATAGATGGGTATAATGAAAAGGTTGTGTATAGATGGGTATAATGAAAAGGATTTTAAAATACATTTGGCATCTCTCCCTACTATCAAAAAGTGTATAGATCTGTTAAAAGGATAGAAGTAAACTTGCAGGAAAATGGCACCCACTCAAGCCACTGCAGGCTCCTTCCTTTCTTCAAATCAAAGTTTCATTAAATCCACTTCTGAACAAGAATCAAACATTTTACTTAGCTTGAAGCCACAAAACTGACCGACCGTTTCTGTACCTCTCACCCATAAATTCACCATTGCTTTTTTGACTTCAGCATTACTTGCCGTGATTGAGTACATAGTGTTCAAGCAGAGAGGCAGTCAAAATCAGTTAGATTCAGCTTCTTGTGTGAGTTCCAAGCAACGTGTATAGCCCATCTCAGAAGTCTTCTTGGCAACCAATGTTCCATTCCAAGCCATGCTGTGTTGAATTTTAATGGGGGAGGCAAAGAACCAATCGAAGAAATTATATAATACAGTGCTTCCTGTGGCCATTCCCTATCAATCTGATGATCCAGCAAACATTAATCGAGCCACAGCATAATGTCTTTCTTCCCTGAGATTGCAAGCAACCCCACATTATTAGGCCCAAGCACTCAGAACGCGCCCACTTCTTCTTCCCTGCAGCAGCACCGCCATCCGATTTCGTTGTTAGCCTTCGACATAATCGTTGCCTTGCTGTGCATAGTCCTCGCAGCTTTCATACTCTGCGTCTTTTTAGTGTGCAAGAGATTAGGAGCGGCGCCCAGCGACTTGAGCATCGTGGAAGAGAATGACTTCCACAGATGCGCCACGGCCCGGACATTCTCAGAAATTGAGAGCTCAACTGACAGTTTCAGCAACAGGAGGCTTATGGGCAAAGGCCGTTACGGGAGCCTGTACAGGGCCATATTCCCAGACGGGCAAGTCCTGGCGGTAAAGAGAATCGAACCCTCGCATGTTCTCTACATGGCCGGGAGCAGCTACACCTTCGGTTTCTCGGCGGAAATCCGGGCTCTGTCCCGTGCACAGCACCCGAATATCGTTCCCATCGTGGGCTACTGCGAGGCCCCAGCCGAAAGAATTTTGATAACCCAATTCATGTCCAACAGATCTCTGCAATATCATCTTCACGAAGGGGGAATTCTCTTCGACTGGTCACATCGCCTGAGAATCGCTTCAGATTCAGCCCAGGGCATAGAGTATTTGCACGAGGGCACCGCCCCTTACATACTCCATGGAGACATCAAGCCTTCCAATATATTGTTGGACCACACATGGTCTGCTAGGGTTTCAGATTTCGGCCTATCGTTTCTTGCTGGGCCGAATGAAATGTTTGGCACTGTTGGGTACCTGGATCCTGAATCTTTCACCAAGATGGACTTGACCAAGGCTAGCGATATCTACAGCTTTGGGGTTGTTTTGTTAGAAATCCTGAGTGGGAGGCCGTGCTTTGGCGGGCACTCTGGCGAACCCCGTTCTATAACAGAGTGGGCCGTGCCTCTCATAACCAATTCCAGGGCCCCTGAAATTTTCGATCCAAAGCTGCAGCTTCCTGTGAATCCCGAACCCCTGATCAGAGCAGCCAAGCTGGCATGTGGGTGTGTGAGCAACTTGAGAAAAAACAGGCCCACGATCCTGCAGGTGTTTGCCACACTAAAGGACATAGAGCGAGAGATTAATATGCCTGGCAACTCTCCTCTTCAGGTGCCTGCAACTCATTGAAAGTTTTCATTCGAGATCGCCCAGGTTTGAGGCGTTTTATTCATGCTCAAGCTAAAATTTGGGTTGTTCAAGCTTTCATTCAGATCACAATTTGAAGGAAGTCACATGGAGGATCGGAGTCATAGATGCAGCAATGCGTCATAGATGCAGCAATGCCTATTCAATATCAGGTCCATGTTTTCCTTCTGCTTCAACTCACCAAAAGTCCACATTGAGTCCCTCTGGCATCTACTTCAACTTACCATAAGTCCACATTGAGTCCGTGTGTCATCTATGAAAAGGATTCAAGACCTCTTTATTCTTTTATTAATGTATTATGGAAAGAGGAAGCCTGGAAACCCTTCCAGAAAAGACATTTGAATGGTTGTATTTTCATAACATAATTTTTTTTCCAGAAAAGATATTTGAATGGTTGTATTTTCATACCATAATATTTTTTTCCTCAAAATTTATTGGCTAAAATATGTCTCTTTGTCAAGAAACAAACACTTGAAAGGGATTCAAGACCTCTTTATTCTTTTATTAATGTATTATGGAAAGAAGAAGCCTTGAAACCCTTCAAGAAAAGACATTTGAACAAGAAAAGACATTTGAATGGTTGTATTTTCATAACATAATAATTTTTTCTTCCAAATTTATTGGCTAAAATTTCTCTGTTGGTCAAGAAACAACTTGCCCTTGTATTGAGTTATAAAATTAAATTTACTTTTCTCAATGCAATGAGTTAAGATCAATTATACACAAGTTTTATATTCTTATATATAGGAAAATTTTATAAGGAAATTTAAGGAATGTTTTCCAACATGTGTTCATGGTATTTATATTAAACTTACCATTTAGATTAGTCTGCTTCATGGGAATTTGAATATGGTACTTACTAGTGTGAAACTAGTCAAACTAGGGATGCTATTGAAAATAGTTATTTGAGCTAACTCTACGTACCGTATAAATGGAGTTACTTTTTAAACTTCTCCTTTTGACATTAAGAAGTGTTTTGTGTTTTGTTTTTTTATATATTGATTTATGAGCATGCTCATTATATATCTCGAACGTGTGTTTCTGTCTTGGAGTTCACATGTTGAATTCTAGAGTGGAGTAGGCTATGTGCATCTTTATTTATTAAGCAATGAAATTGTTGCATGGAAATGGGTCACTCATCCGACACACAAGGGGTATCATACATTAATTTGGTGCCAGAATTAAGCCATGATCTAAAAAATATCATAATTATTATTACTACTACAACTAGAAGTGCATTTTTAAGTGAGTGGTTCATCTCCAAATTATCATTCCCTATCAAGACCTACAATCTATAGTGTTAATTTGTCATGTTAACTATATTAAGTTCCAATGTTGAAATAAAAGAGAATTTCTTTGTACTCTCACTACAAAGACTTATGTAAAAATCTAATAGTATTTATGGTTGTATGTGAGCTGAGGTCTACATAAGAGAAACATTTTATAATAGTAACTCTTTTTTCATAGTGAATGATATAGCAACTACTCCATATATATAACTATATCTCTTTACACATAGATGTTGGCATTATGATACAAGTGTTGTCCTTGATGGCAACTCACTCAGAGACTGGTACAAGTGATGGCAACTTGATCAGAGGACAGATCTCAGTACAGCGGGACAAGAAAGAGATATACGCAGGCTCATTAAGGAAAACCAGCGTGTACACGCAGGTTGGCTTCAGTAAAAACGCGTACATGTAAAAAGTACCTTTGGTCCGTGGCGGTTAGTCCTTGGAAGTTGTGCCTATGGTTTTGGACCATGGTGTCTCGACGAGTGTGTCGATCCCTCGTTTTGAAGTTGATGGTATTGTGTTACTATGGGTTTGGTCCGTGGTATTGTGAAGTGCCTAAGGCTATATAAGGAGAAGATCATTAGGCAAAGGGGCAAGCAATGTGTGTCTGATGAAGTGAGAAGATCTGGTATTGCTGGTTATCTGTTCGGGACGCTTGGCAAGGGTCGGATCTGACAGCGAAGGTATAAGTAATTATTTCTAGATCTGCACGCGGGTTGCCTTTGGAGAAAGTGCGTATACACGTGGTTTTGGTATATCGAAGTAGCGTATGCATAATAAGATTTGATATTTCAGGTTGCTGTTGATTCTGGTGGTTGCTACAGAGTTCTGGGCTCTGGTTTGTGTTCTGTGTTCTTGATGACAGGGTTTCAGTGATTCAGTATTGGTTGATCTAGAGAATTATGATGCAAGTATAAGTTGATGATTGTATTGCAGCAGTGTTTGTTTTATACTCATGGATCCAGTCTGAAAATTGATGAAACGTGGTCCCTGTAGGAAAGAAGGTTGTAGCCTTCTGTAGGGTCAGCACCTACGTGCTAGTAAATGGATCGGCTAGTACAAGAGCTGAGGGGGTTGTAGCTCCCTTCCAGAAGTAGTTGGAAAACGAGAGAGGGTTGTAGCCCTCTGCAGGTTGTAGCCTGCGTACTGGTATAAGGCTGCACCAGTACAAAAGATTGTAAACTGAAGTTTCTTATTAAAGAAAGAAAGAGACGACTTGCAGCAGGTGGTTTTCACCCACATTGGGTTTCCACCTTATATCATGGTGTTCATGTGTGTGGCTTTTATGTGATGATCTGTTCTGTTATACTGCACCTGTTTACTGTCAATGTGGTTAATAATGTTCTGATGCATTTACTGAAGATAAGCTAATTGAATCATAAGATTTCTGGATATACGCTAGTTGCTTTAGACACAGTAGCGTGTATACGCCGGTTCACTTAGCTGAAGTAGCGTATATGTTTCTGAGCATGAAATTTGAAAAGTTTTATTGATCTGATAATACTGATTCACCCCCCCCCCCTCAGTATTATTTCCAACAATTGGTATCGGAGCAGGTTCTTCAAAGGAAGCTTGATCGCTTGAAGGAAAAGATCCATCAGAATGGCTAATCCAGAAAGAGAGGCACACATCAGGCCACCAGTCTTTGACGGGAACAATTTTGCCCACTGGAAGATAAGAACCACTGCATATCTACAATCACTTGGAGCAGAAGTTTGGGGAATCGTAGAAGGAGGATACAAATTCCCATCAGCAACTCCTACAGATCCAGCAGAGAAAAAGCAATATGAGCTTAATGCCAAAGCTGTTACTGTTCTATTGAGTAGTTTGACACAATCAGAATTTATGAAGATCATGCATTTCAAATCAGCTAAGGAAATATGGGACAAAATCGTTACAAGCTACGAAGGAGATGATCAGGTAAAAAGAGCAAAGCTTCAAACTCTCAGAATCCGGTATGAAACTCTTAAGATGCATAGTAATGAAAGCATAGCTAATTATTTCCTGCGTATGGATGAGATTGTAAATTGTATGAGGGATCTGGGTGAAGAATTTGAGGAAGTTGTCTTAGTTGAAAAGGTTTTGAGATCTCTGTCTGCTAAATTTGATTCTAAAGTATCTGCCATAGAAGAAAAGGAGAATGTGCAGAAAATCACCATGTCACAGCTTCACGGGATCTTAACTGCTTTTGAAATGCGACAAAAGGTACCATGAGAAGCCGCATTCGAAGCGTCAGAGGAAGAAGATGAGGTAAATTTTGTCAAGAATCTTGAACGGGGAACTAGACGGTTCAAAGGTAAGCTACCTTTCAAATGTTTTCTATGTGGTAGAGTTGGTCACTATGCTGCTAGATGCCCTCATAACAAAGGAAAGATATCTGAAGAAGATGGTAGAAGCTATTATACCCATATTGAAATTTCATTCAATGATAGTGAAGATATTAGAAGTCTCATGGCACATGAAAAGAAGAATGCTTCATGCAATAATAGTGAAGATATTAGAAGTCTCATGGCACATGAATAGAAGAATGCAGAAACTGAAGAAGTTACCAAATTAAACGAACAATTGGAGACAGAAACCAGGGTAAGGGAGCAATTGCAGGATATAGTAAAGGATCAGAGCATAACTATTCAGAGACTTTAATCAAAGATCCTCTCTCTAAAAGAAGATCTTAAAAAATCAAGAGAACAGAACAGAGAAGCTCTTGAAGATCAAGAACATGAAGTGATCAAACTAAAGCAACAAGTGGAAGAAGGAAGAAAAGCTAAAGAAGACCTAAGGAATCAATATCTGAAAAAGGAAGAACAACATCAAGTTGAGGTAAATATCTTGAAAGGTAAATTAGAAGAAAAGGATAAGCTTTTACGATTTCAAGATAGTACTAAAGTCTTGGACGATATTCTTAATAGTCAAAGGTCTCCTGCTATCAAAACTGGTCTTGGTTTTCATGAATATGTTGAAGGTGAATCTAGTTCACAAGGTGAGGCAAGAAACTCTAATGAGAAATCTGAAATGCTCAACAAGGAACAACCAAGGAAAGAAATTCCTCAAGGAAGATCCTTTACTCCTAACTATGGACGTGATAAACGATTATTTCCTCCTCTGAATAATGTTGAATGTTATGTATGTCATAATCTTGGACATGTTGCAGCCAAATGTAGAAGTAGAATGGTTCAAGACCATTACAAAAGATCATCGCATCCCAGGTATTTCAGAGGATATTGCTTTGCCTGCAATACATATGGGCACAAAGCAATTGATTGCGATAGAAGGAACATGAAATATGTAAGATGTTATACATGCAACAACTATGGGCATAAAGCAAGGGAATGCAGGAGCAGATTTCAAAATTCAAAACAAGAGGACCATACATCATCACAGTTCCAGGAATTGAAGAAGACAGAGACAGAAATGTGTGGCATAACTCAGACAGCTGACATAACAGACACAGGGGAATCTGAAAGTGATGAATTTCAGTATTCCATCTTGCATACAATGATATAATGAAGACAAGTCGCGTATATACGCGAGTTACAGGCTGCAAAGTCACGTATATGCAGAAAGGGCTGCAGAACAGACCCAGGAAATGTTTCAGTCATGGTTGGCTCAGGCTCAGGGGGAGCATAAAGGGCAGCAGAACAGACTCAGGAAATGGTCATGGTTGGCTCACGCTCAGGGGGAGCATATACTTCAAATAATTCATTGTTGGCATTATGGTTAGAAGTTGCTGATGAAACTAAATGATACATCTTGTTGTTTAAAGGAATGGTATTGCAGGCTTATGCGTATGGTACAGATCATATATGATAAATGTTAGTTATTGCTGGTCTTAGAACCTGCATCTGCTCAGGGGGAGCATGGATAGATTGGTACACTTTGGCATACACAAAGGGGGAGCACATTTGGAGATTTTAGCAGGTACTCAGGGGGAGTATGGGCAGCAGAAGGTATACCAAAGAAGAGAATATCTTGGTCCGCCCTTTGCCCTTGATGTCAAAGGGGGAGAGTGACTTGGTGTGGTGGTTGCCATCAAGTCCAAAGGGGGAGATTGTTGGCATTATGATACAAGTGTTGTCCTTGATGGCAACTCACTCAGAGACCGGTACAAGTGATGGCAACTTGATCAGAGGACAGATCTCAGTACAACAGGACAAGAAAGAGATATACGCAGGCTCATTAAGGAAAACCAGCGTGTACACACAGGTTGGATTCAGTAAAAGTGCGTACATGTGAAAAGTACCTTTGGTTCGTGGCGATTAGTCCTTGGAAGTTGTGCCTATGGTTTTGGACCATGGTGTCTCGACGGGTGTGTCGATCCCTAGTTTTGAAGTTGATGGTATTGTGTTACTATGGTTTTGGTCCGTGGTATTGTGAAGTGCCTAAGGCTATATAAGGAGAAGATCATTAGGCAAAGGGGCAAGCAATGTGTGTCTGATGAAGTGAGAAGGTCTGGTATTGCTGGTTATCTGTTCGGGACGCTTGGCAAGGTTCGGATCTGACAGCGAAGGTATAAGTAATAATTTCTAGATCCGCACGCGGGTTGCCTTTAGAGAAAGTGCGTATACACGCGGTTTTGGTATATCGAAGTAGCGTATGCATAATAAGATTTGGTATTTCAGGTTGCTGTTGATTCTGGTGGTTGCTGCAGAGTTCTGGGCTCTGGTTTGTGTTCTGTGTTCTTGATGACAGGTTTTCAATGATTCAGTATTGGGTGATCTAGAGAATTATGATGCAAGTATAAGCTGATGATTGTATTGCAGCAGTGTTTGTTTTATACTCATGGATCCAGTATGAAAATTGATGAAACGTGGTCCCTGTAGGAAAGAAGGTTGTAGCCTTCTGTAGGGTCAGCACCTACGTACTAGTAAATGGATCGGCTAGTACAAGAGCTGAGGGGGTTGTAGCTCCCTTCCAGAAGTAGTTGGAAAACGAGAGAGGGTTGTAGCCCTCTGCAGGTTGTAGCCTGCGTACTGGTATAAGGCTGCACCAGTACAAAAGATTGTAAACTGAAGTTTCTTATTAAAGAAAGAAAGAGACGACTTGCAGCAGGTGGTTTTCACCCACATTGGGTTTCCACCTTATATCATGGTGTTTATGTGTGTGGCTTTTATGTGATGATCTGTTCTGTTATACTGCACCTGTTTACTGTCAATGTGGTTAATAATGTTCTGATGCATTTACTGAAGATAAGCTAACTGAATCATAAGATTTCTGGATATACGCTAGTTGCTTTAGACACAGTAGCGTGTACACGCCGGTTCACTTAACTGAAATAGCGTATATGTTTCTGAGAATGACATTTGAAAAGTTTTATTGATCTGATAATACTGATTCACCCCCCCCTCTCAGTATTATTTCCAACAATAGATTCATTGTAGATGAAATTTCCCTTACCCTTGCAATTGTAAGATGCCCCTTCATTTAATGAAAAGCAGTTTGTGCATTTACTACAATCCAATTTGTCAACAATTTCAATTTACCAACAAACTAACCACAAGGACAAGTGTACAAAACTTACAAGTTGGTTATATATATTATTACTCTACCAAAGTATATTTCTCAAGGACACTGAACAAATATTCTTAAAGTATTCTTGATTTAAAGACCAATCCTCATTTTTGCTTATATAACTTAGTTCATGTAATCTTGTTAATTTACCTATGAAGTTTATGTAATCTTTCAAATATTCTTGATTTAAAGACCAATCCTCATTTTTCTTATATAACTTAGTTCATGTAATCTTGTTAATTTACCTATGCAATTTTTGTAATCTTGTTAATTTATTTATAAAGTTCATGTTTGTGTATCCCCTAAAACACAATTCAAGCTAAAATATCTTGAATTTATTTTTCATTGTTATTGTTTACTTTTTCTTCAACTAAAAATTAGATATAGATTTAAATTTTTTTAATTGTTAAAAGATATAAATTATAAATAATTAAAAAATAAAATTATTATACAATAAATTAAGCTTTGGAATATAATGGTCATCTACTAACATGATTATAAGAGCAAAAGCCTTGCATAGTTTCTAAATCATTTCATTGATGGGCTTATTTATCCCATACTTATAAAGAGGCAACCCCATTTACATAATGTTTTTCACAATGGACATATGAATTATCAATTTAGTTGTTCACATTAAGAATCTTTTAATTAGATGCAGATTGATTTAAGAAGGACAAATTATTATGATGATAAATTATATAGATAAAATAGATATAAAAACCTTTAGTCATTTAATGGTTTACTTTAACCATCTTTTGAAATTAGATAGATTTAAGAAAGACAGATCATTATAATGATAAATTATATATATACAACCTATAAAAAAAATATAATAATAAATTATATAAATACAACCTATATAAAAAATTTAATAATTATATAAATAATATATCAATTTAATTAGTGTGGCTCTTCCTTTCCAAATTCATATAAAGATCATAACCTTCTCTATCAAACGCCCTTTAAATAAATATCTATAAAATTAATGCATTTGGCATCTCTTCGTACAGTCAAAAAAACATTATAATGTTATATACAGAGGGTATAATGAAATAGATCATTAGGGTATAATGAAAAAGATTGTAGAACACACTTGCCATTACAGTGTTGTGTGTAGATGTGTAAAAGGGAGAAAAATAAACTTATACTTGCAGGCAAATGGCACCCCACTCAATCCAGTGTAGGCTCACTTCCTTTCTTCACAACAAAGTTTCATTAAATTCACTTCTGAACAAGAATCAGACATGGCATATGCCCTTTTATCTAGCTTGAAGCCACAAAACTAACCGACGGTGTCTTTACCTTCGACCCATAAATTCACTATTCCATTTTTGAATTCAGCAATACTTGGCGCGATTGAGTACATGGTTTTCAAAGCAGAGAGCCAGTCAAAATCAACAATTAGTATAGCCCATCCCAGAAGTCTTGTTGGCAACCAATTTTCGATTCCTAGCCCTGCTACATTGAATTTGAATGGGGAGGCAAAGGACCAATCGAAGAAATTATATAATATAGTACTTGCTGTGACGATTCTCTGTCAATCTGATGATCCAACAAACATTAAACGAGCCGCAGTATAATGTCTTTCTTCCCTGAGATTGCAAGCAACCCCACAGTATTAGGCCCAAGCACTAAGAAAGCGCTCACTTCTTCCCTGCAGCAGAACCGCCATCCGATGTCGTTGTTAGCCTTCGACATAATCGTGGCCCTGGCATGCACAGTCCTCACAGGTTTAATACTCTGTGCCTTTTTCTTGTGCAAGACACGCAGAAAGGCGCCCAGAAGATTGAGCATCGTGTAACAGAATGACTCAGAAGTTGAGAGCTCAACCGACGGTTTCGGCAACAGGAGGTTTCTGGGCAAAGGCCATTACGGGAGCGTGTACAGGGCCATATTCCCCGACGGGTAAGTCCTGGCGGTAAAGAGGATCGAACCCTCGCATGTTCTCGACAAGGCCGGGAGCAGCTACACCTTCAGTTTCTCGGCGGAGATCCGGGCTCCACGTAACACCATAATCACCTCCACGCAACGCTTTGCATCACGTCCACGTAGCGCTCACAATCTCTGGGTTCAGTTTCTCAATGATGGCGCTTTCTTACAGCGCCTCGACCTGCGCTCCTCAGCGGTCTTCACACTCCACACCACCGAGCTCAGACTGCTCTATCCACTGCACCCTGCTCTCCTACAACGCTTCAAGCAGCGCCTCGACCTGCCCTCCTCAGCAGTTTTCACACTACACAACACTGAGCTCAGAGTGCTCTGTCCACCGAACCCTGGCTTATTGCCTGTAATCTTAAGCGTTTGTGAAGGGTGAGGCTGAGTGAAGCCTGAAGGAGACCTACATTGTTGTTGTGGGAAAGCGGCATGGTGTAAAACCAGTTTATTTGGTGCCACGAGCATGGAGCGTAGAGCAATGTTCATTGACATGAGGAGTCTGCGACCTGGACGTTGACTCGTGTGTAAAGAGTCGTGAGGTCTCGATCTTCTGTTTGTGTGTAAAGAGTGGTGAGGGCTCGATCTTTTGTTTGAAGAGTGGTTGCTCTTTGTGCGGGGGAGATTAATTGTTGGGTGCTGCACATTTGAATGCTTGTAGTGTGGTGAACCCGAGTCTAGAAGTGTACGAGGGTGTGAGCGCAGAGCTGTAAGCTCGATGGTGTGTAGCGCTGTGGACTCTATGGTGTGAAGGGCCGGTGGAGGCCCCAGTGGTTGTGAGGGTAAGGTTGTGAGAGTAAGGGGAGTATGCCCTGCTATTGATGTCGGAGAGGCTCAGAGTGTTGAAACTACTACACACTTACATGCGGACTCTTAGTTAGAGCATAGGACTACATGCAAGATTCCTTCTGCATTATTTACTCCTTGATTTGCTCCTTCTTTAACTCTGCAACTTGTTAGTTTTTTTGTATGATTTACTCCCTGATTTGCTCATTCTTTCACTCCACAACTGGCTAGTTCTCTCCAGAACTACTTGTAGGTGTTGAGTCTTCTCATTGATCACCACTATGGTGCATTACCTTGGGATCTTCACCCAGTAATGCTATATCATGAACATTGTAACCTATTTTCTAATGAATCATTCTTTTGTTCTTTCGATTTTCTTTTAGTGTTTTGCTCTGCAAAACTGTGTGTTCAACCTTTACTAGCTAGATTCATCTGTGCAGGTTTTCTAACACATTTGCATGGTATCAGAGCCAACAGGTTGCTAGATAAAAGGCACACCAATACTTTATTTTGCAGGTATTACAGCTTGGAGATCGAAGATCGACAAAAAAATGGAGTTTCCCAAAGCATCGATCCTAACACCATACAACTATCATGAATGGAAGGACCAAATGGCTGGATATCTTCGTCAAAAAGGGTTGTACAGAATTACCATGGTTGCAGAAGTGGAACCCACTTCAGCCATAGAGAAATCCAAGTACCTCAACCGCATGGATGAGGCCCATGGATCCATATGCATGTGCATCTCCCCAGAGTTGCATTTTCATCTATCTCACTGCAATACTCCCAATGAGATTTGGGAAAAGGTTGAAGAACTCTACGGGTAACATGATGAGATGAAAGAATATCTGCTCGAAGTGGAGTTGCTGTCATTGGAGCCACAGAACTATGACAGAATTCAAGACTTCTTCACCAAATATAATGATCTATTGCTGCAACTCAAAGGTTGTGGAATTGACAAATCCAAGGGAGAGAGTCGCCAAGTTCTCTCTATTATGTCAAAGCTCGGACCGGAATACTCCGTCTTTGTGTCTACATTTCATTCAGTGAGGCTCGCAACAGGTAAATCCTACACTATGCCTTCTCTCAAAGAGTTCATGGAGTCCCTTACTTTTGAGCAAGATAAACTCATTGGCATGGGGAAAATCAAACCTCCAAAAGCACATGCACTTGCTGTGCATGATGGCACCCACAATAAAAATCAGAGATCTGATTCAAATCAGAAAAATCAGCAACAAAAAAACAAGGGAAAAGCGCATTCCCATCCAAAGAAAGGAGGGTACGCCAAGCCCTTCAATGACTCCTCCGGCTCGAGAAATGAGAAAGGGAAGAAAGGAAACAGATGCACCTACTGTCAAAGAGGATTCCATCCAGAATCCTCTTGCATGAAGAAACAAATTGATCGAATGGCAGAAATCCTTCAGAAGCACAACCTTGGGGACCACATCCCTCAAGGCGCCAAGAAGAAAACTGAGGATCTGCCACACGGGAAAGGTAACAGTTTTCATGCTTTAGTTGCAATTAATTCTTCCCCTGATGCATGGATTATAGATTCTGGTGCATCACATCATATGGCTGCTGCAAAGGAAGTCTATTTCTCTTTGGATGCATGCAAAGGACCTCCCATCCTCATGGAAGATGACTAACCTATTGAGGTCACCGGAAAAGGTAGAGTGGAACTTTTACACAGAAGCTTTGAAGATGTGCTTCATGTTCCAAAACTTTTGGTAAACCTGCTTTCAGTTTATCAGATCACTCATTCCGGCACTGGAAAGAGAGTGGAATTCACTCCAGATGCAGTGAACATATATGACCTACATAGCAGCACCAAAATTGCAACCGGTGAGGTAAACAATGGAGCCAGATTGTATACATTTTCTGAATTTATTGAATCTGAATCCTTCTTATTGCTTACGCATGCTGATGATAGTAGAAGGCTTTGGCACAAGAGGTTTGGTCACTTAAATTACAGTTATATGAAGCAACTAAGCAAGCATGAGATGGTGGAAGGCTTGCCAAACATCAGTTTCTCCAATGGAGTTTGTGAAGGGTGTGTCCTTGGCAAACATCCTAGAGAAAAGTTTGACACTGGCAAGACTCACAGAGCATCCTCTCCTCTAGATCTGATCCATAGTGATCTCATGGGGCCTTTTCCTCATCCTTCCATCAACAAAGCAAGTTATGTGCTTACATTTATTGATGATTTCTCACGGTATACTTGGGTGTATCTTCTCAGGAACAAATCTGAAGTTTTTGCGCACTTTGAAGATTTCAAAGTGTTAGAAAATTATATATTATGGAGCAATGGAACACATAAAATATTGAAGAAATATAAACACAGAAAGCGCATAAAACAAGAGAGACACAGATATACGTGGTTCACCCAGTTTGGGCTACGTCCACCCCGAACAGCCAGTCCTTCCTTTCTATTATCCAGCAAAATGAAGAGACACAACCTACAACAGATCCGCTGTAATATCCTCTGTTTTCTCTCACAGTCTCAACTCTCTATTTCCCGCTCACTGAATACACATCTATCACACAGCCTCAAATACAATGCCCTCATACAAAGAGAGGGGTCGCCTTCTAGGGAAAAAACCCTAAACTAAACATAAGTTCTACCGTCAGATCATCCGCCTAATGAACGGCCCAGATTGACTAGAAATTACTATACTTTTACAAGGCAATTTTACAGTTGTTTTTAGCTTCGGGGGCGCTGCCCCCGAAACCCCCCGCCAGGGGGGGCTCCCAAAGGTCGCAGCGCCCCCCCCCCTGGACCCCCCCTGCAGCGAATATTTTACGGGCGGTGTTTCTGCCCCCATTTTGAACTGGGGTCCAATGTGGCAATACCTTTGAATATAGAAGATAATCAAGCTCCACACCCAACAAAAAGCACTAGTTGAGACACACAGAGAGAGAAAGATCAAAGCCCTCCATACACACAATGGGGGGGAATATGTTAACACAACACTTCAAAACCTTTTCCTTGAGTCCGGCATACAGTTGCAGTACACAGTTCCATACACTCTGCAACAGAACGGAGTTCCTGAGAGAAAGAATTGATCTCTCAAAGAGATGGCTTCCTGCATGTTGCATGCTAAGTTACTGCCTCATAAGCTATGGGCTGAAGCACTTAATTGTGCTAACTACATCTAGAACAAATCTCCTCATAGGTTTGTCAACGATCAAATGATGACAAAAAAGGAATTTTGGAGTTACCTTTACGTTCCTTTTCAGACTCTCTAAAATTGAAAAGGGCCGAGTTATCTTTGTCGTTAAACTCGTTAAAAAGATTAATAGCGACAAACTTGTCTTTAGACGAGAACGAGTTTCACTATCGCTAGGCTCGTTAAAACATAGCGATGGGTTTGCCGGAAGGGCAAATTATAGAACAAGCATATGTTATCCTCCTCAAGCTTGACAAAAATAAAGAGGTACTGGTCAGCAATGACTGCCGGGGAAAAATTGGGAAGAAAACTCAGAAAATCTTTATTGGTAGCAAGTCGCTCTTGAACATGACACTTCCACTCTGTTTCCGAGTCGGGTTGGGTTGTTTCATTCACCGGTCACATTGCCATGGTCACGCCATACCATCCACATTGGGGTTAATGCTACCAATCCATTACATCAGTGTTGCCGATATGTTCAAGAGAAGTCATCCAGAGAAGTCACCTGTGTCTCACCCACTACCATACATTATACTCCATTCTTTCATGACCGCCACCCTGAACATTATATCATCAGATTGTCTTCACCTCCATCAAAATCATTTGCTCCATTCCGTGTCATTGATGTGGGATTCATTAAGGCCCTCCTTTGATGGATCACTTCTTGTCGACATTAGCTCATTATCCAAGAAGTTGGTCTAGGAACACCCCATTCAGTACTTTGAAGCTTGCATGCCTCAATGGCAAGTTTCTCACTTCCGGCGACAGGTTTACATCAATGAACTTCGACCGAAAGATTTTGCGTGGTGTTCGACACCAAGTCCTTTATTCACACCACGTGAATTGTACTGCAGTACCTTGAGGATCATTATCATTATCGGTGATTCCTCTCGCGCTTGTTAACAGTTTACATCATTGACTGGTAATCAAGCGATGTCTTTCCATGTTCGACTTCAAAACACTTCTCACATGGATCGACTTGTACTTCGAGTAAATATCGGACGAGATTGAAGACCCTGGATCTAGTTTCATCCATCCGGGCTGCGATATATATTCAGGGAAATAAAGACATCAAATGTACAACATTGCAGCACAGATAATCATCCTACCAAAAGGATGATGGCTCTATCAGAATCATCAGTCTACACTCAGACGATTGTCTATCCTATGTACATGAAAATGAATTTATAAAGTTGAGCATGGGAATACCCGCCTCAGCTAGATCATGAAAACAATATGAAGATAATGTATTGTATTGTATCTTATTACAGGTCTCCTCCCAACATTGAAATAACTTCGGATCCTCATAATAAAGCATTTCACCCGACACCAAAAGGTTAATGGCCTCATACTTTAGGGGGCAACTGTTATAGACATTTTTGTGCCTTACAACTCCAAGCATGAAATGTCCATAAACCAAGGGCTCCTAAGTCCCTAAAAGTGTTGTTCTAACCCCTAAAGGAACAAGGTCAATAGATTACAGCTTCTCCCAGAAGTTATCCACTAGAAACTGCTCAGAATAAGTCAAAACAGGATCATTTCAACTGCTCCACTGGCTAGGTGCATTGCATTGCACCTAAATACACTGTGAGGGTGCGTTGCATTTCAAAAATCCCTTCTGTGGGGTGCGATGGGCGAGAAATGACAAATGGCAGTGTCATTCCGTGAGGTGGAGAGATAATGGAAGCTTCCAAAATCTTCTCCTGTGACACTTGCCTCACTGAATTCGACCAAGGATGAGTAAGAGGCCTTAAGTCTCCAAGTGGAAGCAAGAACTGACAGAGAGAAGACACTAATCAAATCACAAGCTGACTCATCCTCCTTACACATATCTATATATGTATCCCTCATCTCAGAGATCCAGAGGCTGGAATTTTGTATATTGTAAAGAATTGTTGTTGGTTTTTGAGACAAACATGAGAGTGTTGGGTGATCTATGCTTTGTTGGAGGTGAAGAGGGGCTTCTTTGCTGGGAGGTTGATGTTGGGTCAGGAACCACCGGTTGTAACTCCTCCTGGATCTTTTCTTGTTTATCAATAAAAACTATTTGAGTTTTTCCCCCATGCTTTTGTATCATTGATGCTTGTTACATTTGTATGGTTAACTTAAATATGAT
Source organism: Pinus tabuliformis (assembly GCA_031772625.1). Taxonomy (NCBI): domain Eukaryota; kingdom Viridiplantae; phylum Streptophyta; class Pinopsida; order Pinales; family Pinaceae; genus Pinus; species Pinus tabuliformis. The sequence goes on from CM062805.1 coordinate 633,568,245, forward strand.
CCTCAGTTGTTTATGAATATAGATCCATGTCTTTGTATAATGTTCTTCTTCTGTGATCTTACAGGTACTTTGTGAAGCTGGGCAAGTAAGGGAGCAGGTAGCTGGAGACTGTCAAAGAAGAGAGGGATTGGATCAAAGGATTAGCGCAAGACACAGGGTGGTTCTTTCTAGTCCTCTCTATCTATAGTTCATAAAGGAAATACAAAAGTAGTTTTTCTCTGTTTGTTTCTAAGGCAGCTATCACACCTTAGTGGGATAGAGCAATTCTAAATAGACACTTTTCCCTGTAACACTATCCAAGCCTTCTAGGGCTCCAGAGTATTTGTGCCAACCAAGGCTCCAGGATTAGTAACTCAACCCACAACTGTCATCGGGTTCCACAGTGTTTGTCCAACCAAGGCTTCAGGACTAGTAACTCAACCCACCAACGGATTCTGGACGTTTTTCCAACCAAGTTTCTAGGACTAATAACTCAACCCAAATTATTACAGGGCTCAAGATCTTTTGTCCAACCAAGGTTCCATGAACTAGTAACTCAACCCAAGCTAAGGAAACATGAGGACCAACCAAAACAAAATAAGGAAATAAACCCACAATATCCGTGGCTATCCAGGAAATGGAAAGGTTAGGAAATACACTCTCAATGTCGGCCATCATCCATGCCAATGACAAATCATAACCAACAAACCACATGCATATGCCATGCATGCCACAACTAGTGAGGAAAACATACATGTAACTCAATACCTACTAGCAAAACCCGCTATAGTTGTTGATCCTAATGTCCTCTTGTTATAGCTCCAAATCTCACTCTTATGGTTTGTGATGCTGCACTCATGGCCTAGGGCAACCCCTCCTTCCAGACCTGGTCCAAAAATTTAAAAAACAGTGTTTTATTCCCTATACGTGACATTGCCCTGAGTTAAACGCGTGTACACGCGGGTCTGTTATACCCAACCCGCGTGTATCTATTAAAACACTTAAAAAAATAATAAATTCCTCTTTTTCGGGCGGAGATCGCGGGTTTTACCTGCTGGATCACCTGTTATTGCCCGTGGCCCAACTGTTCCCAACTAACTCCTAACTAAAAAACTACTTTGGAGAGGGTATAAAAAGACATCAAAGGGAAGGCCAAGGAGGGAGAGAAAGGAGAGCAAGATTATTATGCTGAGATTTTCCCCTTAGACCAGGTCTGAAGTCCTTGGTGCTTTCTGCACTTCCCCCATCTTGCATAGGAAACCCTTGTTTCCATGTGTATTGGTGATCATTCATCCTTGATACCATCATTGGAGTAGGACTTGGAAGGAGCTCTTGTCGGAGGCTTGAGGCTGGAACGAATCCGGGAGGAAGCTTGCTTGGAGCCTGCTGAAGGTGTTCAGGTGATATCTTTCCGATATATGTACTTTATTTGCCTTTATTTATAAAGAAACACGTCTTTGTTCCCGAATAATCTTTCTTTATGCTTATGAAATTCTTGTGTTGAATTCTTATGAAAGTGGTTACTTAAAGATCTTTTATAACTAACTTTATAGCATGAAGATGATTTATACATAAGTATTTGTACAGGTACTGTTGTGTTCTTTGATTTGTTGGTCTTGCAGGTCAAAGAAAGAAGAAGGGAACTCCAAGAAGGGTTTGCACCCTAACGGTCTTCTCGAACGTAGGACCTTAGGTATGTGCCCTAAACATTAGAATTTGCTTAAAAGTAAAAATGATGGTTGTGTGTGTGTGTTTCTTTGAATAAGCAATTTTCAGTCTGGTAGAGTCTTAGCCCAAAGGACCCTAGGGGTACTTTCCCTTCAACCAGAATTGGCGACTCCACTGGGGACAACACTCTTGTTGTTCCTAGTTTGGGTAGTCTTCAAGCCAATCAAGGCTCAGCCCCTCTGTTTGTTGGCTCTGACTGTCTGATCTTTTCCTGAAATCCAAGCTTTTCCAGTTTTTCAGTCTGTGTTTTTTATTTTTCTTGAAAGACTTCAGATACGCTCTTTTTCTGGATTACAGAAGCGTATATACGCAAGTTGCACTAAGTTAACCCGCGTATACGCAGGTTTCCTTAGTTACAGTCGCGTATACACGCATTCTGCAAATAATTGCAGGCGCGTATATCACATAATTTTCAAGATTTGTAAATTTTCTGTTGGCTGAATGTTTGTCTGGTAGTTTGAGTCAGTTTTAAGCAGTTATTTTCCAGTAACAGTTCTCTGTTTGACAGGGGGCATCTTGTTATGAACTCTCTCTAGTTATAAGGAGTGCTAGTCTTGTTTTCCGTTGATTGCAAGCGTCATTGATTTTTGACACACAAGATTTCTGTTTAAGAATCTTGATTGCTCTGTTTCGGCAGAGTGGGAAGATTGTCTTCAATCTTTGTGTCCATTTTGTTTTCATGACATTTGTGTTTGCTTAACGAAATCATTTTTATGACCATTTGCTCCTTCGTTTCGGGAAATTTGTTTGTTACCATTTTTCTTGAAACTTGTCTTTTGATATTTTGGACTTTCATTGCTGCTTTTGATTGTCAAAAGCGATTTCGAACACATTTTATTTTTGTTGAGTTTTCATCATTTGAAAGGTGTCAATTCACAAAAGTGTTTGGTTGCTTGTTTATCAATCATTGGTGTCAGTTTTTGAGAGCTTTCCTTTGAAAAAGACTTTTTTTGGTTTGATTGAAAGAAAATCTTTTGAAAGTTTTTGAGTTTGGCACGAGTCTAGTCACTGCGAGTCATACTAGCAATGAGTCACCGACCTCTGCAAGTCATGTTCAGGACTCTCCGCAAACCACTGCTAGTTATGTTGGTGGAATGGAGGTTGATAAGAAACCTGGACGTAGAAGTTTTAAACCTAAGTTCCCTTGCAAGATATGCAAGGGAGACCATCTTACTCATTTATGCCCTGGTATTCCAGAGGTTCAAAGGATATGGTCTGAGTCTGAAAGTACTTCTAATCCTAGACCTGATATGGTTTCTCATCAATCCCATCAACCATCGGTTGAAAATGTGGTAGAGTCAGTGCAATCGCTGGCCGATTACACTCCTCTTTTGGGGGGTGAAGTGCCTAACAAAAGAGTCTGTTTGATCTCTAGTACAGAGTCTTCTGGTATAGGGGACATTCCGGTTTCTTCGAATGTTCCCCCTCCAAGTGCTAAGAGTGTTTCCTTTGATTGGGATAGTCTTGTTGAGCCTCGTCTTCCTTCCACTGTACCTTTCCAAATAAAGGTCAGAGTTAATTCCACAAATGTCTATCGATGTATGGTGGATGAAGGATCCTCTACAAGTATTATATCCTCTTTGACTTGGAAAGCTTTGGGTTCCCCAAAGTTGTTGACAGCTCAGAGTCACTTGTTAGCCTATGATAGAAGACCTGGTGAATCTATGGGTGTTCTTCCTCAATTGCCTATCACTTTAGGTGGGAAGACTGTCTTAATCGATATGATGGTGGTTGATAGCCCTTTAGACTTTAATATGCTACTTGGGCGTGATTATGTCTATGCTATGAATGCTGTGGTGTCTTCACTCTTTCGAGTAATGTGCTTTCCTCATAACGGGAATATTGTCACTATTGATCAGCTTGCATCTGATAATCACCACCCTAATTCGACTTTACTGCAGAATGCCCCTTGGTTTGTTCCAAGTGTTCAAGTAGACTCTACCCCGCCACGGGTGAATTATGTGGCATTGAATCCTCATTGTTCAACTACTTCTAAGAAGGATCCTTTGACTTATTATTCTCCTTCTTGGGACTTGGTCCCGGCAGTTGACCGAGAGATTCTTCCTATAGAGACATGGGACCCTTTAATTCCCTCTTTTGATCCTTGTAGTTCTCATGATTTCTCAGATCTTGTTTTGCCTTCACAGGAGGAACTCTTTGAAGCCATGAGTTATGACTACCAAAGGAGTCCTTGGTTTGAGCCCTGCAAGGGGTTTATTCCGAAGAGCTATTATACGTAAGCCGAAAGGTTGCATGGTTCCCTGTACCATATTGTATATATGAGGTACGCATTTTCAAGTTTTGTATTCTATAACACAAAGATCTTATATGAAGTTTATATGTGGGATGTATTAACTTCGTGTCTAGTGTTCCTATTTATGTTTACAGAACTTGGAAGATTTCTCCTTTGGAAGTTTATGGTTGGTCCGTTCTGACAGGTATTGGTTCTCAAAACTGGCATATAGGTTAGGTTTTTCCGCCTGCATTGTGCACTTATCAGTTTCCTTTACCATTTTGCCTTAGGATCGACCCCACCAAGTTATGGTGCGGAACCTTCTCATTGCTTAGAAGTATCATGACTTGTGTGGTAGAGCCTACCTTATCATGGGTGCCCTAGTTAGTACCTTATTGTCGCTTAGCACTCATGCAAATTTTTCATCCCTAGGCTCGGGAGTCCTCTGTAGTCCCGCCATGACTTATGCGTTGAAGACTCATTCCTCTGTGCTTCTTCGTTTAGTTCTGGCCTTATACCCTAGAGGCTCCTATGTGTGTTGAGTTGTACTTCTGCATTGCATGTTGACTATTTTCACCTTTCGGCCTATAGTCGGCTTCACTTGGACTCGTGTTTAAGCCTACTTTTGACCATGACGTCTGCAAAATCAACCTTGCATGCCCTTGACTTCTGCAGCTTGACATACCCAGATCCGTGGAAGGAACTTACCTCTGAGTGTCACTGACCAGTTTTTCACCTCCCTGCATTGAGCATAGGAACGTTCCTTTCCCAAGAACTAGATCATCTGTTTCACCAACACTCGTTCTTTCCACTGTACTATAGCATTCTTTTATTCTTTTTCCGGCTTATCAGAAAAAGACAAAAAAAATTTAATATTCCAAAAAGAGCGGGAACAGGGACATTATTTCCATTTATTGTTGGCAGCTAGAGTTAGTCGTGTCGCCCTTGAACAAAGCACTCAAAACAAAGTCTCCTCCGCATGGGTGGGATTTAGTTTGACTTAGGTACGCCATAACCTTGTTATCGAGTCAGTTCTCCCCCGATTGGTTATCTCTTCCAATCATATGGAGGGTTCGTTCGTGCCTCCTGCATGACGAACTTATACAGATTCATCATATGTTGCCACATAGTCACATTGAGTCGTGCTTTTGTTCAAGGGAAGTTAGCCTGAGTCGGCCTTTCTGCGGTGTCTCTTGACTCATTTTTCAGTCGGCCATCCCTGGTTGTCAGTGTCATGTCTATCATCACATTAGTTATATTGGTCCTTTACTCGTGCCGGTTTGAGAAGGTCCCCATTGACTTCTTGCTGGCGGGTCTTGTCCTTATCGATGACGACACATTGCTCTGAGGACAGGCCTAGAGCCGCACCCTGGCCCTATTTTCATTATTGATAGGTCACCTTGTGCTCAGCATCGATCAGTATCATGGGTCTTTGACTGAGTGGTTTCCCTTGTGTTCGACATCAGCATACATTATCACACATTGGGATTCGTGCAGTACCTTGGTTTCCATTTGACCCTATTGGTGGATACCTCGCCTCTGTGTCAGCTTTCATTATTGGTTGGTTCAGAGGGTTTCTGTCGTGCGCTAGCCACATCTTGTGTACGCCGGAAACGTACTTCGGTTGGGTTACTACATCTTTTTTCGTCCGATTCCTTCCACATTATTGGCCTACGGGTTACACTCGCGCTAGATTGATGAAGGATGCCTTAATGCCTTCCTTCTAGCGGATCTTTCCCTATCGACTCCGACTCATTGCTCTGGGGCAAAGATCTAGAGTCCATTTGGCAGTACCTTGGGGTTTGCAGTCATTGGTGGCAGATTCCTCGCTATCGACAGTGGGAAACCATCATTGTCTCCTGATTGATAGATTCTTATAGGTGTTCGACTTCAGCTCATCTATTCACACTTGTTAGATTGTACTGGGTACCTTGACGCTCATTATCATTATCGGTGGGTAGTCTCGCGTTTGTTAACGGTATACATCAATGACCGGTAATCAAACGATTTCTCACATGGTCGACTTCAGATCATTTATTCCCATGATGTAGAAATGTACCACGGCGGTCGGTGAAGACCTCAGGTTGTATCAGCATTCATTGGTTCACTTGACAGTTGCTCCTGTTGCTGCTAGTTGATACCACTCCCCCTTATATGTTGCAGTCAGTCATGGCGACATTCTATATGCTGGCACCTGAGTTTGCAGTGTAGTACCATCCTATTCCATCATGTTCAGTTGGTACCTTATGGGATCAGTCTTTGATTTCAGTGATCCGTTGCATCTTTCAGCATCATTGACAGTCTTATATGTGATATTCAGACATGTACTTTCTCATTGTGATCAGATGATCCATTATGTATTTTCCAGTCAGTTCTACTTGTATACTTAGTGGATCCGCTTGTACTTGATATGCGGACATGCTTTACTTTTCTTGAGCATGGGTATGCCCACCTCAGACAGTGTTTCTTTCTGATCTCCTTTCGGTGGCTTGGCAGGCTGAATTCTGGTGAAGTCCTCCTCGGTTTTTCGGCAGAGTTCCTTTCCTTGTACTTACTTAATATATTTCGGCCATCATGTTCCCCTTCTGACCTCATACATTAGGGGGCATCTGTTATAGCTCCAAATCTCACTCTTATGGTTTGTGATGCTGCACTCATGGCCTAGGGCAACCCCTCCTTCCAGACCTGGTCCAAAAATTTAAAAAACAGTGTTTTATTCCCTATACGCGACATTGCCCTGAGTTAAACGTGTGTACACGCGGGTCTGTTATACCCAACCCGCGTGTATCTATTAAAACACTTAAAAAAATAATAAATTCCTCTTTTTCGGGCGGAGATCGCGGGTTTTACCTGCTGGATCACCTGTTATTGCCCGTGGCCCAACTGTTCCCAACTAACTCCTAACTAAAAAACTACTTTGGAGAGGGTATAAAAAGACATCAAAGGGAAGGCCAAGGAGGGAGAGAAAGGAGAGCAAGATTATTATGCTGAGATTTTCCCCTTAGACCAGGTCTGAAGTCCTTGGTGCTTTCTGCACTTCCCCCATCTTGCATAGGAAACCCTTGTTTCCATGTGTATTGGTGATCATTCATCCTTGATACCATCATTGGAGTAGGACTTGGAAGGAGCTCTTGTCGGAGGCTTGAGGCTGGAACGAATCCGGGAGGAAGCTTGCTTGGAGCCTGCTGAAGGTGTTCAGGTGATATCTTTTCGATATATGTACTTTATTTGCCTTTATTTATAAAGAAACACGTCTTTGTTCCCGAATAATCTTTCTTTATGCTCATGAAATTCTTGTGTTGAATTCTTATGAAAGTGGTTACTTAAAGATCTTTTATAACTAACTTTATAGCATGAAGATAATTTATACATAAGTATTTGTACAGGTACGGTTGTGTTCTTTGATTTGTTGGTCTTGCAGGTCAAAGAAAGAAGAAGGGAACTCCAAGAAGGGTTTGCACCCTAACGGTCTTCTCGAACGTAGGACCTTAGGCATGTGCCCTAAACATTAGAATTTGCTTAAAAGTAAAAATGATGGCTGTGTGTGTGTGTTTCTTTGATAAGCAATTTTCAGTCTGGTAGAGTCTTAGCCCAAAGGACCCTAGGGGTACTTTCCCTTCAACCACCTCTTGTGCTTTCCTGGTATTCCTTTGCCTTCTTGTTCCAAAAATCCAAGTATTCCACGCTCTCCAAGAGTTCTCCAAGAAAAATCTAAGTATCCAAGAGTATGAGAGAGAGAGAATAATAAGAGAGCCCAAAACTGAACCGACAAAAGGTTACCAACTGATCCTCATAAGCCTTTTTTTGAATGAGGCCTCTATTTTTTCCATTTTCCATTATTTTCCTTCATTTTCCTCCTCACATGTAACCTATGACCTTTCACCTCCCTTTTCTCCTAATTTCCATTATTTTCATAAATAAATTTGCCAAAAATTCCATTTTTCCTTTCCGAAGCCTTAGCCATTTCCTTTGCCAATTTCCTTAGCCATGAATAACCAAATGAACACCCACACTAGGATGTCTTTCCCAACATTTAGCTTGGAATAAGTGTCACATCAACCATGGTTATTATTTTGCGTTTATTAACTTTTATTACATGGAATTTTCACTACGGTTGTTACAGTTGATAGGGATAGATTCATTGGAGAAGGGAAATGAGGAGTCCTTGAAACCAATGCAAGGTAGGGACAAAACTAATAGATGATAAGAACTTGGATTGGACATAAGGGGATACAAATATGGGCATCTAACACAAGGCATCCCTTGAATGGAGCATAAATGACCAGTGACCTAGGAAGTGATCATAAACCCAAAGAAAATGTTGTTACAAAGTAGGAGTGCAAATATAAGGGAGAGTAATGAAGAGGAGTTATAGGGGACTATGGAAATTAAGTCAAATTAATGTTGTGAGTAGGTCAAGGACCAACATGACCTAGTAAAGGGAAAATATGGGATGCTCAATAAAAATGCTCCATTTAAAGGAGACACTAACAACTCCCTCAAGACATGTAGACGTAACTTGACGTAACAACTCAGTATTCATGAGAAACACTTAATGTAACACTTAATTATAAAATACTATAGTGGCACACATGTGAATCCAAATAGAAATGGCTATATTTTGGCATCTCTTCACTAAGAGTTGCTTACTAGTATAATGTGAAGATCAAACAAATTATTTGGTATAGAGAGAGCAATCAAATTATGTAAAATATATAAATATAATATAATTTGATTTTTTTTCCTTTTAGATTAATTTTAAATATATACTTTAGTATTATTTTAAGTAAGGTTGTATTTGAAATACATGGATGTAAATTTTTAAACATATAAAATCGTGTTTATGAAAGTTATCATAAAATAAGGCTGAGAGAATTTACTACATCGGTTGGATTTGGGAGAGGATTTTTTTGTATGCCATTAACTTAAATTACACATTATATAATTTCTCCTTGTAAAGAATGAATATATATATATATATATATATATGTGTGTGTGTGTGTGTGTGTGTGTGTGTGTGTGTAAAGTCTTACATATATTTTCTACTTTTCTAACTATAATAATGTCTTTATTGGGAATCCACATGCAAGTGAGGCAAATAATAATTAATGAGAGTGATGACCAATGTATTAAGCCTCTAGGTTAAACATTTGGAGTAAGATTTATAATGGTTGATAGGGGTAGATTCATTGGAGAAGGGTAATGAGGAGTCCTTGAAACCAATGCAAGGTAAGGACAAAACTAATAGATGATGAGGAATTGGATTGGGCATATGGGGAACCATATATGGGTATCTAACACAAGGCATCACTTGAATGGAGCATAAATGACCAGTGACCTAGGAATTGATTATAAACCCAAAGAAAATGTTTTTAAAAAGTAGGAGTGCAGATATAAGGGAGAGGAATAGTGAGGATTTATGGGGGAATATGGAAATTAAGTCAAAATAATGTTGTAAGTAGGTCAAGGACCAACATGACCTAGTAAAGGGAAAATATGGGATGACTCAATATAAATGCTCCATTTAAGGGAGACAGTAACAACTCCCTCAAGACATGTAGACGTAACTTGATATAACAACTTAGTATTTATGAGAAGATTTCTATTTCTTCCCCATTTTTGGTTTGGTATTTTTGTAGTCATTTGAAAGAATGAAAATAATCAATATGATAAGATTAGCTTCACTCTCCTTAAGTTCCTTCCCCGTGTGAAAGACAGATAAAACTATTATTACAAATAGCATGTTAGAGATGAATCTATAGAATTTGGGATAGAATCCACTTGGATAGGTTTTCTTAATTCCATTAAGGAGGAATTCTACTATGTTGGAAATATAATTACTAATACCCAAGATGGAAAATTTTGTAGTAAGAGAAACAAAAAAGGATGCTTTACTACACCAATACTATCTGTTACCTCCACTCTGATTTGAGTATAAGGGAATTTGGGCAACACCTTATTATAAAATACTATAGTGGTACACATGTGTTATCGGGAAAAGTGTCTATCTAGATCTGCTCTATCCCACTAAGGTGTGACAGCAACCTTAGAAACAAACAGAGAAAACTACTTTTGTATTCTTATTTATGGACTATAAACAAAGAGGAATAGGATGAACCAACCTGTGTCTTGCGCCAGTCCTTTGATCCAATCTCTCTCCTCTTTGACAGCTTCCAGCTACCTGCTCTCTCACTTGCCCAGCTTCACCAAGTTCCTGTAAGATCACAGAAGAAAGAAACTATACAAAGACATGGGTTTATATTCATAAATAACTTAGGATCAAATTTAAGTTAACCATACAAATGTAACAAGCATCAATGAAACACAAGCATGGAGAAGAAACTCAAATAGTTTTATTGATATACAAGAAGATCCAGGAGGAGTTACAACCGATGATTCCTGACCCAGCATCAACCTCCCAGCAAAGAAGTCCCATCTTCAACCCCAACAAAGCATAGATCACCCAATTCTCTGATATGTATCTCAAAACCAACAGCAATTCCTTACAATGTGCAAAATTCCAGCCTCTGGATCTCTGGGATGAGGGATCCATATATAGATGTATGCAAGGAGGATGAGTCAGCTCATGAATTGATTAGTGGCTTCTCTCTGTCAGTTCTTACTTCCACTTGGAGACTGAGAGCCTCTTACTCATCCTTGGTCGAATTCAGTGAGGCAAGTGTCATTGGAGAAGATTCTGGAAGCTTCCATTGTCTCTCCACCTCGTGGAATGACTCTGCCACTTGTCATTTCCCGCTCAACGCACCCTGGTAGTGCATTTAGGTGTGTTGCAACGCACCTAGCTAGTGGACTTAGGTGCTATGCAACGCACTTGGCTAGTGGAGCAGCTGAAGTGATTCTGATTTGACTAGTTCTGAGCAGTTTCTGGTGAAGAATTTCTGGGAGAAGCTGTAATTTGTTGACCTTGTTCCTTTAGGAGTTAGAACAACACTTTTAGGGACTTAGGAGCCCTTGGTTTATGGACATTTCATGCTTAGAGCTGTAAGGCACAAAAATGTCTATAACAGTTGCCCCCTAAAGTATGAGGCCGTTTATCGGGTGAAATGCTTTATTAGGAGGATCTGAAGTTCTTTCAATGCTCGGAGGAGACCTGTAATAAGATACAATACAATACATTATCTTCATACTCTTTTCATGATCTAGCTGAGGCGGGCATTCCAATGCTCAGCTTTATAAATTCATTTTCACGTACATAGGACAGATAATCGTCTGATGGTAGACTGATGATTCTGATAGAGCCATCATCCTTTTGGTAGGATGATTATCTGTGCTGCAATGCTGTACATTTCAATGTCTTTATTTTCCTGAATATATATTGCAGCCCGGATGGATGAAACTAGATCCGGGGTCTTCAATCTCGTCCGATCTTCACTCAAAGTACAAGTCGATCCATGTGAGAAATGTTTTGAAGTCGAACATGGAAAGACATCGCTTGATTACCAGTCAATGATGTAAACTGTTAACAAGCACAAGAGGAATCACCGATAATGATAATGACCCTCAAGGTACTGCAGTACAATTCACGTGGTGTGAATAAAGGACTTGGCGTCGAATACCACGCAAAATCTTTCGATCGAAGGTCATTGATGTATACCTATTGCCGGAAGTGAGAAACTTGCCATTGAGGCATGCAAGCTTCAAAGTACTGAATGGGGTGTTCCTAGATCAACTTCTTGGATAATGAGCTGATGTCGACAAGAAGTGATCCATCATAGGAGGGCCTTAATGAATCCCACATCAATGACACGGAACGGAGCAAATGATTTTGATGGAGGTGAAAACGATCTGATGATATATGGTTCACGGTGGCGGTCATGAAAGAATGGAGTATAATGTATGGTAGTGGGCGGGACACAGGTGGCCTTTCTGGATGACTTCTCTTGAACATGTCGGCGACACTTATGTGGTGGATTGGTAGCATTAACCCCAGATGTGGATGGTATGGCGAGACCATGGCGATGTGACCGGTGAATGAAACAACCCAACCCGACTCGGGCACGGAGTGGAAGTGTCATGTTCAAGAGCGACTTGCTACCAATAAAGATTCTTTGAGTTTTCTTCCCAATTTTTCCCCAGTCATTGCTGACCAATACCTCTTTATTTTTGTCAAGCTTGAGGAGGATAACATATGCTTGTTCTATAATTTTCCCTTTGGGCAAACCCATCGCTATGTTTTAACGAGCCTAGCGATAGTGAAACTCGTTCTCGTCTAAAGACAAGTTTGTCGCTATTAACCTTTTAAACGAGTTTAACGACAAAGATAACTCTGTCCTTTTCATTTTTAGAGAGTCTGAAAAGGTACGAAAAGGTAACTCCAAAATTCCTTTTTCGTCATCTAATCCCTTAAGTCCGAAAAAGTATAAAACAATACAGAAGGGATGAATTTTCGATCACTTTAACGAGCCGAACAAAACAAGCGCTCGATCTTTTTGTGCAATAGTCCCTCAAGTCCAAAAAGATTAAAATCTAGAGGAGGGATAGCACTTCCTGTCCCTTTAATGAGCTGGAAGGCCAAGGACTCGGAAATCTTTTCATATTTTACAAGTCAATTGAAAAGAGCTTAAAGAAGACTCGTCTTTTGAGGAATGAGTGATAAAATGGGTAGCAGATGATTCTAGGTAAGGTTTGGAATTTTCCAATCACGACAGTGTCACAAGGATGGCTAGTGAAATCACTCTTCACAGCTGTTCCTAAAAATGGGTAAACAATCAAATGGAGGTGAATGATCGGCCAATGGAAAAGTGGAGGTGACGGTGCAAACACGACCAAGGCTTTAATGGCTGAAATGTTATATTCACGGTGATTATTTACCAGGGGATAGATCATTTTTTAACGAGCTTAAACGCGGGTGGAAACATTTGCTCGGCTTATGTTTATTTTTTAACGAGCTTGAACTATGCGCTAAAACTGCTCGATGATAAGTTTGCATGCCCCCAGCATAATAACGCAAATCGAGGTGCATGCCCCCCAAGCTTCATTGCATTCAACTCGGTGGTTGGAATGAAGGTTTACCTTTGAGATTTGAAAAGGGGATTTGTTTCATTTTTTAATGAGGTTGACACAGTAAAAGAACTATCCTCATGACTCCTTGTTTCATTTTTTAACAAGGTTGACACGAGATAACAACCGTCCTTGGAATCCAAATCCATTAGATATAGAAGATTTCATATTCCACTGTGGCCACTTCCGCCAGATTACTCGAAGGCGGTAGGGAAAAAGTACCCATTAAGGTAGGGTCTTTGAGGAGACCTACTCCGATATTTTGGAGTGAATGATTGCTCCCATGGATCATTGGAATGCTTCCCGTAACTTGTGAACTGTTGGGGAGAAATGTTTGTTGGTTGACGATTGTAATTCCTCCTTGGAAGGGAAATGCAATCTTCCTGAAGTAGGTCGACACAACTGCGGCCATGGCATATATCCAGGGCCTTCCCAGTAGGATGTTGTAATCGAGGTTTCCGTCGATTACTTCAACATCAATTTCTACTGTTTTACCCCCTAGTTCAACTTGCAAGTTACTTAAAATCCCGTATGGAGTGTATGATCATCCATCAAATGCTTTTAACATTGTTGACGATCACGAAAAGGGTGGTGAGCCTAAATTTTTCCAGCAACTCATCGACATAATACATGTGGATGCCCCCTCATCAATAATTGTTCGATGAATAGTTTTGTTGAGGGCTTTCACTTGAATAAGGAAAGCTAGTTGAGCTGGTAACTGAGGGTCATATCCTTTATGATCAAAGGCCACAAGATTGGAATCCATTGGGTCAATCCCACCTATTGCTGATAATAAAGCTTGCTCTTGGGAGAGGCAATTTTGCGGTACCTCAAGTGTCGACATAGCGGACGGCGATTGGGCCAGGTCTTCTACTATATTATAATTCTGTGCTACTTTTGCACGAGGATTAAATGTCGATTTGTGTACAACTCCTTTTGGCGACTTTATCATCAGTACAGGAAAGATGGGTGGCACAAATTCGGTCGAAGTTGTTGTCGAACTACTAGGTTGATCTTTATCTTTGTTGTTCGACAGCTGTGGATTCCCGTAATCTTTATTCCTTGTCGTTAACAAAGCATCATTTTTTTGTTTAGAAACTGACATCATAAGCACTTGGGATCGGGAAGTATTTTGATTAGCAACCAGTTTGGTCCCTGGGTTTGGAAACGGATCAGTCAATACCGCTGAGGTTTTTGAACTCTTAAAGAGTTTCTTAACTTCAGCTTTATGTGGACAATCTCTCGTCCAATGATCCTCATCGCATATATGACACCCCGCAGGGGGTTTCCTTTGCCCAGAAGGGTTTGTAGAAGGTTTTTCAGGAGATGACTCATCCTGCTTCTTTTTTCTCCCTTTCTTTTTCCTCTTGACCCTTGGTTCCTTTAGTTGTTTGCCCTTGTCGGTCGACACGACATTTACTTCCGAGGCAAGAAGTTCCTCATTTGCATTTTGACTAGAAATCTTACGGGCCTTTTTAGATGTAGCCTTTGCTGATTTCATGTCTGTTGCACCAATCACGCCATCGCCGGCATGAGAGTCATTGTTTGATTTAGGAGGAGGAGGAACTGAGAATTCCAGTCTAGGGGCGTCAGGTATTTTATCGTAGAGCGTGCCGGACCGAGTGTAAATCAAGTCCAAATATTGCGCACGAGCGATAACTTGCTCTTCTGTGATGACTCCCCCTTTTGCCACATCTTCCGTGATGGAAGGTAGTAACGACTTAATAAACCATTCAGCTAAAAGCTGATCGGGAACATATGTTTTCACCATTCTACGACGACGTCGCCATTCATGTATATGATCAGATATGTGAGTGGCCGTCGTTTTTTTGAAGTTGGTAAGAAGTTCGGTTCCCGTTTCGTACCTTATCGGTAACTGAAAATGGGTTAAAAAGGTTGTGGCTAGGGTATTGAAGTTGTCGAATGAAGCTCTAGGCAATTCGATATACCATTTTGCTGCCAGACCAGTTAACGTCCTCTGAAAAAGGCGAAGCCTAATCGAATCATCGTTTAGGGTGTTTGATGAACACCACAGATGAAATGTCATCACATGATTCGACGGATCTTCACCCAGATTTCCATTAAATTTAGGAATATCTGACGGAAGTTTATGCGGAATCGCTGGCCACCAAGGGGCATAAGCAATTGGATCATTTGTCAGCTGGTTTAGATCTGGTAATTCTAGAGTTTCTACAGAGGGCAACTGTTGATTCAGGTTAGGCGAAGCATACCCAGGATAAGATGGAATTGCCTGAGCAATGGGTCTTTGCATACTAGCATAATGTATTTGATGCTGGCAACTTTGACAAGGTTGATGGGCATAACCATTATAATGTGGTTGTTGATAACCGCTTTGGAAATGCAGTTTCCCATTACTTACAACGACTTGTTGCTCAGGTCCTTGATATGATTGCTGGAATTGCAGTTGTTGAGATTGAACCAGCCCTGGTTGTTGGACCATTTGCTGTTGTCCAATACTGGATGATTGACCAAGATGAGGAGTCATAGTACTTGTTTGAGCCTGAGTCGCTCCAGATAAGGAGTCACTAACCTGAGGTTGTGATTGAGTCGTTGAGACAAGAGGCTGTTGTATTGCAACCTGAGAAACTTGGGGTTGACATACAACAGGTAGCGCTTGTACTTGCGATGCAGTCACCATAGCAAGTATAGTGGGAATATCCGACACAGGGTGGACTGGTTGCATTGAATATACAACCCTTGGTTGTTGAGGCAGTATTGGTACCCAACCACTGGATGTAATTCTAGTTTGACCTGAACTTTGTTGTAAACTCCCATATGGTTGTTCTCTGGGAGGGAACAATGAAAAGGCATACTGCCCTCCATATGGTGGAAATCCAGTACTTAAAGGGTAGATTGGCCTTTGAAGACACATTGGATCAATTTTTTGAGTTTCAACATAAGAAATACCAGATGATAATCCAGACGAAGAAATAGGAACTAACCATGTCGTCGAAGCAGTCCCTGATTGGACTCCGGCTTGTTGTTGATAACTTGCCGGGACAGATGGTATACTGGTGAACATCGTTGGAGTAGCAGTAGGAGACTCAGCTGCTGCTGTGTCAGACGACACAGTCCTGGATGTCGATGGCTGTTCAGACATATCTAGTCTATCCAAAATATTTCTTAGCGATTCTACAATAACTTGCAATGAAGGGATACTAACTTATAAGACCAACGAGGGAACAGTGATGTTATTCCGATTAAAATAAATTTTAGACGCTTTGACACAACTTGTTTTTTCAACTTTTAAGAGTCGATAAAAAACAAAAGATGACTCTAGTCTCCTTCGATTTTTAATGAGCCTGAAGTGACAAGTGCTCAGATGGACCTTTTCTATTAAGGAGTCTGAAAAGGAACGAAAGGGACTGCTCTGGAGATCTAGGTAGAGGGAGTACCAAACCAATCGCAAAACTGCAGAATACTTTTTACGGTATGACAGTCAATCTTCCCAAATGCTGTGTTCGGTGCATTGCGATCAGTAGGGCGGCCGACACGGCTTCCTATGGATAAAGGATTTAAGCCTATAGGGGTCTCCCAATATATACTCGACGGTACGTGGGAGCACAAGTCCGTACTATCACTTATCATCTCAAAGTGGAGGAATCACCCAACCATCAGTGAGGACAATAGTTACCAGCCTTTACGACGCCGGAATACGTCTCTAGCCTAGACCTATAAATGTTGTGCGTTAAGTTCCAAAGCGTTGTTAGGTTCATTGAATTTATTTTAAGTTGATCTTTCTTATGAAGTTTTCCTTTTGGGTTCACCACGAGATGTAGATGTAATTCCTAAAATGCAATCTAAAGATGATAAACAAACTTTTATATCTTTTCAGCAATGAAAATCCTAGCTACTAGGGGAAAAGAAAGACACAATCTTTTTGCAAAGAGCAAAGAGCACACTGTAAATGCACTTTTCCTAAATCAAGCCAAACAGACTGCCAATATGCAAATGCACATGCATGTGTTTTGTTTTTCACTTTCTTAATATTGATGCCTAAAAAGAAAGTTGATGTACAAATCTGAATTTTCTTTCAAGTGACAAACACAAACAAGCTTCTTTTCGAAATCAAAAGGTATAGATGATTACGACACTTTATGATTTTGAAATAAATACTCGTTTCGACACTAGAAAGTCACAAATTCAAGCCAAAGGCAAAAGTAAAAGCATAATCGACTATCAACAGCAAATAAACTTTCTCATATGATCAAAATCGACACTTGCGACAGATCTAAATCAAAGGACGACAGTACGACTATTATACTTTTGCAATGGAAAACTGTAAACGACGCAACAAACACATAAAAACATCTACAATTTCTTTTGTACAACTGAGGCAGAATATCAGTAAGGAAAAGGGGTTTGAAATAGTGAAATACTGATCACAGGCTACAAAAATCAGAGACAAAACTGGAAAAAATGAAGCAAAGAACCTCAGCTGCACAAGGCTAGGCTGCTCAGCGCACCTGTTACACAGAGAAACTGCATTGCAGCGCAGGTAGCCCTCTCAAGAAGTGCGTTGAAATGCAAAACCTCTTCACAGAGCCTGCGCTGGGGCAGAAATGAGAATTCTATCCGGGTTCTGGGTCACAGTTTGCAGTTTAATCTATGGTTTTTGGCCGAATAAAAGAAATCAGTAATGCGCAATCAGAGGTAGATCTAAGGGGGGTTCTAAGAGCTATCACAAGGGTAATCAGTTAGTTTATGAATCAGCTGTTCAAATCATAAACAGATCTAGTGAGTGGATTGAAGCAGCAGATGTCTACTTTGCATTTGTTAATGGCAAATGCAGTTCGATTGCTACTTCTAAGTTTATGAAACAAACAACAAGAGAAACACAAACAAACTAACTAGACACGATCCCCAGCGGAGTCGCCATTTTGTTATCGGGAAAAGTGTCTATCTAGATCTGCTCTATCCCACTAAGGTGTGACAGCGACCTTAGACACAAACAGAGAAAACTACTTTTGTATTCTTCTTTATGGACTATAAACAAAGAGGAATAGGATGAACCAACCTGTGTCTTGCGCCAGTCCTTTGATCCAATCTCTCTCCTCTTTGACAGCTTCCAGCTACCTTCTCTCTCACTTTCCTAGCTTCACCAAGTTCCTATAGGATCACAAAATAAAGAAACTATACAAAGACATGGGTTTATATTCATAAATAACTTAGGATCAGATTTAAGTTAACCATACAAATGTAACAAGCATCAATGAAACACAAGCATGGAGAAGAAACTCAAATAGTTTTATTGATATACAAGAAGATCCAGGAGGAGTTACAACCGATGATTCCTGACCCAGCATCAACCTCCCAGCAAAGAAGTCCCTTCTTCAACCCCAACAAAGCATAGATCACCCAATTCTCTTATATGTATCTCAAAACCAACAGCAATTCCTTACAATGTGCAAAATTCCAGCCTCTAGATCTCTGGGATGAGGGATCCATATATAGATGTATGCAAGGAGGATAAGTCAGCTCATGAATTGATTAGTGGTTTCTCTCTGTCAGTTCTTACTTCCACTTGGAGACTGAGAGCCTCTTACTCATCCTTGGTCGAATTCAGTGAGGCAAGTGTCATTGGAGAAGATTCTGGAAGCTTCTGTTGTCTCTCCACCTTGTGGAATGACTCTGCCACTTGTCATTTCCCGCTCAACGCACCCTGGTAGTGCATTTAGGTGCGTTGCAATGCACCTAGCTAGTGGACTTAGGTGCTATGCAACGCACTTGGCTAGTGGAGCAGCTGAAATGATCCTGATTTGACTAGTTCTGAGCAGTTTCTTGTGAAGAACGTTTGGGAGAAGCTGTAATTTGTTGACCATGTTCCTTTAGGAGTTAGAAAAACACTTTTAGGGACTTAGGAGCCCTTGGTTTATGGAAATTTCATGCTTAGAGCTGTAAGGCACAAAAATGTCTATAACAACATGTGCATCCAAATAGAAATGGATATATTTGGTAATCTCTTCATTAGGAGTTGCTTAATAGTATATGTCAAGATCAAACAATTTTTTAGTAGAAGAGTAAGAGAGAATAATAAAATTATGTAAAATATATAAATATAATATAATTTGAAATTTTTTCCCTCTTAAATTAATTTTAAATATATATTTTTTCTATTATTTTAAGTAAGGTTGCCTTTGAAATATATGGATGTAAATCTCTAATCATATAAAATTATGTTTATGAAAGTTGTCATAAATTAAGATTGAGAGGATGTACTACATCAGTTGGATTTGGGAGAGAATTGGTTCATTATGGCATTAACTTAAATTACACATTATCTAATTTCTCATTGTAATTGTAAATAATACACACACACACACACACACACATATATCTATATATAGATATGATACTTTCCTAACAATAATAATGTCTTTATTGTGAATCCACTTGCATGTGAGGGAAATTATCATTGATGAGTGGTAACCAAGGTATTAAGCCTCTAGAGTAAGATCTATTGGGGTCGATAAGGGTAGATTCATTGGAAAAAGGGAAATGAGGAGTCCTTGAAATCAATGTAAGGTAAGGACAAGACTAATAAATGATGATAACTTGGATTGGACACAAGGGGAGAACCAAATATGGATATCAGAAACAATATGTCCCTTGAATGGAGCATAAATGACTAGTTACCTAGGAAGTGACCATGAACCCAAAAAAATGTTTATAGAAAGTTGGAGTGTAGATATAAGGGAGAGTAATGGTGGGGAGTTATGGGGACTATGGAAACTATGTCAAATTGATGTTCTGAGAAGGACTCAAGGACCAACCTGACCTAGTAAAGGGAAAAGATGGGATGCATCAATATAAATGCTCTAATTAAGGGAGACACTAACAACTCCCTCAAGACATGTAAAGGTAACTTGATGCAACAAATTAGCAGTCATGAGAATATTTCTCTTTCTCCCCTATTTTAAGTTTGGTATTTTTGTTGTTATTTGAAAGAATGAAAATAATCACTATGATATAAAAGGGAGGAAGTGACTTCCTTTGCAAGAAAATGGGTTCCCAAGTGTGTAAAGGAACATATTATTGAAATCAAGTAAGATAGAATATGGATAATAATAAAGGAACTCCCAAGAACACGCCTCCTCTCTAATGGAATCAAATTACGTGCATGTGGCATAACAAAATCCCAAAAACATTGGTGGGGAAAATTAATGGATGGAAGAAAACAATGAAGTAAAAGGGTGTGAGCACTTATGTCAAAAAGAGATGAGAGATGAGAATGTGGCTAATAATGCAACCTCAATATATATGGCCCTTGATCCTCTAGATAATTCTTAGGAAGAATTTTGGAATAGAAAAGTGGTGATACTCTTAAGTAATCAATCATTAGAAGACTGTTGTTGGATGCACATAAGAGTGAGGTCATGGATTGGGATAAAACACGTGAGGGTGGATCCTGTGACACATTCGAGTGGTAAACTGGTCAATTGCAACATACAAAAGGATAGATCTAAACCTATATTTTAGTTTGGTTATATACCTACACAAGTTAGTGGTGGAACAAAGAATAATTCATGGATGCCATACAATCTAATCCATGATTCTGCATCCAAGAAACAACATTTGAAAGTGTTTTCATATACTTACTAAGCTCTAAATTTCATGGATGTGTGGGAGATAGATTAATACTACATGTGAAAAGTTATAAATCCATAACCTAGGTGAGGCCATTCAAATGGGATTTGAATTTCCTCAATGAAGGAGGAAATCATGTAAATGGGAAGGAGACTCCCATAACTAGTCCGGGGAGAAGACATATGATATGTTCCAAGTAGAGAGGAGTTCTTGAAAATACTAGGGACAAAATTCAATAGAGTAGAATGAAATGAGTTCCTTGTTATCCAATTGGCGCAAGTTGTGTAGGGAAATAGTTGTAAAGATGAATGGCACCAATAGAACCATTGTTGGGGTGTTATGACTTGAAATTGTATCGATAAGAGATCTAATGTGGAGGTTATGATACTAAAGACTTATATCCATGTAAGTAATTTCTTCAAGGAATTCTTCATTACTAGGAAGAAAATGGGAAAAAAGGCACATGAAAGTAGATTGAAAACCCTTGCAAATGAAGGAAAAGGGTGACTTAACTATGTTGATGTGAAAATAGGTATGGTAATAAAATAGGGAACTCTTGTAAAGGGAAGAGTAGAGTATATCTACTATTCCCATGGGAAAAGAGGGAATGCCATCAAAAAAACGTATCTCATGAAGGGAACATAAATTTGGCTCAATTATTCTCATG
Source organism: Pinus tabuliformis (assembly GCA_031772625.1). Lineage (NCBI taxonomy): Eukaryota > Viridiplantae > Streptophyta > Pinopsida > Pinales > Pinaceae > Pinus > Pinus tabuliformis. The sequence goes on from CM062805.1 coordinate 633,589,481, forward strand.
GAAAAGAAGGTATGATGATTAAATAATATCTCTCATAGTGGGAAGACTTGAAGGATGACTTAATTACACCTATGTGAATAGAGGAATTGTAATCAAAATATGTTCTATCACAAAGGGAAGAATATTGTGTCTCAACTAATCCCATGGGAAAAGAGGTATCATGACCAAATTGAGTACTCTTGTATAGGAAGTAAGAGGGAGGCTTAATTGTTACCAAGGGAAAGGAGTCTAGGTGATGAAATGGGGCCCTCCAATAGAGAAAATAATGGTGGAAATAAACTATTCTCATGGAAAATAATGTTATATCAAAAGAGGAACTCAAGGATAGGGAAAATTGGGAGATCAAAAGAGGAACTCAAGGATAGGGAAGAGGAGGGTAGCTTAACTATTCCCATGGGAAAGGAGGAAAGGTGATAAAAAGAGGCACATCTACATAGGAAAGAGGAGGGTGGATCAACTATTTACATGGGAAAAAAGGAAAGGTGACTCTAGGCATGTTACGAAATAAGAGAGTGATTGAAAGAGTCCCACATTCAAAGTTAATTTTTTAATCTCCAATCCTAATTGAAAAAAAGGTTTCTCCTTGTTATCACTCTAAAATTCCCCTAGAGTTGCTATGAAAGAAATGATAGAGGTAACCACAAACCTACTATTGAGATCAAGATATAGCCTTCCTAATGCTCAGAGAGGGCTATCTCTTTATGATTTAACTTTGTTTAGTTAATTGATTTTAGGCTACTTATTTAAGCTTTGGTTGAGTTTTGATTTGATTTGGTGGTGGAATCACTGACTTAGATGGATAGAGGGATGTATTTTACCATTGGGCTATGGGGTCAAGTGTCAAGAAAAAAGGACTGGATCAAGTTCTAAAGATAGTGTTTACAGTGCAAGGTAGGTGAGTAAATTTAGGTCTTTTAGGCTGGATGTTGAAATGGTTATCAATCGGGGTCAGGGAGACACCAAGGGTTCCTTAAACCGAATAATGAGGGATATGACAGAGGTCAATCAAAACTAGGGAGAAATGAAGGATTCCCTACTCTGGATATCAGAAGAAAACATTAAAGTGATTAACTGTTCAAGACAGAGTGTACTTAAACAAATTCTATAATAGTATTCCAGTTAATTCATTCAATTTAGGTAACTTGGAAGTTTGTGAAACACTTAAGAAAATAACAATTTGACAAAAAGAAAATACTTCACTGAAGTGGCCCAACACATGAATCCTGTAATGCAATTTCTTTATTACTCAGTCCAATGCGCTGACTTGAAAAATTGGTACAATAAACCCTCAGGCTACAGATCAATACAACTGTAGAAATGTCTAGAAATCCACACACTATACTTCGAATTATGAAGTATTTATACAAAATCTTATTACAAAATATCCCAAACTATCTTGGGAATTATTCTAGGAAAAAGAAATATCTTCATGCAAGAAGATAGAGATAGATATTCAACTGTTGCAAGTTGTCCCTGTTTATTTGGCTCTATTGCCTTATGCTTTGATCTTTTGTTGTTTTTTCTCCTTTGCTGCTGGTCTTCCACGCTGACTGTTCTTTTTACTTTTCCCTTTAACTGATACTCTTTGACTTGGCTAACCTATTGCTTTTCTTTGACTGTTCTGTATCCACTTTTACTTTGCAATTTCATAGTAGATCATTTAACTTTTCCCAAGTCTCTGTGTCTAGTAATTTAATATTTACCATTCTTTTGTAGACTTCATCTACTTATGTGTATTTTGCAAAGGTGGGCTTATTTACAAAAAGGTGTTTTACCTCATGCTGGAGGTAAAATAGGTTCTCAAAAGTTTTGTACAAAACCTTTCCTCTAGGCATCCCTTTCATAGAAGAATTATTGGCTTCATCTCTGGCCACTTCTCTAATTTTCCTTTTATAGTCTTCTTGTGGCATCAATTTGTCATTTATTACCAAGGGATTTGGCCGACCTTTGTGCCTTAAAGAATCAAACTTAACCATGAACCTGCCTATAGCCAGCTCCATGGTTTGGCATTTGTCCTCAAGGTTCATCATTAAGTTCCTCTTGGTGAGAACTTTCTTCACCTCTAGTATGGTGCCAGTTTTGTCAACTATGTCCAGCTCCTGCAATTCATATTTATTTTTAGAGTTAAGGAATTGGATTATTCTGGTGGCTTCTTCTGGCATGTCTCCAAGTTCTTCTTTAACTCTCTGAATTGCTTCAGTAACCTCTTTGATTAAATCATTTTGTTCAAGGATGACTTGTATAGATGACTAAATATCATTGACAGAGTCAATGATATTGGCCCATAGATGTTCTTTGGCTTGGGTAAGTGGCTCCTTCAATGTTAACTCTTTTTCCAAATTATTTATCTTGTCAGTCAACTTGGTTGATTTCTGTACTTCATTTTTGTGCATAATTTGGGCCAATTTATTTTCATCCTCTAGACTCCTTATCTGTTCTTTGAGTCTATTTATTTTTGTGGTATGACCAGGCCTTGTCTTCCATGGCTTTGACCAGTTTACTTGCCTCATCACTTGGCTGAGTTGCTGTTGTTGTTGAACCTGTTGTTGATGTAGACGTTGTTGCAGCTGGAAGTGCAGTAGCTAGTGGAGCTATGGGGGCCAATGAAGCTGCCAAGGTTGATGGAATTATTGTAGTCATTGTGGGAATGGCTGTGGCTGTGGCTATCTCAAGGTTGGCTTGTTTCAACTATATTAAAATGTCAAATTCCTTCTCCATTTCATTCAATTGATCATTAATTTGGAGAATGAGATCCATCATCTCCTCTTGTTGGGTTTGGCTTTCCAAGACCTCCTTGGTATGTGGACATTCTAAATGAGGTAGCTTCAGTTGCTTCTTCAAATTAGTAATATCCTCATTTTTCTTTTTTATCAGCTTTTCTACAGCTTTGACATCATTGGGATTATACCCAAGCTCAATCACCAAGTCTTCCAGTGACTTGATTATGTTATCCTTGGCCCGTGAGGATGCCTTTTCTAGCTTGTATTGTGTTGTGATGTTATTCAGTGAGCTTTGAAGTTTGTGCACAATCATTTCTTTATTGGTAATTATGGAGTAAATCATCTCACCTGCCTGATTATGGAATTCAATTTGGTTAATAGGGTGAACATCCCTAGCCAAAACTTCAAACTCTATTTTCCTGTAGTCTTCTAATGATTTGGGCTGCTGGACTGTAGGCTGCATGAATGTCATTTGCAGCTTCCCAGTCTTAATGTCAAAGGCTGACATTAATCTATTTTGGTTGACAGGTGTTTATTTGAAGTACTGGGCATAAGTTTAAGCCTTTAATGCCTCATTCCTGAACTTGATTTCCTTGTACTTCTCTTTTATATCTTTCTCTTTATCCACAGGCTTTCTGGATGAAGAGACTTCAATGCTAAGTTATTTTTCAATGATTGAGTGTTTGAGGTGGAGGGTTGGTGAGTTTCCTCTGAAACTGCTGAGCCTTTACTACTTCCAACCATTGTGTTAGTGTTAATGATTTCCACTATCTCAATGGTGTCTTCTTGCTCAATTACAGGATTAAGCTTGGGCCTCTTCCTATGACTCATCTCAAACCTATCATCTATAGTGCCCATCCCTGAGCTAGAACCTTCTTCCTAGTTATTTTCACAGTTCTGTCCTTGTTGACTAGAGTCTGTAGAATGGGAGTAATACTCATATGTTCTTGTAGGGTTGGAACCTGCAGAAAGGAACTAGTATCAATATGCTTTTCCACATCTATTAAAGTATTCTCCACATCTATTAAAGTATTTTCCAACCACTCTGACTGGTTGGCATATCTTTCAATGCCCAGCCTGGGCTCATGTATGAAAGGACTTAGCTTGAATTTGAGCCTTAGTTTATTTATGACCCCATTAGGGTCATATTGCCACATAAAACTGGTTTGGAAGTTCATCTGTTGTAATATTTTGTCTACCTCTTGTCCAGCTTCCCTATTACTACAAATAAAAGGGCCCAATTGGTTTTTCATTTTAAACTGAGTCTTCTTCCTAGCTGACAAGAAATTAACTTCATCATAGTTTATGATTTGTCTGAAATACTCTAATACAAATATCCTCATAGGGAGGTATTTGGGCAGCTTGTAGTGAGTAAGTTGGCATCCATATATTCTAATTTCTATGTGGTCTTGGTATAGATACCAGTCTCCCACTCTACTGTTCTTAGCCAACTATAAAACTCTCTTAATATCCTCATTTATCCTGGGTTGATAGCTACTGGCTAGCATGTTTATAACTGGATGAACAAATGAATCAATGAACTCTTTATAAGAAAAACAGTGGAATATCTTTGGATCAATGGTGCCCAATAGATGACAGATCTTGGATTGCCCTTGGTGTCTAACTTTTACATGCTGAATGAAAACTTGTCTGACTGAAAGTATAAGAACATGTGAAAAAATACTGATGAATATTTGAACACTCTCTCATTTGGTAATTTGATAAACGTTCATGGATTATGTATGCTCCGAACTGAGCACAGTTGTAGACTATAGCAAGAGGCTTTCCTGGGCAAAATATAGAAAGGAAAGCAAGAACAACCTCATCCACATGCTCATTAGTGGTGTACCCTAGAATGCAAGAGAGAATGGTTATAATTTGTCTGCCTCTCTCAGAGAAAATGGTGGCAACATATGGAGGACTATTTGTTGGAGTATGAGACTCTTCAATGATGAAAGTTTGAAAGATTTGAGATTTTTTGGGAAGGTCTAGCTTGGTGTAGAGTTCAAGTAAGCCTTCAATGGAAAGTGGGGTCTCATTTGGGCCTGGCTAGATCTACAACATTTGATTTATTGATTTTGCAATAATGGTGAATAGAACCTGTTGGTCAGGCGAAACTATGGCTCTTTGACTGGGGAAATAGCAAGATTGGTAGAAATGGATGATCTCTAGGAATAGGTGGACCTGTGGGAACAAGTACTTGGGAAAATTTGACTCCCATAGGTGAATGTCATCATTCTGGTTCAAAAACTTGTCTTTACTCCAGCAATGAAGTTTCAGTAGGTGGCTAGGGGAAGTAGTGTCTTTAATTTGAAACTCTTTGTCAGCCAATGGGAGGTGGTCAATATCCAGGTGAGGTGTTTGCAGAGGTCTTACATCCAGAGAGCTTTGGGAAGCCATAATTTTGTTTGTCCAATGGAATTACTCTTTCCGTGGCTTTAGGAGTAAGGTCAGAAGGTCTCCAACAATGGAGAGGGTAATTATAGTGTGTAGAACAGGGTTTTTGGATGCACTGTAAGGATTTCTTAAGTTTAACAAGGTTTTTCAATTAATTTAATTAATTAACCTTTTAATATTACTGTGCATATATTAAATCACAGGGTCATTTTGGTTATTTCAAGAATACCTAGAAATTGACGATTTGGTGCGCAGACAAGGTTCTGTGGTAGCAATAGAGGTTACTGAGGCTCCAGTAGTCAATTTGATGCTTCAATTTGGTGTCTGCATCTTCTTTGGATGGAAAAAGGTGGTTAAATTGGTTGCTCAAAGGTGTAAGGTATCAGAATTGGTTAATAGAGGTTTGTAGTGAAAATGAGCGAAAAGAGAAAAGAGGGATTTTTTGGCCTTTTAACCAATAACGGTTAGATTTTGGCGTGAGAATTGGTGAATGAATAGTGGGAAATTTTCATGTAGGCATGGAGGTGGTTTTGTGCGATATCGCACCACATTTGGGTGGAGGGCAGTATTTTTCACGAGCGCGCGATATAACCTAGTGCCACCACGTAGCCAAACAGTGCTCAGCCAAAACTTTGAATCTTGCATACTCTCGGATCGTTAACTGTCGGATGATAAATCTACGCGATATGGCTGTGCTCTATTGGATCTGGAGGTGGGAGATTGGAAGGATATCATGTAGTTAAATTGCATGGATGGAGTTGGGATGTGATTGGTGGGGCCCGAGGTTTAATTACAAATAATTGTAATTAATTAACAAAATAATGACGGGATTTAAATATAAACAGCGGGTTAATAAGAGGTGGGGACCATGGGTTATATGGCGGAGTTTTTAACTATACACCAAGGTTTGGTGAGTTAAAATGGGGTCAGGGAATTATGACGTGGGGAAATTTAAATGTATAAAGCGGGGGTATAGTAAATAACTTAGGATAAATGGTTTTAGTGGGTTTTTAATGGGAAAAGGGAAATTAATAAGGGGGGAATGTATCATTTGTGATGGGAATGTGTTTCACACTAGGGAAAGGGGTTTTAGAAGGGGAAATGATTTTTTGAAGGGTAATTCTAGGGAAATGTATGAAACAAAGGGATAAAAGGTCGAAATGAGGGGAACAGGTTTTTTACAAGTAATGAAGGGATAATGAGGGGAAATTAGTAAATAAGTGTGTGGGGGTCTAGTGAAATGAGGGGAAATTAGTAAATAAGTGTGTGGGGGTCTAGTGAAATGAGGGGAAATTAGTAAATAAGATTTAGTGAATATCCTTTCTTTTTCACAATTCCTCCTGCACATGAAACATAAGATTAAGCATGTTGAAAGTGCTTTTGACTCAGCAACCTTGTGCATTTGCAAAACTTCTTCTATCTACCCTTTGTTTACCGGCCTAACATTTTCTCTTTATTCATTGGGTGCATTTGAGCTTGCTGACCCTTCATTTCTTTTTCTTTTGATAAACAAACTATCTACTTCTAACCTTATAACTTCCAATGGCTCAGATTAAATTGATGAGCTCATTATTATTCTCTACCTAACTACTGATCTGCCAAGATTAAATAGTTTGGCTAGATCTTTATTCTCTATCTATCAACATGAAATTTAACACATGAATGAATCAAGATTATGTTGAAAAGTGTGCAACAAGAAATGCTTGTTGAGAGTGCAACAAGATGATGGAGCTTAGTGAAAAGAGTCGCCTTCACTAAGTGGGCCCGCAGGCTATTTTTGGCGCAAGTCTATTTTTAGACTATGTCTATTTTTAGACTATGTCTATTTTTAGACATATGGATCATGTCTATGGATTGCAGGTTGCTGTTTATGGATGATTGACCAAGTTGGGAAAAATAGATGGACTTCTATTTTTGATCAAAGTGTGAGTGATCACATTGTGAGTGATCAAAGTCTATTTTTAGACTGGCTGTCAAAAATAGAAAAGTCAAATATTATTGTCTCATAATAATATTTGGACTATACACTTGATCTTATTCTATTGGAGCACTTCAGGATGAGCTACGGATGTGGTACATGCATATCCTAGAGGGAAATACGTGGTTACCTATGGGATGACTAATATTTGCATGCAGGACTTCAGTTAGAACTCAAGTGAGTTGAGTTTAGTGGACTGGAGGTGCAGTTGATGGAGTTGTGTTCAGTTTAGCTTTGTTAAACTAGTTGTATTTAGTCTAACTGATCAATAGACTAGAGATGAGTTGGGTGAATTAGTTATTAATTAATTCACAAGTTATTAAATCATAATGCAACTATAGAATACATCAGTTAACTCAGTTTCATGTCAGTGCATGTTCAGTTCAGCAGGGACAGGTGTTAGAGAATCAGATTGTTATCAGTTGTGACTATAGTTGTGCACCAGATCTTGCACAATCAAGGGATTGAGGATGCCAATGAGTTTGCTCACGTATTTTCCCAGTATTGTAGCCTTTGCTCACATCCAACAAAGTGTGAGTGATTATTTTGAGGTGAAATACGAGTTTGGGAAGCTATTCTCATCAGTTATTTAGCAGGTATTGAGCAGTGGAGGCAGGCAAGCAGTGGAATAGATTTGGAGATCAGATCTTAGCTGTATTTTGTGTAACAGGTGGATCTGGTACTGGATTGCTTGTGATAAGCATTGTACTTTGTAATGTTACATGATTCAATCAATATAATATACAGATAGTTGGGGTTTTTAGCGAGATGCTTTCCCCGGGAAAATACTGTGTTGATATGTGTGATTGATGCTTCTCTGTATGCCTGTGAATGTTTCTGATTTTGTAAATTGATGATCAACGTAGAGGAGGTTATGTATTATGCATGTTCCGCTTATAAGTGTATAATTAGGATAATCTCTGTGAATATGTCATATTATTCAAAATTTATACATGGTATCAGAGCTGGATGATTTGTAGAAAAAGTTTCTACATGGTATCGAAGCTCCTTGATTTGTAGAAGAGATTTTTACAGGATATCAAGCGAGGATTGATCATCAGATCTACTATTCAAGAAGTGTTTACATTCTATTTCTTTAGGCAGAGTCTGTAATCGGGCCAGGTAGCCTCTGGATTCATCCTTCTTTTGGAAGGTGAGATATCTGGTGAATGCCCATACAGTCGATCTCTGTACGAGAAATACTTTGTTCTCACGAATTCTAGATCGGAAGCGGTTGAGTTTTAAGCTAGTGGAATTCGAATTTAATTCCAATGCAAGAGAGAAACTCAGAAACATTCAGTGTGAGAATGGAGACAGTATGCCCCAGTATCTCACGAAGTTCACCTAATGCCGGGATGAGCTGGGAAGTGTGGGGGTGACTGTCGGATGAGGATGGTGAGTCTAGCACTCCTTGACCTTCCTAAGAGTTGGCATAGCTACCAGGACTCGGTGAATGGAAGGGAGAAACTGCCAAATTGGGAATGACTATGGTCGGATTTGATGCAGGAGGAGATTAGACGGAGCACCAGAGACGGTTCTTCATCCATGCAGGATGAGGAGAACTGTGCCTTAGCGAGTAAGGCGAAGAAGGGGAAGGGGAAGGTTTCTCTTTCCGAATCCAATTCTTCCAATGATGGGAATAAGGTTGACAAGGCGAAGATGAGATGCTTTCGTTGTCATGAGTTGGGTCATTATGCTACTAATTGCCCAAAGAAGAAGTCCAAGAAGGGATCCAGGGAAGGATCTGAAGGTGAGGCAGCCTCACTTGCTTCACAGTTTGAGTTGGACTTCACACTCTTCGCATGCATGGTTTCATCCATGGTGGGAAGTGGTTGGTTTCTTGACAGTGGAGCTTCTTTCCACATGACCGGTGACAAAAGTTTGTTCAGTACTTTGGAGGAGAAAGATCTCCAGATACTCATAGGGATGGGTAATGATGAGAAGTATAGTGTCTCAAGTGTAGGCACGGTTATTTTTCAGAGGGAGCATGGAGCTCGCCTTACCTTGACCGATGTCAAGTATGTACCAGGACTGAAGAGAAACTTGGTGTCTATCGCAATGTTGGAAGACAGAGGCTATGATGTGGTCTTTAGTAAGGGAAAGGTTTTCCTTAGACACATCATCACTAGACAGGTGAAGCAGATTGGTTCACGGGTCAAGAACTTGTATGCCCTTGAGGTTCAAGATGCATGCAAAGCCTTGAGCAGCGAGGCAACTGATGGAGACTTGGTGGTTGAGAGGGAGCGTATATTACCTCCCAACATGCAGAGCCAGAAGAAGTCTCAGACGATTGTGGAGGAGCCACGATTGGTGCAGCAGCTTCAGGAGGTTGTGGAGGAGCCACAACAGGGGAAGCTGAGAGGAGACAGAGTAGAGACATCTACTCATCCAGAGACCTCCAGTAGGGGGAAACTTCGAACCGTGAGGGATCGCATGCAGCCATACCTCCGGGTAGGAGGTGGGGTGATATGGATTGATAGTCCCAAGGAGGAGGGGCAGGATCCTTGAGGTACCCAACCTCTTGGATGAGACGTTGCTACGGGAGCCCCAGATGTGTAGTAGCAGGAACTGACTGATTGGGTAGAGACAGATGCGGATGGAGCGGCAGAGAGAGCGACAATGCAGGGAATCCCAGGACAGCGCATAGCTAGCAGGCTGTAGCAATGCGAGAGGCACAAGTGTTTTGCACAGTGGTAGGTGGCACAGAGAGGTGTGCAATGGTGCGAGATGCATGGAGATGTTGCAGTAGCGTAGATGTTAAAGAGGGAGCACTTGTCAGCAGCAGGTAGAGCTTCAGCATCAGAGGATGTTTCTATCCCAACAGGGAGGTCAGTTGGGAGGTGCAGTGCGGATGAAATGCTGGGAGATAGAACCAGCAGTAGCACGGATGCAGTCAAAGATCAAAGTGACAGAGGCTAGAGCAGTCAGATACTGAAGAGCACAAAGATGCAGAGTTTCAGTCGACAGAGGCAATAGCAGTCAGAGGCTTTGATGACAGAGCAAGTGGACCAGCCAGATGTGTTGCATGGAGAACATTCCAGAGTTATAGGATCGGGTTTGAGAGGAAGCCTTTCTTGTTGAGAGGGAGTGTTGAAAAGTGTGCAACAAGAAATGCTTGTTGAGAGTGCAACAAGATGATGGAGCTTAGTGAAAAGAGTCGCCTTCACTAAGTGGGCCCGCAGGCTATTTTTGGCACAAGTCTATTTTTAGACTATGTCTATTTTTAGACATATGGATCATGTCTATGGATTGCAGGTTGCTATTTATGGATGATTGATCAAGTTGGGAAAAATAGTTGGACTTCTATTTTTTATCAAAGTGTGAGTGATCACATTGTGAGTGATTAAAGTCTATTTTTAGACTGGCTGTCAAAAATAGAAAAGTCAAATATTATTGTCTCATAATAATATTTGGACTATAAACTTGATCTTATTCTCTTGGAGCACTTCAGGATGAGCTACGGATGTGGTACATGCAGATCCCAGAGGGAAATACGTGGTTACCTATGGTATGACTAATATTTGCATGCAAGACTTCAGTTAGAACTCAAGTGAGTTGAGTTTAGTGGACTGGAGGTGCAGTTGATGGAGTTGTGTTCAGTTTAGCTTTGTTAAACTAGTTGTATTTATTCTAACTGATCAATAGACTAGAGATGATTTGGGTGAATTAGTTATTAATTAATTCACAAGTTATTAAATCATAATCCAACTATAGAATACATCAGTTAACTCAGTTGCATGTCAGTGCATGTTCAGTTCAGCAGGGACAGGTGTTAGAGAATCAGATTGCTATCAGTTGTGACTATAGTTGTGCACCAGATCTTGCACAATCAAGGGATTGAGGATGCCAATGAGTTTGCCCACGTATTTTCCTAGTATTGTAGCCTTTGCTCACGTCCAAAAAAGTGGGAGTGATTATTTTGAGGTGAAATACGAGTTTGGGAAGCTATTCTCATCAGTTATTTAGCAGGTATTGAGCAGTGGAGGCAGACAAGCAGTGGAATAGATTTGGAGATCAGATCTTAGCTGTATTGTGTGTAACAGGTGGAGCTGGTACTGGATTGCTTGTGATAAGCATTGTACTTTGTAATGTTACATGATTCAATCAATATAATATACAGATAGTTGGGGTTTTTAGCGAGATGCTTTCCCCGGGAAAATACTGTGTTGATATGTGTGATTGATGCTTCTCTGTACGCCTGTGAATGTTTCTGATTTTGTAAATTGATGATCAACGTAGAGGAGGTTATGTATTATGCATGTTCCGCTTATAAGTGTATAATTAGGATAATCTCTGTGAATATGTGTCATATTATTCAAAATTTCTACAGATTAAACTATTTGACCATCAAGGATTGTGGAATTTTTGACAAGCTGCACACAATCTTATTTTGCAAAGTAAAGTAAAAGGTAGTGGCATTTCGATTTGCACACTTTCATGATCTATTCTTATCTATTTTTGGGGTCCATATTTTTCACTATTTTGATCTTTTTCTTTCTTTTTGTCCTTTGATTATTCTTTTAGGACATACCCTCTTTACATATTTTAATTTTAATATGGGAAAACATTTTTCAAAAAGCAAAAGTATGTACAATATTACATGACTAACCATAGCCAATTCAACATTATGAATCCTATTATTATAGGACCCTAACAGTGGATCCACATGGGAATGGCATTTTCTGGTGAAATGTCAAGAACATTAAGATCAGTAGCCTTTGAAACTCTGATTGTGGTTTCCTTGTAATTTCTCCTCTGTGATCTGCTTTATTCATACATATGATGGTGCACCTTTCAAAGCTCAGGGTCTTCTCTTCGGGCTTCAACCTCAAAAGATTACCATTCAATCCAATCTAAACTTTGCAATGTTATATACAATGAGCGAAGCAAAATGAATTACTGTTAATCTATGGATAAGTAATGCTTGAACATTTTGCCATTGAATGGTCCTCTTGGTAGATTGGTTCCATCTAACTGTCTCAAGAAAAATGCATTGTTACCTCTGTAATCATAAATGATATAAGGGCCTTGCCATAGGAAATCAAATTTACCATGTTTACCCTTCTCTTCTCTTCTAGAATCCCATTTGAGTACTTTATCACCTATGTAAAAATCATCAAATTTGGTTTTCTTGTCAAAAATATTTTTGATTTTATCCTGGATCACTTATGATTTGACATAGACTTCTTCTCTGGTTTGGTGCAAATGTATTGTTTGATTTATCCTCCTTTGGATATCATTTGGTTCTATGTTCAACTCTTGAATCATTTTCATCATTGGTACTCCTAAAGAGAATGGAAAAACAACATCCATTCCATATACTAGCTGATAAGGAGATGTACCAATGGATTCTTTGGTAGTTAGTCTATCTGCCCATAAGGCATTAACCAACCTTTTGTTCCAAGTCTTCTTGTTGTCTTCTAGCAGTTTCTTGATGATATTAACAAGGCTTTTGTTTGAGGATTCTGCAAGTCCATTACCTTGAGGGTAATAGGAAGTGGAATGGCCAAGGGTAATGTGATATTTGTTACAAAAGTCTACCATTTTCTTGGATTTGAAAGCAGCTACATTATCAGTAATGAGATTTTGTGGGCATCCAAAGCTACAAAGGATGTTGTTCTCAAGGAATGAAATGATGATAGAGTCTGTGGCTTGTCTAGAAGGGATAGCACCTATCCATTTAGTAAAGTAATCAGTGGATGTCAAAATCCATTTACGCTAGGTTGAGGAGGATAGGTGAATTTCCCCAATGAAGTCCAAACCCCATTGTTGAAAAGGCATTTATGTGGAGATGGGTTTGAGAAGTAATGGTAAGAGCTTCTTTTTTCCTTCAAATATTTGGCACTTGTGATAGGAGGTCACATATTTCTTAACATCTGCAAAAAGGGTGGGTTAGTAAGAACCTGCCCTTAAAATCTTATCAGCAGTTGTTTTCCAGTATATGTGTCCTCCACAATCTCCTGCATGAAATTATTGAATAACTTTGTCAGCTTCATTTTTTAATAAACAATTCAACAAAATGCCACGATTATCTTTCCAAAATAAAGCATTGTCTATGATACAATATTTCATTGATTTCATTTTTAAAAATCTACTTTTAGTTCTAGACAAACCACGAGGAGCTTGTAAGTTTAGTAAAACAAATATGATATCTACATACCAAGGTGAATCTATGAAAGGTTCACTGATCTGTGGAGTCACCATCTCTTCCTGATCATTTAGAGCACCAATGAAATTTATATCTAATGCCTGACAGTTCGATTTAGCCATGAGTTTAGCTAAACCTTGGCCTTTGATAAGTTTGTAGGCTTTATTTCTATGTCATATTCCAAAATGGTGGCAATCCATTTGCCTCTCCTTCCTTTAGGCCCATTTTGTGTCAAAATGTCCTTTTACTACTGAATTTGGAACATAAGCAATGATGTGTGAGTACAAGATGTACACTCTGAAATCTTTAATAGCTTTCACTAAATCAAGTGCTTGTTTTTCCATTATGTTGTACTTTAGTGTAGAATTTCTCAAAGATTTGTTGAAAAATGAAATAGGTTGCTCATAAACTTGATCATTATTTTGCAACAAGACTGTTGCAATAGTATGTTCTAAAGCAAAAGAAAAAATTATAAAATCTTTTTTGAAATCAGGACCTATGAGGATTGCTGTTTTAGTAAGGGCTTCTTTGATTGCCTCAAAATATTGTTTATCCTCTACTGTCCACTTAAGTGTTGAATCTTTCTTTAACATTTTATTTAATTCTCTAATCAATTCTGCCAAGTTAGAAATGAATCTCCTAAGAATTTTTTTTTTCCTAAGAATTATTGTAATTCCTTAATGTTTCTAGGATGAATGATGTTTAGGGTTACCTCTATTCTTGCTGGGTCTATTTTGATTCCATCTTTTGATATTATGTGTCCCAAGAGTTTACCTTCTTCTAGACCAAAGAGTGTCTTTTTGGGATTCAAGGAAATGCCAAATTTTCTACATTTAATAAAATCTATCCTTAAGTGATCTAGATGTTCATTATCTGATTTGGAAAATATTGTGATGTCATCTTGGTAAACCACTAGAAAGTCATGGATTTCTTTTTCAAAAACTATGTCCATTTCTCTTTGGAATGTTGCTCCAACATTCATCAGTCCAAAATGCATCTTTAAATACATGAAATTACCTGAGGGAGTGGTAAATGCAGTCTTTGTTTGATCCTCTGGATGAACTAAGATTTGGTTGTATCTAGAGAATCCATCAAGCAATGAAATTTTGGATGATCCTACTACCCTCTGGAGCATGTGGTCCATTTTAGGGAGGGGATAGTTATCTTCTAATGACACTTTGTTCAAGTTTTTTAAATCAACACAGAGTCTGATTTCTCCTATTTGCTTTCTAGTAGTGACCAAATTAGAGACCAAATCTGAATATCTAATTGGTGCTATGATTTGTGCATCATACATTCTTTTCATTTCTTTTTCAATTAATGGCATAAGAACTGGATTAATTCTCCTAAGCATTTGTTCAAAGGGTTTCTAATCTTCTTTGATGGGTATCTTATTTTGAATAATGCTAGTGTTATAGCTCCAAATACCACCCTTGGTACTTGTGATGCTTGGTTTATGGCCTAGGGAAACCCCTCCTTCCAGACTTAGTAAAAATATTTTAAAAACAATGTTTTATTCCCTGTACACTACTTTTCCCTAAGATAAAAGAGTTTACATGTGGGTTAGTCAATACCCAACTCACGTATATGTGTTAAAACACTTAAAAAAATTAGATTTCCTTAACTATGGGCAGAGTTCACAGTTTTACCTGTTGATTACCTCCTAGTGCCCATGGCCCAACTGTTTCCCAACTAAAAAACTAATTGGGAGAAGTATAAATAGACTTCTATGGGAAGGCCTTAAGGAGGAGAGGAGATAGAATTACTATACTGAGATTATCCCTGACTGGGTTTGAAGTATCCCTGTGCTTCAAGAACTTCCCCAAGTTTTAGGAAACCCTTGTTTCCTTGAGTGTTGATATTATCCCAGTTGCTTGAGATATCATGGTATTGGTTATGGAAGGAGGTTGTTGAAGACTAGGACTGGACGGATCTAGAGGACGGTTCCGCTTGGAGCTGGAAGAAGAAGACTTAGGTGAATTCTCTCCATGTTGGTTATAACTTTCTACAATAAAAAGAAACACTGTCTTGTTCCTGAGATTAACTTTGTTTATGCATCAGATACTGTTGTAATTCATGTATGAATGTTATTTTGATGTATAACTAATCATCTTGCTTATATGATATAAAGTTGATTTCATTAAAATGCTTTATCTATATGCTGCTATGTATGTTTGGATTGGTTGATTTGCAGATTCGAAGATCATCAGGAGTTGCAGAGGGTCTAAACCCTGCTGGAACTACCCAAACGAAGGACATTCGGGTATGGTCGCTATCACATAGTTTGTTTATATAAGCATGTTTCCTAAGTTGTATGAGTGTTTCTTACTATAGTTTTCTCTTGCTTTGTTGGGGTTTCAACCCAAAGCCCTAGGGTACTTATTCCCGTAACAAAATTGGAAACTCTGTTGGGGATAACAATCTTGTTATTCCTGTTAGCTCTGCTACATAATTCAGTATTTGTTGGGTTAAAGACAGCTTGGCTGTGTTGTTGATGGTTAAAGAAAGCTTGTAGGGGTCTTTTCTTCACTACTCCTTCAACCCCCTGGCCCTGCTATCTCTGTTTTCTTCTATAAAATATCTTTATTCCCGTTTAAAACCCCCCAAAACCTAGAAAAACACCTGTTTAGCCCCATCCCTTAAGCACAAAGTGCAAGCCTTCCATAAGACTTGATCATATAACCTTGGCGCTTTCGTCCCCCATCGTAGTCGTTGATATTCTGCATCTCGATCTAACGTTCTCTGTTGTTTTTTCCTGCACATTAAACCTCGTGCATGTTCCCTGCCATCTGACTGTCCGTTGCGTGATCGGACGATAGTCGCTCCTCCCGATCGCGCGAGTTTTCCACTCGTTAACATGCGGGGAAAGCGGTTTCCCTCTCGTCATGGAAGCCACGTGTTGCTCATTGAATGTGCTTGGGCCCCCGCATACGGAAACCGCTGTTGCTCCAATGCGGTGCGGGGAATATCACCCGCCCGCAAAACTACCTTCCCCCACTCGTTATTGTCCGCGTACTTTCGACCACCGATCACCGTGTTATCACAAAATCAGTACTAAGGGTTGCAACCAAGCAAGATTTTATGTAACTCTTTCAACCAGACTTTAGACTAAGGATTAGCCTCCTTAGTCAGAGAGGGCTCTCTCACAGACTTTTGATAAGAATCAATCACAACAACAGATGGCTAACTCTTCACACTTTTATGAAAATAAAGCTGGTTGGAAACACAAAACAACACTTCTTCCATTGGGCTCATGGAGTCATTCACTTCTGCAGTAAACTATTGATCACTTAATCATAGAAGCCAAGGCATATAACGTTTAACACTCAAAACATTTCTCCAAAAAACTCAACTCATAAATAAGCACAGGAAGTCTGAGCACTAGGTGAATTCAGAGTGATTGCATATTTAGTGAGCTGTAAAATACATAAAAGATAATGACAAAACCACACATGTTCTGAGCCATAAACATATAATGAATCTTGGGAAGAAAAAGTAACTCTTGTATTACTGTCAAAGTCTTCTTACACAAGCTGATAAAAACTCTGTTTTTTTTATAAAATCTCCAACCCTACTTACCTCAGAGTTTTTCCTATATATAGGAAAACAAAACTACTACTACTTGAGACTCCTCCTCCAGCATGAGGGGAGCTCGAAATCCTATCATTAATTGCCTTATCTATATCTAAACAAACTTATTAAATACAAAGGTATTGCGCTGTGAATACATAGAGTCCCATTCCTATTGAAACTCTAATTCTATCTCCTCGTGTGCATTGATGCTTTCTTGAACTTTGACACCTGTACCATTTCTGTAGTGGCCAAGACATGCTGGAGAAACATTCACTGAACGAGCAGCTTCGGATACTTGCTGTGTGGATGACTCATTAGTTGATGAGGATATGTGCCCTATTTTCACGGTTCCTGCCTTCCATTAGTCTTCATGTACTAAAAGACTATGCTCCAAGCCATTTAATACCTTTAATAACCACGCATAATCCAATATGCCTCATGATCTGGACGCTTTGTGAACTGAACAGGTGTACCACCCAAAATTTCGGTAACCCTACCAGAACCCTAACAATTCGGTCATAAAGTAACTTTAGGAAGACTTTTAGCAAAAAACAAAAAGTTTCACCTTTTTCTTCAACACTCACACCTGTCACCCTTTGAATACCTGGATAGCTTTATATAGTCTCCTTACTGGCCTTGAGTCATCCTTTTCAAGATTTGCTGACCTCAGCATCAATTTCATTTTTTCTCATAAAACAGTCATCTACAGCAGTTTCGTAGCGCGCTACGAAACTGCTGTAGATAATCAAAACAGAACATATGAATCTTAAAGCACTGTTGACTTAACTTCATGATTTCTTCAGCTACTTTGTACAGGTGTTAGGGATCCAAAAAGGTTACAAAATGATGGAAATCAAAATTTACCAAAACTTGAAAAGCAACTTTCTCCTTGGATCAATGAGCTAGTTTACCTAGCTTCTTCTTCAAACTGCTAACCTCTTTCTTCAAAGCCTTGTTTTCTGCTCTTAGGCTTGTGTTCAGCTTTCTCATGATCTTTGCTTGCTTAAGGGCTGGTACTGTCCACAAATATGCATCAGACACTGAATCTTTTGTTTTCAATTCTAGTTTGAGATTGAATTATTTAGCTCCAGCTGCTACGAAACTGTTGTTCTGCCTGAAAAATGGGTCTCGGGACAGAGCTCATATCTTCTCACAGAAAACGTATTTGGCAAAACTAAAGGAGGTTTCTGTAAACCAATCCGTGTTTAACAAAAACCTCTTTTGGTTTTTTAAAACACTTCTCCAGCTGCCCAGAATCTGTCTTTGAAAAAGAGGTGTAACACAGGAAATTAAAAAACTGCACCTACAGCAGTTTCGTAGCGCAACTTTAGTCACTCGATTCTCCCAGCTCATAATCAATCTGAAGAAAATGAAAGAGGTTTTTCTAGTTCAGTATGTTAGGAATAAAAACCTCTTTCCGTTTTCAAAAATATTCTTTCAGCCGCGCTAAATACCTCCTGGAAGCTAACTGCTTAAAACAGAGAAGTATGCCTGTAACAAACATCACCTACAGCAGTTGTAGCTAGTGTACCAGTATGGAGATCTCTCATTTTGAACCACACCACCTGAAGGTGGTTCTGTAATCAATGGATTACCATCCCCATCACCATTGCTGGCCCTTCCATAAAGAAAATCAAGCTGGATCGTTTTCAAGATTGAGAAGTTCAAATGACAAATATGATGACTGTATAAAAATCAATCTTTCAACATGAAGTCTTGCTCTTGTGAAGCAGTTATCAACAATTTTGCAAATGTCTTGATCTAGCTTTGCTACATCTACCGGAATTGCATCAGAAGCAACTAGCACTTCAACATCTCCTGCTCTAAATGCATCCAACGCTTTACTTCGCGGATATTGATGTTGTAGGCTTGAATACTCAATCATCCTTAAGACCAGCCCTTCGAAACAGTTCAATAAAGTACATAACCTCTGGGTAGAAACAACAGAAGATGTGAAAACAATGGTCTGTTCCCCTTTCACTTGCAACAGTGCCAAAATAAATGATGTGATATCCACAGTCTGATCCCTTGTTTATCCACTGATTACCACAGAAGGCTTCTTCCAAGGAAAGAGTGCTCCAGATAAACCCAATGAAACACCATCTGCTGGGGTACTAAAAAACCTTACAAACTGACAACTGTTGATGCAAACCCAATGTATTTTGATAAACATGACAGCTGGGAAAGAATAACTATAGATCCGAACAAATCCCCAATTTCGTAGCGCAGCCAGTGCAAAATATGAATTATGCGCTACGAAATCACCTAAAACATGCTGCGCTGCGAAACTGCCAAAAGGATTTATGTGCTACAAAACACTTTGTCCTCAAGCTAGTGTGAGCTATTTTGGCAATCAAATTTTCAGTGATAACAGTGGCTCCACTTGGGATAGTGTGCCCTTGTGGTACACTAAGAACATGCAGCTCCAGTGCCTTATCCATTTGTGACAAACAGAAATTTGCTTGACAAGCATAACTGTAGGAGAAAGAAAACTACATCTACTGAAAAAAAAATAAAAAAATGCTCAGTTAACCTTGAGCTTATTTGCATTTACCTCTACCTACCTACCCTATCAGCTGCAAGCTCCACTTGTAGCTCAAGCAACATGATATTTCCAATGTAGCCAATCATTTATCTTATCTGACATTTGATTTCTTTGGCTGTGCTTGAAACAAAAATAAATCAGATACTGAAGTAACCGAGGCAGCATGAGGTGTAACTGTTCTTCAACATGAAAATATAACTGGAAGTCGCCTGAACAGTTAATCTTTTCCATGTATTCAGCTATAGGGTCAAAAAACACATGGTTAGTTTGCTGATTCTCAAAACTTTCTGTATCTTTAGACAACTTATCTTCAGCCACACCAAATTTATTTGATTTGCTATCCAACTGCCTATCTAAATGATGCTCACAAACAATGTAATTTTCCTCACTACTATGATCATTATTTGAAGTAAGCTGCTGCAAGGAATTACAAAATTGAGCAAGCTTTTCCTCTGCCTGAGGGTAATAGACAATTTCCTCCAATATTTCTTCTTGCTTGGTGCAATCAATTTCATCTCCATCATGATCTGAAACCTGACAAATCTGCTGCATCTCTACATCAATATCTAAAGATAAAACATGGTTGTCACAAGAAAACCCCTGCTGCTCTTCATGCTGTGTTTCATGGAATGTTATACCTTCTCCTTGGTGCTGAAATGCATTGTTATGGAGAGCCTCTAAAATTTCTTCATCCATAAATTCATCATCACCATAACAATCCTCCAAGTACTGAATAAGATTTAAAGAATGCCTACAGCAATCTTTGAGCATCAATAAGGAAGGATAACCTTCTTTATACATTTCACAGAATTCATCATGGAAATCAGCAAGAGAAGATAATGAACCATTCTCCAAACTTTTATACCAAGACCATGCTTTTCCTTCTAAAGTGGCCATAAACATTCTCATGAGACAATCCTCAGGGAAATGAACCTTAAGACTGCGTACATGCATATGGAATTTAACCAAATGGAGAGCAGCATTATCCTTCTTTTCATCTTTGAATATTGGAAGATCATCTAACCAATCAACCTCTGGCATAGGATTTGGAAAACCAGGGATATGAGACCGATCCATAGGAGCATACCTGGCATTCTTTCTTGCAGTAGAATCCATCTTGAAACTTCATCAAGCTACTGATCTTCTAGCAGTGGAGTCACCTTCTAATTTGTTATTTGATGTGTGGAGTCGCCAAGGTAGTTTTGCAGCCTCAAAAACCACTTTGAACTCCTGCTACCTTCAGAAATTCAATCTTAAAACTTCGGGAATGAGTAATCATCAGGCTCCCGGCAGACGCACCAAAATGTTATCACAAAATCAGTACTAAGGGCTGCAACCAAGCAAGATTTTATGTAACTCTTTCAACCAGACTTTAGACTAAGGATTAGCCTCCTTAGTCAGAGAGGGCTCTCTCACAGACTTTTGATAAGAATCAATCACAACAACAGATGGCTAACTCTTCACACTTTTATGAAAATAAAGCTGGTTGGAAACACAAAACAACACTTCTTCCATTGGGCTCATGGAGTCATTCACTTCTGCAGTAAACTATTGATCACTTAATCATAGAAGCCAAGGCATATAACGTTTAACACTCAAAACATTTCTCCAAAAAACTCAACTCATAAATAAGCACAGGAAGTCTGAGCACTAGGTGAATTCAGAGTGATTGCATATTTAGTGAGCTGTAAAATACATAAAAGATAATGACAAAACCACACATGTTCTGAGCCATAAACATATAATGAATCTTGGGAAGAAAAAGTAACTCTTGTATTACTGTCAAAGTCTTCTTACACAAGCTGATAAACACTCTGTTTTTTTTATAAAATCTCCAACCCTACTTACCTCAGAGTTTTTCCTATATATAGGAAAACAAAACTACTACTACTTGAGACTCCTCCTCCAGCATGAGGGGAGCTCGAAATCCTATCATTAATTGCCTTATCTATATCTAAACAAACTTTTTAAATACAAAGGTATTGCGCTGTGAATACATAAAGTCCCATTCCTATTGAAACTCTAATTCTATCTCCTCGTGTGCATTGATGCTTTCTTGAACTTTGACACCTGTACCATTTCTGTAGTGGCCAAGACATGCTGGAGAAACATTCACTGAACGAGCAACTTCGGATACTTGCTGTGTGGATGACTCATTAGTTGATGAGGATATGTGCCCTGTTTTCACGGTTCCTGCCTTCCATTAGTCTTCATGTACTAAAAGACTATGCTCCAAGCCATTTAATACCTTTAATAACCACGCATAATCCAATATGCCTCATGATCTGGACGCTTTGTGAACTGAACAGGTGTACCACCCAAAATTTCGGTAACCCTACCAGAACCCTAACAATTCGGTCATAAAGTAACTTTAGGAAGACTTTTAGCAAAAAACAAAAAGTTTCACCTTTTTCTTCAACACTCACACCTGTCACCCTTTGAATACCTGGATAGCTTTATATAGTCTCCTTACTGGCCTCGAGTCATCCTTTTCAAGATTTGCTGACCTCAGCATCAATTTCATTTTTTCTCATAAAACAGTCATCTACAGCAGTTTCGTAGCGCGCTACGAAACTGCTGTAGATAATCAAAACAGAACATATGAATCTTAAAGCACTGTTGACTTAACTTCATGATTTCTTCAGCTACTTTGTACAGGTGTTAGGGATCCAAAAAGGTTACAAAATGATGGAAACCAAAATTTACCAAAACTTGAAAAGCAACTTTCTCCTTGGATCAATGAGCTAGTTTACCTAGCTTCTTCTTCAAACTGCTAACCTCTTTCTTCAAAGCCTTGTTTTCTGCTCTTAGGCTTGTGTTCAGCTTTCTCATGATCTTTGCTTGCTTAAGGGCTGGTACTGTCCACAAATATGCATCAGACACTGAATCTTTTGTTTTCAATTCTAGTTTGAGATTGAATTATTTTGCTCCAGCTGCTACGAAACTGTTGTTCTGCCTGAAAAATGGGTCTCGGGACAGAGCTCATATCTTCTCACAGAAAACGTATTTGGAAAAACTAAAGGAGGTTTCTGTAAACCAATCCGTATTTAACAAAAACCTCTTTTGGTTTTTTAAAAAACTTCTCCAGCTGCCCAGAATCTGTCTTTGAAAAAGAGGTGTAACACAGGAAATTAAAAAACTGCACCTACAGCAGTTTCATAGCGCAACTTTAGTCACTCGATTCTCCTAGCTCATAATCAATCTGAAGAAAATGAAAGAGGTTTTTCTAGTTTGGTATGTTAGGAATAAAAACCTCTTTCTGTTTTCAAAAATATTCTTTCAGCCGCGCTAAATACCTCTTGGAAGCTAACTGCTTAAAACAGAGAAGTATGCCTGTAACAAACATCACCTACAGCAATTGTAGCTAGTGTACCAGTATGGAGATCTCTCATTTTGAACCACACCACCTGAAGGTGGTTCTGTAATCAATGGATTACCATCCCCATCACCATTGCTGGCCCTTCCATAAAGAAAAGCAAGCTGGATCGTTTTCAAGATTGAGAAGTTCAAATGACAAATATGATGACTGTATAAAAATCAATCTTTCAACATGAAGTCTTGCTCTTGTGAAGCAGTTATCAACAATTTTGCAAATGTCTTGATCTAGCTTTGCTACATCTACCGGAATTGCATCAGAAGCAACTAGCACTTCAACATCTCCTGCTCTAAATGCATCCAACGCTTTACTTCGTGAATATTGATGTTGTAGGCTTGAATACTCAATCATCCTTAAGACCAGCCCTTCGAAACAGTTCAATAAAGTACATAACCTCTGGGTAGAAACAACAGAAGATGGGAAAACAATGGTCTGTTCCCCTTTCACTTGCAACAGTGCCAAAATAAATGATGTGATATCCACAGTCTGATCCCTTGTTTATCCACTGATTACCACAGAAGACTTCTTCCAAGGAAAGAGTGCTCCAGATAAACCCAATGAAACACCATCTGCTGGGGTACTAAAAAACCTTACAAACTGACAACTGTTGATGCAAACCCAATGGATTTTGATAAACATGACAGCTGGGAAAGAATAACTATAGATCCGAACAAATCCCCAATTTCGTAGCGCAGCCAGTGCAAAATATGAATTATGCGCTACGAAATCACCTAAAACATGCTGCGCTGCGAAACTGCCAAAAGGATTTATGTGCTACAAAACACTTTGTCCTCAAGCTAGTGTGAGCTATTTTGGCAATCAAATTTTCAGTGATAACACACCGTCGGATCTTCCCGATCACAATTCGATGGCCCACGCTTGTTTGACCCGCTTCTGCCTAATTCTTCCCTTCGATAGATCCCCATTGTTGATCTGCGTGATCCAACGGTTGAGTTTTGTCCCTGTCGTAGTCATGCCTCTGCCATTCTGTCTCTGTCCATATCCTGTCCCCTGTACCTGAGGGAAGAAGGAGGCTAGAATCCAGTAACCTGCATAATAAATCATGAACAACTGCATTTAAAAGAAAGCATGGCTAACGAGGAAAAATGCAGAGCTTGAGAAAAGAAAGCATTAATCAGTTATGGAGCTTCTTTCAGTCAACACTCCACCTACTCAGAAAAGGACCACTGAACAGCAGAAAAGTTCATTTTGTTTATTGAAGCAGCAGATTGTATCAAAGACCCATATCAGATAGTTAATGTGGTTGGTGGTCCATTATGACCCCCCCACGCATAAAGCAACAAAGAAATTTTGTAAACAAACTCTATATATACCCAGAAGATAGAATGTAATAGGGATGATGGATATTGTTTTGATGTAAAGTTCAACTTCTGGAGACTGTAACTACTGTGATACCTGCAACATCTGGTCTTCATTTTCAGCTAATACAAGCTTCTTTTGTTGTTAATTGCTCACTTTCCACTTCTTCTTTGTTCCAGTCTGTGCCTGTTATGCATTTTTCATGTGCTCTTGATGTTTAGAATTAGAGGAGCTGTCATCCCACCTCTGTGTTAGAATCTAGTAAGTATTATTGAATGTGTACGCAGGTTTCTGTTGTTTTAATGCCAAAGAGTTGTCATCCTATCTATGCATTAGGAATTAGATTTGCAGACCTCTTTACTGGTTTCAGTTGGCCATCACATGGTCTTGTGCATCTGCTGGTGTGATCAGTATTTTCCATGTTCACCTATTCCTTAAACTGTGAGTAATTAGTGGTCTAAAGCCTTGTAGTTTGGGGGTGTTCACCCATGTCTGGGGTTAAGCATAGTAGAAGTGGTTATCTGGCTTGAATATGCATCATTCCTTCCATTCATCCACCATTTTCCAACATTTTTTTTGAGTTTGTAATGTTCCCGAGCATCTCTGAGATACAACCTAGGAGAGTTTCTTGGGGTGATAACAATTCCTAGTTTGGGTTTTTTAGTGTCAACCATGGATCAGTTCTTGGTTTTCTTGCTGTGACAGTATTGTTTGGTCCAGTATAATCTTAGACCTTAAGTCTCATCTTTTTTATTTGGCTTTATTTTTTTATTTTTCTTGCAAAGTTTAGTATAAACACTTTTTTTTGTTTACAGTAGCGTACACATGCTTGTTTCTATGAACTGAACCTGCATATACGTGAGTTTCCTTTATCAAAAGCACGTGTACACGCCTCTGTGCTTGAACAGAGTCGCATATGTCAATTTTTGCATGGTTTTTCTAAATCTCTCTGCCCATAAATATTTGTTTCTTGGTCTGTTTGGTTTATGAGTGGTCAATTTATGTCTTTAGAATTTCATTATTCAGTGAGCTTACTGTTTTGAATTTTCTTCCGCTTTGAAAAGTTTTGGCCTAGGTTTGATTTTGAGTGAGTTTTATGATTTTTGTTTTGATACACAAGACTTCTTATAGAGGTTCTTGATTGTTCTGGTCCACTGGACTAGCAGATTGTTTTCAATCTTTGTGTCAAGCTTGATTATTGGTCCACTTGCTTTGCTTTCCATCATTTTGTGGCCTTACAACTTTTCTTGCTTTTTGAAAGTTTCTTTTTGAAAAATTTGAAAGTGTTTCTTTCCTGACTTCTTGGTCAGTTTATCAAAGCTATTTTGCCACCTTTTGGGGCGATTAGTACAAGTTGAAGCCTTTTTTGTTCAAGTTTTCGTTCGTTGTCGAATTGGTAACTTGCAAAGTTTCCTTGTGCTTTGCTTTCGGTGTTTGAGTCTTAAGTGGCATTTAGAGTGCTTTCAAAAGGTTGTTTTGATTATTTCTTGAAAAAGAAAATATCTTAAGAAACATTGTTTTTGTTTTCTTTTGCCAAGCTTGATTTTGGTTCCTTTTTCATTTTTTGAAAGTAAATTGTGATCTTTTGCGATTTGTCCTTCTTATTTGGAGAGAATTTTTTACATTCAAAATTTATATTATATTCAACACTTATGTTGGCTTATTAATGGTTATAAACAATTGCTTTCATTTTTTAAAGTGATTTAGAATCTTGCATCTTCATTACACCTTGCATTAAGATAGTTCGCATTGTTAAAGCATTAATAATATTTTTTGCGTGTGTGAAGTGTGTTGCAAGAAAAGAAAAGAAAAAGTGTTTTTCTTGTAAAAGTTTCGTAGAACCCACGTAGAGATCTCTTTTCATCGAAGGAAAAATGATTGCATTCATGTAGTTACTTTTTCATTGATTTCAGTTGAATCATACACACATCATTGGTTTCACTCCCATCTATACCCTTGACTTAAAAGAACAACCTTTAATATCAAGTTCTTAATAAAATAAACTAGAACCTTTTGTGTTGTCATCAGAATACACCAACAAGTTTAGCTTTATTTAGGGCCTTGGATTAGGTGAGAGGAGAGAAAAATCTCCAAGGTCGCTCTAAATTTTAAAACATAGAAGTTTGATTAAAGATTGAAATCTAATAGCGTTAGGGAGACCAGGAAAGCTCCGTGATTGGGAGTAAAGCATGAGGGTTAGTGAAGATAAGGATGAGAGATACCCCCTCTCTTACCTGTCGGATCCTACGTCACGACTGTTCTACTCGGCTCCTGATACGAGTTGGTGTCCATAGTTGCCTATCCTAGGAATCCACATAGGTGGCTATAGAGGGGAATCCCGTGGCACCTAAGGTTAACGTTGCATCACGTTCAACAATACTTTTGGAGGGTACACTTGCAAAGCTTGGGTGCTTGTACCAGTAAAGGCTGTTGTCTAGAGGTCAGTGTAACTACCTCTGATATCTTCGCTGGTAGGCCTGGGTAGTCATTATCCCAGACTATCTTTGGGAGGTCCCTTACTTCACTTTCTTGTATTTTGGTGTCTGGTCCTCATCACCCGGAGTGGAAATACTTGGAAGTTGCTTTATTGGTTGTATCTTTAGGGACTTTATAGTCGAGTGCTCTTTGCTCCTTGTATATAGTTGACTTTATGTATTTTTGTCTAGTCACTTTTGGACTCTAGATTCTAAGTGACTAACCTACCACTCCGCTGATCTTGAAATGCTTTTGATCTTTCTTTCGAAAGTTGTGGAGTTGCCTCCTCAAGGGCAAAGGTTTTGATTGTGCATCTATCTTCCTTGAAAAGTCACTTGTACATTCCTGTAAGGGAAGGATCTATGAATCAGTTAGATATGGCCCATATTCCGTGGAAACCAACCAAGGTACCCTCCCAAAAGGGGATCCTTGTGCTTTTCCTTTCTTTGGAAACATTGGTACCCCTTTGATGGCCACTTTGAATATTCCTGGATTGAATATTGGACTACTAGTTTGGCTGTGGTCCACTCTAAATATTCCATATGTTCTTGAAGCTTCTCAGATGAATGCTTTATTTCAGGGGCATCACATGGATGTTAATTGTTCATCTTCTTTCAAATAGAAATATAGGATTCCTCTTTCTCCTCCTTCTTGTAATAAGAGATATAAAAATAGGAGAAAGAGGAAGACGAAAAAGAAGAATAATTATATCCATTCATCATCAACCTCTGCTAGTCATGTTGAAGATGAGCCCTCAGCAGCTGCAAGTCATGCTGTGGATACAATTCTAGTCATTGCGAGTCATACTAGAAATTCATCATCAACCTCTGCCAATCATGTTGAAGATGAGCTCTCAGCCACTGCAAGTCATGTTGGGGGCACAAGTATAGTCACTGTGAGTCATACTAGCAATTCATCATCAACCTCTGCTAGTCATGTTGGAGATGAACCTTCAGTCGTTGCAAGTCATGCTGGGGGCATAAGTCTAGTCACTGCAAGTCATACTAGCAAAGAGTCACTGACCTCTACAAGCCATGTTCAGGACTCTCCGCAAACCACTGCTACTCATGTTGGCAGAATGGAGGTTGATAAGAAACCTGGACGTAGAATTTTTAAACCTAAGTTCCCTTGTAAGATATGCAAGGGAGACTATCTTACTCATTTATGCCAT
The DNA here is from genome assembly GCA_031772625.1 of Pinus tabuliformis. Classification (NCBI taxonomy): domain Eukaryota; kingdom Viridiplantae; phylum Streptophyta; class Pinopsida; order Pinales; family Pinaceae; genus Pinus; species Pinus tabuliformis. The sequence goes on from CM062805.1 coordinate 633,617,184, forward strand.
GGTATTGTAGAGGTACAACGGATATGGTCCAAGTCTGAAAGTTCTTCTACTCTTGGATCTGATATGGTTTCTCATCAGTCCCATCAACCATTAGTTGATATTGTGGTAGAGACAGTGCAATCTCTGGCTAATTACACTCCTCTTTTGGGGGGTGAAGTGCGTAATAAAAGAGTCTATTTGATTTCTAGTACAGAGTCTTCTGGTATAGGGGGCATTCCGGTTTCTTCGAATGTCCCCCCCCAAGTTCTAGGAGTGTCTCCTTTGATTGGGATAGTCTTGTCGAGCCTCGTTTTCCTTCCGCTTCACCTTCCCAAATAAAGGTCAGAGTTAACTCCACAAACGTCTATCGATGTATGGTGGATGAAGGATCCTCTGCAAGTACTATATCCTCTTTGACTTGGAAAGCTTTGGGTTCCCCAAAGTTGTTGATAGCTCAGAGTCAGTTGTTAGGCTATGATAGAAGACCTGGTGAATCTATGGGTGTTCTTCCTCAATTGCCTGTTACTTTAGGTGGGAAGACTGTCTTAATCGATATGATGGTGGTTGATAGCCCGTTAGACTTTAATATGCTACTTGGGTGTGATTATGTCTATGCTATGAATGTTGTGGTGTCTTCACTCTTTCGAGTGATGTGTTTTCCTCATAAAGGGAATATTGTCACTATTTATCAGCTTGCATGTGATAATCACCATCCTAATTCGAATTTACTGCATAATACCCCTTGGCTTGTTACAAGTATTCAAGTAGACTCTACCCTACCATGGGTGAATTATGTGGCATTGAATCCTCAATTTTCAATCACTTCTGAGAAGGATCCTTTGACCTATTATTCTCCTTCTTGGGACTTGATTTCAACAGTTGACCGAGAGATTCTTCCTATAGGGACATGGGACCCCATAATTCCCTCTTTTGATCCTTGTAGTTCTCATGATTTCTCAGAATTTGATTTGCCTTCACAGGAGAAACTCTTTGAAGCCATGAGTTTTGACTAACAAAGGAGTCGTTGGCCTAAGCCCTGCAAGGGGTTTGTCCAGAAGAACTATTATGCGTAAGCTACAAGGCTACGTGGTTCTTTGTACCATATTGTATAGATAAGGTACTCATTTTCATGTTTTGTATTCTATAACACAAGATTTTATCTGAAGTTTATATGTGGGATGTATTAACTTCTTGTCTAGTGTTCCTATTTATGTTTATAGAACTTGGAAGATTTCTCCTTTGGAAATTTTTATGGTTGATCCATTCTGACAGGTATTGGTTCTTGAAACTGGCATATAGGTTAGGTTTTTCCACTTGCATTATGCACTTATCAGTTTCCTTTCCCATTTTGGCCTTAGGATCGACCCCACCAAGTTATGGTGCAGAACCTTCTCATTGTTTAGAAGTATCATGATTGGTGTGGTAGAGCCTACCTTATCATGAGTGCCCTAGATAGTACCTTGTTGTCACTTGGCACCCATGCTGATTTTTTGTTCTTAGGTTCGGGAGTCCTCTTTAGTCCCACCATGACTTGTGCATTGGAGACACATTATCCTTTCTTCTACACTTATTTCTGGCCTTATACCCTAGAGGCTCCATGGTGTTGAGCTGTACTGCTGCATTGCATTTGAATATTTGCACCTTTTGGCCTTGAGTTGACTTCACTTGGACACGTGTTTAAGCCACTTATTTGACCATGTCTTCTGCAAAATCAATCATGTAATCACTTAGCTTCTACAACTTGACACATCCTTTGACCCATGGAAGGAACATCCCTTTGAGTGTCCTTGACCAGTTTCGCCTCTCTACATTGAGAATAGGATTGTTCCCATACCAGGAACTAGATCATCTGTTTCTCTGACACTCATTCTTTCTACTATACTATAGCATTCTTTTATTCTTTTTCCAGCTTAAATAAAAAGACAAAAAATTATATATTTCAAAAAGAGTGGGAACGAGACAACATTTCCATATATTGTTGGCATTTAGAGTCAGTTCTGTTGCACTTGAACAAAGCACTCAAAAGAAAGTCTCTCCTCCATTTTTGGTGGGATTTAGTTTGACTTAGGTACACCTTAACCTTGTTGTTGAGACAGTTCTCCTCCAATTGGTTACCTCTTCCAATCATATGGAGAGTTTGCTCGTGCCTCCTGCATGACGAACTTATACAGAGTTATCATATGCTGCCATATAGTCATCATTGAGTCATGCTTTTGTTCAAGGGAAGTAAGCCTGAGTCAGCCTCTCTATGGTGTCTCTTGACCTATTTTTCAGTCGGCCATCCCTGGTTGTCAGTGTCGTGTTTGTCATCACATCATTTATATTGGTCCTTTGCTTGTGCTGGTTTGAGAAGGTCTCCATTGACTTCTTGATGGCAGGTCTTGTCCTTATCGACGAAAAAATATTGCTTTGAGGGCAGGCCTAGAGTCGCACCCTAGCCCTATTTTCATTATTGATAGGTCACCTTATGCTCAGCATCGATCAGTATCATTTTTCTTTGATTGAGTGGTTTCCCTTGTGTTTGACATCAACTTTCATTATCACAGATTGGGATTCGTGCAGTGCCTTGGTTTCCATTTGACCCTATTGGTGGATTCCTTGCCTCTGTGTCAGTTTTCATTATTGGTTGGTTTAGAGGGTTTCTCTAGTGCGCTAGGTACATCTTGTGTATGCCAGAAATGTGCTTCGATTGGGTTACTACATCTTTTTGGTCTGATTCCTTCCACATTATTGGCCTACGGGTCACACTCGCGCTAGATTGATGAAGGATGCATTAATGCCTTCCTTCTAGCGGATATTTTCCTATCGACTATGGCTTATTGCTGGGCCAAAGATCTAGAGTCCATTTGGCAGTACCTTGGGGTTTGTAGTCATCAGTGGTAGATTCCTTTGCTATCGATAGTGGGAAACCATCATTGTCCCCTAATTGATAGATTCTTCCAGGTGCTCGACTTCAGCTCATTCATTCGCACTTGTTAGATTGTATTAGGTACCTTGACTCTCATTATCATTATCGGTGAGTAGTCTCATTGTTATAGACATTTTTGGGCACTACAAACCCAGGCATAAAATGTCCATAAACCAAGGGCTCCTAACTCCCTAAAAGTGTTGTTCTAACCCCTAAAGGAACAAGGTCAGCTGATTGCAGCTTCTCCCAGAAGTTCTCCATGAAAAACTATTCAGAACTGCTCAAAGCAGGATCATTTCACCTGCTCCATAGGAAAAGTGTGTTGCATCTCACCTAAGTACACTCTGTGGGTGCGTTGCATTTCAAAAAGCCCTTCTATGGGGTGTGATGGGCGAGAAGTGACAAATGGCAGTGTCAATCCGCGAGGTGGAGAGGCATGGAATCTTCCAGAAACTTCTCCTATGACACTTGCCTCTCTGAATTCGACCAAGGATGAGTAAGAGATCATCAATCTCCAAGTGGAAGCAAGAACTATTAGAGGGAAGACACTAATCAAATCACAAGTTGACTCATCTCCCTTACAGATATCTATATATGGATCCCTCATCCCAGAGATCCAGAGGCTAGAATTTTGCATCTTGTAAGGAATTGTTGTTGGTTTCTTGAGGCAACATCATAGTGTTGGGTGATCTAAGCTTTGCATGAGGTGAAGAAGGGCTTACTTGCTGAGAGGATGATGTTGGGTTAGAACAACTGGTTGTAACTCTCTTGGCTCTTTCTTGATTATCAATAAAAGCTATTCAAGTTTTCCTCCATACTCTTGTGTCGTTTATGTTTTATGCATTTGTATGGTCAATTTACATCTGATCCTAGATTGTTTATGATAATAGATCCATGTTCTTGTATAGTGTTATGCTATTTTGATTCTACAGATACTCTATGAAGCTGGGTGTACAAGGAAGCAAATAGCAAAGGACTATCAGAAGAGAGAGGAATCGAACTAGGAACCAAGCGCAAGACAGGGGTTGGTCTCCTTTATTCTTCTCTCATCTATCTTTCATAAAGGAAAACAAAAGTAGTTTTACTTTATTTGTTTCTAAGGTAGCTACCAAACCTTAGTGGGATTATCAGTTCTGCATAGACACTTTTCCCTGTAACAAAATGGCGACTCCACTGGGGAGCGACTAGGTTGTTTGTTTATCTACATTTTTTGTTTACTTTATAAACTTACAGACGAAGCCTGAAGTCGAGCCAGGTAGCTTTCGAACTGCATTTGCTATGCAAATGCAAAGTAGTAAATGTTGCTTCAGTCAATCTCCAGGTTTTGTTTATGAATTAAACAACTGATTTACAAACTCTCTAATTGCCATTGTGGTGGCTCTAGTAACCTCCTTAGATCTACCCCTGTTGTTGATTTACTGATTACCACTTGCTCGGCCAAAATCCCTGAACTGAACTGCAAACTGTGACCTGGAACCCAAGCAAAGTCTCGTCTCTGGCCTAGCACAGTCTCTGTTTTGTGAATCTGAAATTCAACGCACTTCCCGAGTGTAGTAGGTGCGCTGCATTTCAAAGTCACTTTGTTACAGGTGTGCTGATCAGACTAGGCATTGTTCCTGAATTTTGGTTTCTGTGTTCATTCTTTTCAGTTCTATTCATGAATTTTGCTGCGTGTAGTCAGTATAACTATGTTTGAAACCCCTTTCCTTGCTAATATTCCACCTCCATTGTGCAAAGAACTGTAAGTGTTTTTATGTATTTGTTGAGTCATTTTCAGTTCTCCTTTGCAAAAAAGTAACGTAATTGTACTGTCGTTTCTTGATTTGAAAGTGTCGCAAGTGTCATTTTCGGTCATAGAAGAGAGTCTGATTACTCTTGATAGTCAATTGCCCTGTTACTATTGTATTTGATCTGAATTTGTAGTCTTTCTAGTGTCGAAAGCAAGTCTTCATTTTGAAGTTGAAAAGGAACTTGTTAGTAATTGTCGCTTGAAAGTAATTCAGATTTGTGCATTAGCTTTCTTTTTATCATTCACATATTAAGAAGGCTGAAAACAAATACATGCATGTGCATTTGCATTTAGACTATTTGATTGGTTTGATTTAGGACAGTGCATATAGTGTGTGCTCTTTGCTCTTTGTGAAAGAATACTGTCTCTCTTTCCGTAGTAGCTAGGATTTTCATTGCACAAAGAAGATAAAAGATTGTTTATCATCTTAGATTGCATTTTAGGAATTGTACATCTACATCACGTGGTGAACCTGAAAGGTAAATTTCTTAAGCAAGATCAACTATAAAATAAATTTAATGAATCTAACAACGCTTTGGAACCTAACACACAACATCTAGAAGTCTAGGCTAGAGATGTATTTCGGCGTCGTAAAGCCTGATAATTGTTGTTCTCACTGTTGGTTGGGTGATTCCTCCACTTTGAGATGATAAGCGCCAGTACAGATTTGCGCTCCCACGTACCATCGAGTATATTTTGGGAGACCACAATAAGCTTAATCCTTTATCCGTAGGAAGCTGTGTCTGCCACCCTATCGATCGCAATGCATTGAACACAACATTCGGGAAGATTGACTGCCGTACGTAAAAAGTATTCTGCAGTTTTGCGATTGGTTTGGTAATCCCTCTGCCTAGATTTCCAGAGCAATCCCTTTCATTCCTTTTCAGACTCCTTAATGGAAAAGGTCCATCTGAGCACTTGTCACTTCAGGCTCATTAAAAATCTAAGGTGACTAGAGTCATCTTTTGTTTTTTCTCGACTCTTTAAAATTGAAAAAACAAGTTGTGTCAAAGCGTCTAAAATTTATTTTAAATGGAATAATCATCACCTTTCCTACGTTGGTCTTAGGTTGAGAGGATGGAGTCCACCAACCAAGGAATTCCTCTTAGAGGAAATCCTAGTCCTTTCTCCTCTTAGGGAGATGTTGGTGCACCCCATATGGCCACATTGTCGCTTCCAGGATTGACAATCGGCTTGCCCGTATGGCTCTTCTCAACCTCTGTCATTCAAAACACCGCAATTCCTGAATAATCGAGTCAGCAACTAGATGATTCCAGAGTTACCCCCCAAACCTCTACTTCCTCCAATCCTTCCTCTCCTCCTTCCTCTTCGCTTGATGGGGCTGGTAAGGTCAAAAATCAAGTATCTGAGAAGAAGAAGGAAAAGGAGAAGAAAGAGAAGAAGAAGAAGGAGCCAAAAGCGAAAGGGGGCAACCAAGTGTCGTCTAGCAAAAATCCACACACTGCACCGACCAAGCCTAAATCACCATGTGTCATTTGCAAAGGAGACCGCTATCATAGAGATTGTCCCTCCATCCATCGGATCCTAAGGGACTGGTCTCCTTGTTTGCACAACCCGGTGTCGTCAACCTCTGATGATCATGTTGAAAACACACCGTCGACTAGTGAAAGTGAAGCCCCAGGGCAAAAAGGAAAATATAGATTTCCTTGTAAACTGTGCGACGACAATCATGCCGTTCACCGTTGTCCCTTCTTAGATGAGGCTAAAAGAGTTTTGGACGATCATCCGGTTTCACCATTACGACTTCCTCCTGGATATAAAAAGCTCTTGCCGAGTCCGTCACTAGTTGAAAATCCGGCTGACCCGCGCAGGTGGTCGGCTGAAGCATTTATCATTGAAAACAAACCATCTGAACCCATACCAGACGAAAGTCAAAAGGTCGAGACGGCAGTTGACCCGGTCTTGCCTTCAGAGGTTCCATCTTCAGATGATACAGTCAAAGAAGAGAATAAGGATGACACTGTCCAAATTCTTTTCGTAAGCACAGAATCCGATGAACATGGGGGCAATTTACCCATTCCTTTACCACAGGAAGGAAGTTTGTCAGAGTCATACCCGGCCATCTATTCGGTCCCACCTCCAAGCAACCTAGTTGTTTCCTTTGATTGGAATCAACTAGACAGACCCCGTTTACCGGCTAGTGTACCATTCCGAATCATTGCTCAAATATATAGAATGGTTATGGCCAGTACCATCATAGATGAAGGGGCTTCTGTGAGTATCCTTTCCTCGACTGCTTGGAAAGCACTTGGTTCACCATCGCTTTTGCCTGAGATGAGAAATCTAGCAGGCTTTGACAAAGGAACCAGTCGACCGTTAGGGATCCTTCCCAATGTGCCCATAACATTGAGAGGGAAAACAGTTCATATGAACGTAATGGTAGTCCAAGGACCCCTGGATTATAATCTACTCCTTGGACGAGACTATATTTATTGCATGGGAGCCATTGTCTCATCACTCTTTAGAGTAATGTGTTTTCCACACGAAGGAAGAGTGGTCAAGCTCGTAGACCAGCTTTCATTTCCCGGATCACACATAGCAAACAGTCATATACCATCCCTGAATGGTCTTTTCACACAAGGAATGTCTCATCAATCTCCAATCCATCCACCTGATGAGCGCGAGTGATTCAGGGGACATGACTGAAACCCAGGGGGCATGCACCCTGGTCTGCTTCGGCAGGAAAACTTCGGGTATAGGGTAGGTTTCCGCGAGAGATATATGACTAGTCTGTACTCCCGTCCGAGATTGGAAAAGGGGGTTAGACTGGAATAAGATTCCCTCATCAAAGTTATGTGAGTGGATTGGCTCGCCTTTGTCTATTTTGGTAGACATCGCCGAAGAAGTGTTTTTTTTGCGGTGTGAATAGAACAATCTTTGGTAACCTGAAAGAGGTAGACCTTTCCTGATAAAACAAATGTTTTGCCGGTAGAATAAAAGGTGACCTTGAAGCTTTATTTTATACCTGGGGGCATGCAAACCTTTTGGAGTGCAAGCGAAGAGCGACCATTTATTTTTTTAAATTTGTAGGTCCTCTAACCCTTTAAACTCATAGGATTGATCGTTTCCTAACTTGCATAAAGAAAGGATGTGGGGCAAAGATTTGAAAAATTGCCATTTTCATATACGAGACATTCTTATTATACGACTGGATTAATCGAGCAGTTTTAACACACACTTCATGCTCGTTAAAAGATAAACATAAGCAATGAGCAAATGTTTCCCCCAACGTTTAAGCTCAATAAAAAATGAACCAATTCCTGATAAATAATCATCGTGAATGTAGTACTTCAACCTTTAAAGCCTTGGTCGTGTTCCCATTATCACCTCCACTCTGTATTGGCCGATCATTCACCTCCATTTGATTGTTTACCCCTTTTGAGGAACAGCTGCGAAGAGTGATCCCGCTAGCCATCCTTGTAACACTGCCGTGATTGGAAAATTCCAAACCTTACCTGGAATCAGCTGCTACCCAATTTTATCACTCGATTCCTCAAAGACGAGTCTCCTTTAAGCTCTTTTCAACTGAATCGTAAAATATGAAAAGATTGCCGAGCCATTGACCTCTCCAGCTCGTTAAAGGGACCAGAAGTGCTATCCCTCCTTTAGATTTTAATCTTTTTGGACCTGAGGGATTATTACACAAAAAGATCTAGCACTTGTTTTGTTTGGCTCGTTAAAAGTATCGAAAATTCATCCCTTCTGTATTGTTTTATAATTTTTCGGACTTAAGGGATTAGATGACGAAAAAGGAATTTTGGATTTTCCTTTACGTTCCTTTTCAGACTCTCTAAAATGGAAAAGGACCGAGTTATCTTTGTCGTTAAACTCGTTAAAACCTAATAGCGACAAACTTGTCCATAGCAGACAAGAAGGAGTTTCATTATCGCTAGGCTCGTTAAAACATAGCGATGGGTTTGCCCGAAGGGAAAATTATAGGACAAGCATATGTTATCCTCCTCAAGCTTGACAAAAATAAAGGGGTACTAGTCAGCAATGACTGGGGAAAAATTGGGAAGAAAACTTGAAGAAACTTTGTTGGTAGCAAGTCGCTCTTGAACATGACACTTTCACTCTGCATCCAAGCCGGGTTGGGTTGTTTCATTCACCGGTCACATCACCATGGTCCCATCACACCATCCACATTTGGGGTTAATGCTACCAATCCATCACATCAGTGTCACCGATATGTTTAAGAGAAGTCATTCAGAGAATTCAGCTGTGTCTCACCCGCTGCAATACATTTATGCTCCATTCTTTCATGACCGCCACCCTGAACCTTATATCACCAGATCGTTTTCACCTCCATTAAAATCATTTGCTCCATTCCGTGTCATTGATGTGGGATTCATTAAGGCCCTCCTATGATGGATCACTTCTTGTCGACATCAGCTCATTATCCAAGAAGCCGATCTAGGGACACCCCATTCAGTACTTTGAAGCTTGCATGCCTCAATGACAAGTTTCTCACTTCCGGCAATAGGTTTACATCAATGGCCTTCGACCGAAAGATTTTGCACGGTGTTCGATGCCAAGTCCTTTATTCACACCACGTGAATTGTACTACAGTACCTTGAGGGTCATTATCATTATCGGTGATTCCTCTCGCGCCTGTTAACAGATTACATCATTGGCTGGTAATCAGGCGATGTCTTTCCATGTTCGACTCCAGAACATCTCTCACATGGATCAACTTGTACTTCGAGTGAAGATCGAATGAGATTGAAGACCCCAGATCTAGTTTCATCCATCCGGGCTGCGATATATATTCAGGGAAATAAAGACATCAAATGTACATCGTTGCTGCACAGATAATCATCCAATCAAAGGGATGATGACTCTACTAGAATCATCAGTCTACACTCAGACGATTGTCTGTCCTATGTACATGAAAATGAATTTATAAAGTTGAGCATGGGAATGCCCGCCTCAGCTAGATCATGAAAATATTATGAAGATAATTTATTGTATTGTATCTTATTACAGGTCTCCTCCCAGCTTGAAAGAACTTCGGATCCTCATGATAAAGCATTTCACCCGACATCAAAAAGATTAACGACCTCATGCTTTAGGGGGCAACGGTTATAGACATTTTTGGGCACTGCAACCCCAGGCATAAAATGTCCATAAACCAAAGGCTCCTAAGTCCCTAAAAGTGTTGTTCTAACCCCTAAAGGAACAAGGTCAACTGATTACAGCTTCTCCCAGAAGTTCTCCATGAAAAACTACTCAAAACGGGTCAAAACAGGATCATTTCACCTGCTCCATAGGCAAAGTGCGTTGCATCTCACCTAAGTACACTCTGTGGGTGCATTGCATTTCAAAAAGCCCTTCTATGGGGTGTAATGGGCGAGAAGTGACAAATGGCAGTGTCAATCCGCGAGGTGGAGAGGCATGGAATCTTCCAGAAACTTCTCCTGTGACACTTGCCTATCTGAATTCGACCAAGGATGAGTAAGAGATCATCAATCTCCAAGTGGAAGCAAGAACTATAAGAGGGAAGACACTAATCAAATCACAAGCTGAATCATCTCCCTTACACATATCTATATATGGATCCCTCATCCCGGAGATCAAGAGGCTGGAATTTTGCATCTTGTAAGGAATTGCTATTGGTTTCTTGAGGCAACAACATAGTGTTGGGTGATCTAAGCTTTGCATGAGGTGAAGAAGGGCTTACTTGCTGAGAGGATGATGCTGGGTTAGAACAATTGGTTGTAACTCTCTTGGTTCTTTCTTGATTATCAATAAAAGCTATTCAAGTTTTCCTCCATACTCTTGTTTCGTTTATGTTTTATGCATTTGTATGGTCAATTTACATATGATCCTAGATTATTTATGATAATAGATCCATGTTCTTGTATAGTGTTATGCTATTTTGATTCTATAGATACTCTGTGAAGCTGTGTGTACAAGGAAGAAAGTAGCAAAGAACTATTAGAAGAGAGAGGAATCGAACTAGGAACGAAGCGCAAGACAGGGGTTGGTCTCCTTTATTCTTCTCTCATCTATCTTTCATAAAGGAAAACGAAAGTAGTTTTACTTTGTTTGTTTCTAAGGTAGCTACCACAACTTAGTGGGATTAGCAGTTTGTTGTGCTCTACAACAACCCCCCATTTCATATCATGGTTATTTACAAAAAAAACTATGATATGAAATGGGTCCCTTTTAGTTTTGATTGGTATCAACATTATATTATTCAAAAAGGTCCAAAAAACAAAATGAAGACATTATAAAAAACCTTTTGGACAAACCAATTTTGGTCTTATAATATAAATAATCAATCTTTTATCATTGTGATAAAGCGATCGCAAGATCACATATCGCAATGACATAGGAGGCATACTTTAAAGGCCCATTGGTTTTATCCGATGCGATAAAAGTTCCTTTCGCTCCGATGCGATGCGATATCACTATCGGCGATCGGCGACATACTATGCATGTTTTTAAAGCACCCCAAGTAATACACCCGATGCGATGCGATATCGCTATCGGCGATCACCGATACACTATCTAGGCTTTCTTAAAGTGCCCATACTCCCAATGCGATGCGATATCGCTATCGACGATCAGGGATTTCAAAAGGTGTCAATATAAGGATTTAAGTTTTCCCCGACGCCCGATTGCGATAAAGCTAGAAGCGCAAACTTCAAAAAGCCGTTAAAGCAGAGGGATATTACGATTAATTCATATTAAAAGCCTTATCTGTCGAACAGTGATTTACCTGCGCTCAACCGCCAAAACATCCAAGGCACGCTTAAACAAATCATTCTGCTGATTAATGATATGATGGGAATTTAAAGGATTGGCAGGTTTTAATGGCCATTTAATGCAATAGTAAGTCTTAAAATCTTCTCATAGATTGTATCCGCGGCCACTTTAAAGTTAATCCCTCATCACGCATTGATCAATATATCTCGCTCATATTTGGTTCTCACTACCAATTCTCTGTGTTATGCTTATTTTCACTCCTGTGCAGAATTCTTCCGAAGCAGAAAACTCAAGCAGAATGGGGAAGAAGTCTAAGAAAACCACAGTCGCTTCCACTGTATCAGCCATAGGACAAGCCGTCGCTGATCCAACAAATTAAAAGAAAGGATTGATATCTGATACTACATGTTTTGGTCTCGGCAAAACTACTTGGCAAAGTACCTATAATTTGATTGAGGCCGAAGAACCTGAAGTGACAATAGTACAAGCCACTGCAGATGCGACTTGGAAATATGATGGTACTTTAAAGGACTTAGCCGACTCCTTCCTTCATCGGATAGCAGCTCGGGAACAAATTCTCCCATATACGGATGTAGTGAGGTGGGCGATTGAGGAAATCTCAATCACAGACAGAACTTTCTGCACCAGATATGGGAGAATCTTCGATTCATTCAGGGCTGATGATTTAAGGAAAATGTATCATTTTCCTGAGCCAGAGAAGAAGTGCAACAAGGCGTTTTTGGAGAAATTCCGAAAAGAGAATGAAATTGAATCCGAACCCATCCGGGATTAGAGACAAAATCCGGCAAAACACAAGCATGAATCTTCCGGTAAGTACTCTGTGGATTCCCTATGTTCTCCTTATTGTTATGCTGGGATAATTATGTGTAGATTGTGGGGGTTGCATGATTCCACTAATTTCACTATAGAAATGGTTCCCTTGATGGAAGCAGCATGTAACAGTGAAATAATAGATTGGGTAACTATACTGTCAGATAAACTAGCAACAGCTGTTCTTGATTTTAGAAATAAGACCCACGTTACTGAAAGGTTAATTCCCCCATTCTACAACAATGCCTATATTCTAGATACCCTGTGTTTTAATTCTGAATTTCCTATGCTCGGCTGGAGGTGGACATCACAAGACCCCATGCCTATTCACATATACCATCAGAAATTGTGGAAAGCTTCCTATAAGCACCATTTATACCAAGTCTGCAATGGCTTTATGTTACCCATTCATTACTCTATTTTTGATAAACCTGTTCCCAAGATTTCCTACCAAGCCAGGATTGATTTAACATCAATAGGAAGATGGTTCGGGGAGGAAACGTTCACTTATATAAGAGTTTTCAGTAGCCAAGCCGAACCTCACGTCCTTCCTTTGTACATACCTGATAAACTGTCGGCGAGGGAAATATCTTATCAGATCATTGCCGAGGGAGTTACACAGACTCTCAAGAAAAATAAGAAGCAGGTCTGGCCCTCTTTTCCTTTGAGATGTGGTGTCTGCACGTTACATGATTTCAAACATGCAGAGAAAGAAGCTACAAATATAAAATCATTAACTCTAACAACTCTCCCTAATAGGTGATTTGATCCCAACAAAGTCGCCTATAATGCACTTGAACAGGCCAAATTGACAAAGTTTGATCATAAAGAAGATATGTTCGATGACCTGTTCTCCTCAGCCGAGTCAATATTGCAGGTTAAGGCACTAGCCAGAATGAAATATCAGGATGAAGATTTGGTTGAATTCAACAGACTTAGAGAACAGAGGTTGCAAACTCTGCCTCTAGATCTGTTAGCAACAACCCCAACAACAGCATCAAGCGAGCCAGAATGAAAACATTCAAAGGAACCTCCGGTTACAACAAAAGAACAAGAGAAAGCACAGGAGGAAACTCAGACTAAAGAGCAGGAGAAAGTGCGGGAGGAGACCCAGACTAAAGAGAAGAAGCAGAGCAACATAGAAGTAAATGTAGATACTCATATTGATCCAAAACTGCTCCAGGAATGGCAACAATTTGATTCTATTATCAGCAGTCTAGAATGTTCAAAGGACACTGAAACTTCGAAAGCAGCGGACACACAGGAAACCACTTCACAATAGGTTCCAAGTGGAACCAGCGGCTACCCAGTTCAAAGGAAGTAGAAATAATACCAAAGGACCCCTCCGATCAAATCATTTTGCAGGTAGAAGAGATTCCTCCCTTGTATGTCTTCTATAGCCCAAGGCATAAAGCTGTAGTAAAACGACAGAGGAAGAGAAGAAGGACTGATCAACCTTCCCTTTTCCCAGAGCAGACGGTCACGGGCAATGTGGTTTGGAAGGAGGAATTTGACCCCTCTGATGACCTAACAAACTTATCACAATATGCTGGAGCCTATTTGGAAGCAACAATAGACAAAGCATCAGAGGTGATTCTTTTATTGAAAACAAAAGACCAGGAAATCTTTTTATTGCAGGCACAACTAACAGAAGCACAACAGAAAGCGGAGCAGGCAGAACAACAATTGTTGACACAACAACAAGTAAATAATCAATTAACTCAACAATTGCGGGCAGAGAAAAAAAGGATTGATCACAACGCAATCCAGAAGCAGAAAGAGTTGTCTGAAGCTTTGGCACAACTGAGGGCAGCAAATGAACAAATGCTGAAAACAAAAGATGAGCAGATTTCTCAACTATCAGCACAGCTTGAGAAGACAAAGGGCGTTCCACAAATAACTGAATTTAGAGTAGAAGCACTACAGATAAATACGGCATTAATAGCCCAAATCAAGATTCTATGTCAACAAATCGCCCAAGAGGAACCACTATGCGAATTGACGACATCAATAAGTGAAAAAACAGAAAAGGCTAGAGCGGAATTGTATCAAGCTGAAGAAACGATAGCTGCATTTCTTGACTGGCAAGATACTGATCAGGGATAAGCGGCAAATTTACCAAGAATTTTAGAGTCACATAAAGATATATTGTTTACAGAATGGCAGTCCCAGTTAATGAAAGCAGAGAGGGCAATTTCAAGGTGCAAATCAACTACAAGCATTTTGGTTGAATTGGTTAATAATACTCTCTACTTGTCAAACATGATTTCCCAATGCACTCCAGGAAAATTGACAGCGATGAAAACATTGGAGCAGTCATGTTATCCAGATCTAGAGGAAAAGGGGAGATTAATTGCTGAATTAACAGTTTAACATGGGACACCTATTGGTTCTTCTTGGTAAAACCACACAGTCAAAAAGCTGCCCTCAAATGCCTTACAGATGCAATCGGGTATATTATCCCCGATATTCAGGATGCCACCTATGCCGCCCAGCTTAGCTCTCGCCTCAACAGACCGCCCGAAGTGGAGCCAATGCTTGCGATAAGTCAGCTCAGGTTTAAAGGCAAACAACCTACTTGATGATTCATGCTGTCGACTGCCAGGTTGCTGAGAAGAATATGATCAAAATCAATTGATACCAATTAAATAGGATTTCAGTTTCATAGATAGTTAGCTTAATTAAGTATTTATAGACCCTTTCATGTTTTTAGAAAGGGTCGTAAAGTTTTGTACTTGACTTAAAGACTGAAGTTGCACTACTGTACTTCAGCCATATTCTTTTATAAAACTGGACCAGTTATTCTAATTTTGACAAGGAAGCTTTTATGAAAATGTGCACTACTGTCTTTGTTTGAAAGTATTTCTGCGTTGGAAGAAGAATCTCAAATAGTGATTGATATTGGGAGTGACTAGCAGCTCATATGGTACTATTATCTATGTCTGAATTCATTCTTTTCATATGAATTGTTATTTGATTGCCTTTGCTATTATCGAATATATGTATGTGTTTTAACAGCATTTCTTTATTCCCTCCACTATTGGATGTTTATGGGATGCTTTTCTTTTGATCGTATATGTATCGATGATATATAAGTGTAGCAATATTGCGCTAATCCCTTTGTTTAACGATTTAAGCAAAGTAATCCTTGAATGAATAAAAGTCCATGTTTATTAAATAGAGTCATCTACATGCCTGTTTATAAACATAGATCATTAAGCGCTACACTTTAAAGTACAATAGTTCCCGGGATTAGTAGTAGTTCTTTTATTTTGATGATAAATTAAGTTATTCGCCTATCATTAGATTAGTCAACCAATCATTCATTCATCCCGTTTATCCATTGCTGGGAAACTGGTCCCATTATCCCCAGTCGGAGCCACCATTCCAAACGGAAAAGGAGCTGTATTAAGGTCCAGACCGGGTGGTTGTCCCCCAATGTTGATACAACGAATTTCGGGGCATCAACACTTTTGGCGCTAGAAGGAGGGCCTCAACTGTGAATGGCAAGAAAACCCAAATCTACAGGCCATTCTAAGAGTAATTCTCCCTCCGTATCACCTCGTACTTCCCAATTGCATGTTGGTTCTCCAATATCCAAAAAAGAAGAAGAGGAATCAACTACCACTGCTCAAACCCATCATACTCCAGAACAATTAAGTCTTGAATCCCTTGAAGTCCAGTCTCTTATCCACAAACTTCAGAGCTTCTCGATTTGACCACAGAAATCTGAGGTATTACAAAGCAGTGCGACTTCGCAGTTCAATTTACCTCACCCTCTCACCAAACTTCAGAGCGGAAAGCTCGGTATTGAACCCACTGAGTTCCCTTTACCCAAAAGGAAAAAGGCGAAGAAATATATTGAGGGATCTGACAATGAAGAGCTTTCATCCACATCCTCCATCTCACCTTCCCCTGTGCGAAGTAAACCATCCACTCCCCCATTACATATTGTTGTTCATCAGGGATTAGGAACTTTAACATCCCAACCTGCTCACTCTGCAACATCATTTCATTCCCAGACATTTGGAATTTCAACAGTAGTATCATCTACTACTGCTGTTATAATGGCTGATCCATGGACCAGGCCTGGTGCAGTCAACATGCCTGCACCATTGCATGCATAACCTGATGCTCCTGAAAAATGGCTACCCAAGTTTAACCCAGATGATGGAACGCAAGCTGAGGAACATATTAATAACTTCATGTTGGCAGTCAACTTGAAGGGAGTAACAGAGCAAGATGTTGTTGTTAGACTTTTCCCTTATAATTTGCAAGGATCAACAGGATCCTGGTATTTTTCTTTACCTTCTGGTTCCATTACCAGTTGGAACACTTGCCAAGAAAAGTTTCTTACTAAGTATGGAGATGATAGGTCTTTGGCTACACTAATAAACGATCTCTCCAATCTTAGGAGAGCATAGGGAACCAATTAAGGAATTTAACGCCTGATTCAATAAACTCTTGAATAAAATCCCAACGGCCTCCAAACCAAGTGAGCAGATCTGAAGCGAATGGTATATAACTGCCCTACCTGCCAGTATAGCTATTTTTGTAGACAGGGCTGGGAAACCTACTTTAGCTGAAAACATGAAAGAAGCACTTGCTGTGGAGAAAAGCATTAATGCTCTAGAAAAGAAAGCTGCTCTGGAAGACAGGAAAACCAAAAAAGTTTCTTTTAAAGATGATTCAAAGAAGAAAACCCAAAAAGATCCATATGACATGGAGGGTCTGCAAAAGGTCCTCAAGACTATGTCAAACGAAATGGTTGAAATAAAAAAACAAGTAGCCGAAACCTCGACCAAAAGACCCTTTAGGAATTATAAGAAAACTGAATCAAAACCACCAAATGTTATATCAAATGCAGATTCAGATCTTGAAGAAGGAGAAGAAGAAACAACTACACTTACTAATGAAGAAGAGGAAGTTTTTGAATGTCATGGAATATGGGATTTCATACTGCCTAACTCCGATACAGATGATGAAGAAGAAGCGTTTCCTGTCACTACTAGGAGTAAAAGTACCTCCGAACCTGTTCAGGCAACTTCAAAGAAAAGGAGTGCAGGTGCTGCTACAACAAAGGAAAAAGTATCTACAAAGAAGCCACTTGCAGCAGTTCCTCAAAACCAACCTTCAACCTCAAATACTCCTTCAACATCTAAAACTTTGGTAGTATCCGATTCAATGGATTACAATATTGTTGATGATATGAAGAAAACTAAGGCAAACATTACGATGTTTGAACTTAGCAAATTAAAACATCAGCAGAAATTACTTCTCAAAGAATTAAATGTTGTTCCTACTTCACCTCTTCCCAGCGCTAAAGCTGCAAATGATACATGTCAACCACCTTCTGGTATGGTCGAAGCTACTGATGCAGTCCTAATAGGAGATAGATCAAACTCTCATACTCCACCTTTCCTTCTAACCTATGAGATCTACAATAAAAACCTGCACAACTGTTTGATTGACTCAGGAGCATCTTCTAACATAATGCCAGCTTCAGTTTGTTCCAAACTGAACATTGAACCCCAGAAGTCTGTTATTCATATTGTATAGTTGGACAGGACTAAAGTACAGGTTTTGGGAGACATTAATTCTGTAACTATCAGGTTATCTGCTGATCCCAGAATAGTACAAAGGATTGATATCCTAATAGCCGATATACCTGAATTTTATGGTTTAATCTTGAGTAGGGATTGGTCTGAGAAACTACATGGGTATATTTCTACTGATTGGTCACATATGTGGCTTCCCTATAAGGGAAAGCCAAATCAAATAAGGATCGATCGGGAAAAGCATATGACCCATACAGTTACTAAATTTGAACAAGAAAACCAACCAATAGCATTTAATAACAACATTTTGGGGAATTATTCATCAGAGTCATTCTTTGGCAACTTCGCTGCCCAGCCATCCCCTTTCTCAGTAAACCATTTTACATCTCAGATTGAAAATTTTTCACAAACAGATAGGTCAAGATGTTTCAATGGTACTGAGAAAACTGTAAATAAAATTGTTAATACTTCTTTATTTTGGTCGTTATATTTTGATGGGTCCAAATCTAGTGAGGGCTCAGGAGCAGGATGTATTTTGATTAGCCCACAAGGGGAAAAAACAATGCTGTCTTGTAGGTTAGAATTTGAATGCACAAATAACATAGCAGAGTATGAAGCCTTAGTCCAAGGACTATATAAAGCTATTGGCCTTAAGGTCCAATATTTGAAAGTGTTTGGAGATTCTAAAATTATTATCAAACAGGTAAGGAATAAAATTCATTGTCTTTCCACCCATCTCAAGCATTATCAATCGCTGATACAGGAACTCACCTCCCACTTTTTGGCATTCAATATTTATTCTATTCCCAGGTCTCAAAATTCGGCAGCTGACCTGCTAGCCAATGTTGCTTCCAAGCTCCTACCTTCCGAAGACTACAACCCAGATAGATTTTCAGTAGAATTTCTTTTTAGGCCATCAATTCCTGACAATGTCACTAATTGGAGAGTATTCAACCATGATGAAGACATTTTACAGTTCTTAACTTCGGAAAAGTCCTATGATGATCAAATCATCGAGGAAAACGAGCATGACCTTCAAATAAGAGGTAAACCTGAGGAAAATTCAATCCCCAAGCTTGTGGTGAAGCTTGAAGATCTTTATGATATTAAAGACAGGTTTAAACCTGTGACTAATGCAAAGCTCCAAAGTTCTACCCTAAGGTTTGAATTGATAAACCTTGGCACTGAGCAAACTCCTCAAAACATTAATTTAGGATTAGGACTTTCCTTGGAAGAAAAGGAAGCATTCATTAGACTATTAAGGAAAAATAAACAAGTTTTTGCTTGTAAATATGATGATTTAAAGACATATGATACATCCATCATCCAGCATACCATTCCAATGCTTCTCGAACAGAAAACAATTCAGCAGAAGTTGAGGAAAATACATCCGAACTTAGAGAGTCAAATAAAATCTGAGCTTAATAAACTCTTGAAAGCTAAGATTATTTTTCCCATTCGGCACTCAAACTGGGTCTCCAATATGGTGCCAGTCAGAAAGAAAAATGGCGACATTAGGATTTGTATTGATTTCAGAAATTTGAACAAGGTAAGCTTAAAAGATAATTTCCCATTACCTACTATGGAGAAGATACTCCAATTAGTAGCAGGCTCTGAGTTAATGTCCTTTCTAGACGGTTTCTCAGGATATAACCAAGTTTTGGTCCATCCTGATGACCAGCTCAAAACCACATTCAGAACAAAATGGGGAACATATGCGTATCAGAAAATGCCTTTCAGACTTATTAATGCAGGAGCGACGTTCCAAAGAGCGATGGGTATAGCTTTTAAAGGGTTGATTAATAGAACAATAGTCGTCTACCTAGACGATATTACTGTATTTTCTAAGGAGAAGTCCAATCATTTGCATGATTTAAATCAAATCTTTCAACGCTGCAAAAGATACAGTATTTCCCTTAACCCTAAAAAATCTTTCTTCTCTCTTGACCAAGGAAAGCTCTTAGGCTTTATTGTGTCTAAAGATGGCATTTATATTGATCCTGACAGGATCAAAGAAATCTCTGAAATCCCTTTCCCTCATAATAAAAAATCCATGCAGTCATTTTTAGGCCAAATCAATTTTGTCAAAAGATTTGTTCCAGACTTTTCTCAAATCATTTTTCCACTTCAAACTATGATTAAGAAAAATTCAGTCTTTAAGTGGGGATTAGCAGAAAAGGAAGCGTTTGATTTAATCAAACAATCAATAATCAATGCCCCAGCCTTAAATACTCCTAATTTTTCTAATCATTTTACATTGTATACTATCGCATCCACCTTGTCTTATGCAGCAGTACTCACACAACTTAATGATCACAATTTGGAAGCACCCATTTCATTCTATAGTTCAAATCTTCAGGGTACTGAATTGAATTATTCCGAAGTAGAAAAACAAGCCTTTGCTATATATAAAGCTATCAAACATTACAGACCCTTCCTTTTAAAAGCCCACACAAAAGTTATAGTTCCTTTCACTGCAGTAAGGCAACTATTAATCCAAAGGGAACTAGGTGAAAAAAGGGCAAACTGGGTTACAACACTTCAAGAATATGACTTAGAAATCAAACCATCAAAGATTGTTAGAGGCCAAGGTTTTTGCAGGTTATTGGCAGGAGCATCCAACATTCCAGAATCAGATGGTACAAATCAAACTGAAGAAATCAACCAGATAAGTATTACTGATTCTGAATCACAATATGCTGACTTGATCTTTTATTTGAAAAATGGATATGCACCTTCTAACCTGTCTTACAAAAAAAAAGGGCCATTAGATTGAAAGCAAAAAATTTCACAATTATTGATGATGTGCTTTTTAGGCAAAATTATGATTCAATCTTATTAAGATGCCTAGAAAAACCTGAAGCACAAAAGGTTTTGCAGGAATTACATGATGGACCAGCAGGAGGACATTTTGGAGCTGACACAACAGCCCACAAAATCATTCATGCTGGATATTATTGGCCCACCCTGTTTCGAGATGCTCATGAATATGTAAGGAAATGCCGAAATTGTCAAACTTCTAGTGGAAGACAAAGAAAATCAGCTTTTCCTTTGCAACCGGTCAACATTGAACAGCCATTTGAGCAATGGGGATTGGACATCATTGGGGAAATTACTCCACATTCTTCCAAACAGCATAAGTATATCCTTACTGCTACTGATTATTTTACTAAGTGGGTTGAAGCAATTCCTTTGAAGACAACAAATTCTGAGGCAATCATTGAATTCATAGATCAATTCATCATTACCAGGTTTGGTGTCCCAAATGCTCTTGTTTTTTATAATGCATCTTACTTTTTAGGCAATGCTATGTTTGATTTCGCTATTAAAAGAGGATTTAAATTAAAATATTATGCTAATTACTATCCACAGGGTAATGGTTTAGCAGAGTCTACAAATAAAAATCTGATTAAAATTATTAAGCGAACTATCGAACAGAACCATAAAACATGGCACAAATCCTTAATATTCGCACTATGGGTTGATAGGATAACACAAAAGGCTTCCATAGGATCTTCTCCGTTCAACCTTGCGTATGGAAAAGAAGCAGTGTTACCAACAAATCTTGTCCTCCCTTCCCTAGCCTTAGTGCAGTTTATTGAGGAAAACCCTTCTTCTTCTATTCAACTTAGACATGACCAAATTCTAAAATTAGAAGAGGAAAGGGAAAAATCCAAAGCTATTCATGCAAAACATCAGCAAATCATCAAGTCATCCTTTGATTTAGTCTCATCCGATTCAAAACAATTTCAAGTCGGTGATTTAGTTCTAAAATGGGACAAAGCCCATGAGGACAAGGGAAAACACACCAAGTTCCAGAAGATGTGGCTTGGGCCATTTCAGATCTGTGAGAAGATAGGCCATTCGACCTTCATATTACAAGATTTATCAGGTTTGAGAGATTCTCTCCCTGTTAATGGCCTTATCTTAAAGAAATTATTTAATTGAGGAGGTAACCCCTTCTCCTTTTTTAGTTTAATAGAGTTTTATAGTTTGTAGGAGCATTAGAAAATAAATTTGTAAGGTATCTTCCATTGACCTTTGCTGTACTTAAAAGTTTCTCAACAGAAGTAGTGAGGATATTTACTTTTAAAATAATAAAAGTCTTACACTAGAGGGATAATTTCTAGGAAACTAGGTATAATTGCATTCCAAAACCATACTTCAATTTTTGTGAACCCTTCTCAAAGTTTAGAAGTATTGTAAATCATTTTATGTTTTCAGATTGGTCACAAAAAGGTTATCAATATCAAAACAGAAACTAATCCAACTTCAGCATCTTTAACTCTTACCTTGTCATCCATTTACTCTTAAGGAGAAAATTGTCCATCCCATTCACCAAAGTTTATGGTTACTCAGAGTGTAATTATAAAGTATCTGATATTAAAGATAAGAGGTCTTATTACAAGCCTACTTACCATGTTCATAGGGAAATAGTTTAACCGACATTACCAATACTGCATACCAAAACAGGGTAATGGCTTAGAATTATAAGACAAGGGGTCTCATCACGAGCCAGCTTGTTCGGTTAGATTACTACCAGTGAATGGAATTGTCAATAGCTGGTCACCAAAATAGGACAATGGCTTTTTATCTTAGCAATAAAAAAAAAAAAAAAGGAAATACAAAATATGAAAACATGTTTTGAATTCATTCTGTTAATCACACTCTTAAATGGATGGGACAATGGACAATAATATGGTTTAAAGGTATCCCTGTCGAAACTATGAACGTTTGCTAGCAGTAGAGGCTCTACCTGTGACAAAGGAGTCAATTCTAAAAGCTGATTTGGAAAGGTTCTCTGTTTTATCATTATAAACCAATAAAGGCCAATTTAAAACTTAGAATGTATCTAATTTTAAACAAGAGAGGAAATTAACAAAGATAGATTCATTTTATTTAGAATGCATATATATACCTAGTTATATTAGAATTTTGCCCTTTAATGAGAACTCTATTTTGAAAAAGTTTAAGTATTTCCATACTTTTCAGAGATAACTGTTTCTTCCAGCGAATCGCCAATTGTTGTGCTCTACAACAACCCCCCATTTCATATCATGGTTATTTACAAAAAAAATATCATATGAAATGGGTCCCTTTTAGTTTTGATTGGTATCAACATTATATTATTCAAAAAGGTCCAAAAAACAAAATGAAGACATTATAAAAAACCTTTTGGAAAAACCAATTTTGGTCTTATAATATAAATAATCAATCTTTTATCATTGCGATAAAGTGATCGCAAGATCGCATATCGCAATGACATAGGAGGCATACTTTAAAGGCCCATTTGTTTTATCCGATGCGATAAAAGTTCCTTTCGCTCCGATGCGATGCGATATCGCTATCGGCGATCGGCGACATACTATGCATGTTTTTAAAACACCCCAAGTAATACATCCGATGCGATGCGATATCGCTATCGGCGATCGCCGATACACTATCCAGGCTTTCTTAAAGTGCCCATACCCCCGATGCGATGCGATATCGCTATCGGCGATCAGGGATTTCAAAAAGTGTCAATATAATGATTTAAGTTTTCCCCAACACCCGATTGCGATATAGCTAGAAGCGCAAACTTCAAAAAGCCGTTAAAATATAGGGATATTACGATTAATTCGTATTAAAAGCCTTATCTGTTGAACAGTGATTTACCTGCGCTCAACCGCCAAAACGTCCAAGCCACGCTTAAACAAATCATTCGGCCGATTAATGATATGATGGGCATTTAAAGGATTGGCAGGTTTTAACGGCCATTTAATGTAATAGTAAGTCCTAAAATCTTCTCATAGATTGTATCCGCGGCCACTTTAAAGTTAATCCCTCATCACGCATTGATCAATATATCTTGCTCATATTTGGTTTTCACTGCCAATTCTCTGTGTTACGCTTATTTTCACTCCTGTGAAGAATTCTTCCGAAGTAGAAAACTCAAGCAGAATGGGGAAGAAGTCTAAGAAAACCATAGTCGCTTCCGTTGTATCAGCCACAGGACAAGTCGTCGTTGATCCAACAAATAAAAAGAAAGGATTGATATCTGATACTACATGTTCTGGTCTCGGCAAAACTACTTGGCAAAGTACCTATAATTTGATTGAGGCCGAAGAACCTGAAGTGACAACAGTACAAGCCACTGCAGATGCGACTCAGAAATTTGATGGTACTTTAAAGGACTTAGCCGACTCCTTCCTTCATTGGATAGCAGCTCGGGAACAAATTCTCCCATATACGGATGTAGTGAGGTGGGCGATTGAGGAAATCCCAATCACAAACAGAACTTTCTGCACCAGAGATGGGAGAATCTTCGGTTCATTCAAGGCTGATGATTTAAGGCAAATGTATCATTTGCCTGAGCCAGAGAAGAAGTACAACAAAGCGTTTTTGGAGAAATTCCAAAAAGGGAACGAAATTGAATCCGAACCCATCCGGGATTGGAGACAAAATCCGGCAAAACACAAGCATTAATCTTCCGATAAGTACTCTTTGGATTCCCTATGTTCTCCTTATTCTTATGCTGGGATAATGATGTGTAGATTTTGGGGGTTGCATGATTCCGCTAATTTCACTATAGAAATGGTTCCCTTGATGGAAGCGGGGTGTAACAGTGAAATAATGGATTGGGCAACTATACTGTCAGATAAACTAGCAACAGCTGTTCTTGATTTTAGAAATAAGAGCCGCGTTACTGAAAGGTTAATTCCCCCATTCTACTACAGTGCCTATATTCTAGATACCCTGTGTTTTAATTCTGAATTTCCTGTGCTCGGCTGGAGGTGGACATCACAAGGCCCCATGCCTATTCACATATACCATCAGAAATTGTGGAAAGCTTCCTATAAGCACCATTTATACCAAGTCTGCAATGGCTTTATGTTACCCATTCATTACTCTATTTTTGATAAACATGTTCCCAAGATTTCCTACCAAGCCAGGATTGATTGAACATCAATAGGAAGATGGTTCGGGGAGGAAACGTTCACTTATATAAGAGTTTTCGATAGCCAAGCCGAACCTCATGTCCTTCCTTTGTACATACCTGATAAACTGCTGGCGAGGGAAATAGCTTATCAGATCATTGCCGAGGAAGTTACATAGACTCTCAAGAAAAATAAGAAGCAGGTCTGGCCCTCTTTTCCTTTGAGATGTGGTGTCTACACGTTACATGATTTCAAACATGCAGAGAAAGAAGCTACAAAGATAAAATCATTAACTCTAACAACTCTCCCTAATAGAAGATTTGATCCCAACAAAGTCGCCTATAATGCACTTGAATAGGCCAAATTGACAAAGTTTGATCATAAAGAAGATATGTTCGATGACCTGTTCTCCTCAGCCGAGTCAATATTGCAGGTTAAGGCACTAGCCAGAATGAAATATCAGGATGAAGATTTGGTTGAATTCAACAGACTTAGAGAACAGAGGTTGCAAACTCTGCCTCTAGATCTGTTAGCAACAACCCCAACAACAGCATCAAGCGATCCTGAATGGCAACATTCAAAGGAACCTCCGGTTACAACAAAAGAACAAGAGAAAGCACAGGAGGAAACTCAGACTAAAGAGCAGGAGAAAGTGCGGGAGGAGACCCAGACTAAAGAGCAGAAGCAGAGCAACATAGAAGTAAATGTGGATACTCATATTGATCCAAAACTACTCCAGGAATGGCAACAATTTGATTCTATTATCAACAGTCTAGAATGTTCAAAGGACACTGAAACTTCGAAAGCAGCGGACACACAAGAAACCACTTCACAATAGGTTCCAAGTGGAACCAGTGGCCTACCCAGTTCAAAGGAAGTAGAAATAATACCAAAGGACCCCTCCGATCAAATCATTTTGCAGGTAGAAGAGATTCCTCCCTTAGATGTCTTCTATAGCCCAAGGCATAAAGCTGTAGTAAAACGACAGAGGAAGATAAGAAGGAGTGATCAACCTTCCCTTTTCCCAGAGCAGACGGTCACGGGCAATGTGGTTTGGAAGGAGGAATTTGAACCCTCTGATGACCTAACAAAACTATCACAATATGCTGGAGCCTATTCGGCAACAACAATAGACAAAGCATCAGAGGTGAGTCTTTTATTTAAAACAAAAGACCATGAAATATTTTTATTGCAGGCACAGCTAACAGAAGCACAACAGAAAGCAAAGCAGGAAGAACAATAATTGTTGACGCAACAACAAGTAAATAATCAATTAACTCAACAATTGCAGGCAAAGAAACAAAGGATTGATCACAACGCAATCCAGAAGCAGAAAGAGTTGTCTGAAGCCTTGGCACAACTGAGGGCAGCAAATGAACAAATGCTGAAAACAAAAGATGAGCAGATTGCTCAACTATCAGCACAGCTTGAGAAGACAAAGGGCGTTCCACAAATAACTGAATTCAGAGTAGAATCACTACAGATAAATACGGCATTAATAGCCCAAATCAAGCTTCTATGTCAACAAATCACCTAGGCGGAACCACTATGCGAATTGACGGCATCAATAAGTGAAAAAACAGAAAAGGCTAGAGCGGAATTGGATCAAGCTGAAGAAACGATAGCTGCATTTCTTGACTGGCAAGATACTGATCAGGGACAAGCGGAAAATTTACCAAGAATTTTAGAGTCACATAAAGATATATTGTTTACAGAATGGCAGTCCCAGTTAATGAAAGCAGAGAGGGCAATTTCAAGGTGCAAATCAACTACAAGCAATTTGGTTGAATTGGTTAATAATACTCTCTACTTGTCAAACATGATTTCCCAATGCACTCCAAGAAAATTGAAAGCGATGAAAACATTGGAGCAGTCATGTTATCCAGATCTAGAGGAAAAGGGGAGATTAATTGCTCGAATTAACATTTTAACATGGGACACCTATTGGTTCTTCTTGGTAAAACCACATAGTCAAAAAGCCGCCCTCAAATGCCTTACAGATGCAATCGGGTATATTATCCCCGATATTCAGGATGCCACCTATGCCGCCCAGCTTAGCTTTCGCCTCAACAGACCGCCCGAAGTGGAGCCAATGCTTGCGATAAGTCAGCTCAGGTTTAAAGGCAAACAACCTACTTGATGATTCATGCCGCCGATTGCCAGGTTGCTGAGAAGAATATGATCAAAATCAATTGATACCAATTAAATAGGATTTCAGTTTCATAGATAGTTAGCTTAATTAAGTATTTATAGACCCTTTCATGTTTTTAGAAAGGGTCGTAAAGTTTTGTACTTGACTTAAAGACTGCAGTTGCACTACTGTACTTCAGCCATATTCTTTTATAAAACTGGACCAGTTATTCTAGTTTTGACAAGGAAGCTTTTATGAAAATGTGCACTACTGTCTTTGTTTGAAAGTATTTCTGCGTTGGAAGAATAATCTCAAGTAGCGATTGATATTGGGAGTGACTAGTAGCTCATATGGTACTATTATCTATGTCTGAATTCATTCTTTTCATATGAATTGTTATTTGATTGCCTTTGCTATTATCGAATATATGTATGTGTTTTAACAACATTTCTTTATTCCCTCCACTATTGGATGTTTATGGGATGCCTTTCTTTTGATCGTATATGTATCGATGATATATAAGTGTAGCAATATTGCGCTAATCCCTTTGTTTAACGATTTAAGCAAAGTAATCCTTGAATGAATAAAAGTCCATGTTTATTAAATAGAGTCATCTACATGCCTGTTTATAAACATAGATCATTAAGCGCTACACTTTAAAGTACAATAGTTCCCGGGATTAGTAGTAGTTCTTTTATTTTGCTGATAAATTAAGTTATTCGCCTATCATTAGATTAGTCAACCAATCATTCATTCATCCCGTTTATCCATTGCTGGGAAACTGGTCCCATTATCCCCAGTCGGAGCCACCATTCCAAATGGAAAAGGAGCTGTATTAAGGTCCGGACCGGGTGGTTATCCCCCAATGTTGATACAACGATTTTCGGGGCATCAACACAGTTCTACATAGACACTTTTCCTTGTAACACTCATGTTTATTAATGGTATACAACAATGACTGGTAATCAAACGATTTCTCATGTGGTCGACTTCAGATCATTTATTCCCATTGTGTAGAAATGTACCACGGTGGTCGGTGAAGACCTCAGGTTGCATCAACATGTTTTGGTTCACTTGTCAATTGCTCCTATTATTGCTAGTCGACACCATCCACTTTATATGTTGCAGTCATTCATAGTGACATCTTATATGCTGGCATCTGAGTTGCAATGTAGCATCATCTTATTCCATAATGTTCATTTGGTACTATTGGTATTAGTTTTTGGCATCAGTGATCAGTTTCATCTTTTAGCTTCATTGATCATCTTCTTATATGTGATATTCAGACATACTTTCGATCACGATCAGATGATCCATTACGTACCTTCAGTCCTTTATACTTGTAAAGATAGTGGATCCAGTTGTACTTGATATTCATACATGCTTTAATTTCTCTGAGCATGGGTATGCCCGCCATAGAAAGTTGTTTCTTTATGATCTCTTTTTGATGGCTTAACAGGCCGAATTCTTGTGAAGTCCTTCTTCGTCTCGACAGGTTTTCCTTTCCATATACTTAATACATTTCGGCCATCATGTACCCTTTCTAACCTCATATATTAGGGGGCATCTGTTATAGCTCCAAATACCGCCCTTGGTACTTGTGATGCTTGGTTTATGGCCTAGGGCAACCCCTCCTTCTAGACTTGGTCAAAATATTTTAAAAACAATGTTTTATTCCCTGTACGCTACTTTTCCCTGAGATAAAAGCATGTACACACAGGTTAGTCAATACCCAACCCACGTATATGTGTTAAAACACTTAAAAAAATTAAATTTCCTTAACTATGGGTGGAGTTCACGGGTTTTACTTGTTGATCACCTCCTAGTGCCCGTGGCCCAACTGTCTCGCAGCTAAAAAACTAATTGGGAGAAGTATAAATAGACTTCTATGGGAAGGCCTTAAGGGGGAGAGGAGATAGAATTACTATACTAAGATTATCCCTGACTGAGCCTGAAGTATCCCTATGCTTCAAGCACTTCCCAAAGTTTCAGGAAACCCTTTTTTCCTTGAGTGTTGATATTCTCCCACTTGCTTGAGATATCATGGTATTGGTTATGGAAGGAGGCTGTTGAAGACTGGGACTGGATGGATCTGGAGGACAGTTCCACTTGGAGCCGGAAGAAGAAGACTCAAGTGAATTCTCTCCGTGTTGGTTATAGCTTTCTACAATAAAAAGAAACATTGTCTTGTTCCTGATATTAACTTTGTTTATGCATCAGATACTGTTGTAATTCATGTATGAATGTTATTTTGATGTATAACTAATCATCTTTCTTATATGATATAAAATTTATTTCATTAAAATTATTTATCTATATGCTGCTATGTATGTTCAGATTGGTTGATTTGTAGATTCAAAGATCATCAGGAGTTGTAGAGGGTCTGAACCCTGCTGGAACTACCCAGACGAAGGACATCCGGGTATGATCGCTATCACATAGTTTGTTTATATAAGCATGTTTCTTGATTTGTATGAGTGTTTCTTAGTGTAGTTTTCTCTTTCTCTGTTGGGGTTTCAACCCAAAGCCCTAGGGTACTTATTCCCGTAACAGCTAGTATCATAAGACTTAAGGTCTTCATAACTCCAGGCAAAGAAATCTTGAAACTCTTTGAAAAGACTTATGTATTTTAGCTTTTCATCTAGAGGTAATGCTTTGGATATTTTGATAAGCTTGGGTTTTTCTTTTGTTCCTATGTTACATTCTTCTATGTTTGCTCTTAAAGGCTCCATTTTTGGTTTTCTAGCTACATCATTCGAATCAAACAAATCTTCTAATGGGACTATTCCTTTAGGAAAAAAGTTATTTTTAATGTTTAAAATCTCAAAATCATCATTGATTATTTCTTCTATTTCTACTTTTTCTAAGTTATCTATTTATGCTTTAGTGAATTTAGTGGGTTTTATCTATATCTAAAGCATTTATATCTAACTCACTATTTATGATGTTATCTATTGTACAATCAATTTCTATGTTAGAGTTTTGAAACTCTCCCTTAACATTCATGAAATCATAGATTTTAGAATCTTGTGAACAAATCTGCCAATATTTCAGATTATTAGGGATAACAAGTCTGTGTCTTACTTCTGCAGTGTACTAGTGGTTGGGATGAAAAGGTAATTTGCAAGTGCTAGCAAAGGTAGCCAAATTGTGATCTTGCATGTTCTATTTCCTAGGAATAGCAACAAAATCAGTTTCAAGAAGTCCTTAATCAGATCTAGAACAGTCTCTCTGTATTGGTTAAGTCTGGGATTATTCACATAGTATTCTCCTTTAATTTGTTTTATGATCAATTTTGAATCTCCCATGATAGAAACTCTCTTGGCTCTAATTTTTCTTACAATTTGTAGTCCTAAGATTAAAGCTTCATATTATGCCATGTTGTTTGTGCATTTAAAGTTTAATCTAAAGGCATGACCTTTAGAATGATTATTTTCCATGTTATGAATCCAAACTCCTGCACATGCTCCTAGTCTATTTACAGAGCCATCAAAATCTAAATGCCATAGAGAATCATGAAATATGTTTTCACTCTCAGGTGCTTTGTATTTTTCTTCTAGAATTGTGTTTTCATTTTTGTCATTGTTTGAATTATACAAGATGAATGAGTCCATATCAGAATGCATGGAGTATATAGGGTAATTCTATGGTTTTTCTGAACTACTCACCATGTGTTTCATCAAGGTTTCTCTGTAAAGTTTTCTTTGTTGACCAAAAACAAAGATGGTAGCATATGACATGTCTAACTATAGAGATCCCTGCAATTTTTCTCCCCATGAGCGAGATAATAACATTCCATACTTGGGTGGGATATCAACAACTACTATGTCCATAACAATACTCTTTGCTGGGCACTGGACTAGACTCACATAAAAATCTTTAATCAGGCTAAGGCATTTGATTTGGCTAGAATAAAAGCAAAACAGGTCTTTGTAGGGTTTGGTGATATCTCAATTTAATCTTTCCATGATTGCTTTTGGAATTAGGTTATGGGATGCCCCTGAATCTAGCATAGCATTATGTAAGATTTTGTCATGAACATTTAAGCTAATGTAGAATGGAGGATACCCCCTTGTTGATGGGTGCAATTTACTTCTGGACCAAATAATAACTTAGGAACTGATCATCATTAAGTTTTGCAGCTTCTTCTCCCTCACCTATGTTTAGTGTTTCAGTGATTTGTGCTTTGTATGATTCATTTTTCGCTAGCTTGGTCAAAGGAATTGATATTTTCAACTTGGCTATCTCAGTCTTAATGTTGAATGACAATTGAGTTTTTCCTGATTGTATGGGATCTTCCTTAGCAAATGTGGTATGGGTAGTTTTATCTTTTTTATCAGCACTTGGCAATTCAGTTTGTGTACCAGCAATTTTGTTTTGAATTCTCTTATTTTGGAATAGTTTGATTAACAATTGAAGTTTGAGTTTCAGCTGAAGTTATATCTACAATTTTTGGGCTGGAAGTCTCCCGAGTTCCTCTAGGGAGAATTTGTAGAACTTTGGTCACAAGAGCTTCTGCTATTTTTTTAGTTTGGGTTTGGATTGATTTCTTAGTGGGAATTCCAGCGTTCTTTTTGCTTCTAAGGCTATACTGTTTGTGAACTTCATAGATAGCAGATTCATAAACCTGTTTGTAGTCAAAGGACTCTCCAGATCCTAATTGTAATTTTTGTAGCATGCACACTTCTTGTTCTTCTTGAGTAAGAAAATCATCATCTTCATTTTTTATTCCTAATAGATTTATCTAGGTGTCCTCCTCTTCTTCATGATTTTGTGAACCTTCAACATAATTTTCCTAGAAAGGTGGTCTAATCTATTGATTTGGTATTGCATCTCTTGTTTTTCCAGTATTAATATTTTTCCTAAAATTGGGGTTTCTAATTGGGGGTGCTTGTTGATTTTCCCACTAAGATTTTCTTTCCATATTTTCTAATCTATCCATTATCCTTTCTACACTTTTGGCTAAACTATCTATTTTACCATTTGAAGTGGATGGTTCCTCTTTAATGGTAACTCTTTTCTCAATTCTCATCCTAGCTTTCTTAGCTAATAAATTTGCTTCTACACTAACAACATTACTTTGCATCTATTCCAATGTTTCAAGGTTTCTTTCCCTTAATTGGTAATACATATCAGTGTCAAAACCATCAAGAAATTTGATTAATGCTAAGTCTGGTGGAGGTTTAATATTGGAAAGGATTGCATTATAGATACTATTGAACCTAGTACAATAGTCCTGAATAGATTCATAACGAGCTCTTCTAATGTTGTCATATTCAGATAATATTTGTAAAGGGCTTTTCTTTCTTTCCCATCTATCAATAAACAATCTATGGAAAGCAGCTAAATCAGCAATATGATTAGTAGGTAAACCTTTAAACCATTTTTTTACATCCCCTGTTAATGTTTGGGAAAATAACCTCATTTTCACATCAACCTCATCAATCTCATGTAATTCAAAGTAGTCAGTCATTTTATTCACATGCTGTTGGGCACTGTACTGACCAGTAGCATAATTTTTTTTTTTACTTTGATAGCCTTGGGGCATGACATGTAGTTGAGCTGGTAAGACCAAAGGTGCATATCTATCTACCATGGTGTTGAAGCCCCGAAAATCGGGTCTACAACAAGGGGGATACCCGCCCGGTCCAGACCTTGGTTGGTAGCTCCTTATCCATTTGGTATAGCGGGTCCGACTGGGGATATGGGACTAGTTTCCCAATCTATGCGTGTGTGTGTGTAGATTTTGATGTTCATGATTTAACAGTTCCTAATTGAGATATTCTAATTCTAACTTTAATATAATGGTATGCTATTGTAATCTAATAAGCAACAACATCTAAGTATATACTAACTTGGGATGTAATTCTTCTATTATGCGATCTAAAAAGATTTCAAATAACAACTAGTAATAAAGATCATTCAGCTATTATGTGAAACAAAATCAATAAGGATGAACCACTTCTCATAAAAAGTTAGATGAAATAGTTGTGAAAAACATATCGCATAATGAGCTATTCATACATTAAGCATAAATAAATAGCTATCACCGTACAAAAGTGCCAAATGATAACTCAGACATTCACGCAATAATACATAAACAACTAAAAACTGTATATCACTTTAACACATAAGCATAAATGGTTAAGAGATAAAAGTACCATTTATCACTAGTCCTACTCATGAGCTTCAAGCGACAATGATTTATCTCTCTTTGCTCTAACATCCACTAAGAGTACAGAAGTGCAACATCAGTAGCAGATATCAAATGCAAACATCAACAAATCTTGTTCCATTCATTCATCAAAACCTCCTCGGAGGGTGCAAAAGTGCATGTTCTGAGGACAAGTTTTTGATAAATTTCTGGACCCATCTCTAAATGCATGAGAAGGGCTTAAATACTAATAACTAAATAACTTAATTACAAAGATTCAGGATGCGGTTTAAATGACCGCCCTTTTTCTAAGCAAAAATAAAACAAAACTATTTCTAAAAATTAAATCTAATATCTAACTATTTCTGCATTTGCTCCTTAATGTTGCAAGCATTCAGTATTTGCTTGAGTAGAGTCGGCTGACTGTCTTCTGCTTTTGGTTGAGCTAAGAAAAAAGAATTGTCAAGAATTGGCACCATCTTCTCAGCAAAATCGATGATATACTCGAGAGTCATCCACTGACTATGTGTCTTTACCGCGTATGCCCAGTAATAATCTCAGTTCAACTTGGTTAACCCTTTGGATTGCTTCTGCCTTTTCTTTAGCTTTCTGTTTCCAGGTTGTTTTTTATCATTGCTTTCTTGCAATTTTCGGGCTTACATGTGACTGAGCAGTTAGAGGCTTTCCTTCTCGAGCAATTTTATTGGAAACTGCCTCCGTTCTTTGATCCGGGCTTCTTTGATGCGTTTTTCGCCTTTTGTGCCTCTTCCTCTTTATTGGTTATAAAGCTTGAAAATTTGTAAAAATAATGACCTCGTGAGCTCTTGACCCTAAGCATTAAACTGTCTGTTGATATCAGCATCGCTCAGTACCCATTTAACCATGGTTGTATATGAAAGATCTATAATGGATGGCTCAGCAGTATTTTGTGAATCTGCGGCTCTGTTGCATGCGGTATCTATTTATGAGGGCGCCTTTTCTCTGTCTTTGAACATTGGAGCTCTACCCTTTTTCCCCATAGCTTCCTGCACATTGCTTTGTGTAACTTTTGTTATTCGTTCCTGCAGTTGACAAGTGAGGAGAGAGTAATGATAAAAAATAATGATAGGAAAGCTTTAAATGCCACAGATATGCAAAAACATGCCATCTAACGTGAACTGGCTCTTCGAAAAACACAAAACCATACTTTATTAACAACTGGCGTGTAATTCATTAATTATCATTAAAGTGCGTATCCAGTTCTTGGTTCATGGAAAAACGTTTTCTTGAATATTGAGCCAGGAAAATCTGTGATGGAACGTTTCTGCGATTTGCATCGCAATATCGCATTTCGTTGTATCGCATTACCACAATTTCATCGTGATGTTCTATCGCAAGGTTGCTTGATCGCAATATCGCAATATCGCAAGATCGCGGATCACTTGATCATTTAATTATTATGTGCATTTTATGCGATTTTGTGACATGCGATATGCGATATCGCATATTGGCAATTTTAAGGTTTTCCAACGTGAGTGTTTATTAATGCATGCGATGCGATGGAGTTCGCGTCGCAATCTCGCATTTTATCATTTTGACTCATAAGAAAATGCCCTATCGTTCTTGGCGCGATGCGATATTTTTTGAGTGACATATAAGCACTAATTGATTTTTTTTTTTTTTTTTTTTACTAAGGGTCCCCACTTACATAGTGTTATTGCTAATACTAAATAAGGAGGGGGGTTGTTGGTGGCCACAACAATTGGCGATTCACTTGGAAGAACCAGTTATCTCTGTTTTTCTATTGAATTTTCTAAACTTCCAAAACAGAAAATTTTTCAGAAAGTTAAACTTTATTATGGAAAGATAAAGTACATTATGCTCTAACCTGTCAATGACATTTCGTTTCAACTATTTTCAACTTTGATTATTTGCTTCCTCAAGCTAGCCCTTGTATTTACATTAGTCATTACTTGGTCTTGTAAAGATAAAACAAAGTCTTCTCTGTAAACCAGTTTTAAATATGCTCATTTGTCGTAGGTAGAGCCTCTGCTTCCAGCAGGCGTTTATAGCCTCGACAGGGTTACCTGTTATCCAGCAATGATCCTGTATCCTACTTAAAGAAACCTACAACTCTCAAAGAAGAATCCACATCCACACTTATTGGTTTGATTTTCTTTTTACTCTTAAAGAACAATTTCTTGGTTTGGTAGCCAATTTATGACATAGCCATTCACTTGATTTATAACTTTGCTGAACAAGCTGGCTCGTGATGAGACCCCTTGTCTTTTGATTGCAACAATATTGAGTCATTGCCCTGTTGTGGTGTACAGTATTTGGAAAAGTCAACAAGTTATAATATCCGTGATTATGATAAGCCAGCTCGTAATGAGACCTCTTATTCTTCAAGATGAAGTGTATCCTTGGATTGTTCCTCTAAAAGTTGTGATCTCCTTAGTAGGGAGGAAGTCATTGTTTCCTTAAGATAGCTATGGACGACAATAGTAGAGTTTTTGGAAACAGCTGTTCTACAGAGAATCTTTATTTTGTTATTGATACCTTTCATTGTACTGAGATAAAACAATTTCTTCACTAAAGGTTCTTTTCATCAAATTTTATGGAGTTGAAACTAGTATCATATCTAGGCTAGAGTCTTTAATTGTATCTATCAATAATAAAGATCAATTTTCCAAAATATTTGCTATTTATACAAGCGAAAAATCAAAATCTGAAAGAGAATTGGTGTCTTGTGCATAAATGCCTAATGTAACCATTCACAACTGGTTTTATTATGAAAAGAAAAACAACTACTCTACAAAAATAGGAGAATAATCTTCTATGGACAATATTTCTTGAGAATTTGTCCGTTAACAGGCAAAGAGTCTCTCTTACCTGCTAAATCCTGCAACACAAACGTTGACGGACCTACGACTTCTACAATTTGAAAAGGACCAAGCCACATTCTTTGAAATTTTGTATGTTTGCCTTTCTCTTCATGAGTCTTGCCCCATTTTAAAACTAAGTCTCCCATCTGAAAATCTTTTCTAGTCACTATGTTTGAATCAAAAGAGGATTTTACTAGTGCTTGATGATGAGCATGAGTTTTCTTAGCCTGTTCTCATTGTTCTTCTAATTTGATTATTTCCATTTGTCTTAGCTGTAAGGAGGAAGTGGGTACTTCATCAATGTATTGAACTAAAGACAAAGAGGGAATTGCCAAATGAGTCGGAAGAACCACTTCTTTCCCATAAACTAAATTAAAGGGAGAAGTATCGATAGAAGCTTTTTGCGTTATTCGGTTTGCCCATAAAGCATATATCAAAGCCTTATGCCAATTTTTATGATTTTGGTCAACTGTTCTTTTGATAATCCCAATTAGGCTTTTATTTGTGGACTCAGCTAACCCATTGCCTTGTGGGTAATAATTAGCCGAATATTTAAGTTTGAATCCTCTTTTAAGTGCAAATTCAGTCATTGCATTTCCAGAAAAGTATGATGCATTATCAAACATTAAAACGAAAGGCAATCCAAACCTGGTGATTATAAATTGATCTATGAACTCAATGATATTTTCAGCATTAGCCGTCTTGAGTGGAACTGCTTCTACCCACTTAGTAAAATAATTTGTTGCTGTAAGGATATATCTATGCTGCTTAGAAGAGTGAGGAACGATCTCACCTATTATGTCCAATCCCCACT
Source organism: Pinus tabuliformis (assembly GCA_031772625.1). Taxonomy (NCBI): domain Eukaryota; kingdom Viridiplantae; phylum Streptophyta; class Pinopsida; order Pinales; family Pinaceae; genus Pinus; species Pinus tabuliformis. The sequence goes on from CM062805.1 coordinate 633,653,861, forward strand.
GACTGAAAGGTTGCTCAATTTAACCGGCTGTAGTGGCAAGGATGGCTTCTTTTGTCTCCTAGCAGTAGTTTGGCAGACTTGACATTTCCTCACGTAACTGTGTGAGTCTTTAAATAACGTGAGCCAGTAATACCCTGTGCGCAAGATTTTATGTGCAGTAGCATCTCCAGCATAGTGTCCGCCTGCTGGCCCATCGTGGAGTTCCTGCAAAACTTTTTCAACCTCAGATTTCTGAAGATATCTAAGAAGAACAGAATCATAATTTACTCTAAAAAGAATATCATTTATGAGCTGATATTGTTTGGCTTTCAACCTTAGAGCTCTTTTCTTAGTATGATCGAGGTGTGATGGAGCATACCCGTTCTTAAGATAATAAATGATATCAGCGTATAATGACTCTACATCATTTAGGTTTACCTCACACATTTGTACCTTTACAGATGGAATTTCAGAAATTTGTGATGCTCCAGCCAGCATTTTGCAAAAGCCTTGGCCTCTTACAATGTTTGCTGGTTTAATCTCAATGTCATATTCCTGTAAGGCAGTAACCCAATTGGCCCTTTTCTCACCCACATCCTTCTGTACTAGAAGATTCCTTACCGCTGGAAATGGTACTATAATTTTAGTATGGGTTTTGAGTAAGAAAGGTCTGAAGTATTTGACCACTTTGAAAATAGCATAAGCCTGTTTCTCCACGTCTGAATAATTTAATTCAGCGCCCTGTAAATTTGAACTGAAAAACGCAATTGGGGCTTCCGCTTTTTCTTGATTTGCTTGAGTGAGTATCGCAGCATATGACCTATCTGAGGCAAATGTATATAAAATAAAAGGCTTTGAAAAGTTCGGAGTGGCTAAAGATGGAACATTAATAATAGCTTGTTTGATCAGGTTGAATGCTTCGTGTTCATCTTAGCCCCATTTAAAATTTGAGTTCTTTTTAATCATGGCTTGCAAAGGAGACACGATTCGTGAAAAATCTGGAACGAATCTCTTTACAAAGTTGATCTGACCAAGGAAAGATTGCATGGCTTTTTTGTTGTGAGGCAAGGATATTTCAGAAATCTCTTTGATTTTGTCGGAATCGATGCGAATTCCAGATTTTGACACTATGAATCCTAGAAGTTTCCCTTCACTTAATGTGAAAAAATATTTCTTCGGGTTAAGTGAAATTCCATACCTTAAGCACTGTTAGAAGATTTGTTTTAAATCTCTAAGATGGTCGCTTCGTTTCTTGGAATACACTGTTATATCATCCAAATAAATTACTACAGATTTATTGACTAAACCTTTGAATGTGATGTCCATAGCTCTCTGAAATGTGGCACCAACATTAATCAAACCAAATGGCATCTTTCGATATGCGTATGTGCCCCATTTAGTTCTGAATGTGGTTTTCAATTAATCATCAGGATGTACCAACACTTGATTGTATCCTGAAAATCCATCCAAGAAAGACATTAATTCTGAGCCCGCCACTGCCTGCAATATCTGTTCCATAGGTGGTAAAGGAAAATTATCTTTTTGGCAGGCCTTGTTAAGGTTTCGAAAGTCAATGCAAATCCTAATATCTCTGTTTTTCTTTCTAACAGGTACCATATTGGAGACCTATTTAGAATGTATGACGGGAAAGATTATTTTGGCTTTCAATAACTTATTGAGTTCAGTTTTTATCTGATTTTCTAAATTGGGATGGATCTTTCTCAGCTTTTGTTGGACAGGTTTTTCATTATCGATCATGGGAATAGTATGTTGGATGATGGAAGTGTCGTATGTTTTGAGTTTATCATAATTCCAGGAAAAAGAATTTTTATATTGTCTCAAAAGACGAATATACGCTAATTTTTCTTCAGGGGCTAGGCCGAGACCTAGATTAATGTTTTGTCGTTTGGCATCGGTTCCTAGGTTTACTAATTCGTAGTTCAAGGTTGAACTTTGGAGTTTTGAATTGGTAGACCTTTTAAACCGATCTTTCAAATCGTACAAGTCTTCTAACTTGACTACCGACTTAGGTATAGCATTGTTAGTGCTATCTTGTTGCAATTGTCGATCATGTTGGTCTTCGTCAATTATTTGATTGGAGTAGGATCCTTCAGATGTGAGGAAATTTACGATATCAGGATCGTCATTGAATACTCTCCAATTTGTGATGTTATCAGGAATAGATGGTCTAAAGATTAATTCTATTGAGAATCTATCTGGACTAAAATCTTTTGAAGGAATAAGCTTAGAAGCTACGTTAGCCAAAAGGTCTGCACTTGCATTTTGGAGTCTGGGAATTGAAGAGATATTAAATGCTATAAAATGCTCAGTCAGATCTTGAACTAAGGATTGATAATGTTTTAAATGACCTGATAAGCAATGTATAGTATTACGTACCTGTCTGACCACAATCTCAGAGTCTCCGAAAACTTGAAGGTACTTGACATCTAACCCGATTGCTTTGTACAACCCTTGGACCAAAGCCTCATATTCTGCTGTATTGTTGGTGCAATCAAATTCAAGTCTGCATGTTAGCATAATTTTATCTCCTTTTGGACTAATTAGAACACATCCTGCTCCTGTTCCTTCGTTAGATTTAGAACCATCAAAAAATAATTTCCAAAACAAAGATTTATTTACAGAACTATCTAAAAAATTGATACATTTCGAACTATCAGTTCGAAAAACATTTCGACTTGGGACAAAACAGAGTGTTCTAAATAGGGTGACATATGAGCATTGAAATTTCCGAGGAAAGAATCTACCGAGTAATTGCCAATAATGCTACTGTTATATGCTACTGGTTCATTTTCCCCCTCTAGCTCCATTACTATGTATTTCTGATGTAGTTCTCGTTCAACTTTTATTTGATTTGACTTACCATTGTAGGGCAGCCACATGTGCGACCAATCAGTTGCGAAGTATCCATGAAGTTTTTCTGACCAATCCCTGCTAAGAATTAAGCCATAAAATTCTGGAATATTAGTAACTAAAATGTCAATAACTTGACATACCTTCGGGTTGGATGACAGCCTTAAGGTTACTTGATTTAGTTCGCCAATCACTTCGACTTGAGATCGATCTAGCTGAACTATGCACATAGCAGATTTCTGTGGTTGAACGTTTAACTTGGCACATATGTACTTTGGTAAAATATTTGATGAAGCACTAGAATCCACCAAGCAAGTGTGCACATTTTGATTGAAAATTTCATAATTAAGGAGAAACGGGGGAGTATGCGATCTCGATCTTCCTCCAATTAGGTCAATTCCATTTGGATCAATCTTATTGATCGCATTAGTTGGAGGTCTTCCCATGTTATGAGAAGCTTGAGAAATTACAGCGGCAGGCAAAGGTGCAACTGACACAGCATGTAATTCTTTCATCATTATCTTCTGTTGATGCTTTAACTTGCTCAGTTCGTAAAGAGTGATGTTGGCCCTAGTATTTTTCATATCTTCTATAATATTGTACTCCATTTCATCCGACACGATTAGTGTTTTAGATGGAGTTGATGCATCTATTTGGACTGGGCTGGTTTGAGTCACTTTAGATGTTGTTTTCTTTGTTGCGAATTTATCCTTTATCGCAGAGCTTGCACTCTTTGGTTTAGGGATAGTTTGGGGAGGATCAAGCTGATTTTTACTTTGTGTGCTAACTGGGAATACTTCTTGATCTTCTTCTTGTGGGAGGATGAAATCCCACATTCCTTGTAATTCTACAACTTCTTCTTCATTAGTTTTCCCTTCAGTGGCAATTTCATCTTCCTCTTCTTCGGATTCAACATTTGAAATAGCATTGGGTGGCTTTGAATCTGTTGAAGGGTCTCTTTTAAAAGCTCTGTAGGGCTTTTTTGAAGAATTTTCTGCTACTTGCTTTTTGATGTTGACCATTTCATTAGACATGGTCTTTAGAACTTTCTGCAATCCTTCCAAATCGAATGGATCTTTTGTTTGTTTCTTCTTGGAGTCTTCCTTGAAGGTGACTTTCTTGGATTTCCGTTCCTCTATCGCGGATTTCTTTTCCAACGCTATTATACGTTTCTCTACTGCTATTGCTTCTTTCATGTTTTCGGCTAAGGTTGTTTTATTAGCCTTGTCCACGAAGATTGCTATGTTTGATGGTAGAGCAGTGATATACCATTCACTTCGTACTTCTTCGCTGGGCTGGGAAGCAATAGGAATTTTGTTTAGGATTTTATTGAAATGTAAATTGAAATCTTTGATAGGTTCTCTAGATTCGGCCCTAGGGCTGGATAGGTCATTGATTAGCGTTTCCGTAGACTTGTCATCACCAAAATTGGTCAGGAATTGCTCTTGGAAGATGTCCCAACTAGTGATAGATCCGGAGGGTAATGAGAAATACCATGATCTAACTATTCCTTGCAGAGTGTAAGGAAAAAGTTGAACAACAACATCTTCATTAGTAACCCCATTGAGATTATTGGATAGCATAAAGTTGTTTATATGCTCTTCTGCTAGCATGCCTACCTCGGGATTAAACTTAGGCAGCCATTTCTCAGGATGGGCCGGTATTTGACTCAAGGGTGCAGGCATTAAGACTGCCCCAGGGTTATTCCATGGAGACTGGGCCATTGTTGAACTACTAACAGAGGAAAGTGTAGAAGATGATCCCTATGGTTGGGAAGATGAGGATACTACGATTATAGATGATTGAGGAAGAGTTGTGGGGGTTCTAGTGGATGGATGGACGATGATCTGAAGTGGCGGAGTGGATGGTTGAATTCGTGGTGAAGAGGTTGAGATGGATGATGATGATGAAAGAGTCTCGCTATCGGACTCCTTTGGTGATTTCCTTGCTCTTTTCCTTGTGGGAAGAGGTAATTCGGTGCGTTGAACACCAAAATTTTCACTCTTTAATCTGGTCAGGGGATGAGTAGGGTTATATTGTGACGTCACATTGCCTTGAGATTTATCAGACCTTTAAGGAGAAATGGAAAGTCGCTGAAGTTTGTGAATCAGAGATTCGACTTCAGGAGGTTCAACGGTAGATTGTTCTGAAATGTTAGGGTGCGTAGCAGCGGTTGATACTCCAGCGACTTCTAACTCTGGATTTAAGTGTAATGGAGAAGTCGGGGGAGATGGTGAGGGTGATTTACTCTCAAAATGGTATTCAGATTTAGATTTACTTGCCATTCATAGTTCAAGCCCTCCTTCTAGCACCAAATATGTTGAAGCCCCGAAAATCGGGTCTACAACAAGGGGGATACCTGCCCGGTCCGGACCTTGGTTGGCAGCTCCTTATCCATTTGGTATAGTGGGTTCGACTGGGGATATGGGACTAGTTTCCTAATCTATGAGTGTGTGTGTGTAGATTTTGATGTTCTTGATCTAACAGTTCCTAATTGAGATATTCTAATTCTAACTTTAATCTAATGCTATGCTATTATAATCTAATAAGCAGCAACATCTAAGTCTATACTAACCCGGGATGCAATTCTTCTATTATGTGATCTAAAAAGATTTCAAATAACAACTGGTAATAAAGATCATTCAGCTATTATGAGAAACGAAATCAATAAGGATGAACCACTTCACATAAAAAGTTAGACGAAACAGTTGTGAAAATCATATCGCATAATGAGCTATTCATACATTAAGCATAAATAAATAGCTATCACCATACAGAAGCGCCAAATGATAACTCAGACATTCACGCAATAATACATAAACAACTAAAAACTGTATATCACTTTAACACATAAGCAGAAATGGTTAAGAGATAAAAGTACCATTTATAACTAGTCCTACTCATGAGCTTCAAGCGACAATGATTTATCTCTCTTTGATCTAACATCCACTAAGAGTACAGAAGTGAAACATCAGTAGCAGATATCAAATGCAAACATCAATAAATCTTGTTCCATTCATTCATCAAAACCTCCTCGGAGGGTGCGAAAGTGCATGTTCTGAGGACAAGTTTTTGATAAATTTATGGACCCCTCTCTAAATGCATGAGAAGGTTTTAAATACTACTAACTAAATAAATTATTTACAAAGATTCAGGATGCGGTTTAAATGACCACCCTTTTTCTAAGCAAAAATAAAACAAAACTATTTCTGAAAATTAAATCTAATATCTAACTATTTCTACATTTGCTCCTTAATGTTGCAAGCATTCAGTATTTGCTTGTGTAGAGTCGGTTGACTGTCTTCCACTTTTGGTTGAGCTAAGCAAACAAAATTGGCAAGAGCTGGCACCATCTTCTCAGCAAAATCGATGATATACTCGAGAGTCATCCACTAACTATGTGGCTTTACCGCGTATGCCCAGTAATAATCTTAGTTCAACTTGGTTAACCCTTTGGATTGCTTCTACCTTTTCTTTAGCTTTCTATTTCGAGTTTGTTTTTTATCATTGCTTTCTTGCAATTTTCGTGCTTACGGGTGACTGAGCAGTTAGAGGCTTTCCTTCTCGAGCAATTTTCTCAGCGATGCGCGATTAGCGCAAGGCGCTAATGCGCTAATCGCGCATCGGAAACTGCCTCCGTTCTTTGATCCGACCTTCTCTGATGCGTTTTTCGCCTTTTGCGCCTCTTCCTCTTTATCAGGTATAAAGCTTGAAAATTTGTAAAAATAATGACCTTGTGATCCAGGTGGATATTGGTGGTTACCTGCCAAGTCCACCTAAACCCCCACCATTGTTTTTCTCAGCAATTTCAGTTTCCTTAATTGTAGCACAACTTACTATTTTTAGCAGTTTTTCGGGTCCTAAACTTCCGGAGCCGTTTTGAGGCCCTAAACGACGTTTTTTTGGGGAATCCGGGGGCAAAATGGATCCATGATGTTGCCCGTTCCAACAATGGTAGTGCTTGGATAGATCTTTCTAACGAGCTATTGTATGCGTCAAACGGAGATCATATGCCAAAGTTACGACCTCGGGAAGTTGATGTACCAATTTACCCCAAACAGGGCCCACAGTTTGGCGTTTCATCTCCTAGGGTTAGGTTTTGGAATGTTAAGGGTTTTCCATTGTTTCTCAACAATAAATAGGCCTTCGAGCCTCATTGTAACACAGTTCAGAGGCATGTAGCCATCACATCTCTTCTCAGGGATAAGCTACCATCGCCCTAGCTGGTTTATTTCCATTTCTGGTTGTAAGCATATTTCAGTATTTTCCATTAATGAAATGAAGTATTATTTCCGCTGCATCTTTGTGTATATGGTTATCTCTGTAATTTGTTGCGTTCCTGTTTAAATCCGGATCAGTGGTATCAGAGTAGTCTTCTTTTTCTCTGTTTTTCTTTGCATGTCCCCAACAAGGTCGGGATATAAGGAGTTAGGGCTTGAACTGGTTGAACCTTTGCAAGACCAGCCTCGTACATCCCAACGGCCTCCCATGGCGGATGAGAAGAAAGACGAGGGGGCAGGAGATCCCATCAAAATCTTGCTCGAAGTAGCCCTCGAGCGACAACGGAACGCGATGATGGACAACTTTGCCCAGATCCTTCAGCGGCTACCCAGAAGCAACGCATTGGCTTCCAGCAGCTACTCTGGAAACGCCACACCCTTTAAGGTACAAGTTAATTTTGAAATCCCCATATTCGAGGGTCAGATAGACGCAGATGCCGTAGATAAATGGTTAAATCTGCCAGAGGGTTATTTTTCTGTTCATGAATTTTCGAGTCGGGAAAAGATTGTTTTTGCTCTTCTCAAAGCAGCCCCCCACGTCAAGGACTGGTGGGAAACCTACTGCGATCAGAAGGATGAAAGTACTGGCTCACTATTTTCAGCCACACCCACCTGGGATTCGTTCCGGGATGCCATCAAGGAGCAGTACTACCCTGTTGGAAGCTATGAGGATGAATACATAAAGTGGACCACGCTGCGGCAGGGAAGGGACCAAGACGTGCCGGAGTTCACCAATCTTTTCCATACCCTTCGCACAAAGTTGGGTATCAAGGATTCAGAGCAACATTTGATACTCAAATACCATGGCTGCCTGCACAAGTACATCCAGGAAGAAATACAATTCCTAAACATCTCCTCGCTCGGTGCAGCATACCGATATGCCGACAAGGTCGAGCAGAAGTTTAAACAAAAGAAGCGAGACTTTGGATATGCGAATCCAAAGCAGGGGAAAGGTGCACCTAAACCACAGAACAAAGGACAAAGCCAAGGCGGGACAACCCAAGACAACCAGCCGAAGCTGCAAGCAAAGAACAGCACCGGGAAGCCGAGAAAGGACACTGGAAAATGGTGCGAGTTCCATAAGAGCTCCACTCACAACACAAGTGAGTGTCGTGCCAAGCAGTCACTGGTGGCTAAGCTAAAGGTTTCAGAATCAGATGCATGTTCCGACTCTGAGTCAGAACCCAATAAGGGGAATGAAATAGGGAAGCAGATCATTGATGCAGATCCCAGCGCCACTATTGCTACCGCAAAGATCCAGAAAAATGAACCCGAAGATCTAGAGGAGGAGGAGCGTCTCTTCCACTCCCAGATGTGGGTAAAGGGCTCCCCGATACAATTCATTGTTGATAGCAGGAGTCAAAAGAACCTCATTTCGGCAGAGGTCATGAAGAGGTTGGGCTTACCGACCGCAGCACATCCACAACCATACACCATTGGGTGGCTTCACCAAGGACGAGATCTTCGCGTGAGCCAGCAGTGTCGCCTTCCATACAACATCAAGCCCTTCACGGATGAGGTATTGTGTGACATTGCTCCCCTTGAAGTTTGTGATGTATTACTAGGACAACCATACTTGTGGAAGCGACATGCTGTGTATGAATCAAGGCCCGGTGCTGTTATTATTACATTGGGAAATAAGTTGTACTGGATACCAGAGGTAGCACCACCTACCGCCATCTCTTTGATTACTGCAAAACAATGCAGTAAGATCATTTCCAAAACCAGGAAATTTGTTTTCCTGATGATACGCCCTCAAGGAAAGAAGAAGACAGTGGCCGCGGCCTCCAGACGGGGTCCCTCTACACGACAACTACATATGGACAAGGTTGTGGAGGAGTACGAGGACATCTTCACCTCCCCGGAAGTGGTTCCTCTGCACTGTCAAGTCAAGCACTCCATCGATCTGACCCCAGGTGCGCTGCTACCCAATGGACCAATTTATCGGCGCTCCGTTATGGAGAACAATGAAATCAAGAGGCAGATTCAGGAGCTCCTGCAGAAAGGTCACATCCGTCCGAGTTCATCGCCCTGTGGGAGCCCGATCGTGTTGGTACAGAAGAAGGCTGGGACGTGGAGACTCTGTATTGACTATCAGGCGCTGAACAAGATCACTGTCCGTAATAGGTACCCGATCCCACGGCTTGATGACCTCCTAGACCAACTAAAGGGGGTGAAATATTTCAGCAAGATCGATCTGAAGTCAAGATATCACCAGGTACCAGTCGAACCCTCTGATGTGTGGAAGACTGCCTTCAAATCCAAGGAGGGCCTCTTCGAATGGTTGGTTATGCCTTTCGGATTGACAAATGCTCCTGCAACCTTCATGAGGCTAATGGATGACATCTTGCGGCCATTCACCAACTCCTTTGTAGTAGTATACTTGGATGACATTCTGATCTTCAGCCAGAGTTGGGAAGAGCACCTCCACCACATCCGACAGGTTCTCCAAACACTATGGCAACACAAGCTATGTGCCAATTTGGAGAAATTCACTTTTGGCATGACCCAGGTTCAGTATCTGGGATACATCATTGATGAACAGGGGGTGCATGTCGATCCAGCCAAGATCCAAGTCATTCGGGATTGGCCCTCTCCAACCACTCTAACAGAGCTCCGCAGCTTTCTAGGTCTTTCCAACTTCTACCGCAGGTTTGTGTTAGGGTTTTCTCATATTTCTTGGCCCTTGAGTCAAGTCACCAAGTGAGGGGCGAAAGAAAATTTCTTTTGGTCTGAATCTCAACAGAAGGCATTCATGGAGTTGAAGGATTGCCTCTGCACAGCACCAGTGCTCGCGTTACCAGATTTACAACAACCATTTGAGGTCGAGACAGATGCCTCTGACTATGCTATTGGGGTAGTCCTTACTCAACATGGACATCCAGTGGCATATCACAGTGAAACACTTTCAGACACAGTCGGGAAGTACCCCACTTATGATAAAGAGATGTATTCCATTGTACAGGCCTGCCGACAATGGAAGCATTACATTTTGGGGAAGGAAACGGTCATCCACACAGACCACCGACCCCTGCAGTTCATACAGACCCAAGGGAAATTGCAGAATGATCGCCATCAGAAGTGGTCTACATACCTGCAACAGTTCCACTTGAATATCAAGTATAAGAAGGGCAGCACCAATAATGTTGCAGATTGCCTCAGTCGACCACCGATCATGGCGTTAACCACCGTACTCAACTCTTGTGGACACGAGACTTCTGATTGGCCACTTCTCTACAAAAGCGACCCAGAATTCGGCCACACATACCAGACACTCTTGGAGGGTCGGCATGTTCTAGATTTTCACCTCCAGGATGCCCTATTATGCCACCTCGGTCACCTTTGTGTTCCTTCAAGCGAGCGTGCCAAGATGATTTGGGAAGCACACTACAGTCGGGCTGCTGGGCATTTCGGGGTCGAGAAAACAGTGGCAGTACTGCAAAATTATTTCTATTGGCTGAATCTTCGACAGGATGTTGGGAAGTACATCAGATCATGTACTACCTGTGCCATTGCCAAACCGACCATTAAGAAGCACGACCTCTATACCCCGTTGCCTACCCCTAGTCGACCTTGGGAATCCATCTCCATGGATTACATGTCAGGCCTTCCTTCCACTAAGCATGGAAATGACTGTGTTTTTGTGGTCGTCGACAGGTTCTCGAAGATGGCCATTATGGTGGCCTGCAAGAAGAATATCACAGCAGAAGCCACTGCTAAACTCTTCTTTGAACGAGTGTGGGTGCACTTTGGGATCCCACAGTCTATCATCTCAGATCGGGACAGTCGGTTTCTCAGCACATTTTGGTCTAGTCTCTGGTCAATGCTGGACACCAAACTCACGAAGTCCACAGCCTTCCATCCTCAAACTGATGGCCAGACAGAGGTTGTCAATAGAATGATTGTGCACATTCTGCGCATGTATAACTCAAAGCATCCACGCACATGGGACGAGAGCCTCCCCTATGTTCAGCACATCTACAACCAAGCTCTTCACAGCTCCACTGGCCATAGCCCTTTTCAGGTGGGTTTGGGATTCCAGCCACTATGCCCCATTGATGTGGCCATGCCACTTGCAGCTACTCACATAAATTCAGCTCATGTCCAGTCCGAAATAGATAAGGCCACCAGCTTCATTGAGCGCATCCAACATATTCGCCAGCAGGTCCATGACATTCTTGAGAAATCAAATGCCAAGTACAAGCAGCGACATGATCAACATCGGGTGCCACACAAGTTTCAGGTGGGCGACAAAGTCTGGTTGCATTTGCAAAAGGAACGCCTTACTGGAGCCTATCGGAAATTGAGACCACTCTGATATGGTCCTTACACCATTACTAAGGCTATGGGAGACAATGCATTTGAGCTCAGCATTCCCCCATTCCTTGGCCTGCACCCAGTGTTCAATGTGGACCGCCTTCGGCCATACTTTCCACCATTGCTAGACACATCTGACATTGCAGAACAACTCAAACCCACAAAATTAAATCTTGATTGCATGGAACAAGCTGCAACTGATCGGATCATGGACACACAGATCAAGAACACTCGCCAACAGAATATCCAACTATATCGAGTTGTCAAAGCAGGCCAACTCCTTCAACAGGGCAAGTGGCTCACCAGGGAACAAGTTCAGCAAAAGTTTTCTCATCTCATGGAGGAGCTCAACGCAATGGGGACCATTGCTTCCTAAGGGGGGAGGAATGATCCAGGTGGATATTGGTGGCCACCTGCCAAGTCCACCTGGACCCCCACCATTGTTTTTCTCAGCAATTTCAGTTTCCTTAATTGTAGCACAACTTACTATTTTTAGCAATTTTTCGGGTCCTGAACTTCCGGAGCCGTTTTGAGGTCCTAAACGACGTTTTTTGGGGAATCCGGGCGCAACATGGGTCCATGGAATGGACCGATGTTGCCTGTTCCAACAATGGTAGTGCTCAGATAGATCTTTCTAACGAGCTATTGTATGTGTCAAACGGAGATCATATGCCAAAGTTACGACCCCGGGAAGTTGATGTACCAATTTACCCCAAACGGGGCCCACAGTTTGGCGTTTCATCTCCTAGGGTTAGGTTTTGGAATGTTAAGGGTTTTCCATTGTTTCTCAACAATAAATAGGCCTTCGAGCCTCATTGTAACACAGTTTAGAGGCATGTAGCCATCGCATCTCTTCTCAGGGATAAGCTACCATCGCCCTAGCTGGTTTATTTCCATTTCTGGTTGTAAGCATATTTCAGTATTTTCCATTAATGAAATGAAGTATTATTTCCGCTGCATCTTTGTGTATATGGTTATCTCTGTAATTTGTTGCGTTCCTGTTTAAATCTGGATCACCTTGTGAGCTTTTGACCCTGAGCATTAAACTGTTTGTTGATATCAGCATCGCTTAGTACCCATTTAACCATGGCTGTATATGAAAGATCTGTAATGGATGGCTCATCAGTATTTTGTGAATCTGTGGCTCTGTTAGATGTGGTATCTATTTATGAGGGTGCCTTTTCTCATTCTTTGAACATTGGAGCTCTACCCTTTTTCCCCATAGCTTCCTGCACATTGCTTTGTGTAACTTTTGTTCTTCGTTCCTGCAGTTCACAAGTGAGGAGAGAGTAATGATAATAAATAATGACAGGAAAGCTTTAAATGCCACATATATGCAAAAACATGCCATCTGATGTGAACTGCCTCTTCAAAAAACACAAAACCATACTTTATTAACAACTGGCGTGTAATTCATTAATTACCATTAAAGCACGTATCCAGTTCTTGGTTCATGGAAAAATGTTTTCTTGAATATTGAGCCAGGAAAATCTGTGATGGAACGTTTCTGCGATTTGCATCACAGTATCGCATTTTGATGTATCGCATTACCGCAATTTCATCGTGTTGTTCTATCGCAAGGTTGCTTGATCGTAATATCACAAATATCGCAGATCGCAGTATCGCAAGATCGCGGATAGCTTGATCATTTAATTGTTATGTGCATTTTATGTGATTTTGCGACATGTGATATGCGATATCGCATATCGGTGATTTTAAGGTTTTCCAACGTGAGTGTTTATTAATGCATGTGATGCGATGGAGTTCGCGTCGCAATCTCGCATTTTATCATTTTGACTCATAAGAAAATGCCCTATCGTTCTTGGCGCGATGCGATATTTTTTAAGGAGTGACATATAAGCACTAATTGATTTTTTTTTTTAATTTTTTTGACTAAGGGTCCCCACTTACATAGTGTTATTGCTAATACTAAATAAGGAGGGGGGTTGTTGGTGGCCACAACACATGGCTGAGATTTTGGTTGGACTGGGGGGAAAAGTAGTGGTGCTTGAAGAAGGATTTGAGATAGTTGTAGATGAACTATATGAACTTGAGATGTTTGGTTGGAGAGGAAGTTGAGGTATGAATGGTTTAGGGGAATGAACTGTGGTGAATATTATAGGTGAGGTGGTAGTAAATGAAGCTATATTTACAATTTTTGAAGATTCTGTGGAAATTTTAGAGGTAGCAATAGTTAAGGAAGCTAATCCAACTGATTGTTGAAGATAGGATTTGTCTATATTCCTTATCAATGTTGAGGTTAAAGCTTCTAGTTTATCAAAAGTATCCAAAACATGTTGATCTAAATCAGGATGTATAGGCACCTTTTTTGACTCAGTAAATTGAATAAAATTGGGGTCTATTACAGTATCATGAATTGAATTTTCAGATTTGGTTCTAAACAAGGAAATCTCAAATGATAAATCAAACTGAATATCCTCTAAACTTGATAACTCTTTAGGGAGTGAATTTGCTTTAATTAACTAACTACTACTTCCTTGAGTTTCTACCTTTTTTGGTTTTCTTAAAATTCTGTTAGGATCATCAACTATTGTAGTAGGGTTTGGATCTGGATTTGCCTTGGTATAGTGTGTTCTTTTTGAAGCTATATTTTTAAATTTTTAAGTGTTTAATGAGACTTTTTAACAACTCTAAAATGACCTTAAGTTGCAAAAGATGAGATTTAAAATTTCCTTAAAGTTTTACTACACTAAGTACTAGTCCCAAATATGGTCGCAAATATGTTATCACTCTAAAATTTCCCTAGAGCTGTTATGAAAGAAATGATAGAGGTAACCATAAACCTACTTTTGAGATCAGGATCTAGCCTTCCTAATGCTCAGAGAGTTCTCTCTCTTTATGATTTAACTTTGTTTAGTTAATTGATTTTAGGTTAGTTATTTAAGCTTTGGTTGAGTTTGGATTTTGATTTGGTGGTGGAATCACAGGGCAAGGTCGCTGAGTAAATTTAGATCTTTTAGGCTGGATGTTGAAATGGTTTTCAATTGGGGTCAAGAAGCAATCAAGGGTTCTTTAAACCGGATAATGAGGGAAATGGCTGAAGTCAATTGAAACTAAGGAGCAATGAAGGTTTCCCTACTCTGGATATCAGAAGAAAACATTAAAATGATTAACTGTTCAAGACATAGTGTACTTAAAAAAATTCTGTAATAATATTCCAATTACTTCATTCAATTTAGATAACATGCAAGTTTGTGAAACACTTAAGAAAATAACAATTTGACAAAAAGAAAATACTTCATTGAAGTGGCCCAACACATGAATCCTGTAATGCAATTTCTTTATTACTCATTCCAGTTTGCTAACTTGAAAAATTGGTACAATTAAACCTCAGGTTACAAATCAATACAACTATAGAAATGTCTAGCAATCCACACGCTAGACTCTGAATTATGAAGTATTTATACAAAAAAATATTACAAAATATCCCAAACTGTCTTGGGAATTATTCTAGGAAAAAGAATTATCTTCATGCAAGAAGATAGAGACATATATTCAACTGCTGCAAGCTTTCCCTGTTTATTTGGTTTTGTTGTCTTATGCTTTGTTCTTGTGTTGTTTTTTCTCCTTTGTTGTTGGTCTTCAAAGCTAACTTTTCTTTTTACTTTTCCCTTTAATTGATACTCTTTCATCTAATACTCTTTGACTGGGATGACTTGTTGCTTTTCTTTGACTGTTCTATATCCACTTTTACTTTGCAATTTCATAGTGGATCATTTAACTTTTCCCAAGTCTCTATGTCTGGTAATTTAATATTCACCATTCTTCTGTAAACTTCATCTGATTCTGTGTATTTTGCAAAGGTGGGCTTATTTACAAAAAAGGTGTTTTACCTCATGCTGGAGGTAAAATAGGTTCTCAAAAGTTTGGTGTTGAACCTTTCCTGTAGGCATCCCTTTCATATAAGAATTATTGGCTTGATCTCTTGCCAGTTCTCTAATTTTACTGATATAGTCTTCTTGTGACATTAATATGTCATTTATTACCAAGGGATTTGGCGGACCATTGTGCCTTAAAGCATCAAACTTAACCATGAACCTGCCTATAGGCAGCGCCATGGTTTGGCATTTGTCTTCAAGGTTCATCATTAAGTTCTTCTTGGTGAGAACTTTCTTCACCTCTAGTATGGTGCCAGTTCTATCAACTATGTCCAGCTCTTGCAATTCATATTTATTTTTAGAGTTAAGGAAATGGATTATTTTGGTGGCGTCTTTTGGCATGTCTCCAAGTTCAGCCTTAACTCTCTGAATTGCTTCAGTAGCCTCTTTGACTAAATCATTTTGTTCAAAGATGACTTGTATAGATGGCCAAATATCATTGACAGAGTTAATGATATTTTCCCATAGCTGTTGTTTGGCTTGGGCAAGTGGCTCCTTCAAAGTTAACTCTTTTTCCAAATTATTTATCCTGTTAGTCAGCCTGGTTGATCTATGTATTTCATTTTTGTGCATAATTTGAGTCTATTTATTTTTGTGGTCTGAATGGACATGTCTTCCATGGATTTGACCAGTTTACTTGCCTCATTACTTGGCTGAGCTGCTATTGTTTGTTATCACTCCAAAATTTCTTCGAAGTTGTCAGAAAAAAGAAATAATAGAGGTAACCACAAACCACTTTTGGAGATCAAGAACTAGCCTTTCTGATGCTCAGAGAGGGCTCTCTCTTTACAATTTAACTTTGTTTTAGTTAAGTGGTTTTAGGCTAGTTATTGTTTACACTTGGGTTTTGGTTTGAATTTTGGTGGTGGGTCACTTTACTTAGATGAACAAAGGTTTTCTTTTACCATTGGGCTATGGGGTCGAATGTCAGACAAACAAGATTGGATTCAGTTCTAAAAATAGTGTCTATAGGGCAAGATAAATGGTGAAATGGTTTCGAATTGGATCTAGGGAGAAATTAAGGGTTCCCTAGGCTAGACTCTGGAAGGAATGAAATAAGTCAACCAAGATAGGAGAGCAATTAAGGGTTCTCAAATCCGGGTATCAGAGGAGAACATGTAAATGACTAACTGTGAAAAACAGAGTGTAATTAAACAAGGTTTGAGTGATATCTCCAGTTAGTTCATTCAAATTTAGAACACATTTAATATTATGAAACACATAAGAAGGTAACAAAATCAAACAAAGAAGATACTTCACTACAAATGGCTCATCTCATGAATCCTGTAGTGAAATGCTTTTATTACTTGCTCTGGTCTATTGACTTGAAAATGGTACAATCACCCTTAGGTTTAAGATCAAGATAACTCTACAAATGTAAAATAATCCACACCAAAATACTTCAAATGAAGAAGTATTTATACAAATTCTAAACTGAAATATCTTGAAAAAATATCAAGATTGGTTTTACAAATATCTCAAACTGTTTTACATTAATAAAACTTAAATAAAGGAAACTCAAAACCAATGAATCTATTTGGCACTATATTTATGAATTGATGATGAAAAGGAAGAGAAATTCAAATTTGATAGAAACTCTTAATTGATGATGAGGCTTCCAAGTTACTAACTACCCGCTTCCTTTGTGCATTCTGCCCCAGAAATTCTGGAAAATTAGGGTCCAATGATACCTTTGTATATCTCAATCTGAGATAGATATGTAAAACATGAAAGAGGTTATTGTATATATGTATGTTATTGAGATAAACCTCTTTTCGTTCCCCAAAATTTAGCTCCCTCTATTCACAATATTCTCTATAAAAATATGTCAAGAACAGGACTTTGCATAGTCCGAAAAATAGGTTGTTAAGATATGCATTTATCTCCCTTTTTGTAATACATGTGTAAAACACGAGATAGGTTTTTGTAGATTGGAATTTTAGGAACAAAAACCTCCTCCAGTTTCTCAAAATGCATCTTGGATTGGCCACAATAGTTTCTGTAAAATTATGAATTAAACAGGAAATTTCTGGAAAATGTACCATTCCTGCTCTGATTTCATCTTTTAACCTTAATTTTCTTTTAACTGTTTTTACCTTTACTTTGGATAAAATTCATTGTTGCTGGTGAAAGTGTCTTCATCTCTGTTTAACCCTCACTTCCTCCATGTTTACTTCTACTGTTTGCCTTGATTGCTCTGTTTTTTTTTTATCTATCTTCAGTTTGACATGAATTTATTTTATCTGTATGCTTTGTAACTGTCTTCCATGCTGTTTGTCTTTCTGCTGGATGCTTTTATTCACTTTTTTTTTCAATCTAATACACTTTTACTGATACTCTTTCATCTGGCTGATTTATCTTTTTCCTTTTACTGTGATTTTTTGACTTTCACTATAACCTTTTGAATTTTACTGTACATTTTCAAATGAGAGGGTCGTTCTCGTTTCTTCTCAAAATACTTGGATATTGGTGAATTGGCTTGAAAATTGGTTTGAATGGTGATTGCAGAGGGTACGATGGTTGCATATGTGAACTGGATGCTCAAATTCGGTGTTTGGATCTTCTTCGGGCGGTAGACAACAGTGAATTTTGCTAGTAGAGGCTCAGGGTGTCGCAAACGTACTACTGAGGTTTTACAGAAAAACCAGCGAAAAAGGATGAAATGGGGCTTCTCGGACTTTTAAAGGGCAATGGTTATATTTTGGTGGGGAAAATATTTTATGAACAAGGGACAGTTTTCACATTAGGGGGGAGGCGGTTTTGGAGGCCATCGCACCGCTTTTGGCAAGCGGGTGGTATTTCCCCGAGGGAATACGATCTATGCTGGAGGCTGACACGTAGCAAAATCGAGCCTGAGAAATACCACCCATATCACGTGCTCTCGGGCCAGTAAAGGTCAGGAGATGAATAGGCGTGATATGGGCGAGGGTCGTAGGATCTGTGGGTGCACAATCCAACAGCCATCGCATGGCAGAGATGCATGGTGGGAGATGGGGGAGACATTTAGCGGGGTTTTCTTTAACGGCACGAAGGGTTGGTGGATTAATAGGTTTATGTCGGGGAAATATGAAGCGAGGAGTTAATTTAAACAATTTGGGGGATGAAACTAAAATTTATAATTAAATAGGGTTTTGGATATTATATATGAAGGAGTTATTTAACACGGAAAAAGGTATATCCAGGAGCTAATACATTAGGTTAGTACATTAATATGAAATGAATGTGCGAAATGTAAAATATAGTAAGCATAATGTAAAATATGATGTTAAGATTGAATTTCTTCACTGTGGTGGCCCAATATCAACATTTAACACTTATACTTAGAATACAAGCATTTTTGTGGGTTTTTGAGTATTTTTAATGAGAGGGGAATTAGTTAAGGGGGTTTTACCTTTCCTAGGTAAAATGTGTTTTTAACTCAGGAAAAGGGGATTTTGTAGGGTAAAATGAGTGATGTAAAGGGAAAGGGGATTTTGTAGGGTAAAATGAGTGATGTAAAGGGAAAAGGGTGTTGTCATGAATGAGAAGGGTTTCAATAAGGTGGAATCCAATACTTGATGTCCATGAGTCATTAAGCCTAGGGTCTGGTCCCACCAAAAGTTAAAGAAATGCTCTGGGCCTTTATGATTGAAGTATTTTAGTACAGGAGTACATTGTGGGGAGGGAAATTAGTAATATGCCAAATGATGTTTATCCATGATTGTAAAAATTGCTTGTACCTACCCATCTGCTATTTTAACATTTTATTCTTTATTTACATGGGTGCATTTGAGCTTGCAAACCCTTATTCATTTTTCTTTGAAACAGGAAACTAACTAATTCAAACCTCATTTCATCTAAGAGCGCAGTTTAAACTGTTGATCTACTATCATTCTTTATTTTAACTATTGATCTGCCAAGATTAAACTGTTTGGCTAGATCTTTATTCTCTATGTATCAACATTAAATTTAAAGCATGAAAAGTCAAGATTAAGTTGTTTGACTTATCATGGATTATGGTATTTTAAACAAGCTACACATAATCATTATTTGTAGAAAAAGTAAAATAGTAGTGGCATTTGAATTTTCACACTTTCATGATCTATTTTTATCTCTTTTTGTGGGGTTCATATTTTTCACTTTTTTGATCTTTGTTTCTTTTTGTCCTTTGATTGTTATTTTAGGACATACCATTTTTACATTTTTTATTTGGAAATACATTTGCAGAAAGCAAAGGTATGTACAATATTACAATACTGACCATAGTCAATTCAATTATGAATCCTATTATTATAGGACCCTAACAATGGCTCCACATGGGGATGGCATCTCCTTATGAGATGTCAAGAACACCGTCGACTAGTAGCCTAATCCATTGGGCCATTACCAAACATGTATATGCTTTGTTGTATAATCTATGTGACTGAAACTCTTGAACTAAAAATACGCCCTTTTCTGCAAACTGAAATTTGATTTGAAACTGAAAGAAGGCACTGCAATTCTCAAACCAAACTAATATATCATCAAGATCTTTAGGACGTTCTTTCTAGGCTTCAACTTCTAATGAATTATTTCATAACTTGCTGAAAATTGAAAACTAAAATAAACTAAATCCCTACCTACTTATTCTAATCTGATGTTCAACTGTTGGTTAGGTAAAATGAAACAACCAATGCAACCATTCAAGCATTATGTAATTTGATGTATTTTGCTGAATTTTCTTGTTTGTGATCAAAACTGAGATTCTAAAACCAATTATAACCTTTTCAAAAAATGAGAAGATAAGGAAATACGTGTTTTCCTTTGTTGACTCTAGAAACTATACAAAAGTATCTTCCAAGATATATACACTAATGTTTAACTGATCTAAGCAACTATACAATTGTTCTGGATGGCCTCCATGCCATGAAAGTGAAATGTCATTTTCATCTTTATCACCTGACAGATTTTCAAATAAGCTTTGTGATGATATTTTTACTGATTGAAATGTCTGTCTGTTGAAACCTTTATTGTCTTGATTTTGAATCTCATAGTTAGTTAATGGAGAAAAATTTTGATTGCATTCATCATCTAACATATCAATTATTGGATCATAAAAGACATGGAAGGATTGTTGCAACCTATTACATATGGGTTTTAATGTGACTTCACGGATTTCTACACGCTGTTCATCCTTTCCTTTGGAGATATTATACCATATTTCCTTTAGAAACTGAAATGATTCAAAACATAGTGGTATAGAACTTTCCTGTGTCAACTGAACAGACGTCTCAATAGAATTTGATAATTGCACTTGTGAAACTGAAGAATCTTGATAAAGATTTTCATTGTCTTCTTTGTTGTCAATATCAATACCTAAAGACTGCTGATTTTTGATTGCTTTAAAGTTTTCTATGATGAACTAAAATGAAGAAAAACAAAGAGGCAAAGAAGCTTCACTTATTTCCAAATTTTCTTCACTTTCTTCCTCACTTTCATAGCTAATATGAATAATATGATCATTGTTTTCAAGCTGCTGAAACTGAATTTTTTATTTCCCAAACTAGTTTCTGATTTCTCTGTAAAGTTAGTTTGGATTTGAAGAACACAATTATCATCATACTGATCGTATTTAGGAAAATCATTAAAATAAGTAATATCATCAAACATACACATTAGATCAACAGATTTCTTCTCCAAATATTGCCCTATAAATATATCTTCTGATCTATGGTAGCTGGAATTAGCAGGAAGTTTTTCATGGCTATCAACCTCTTCTTTTTGTGAAATAAGTGTGTCATGGTGATTTTGAACAAAAAATTCATCTTTCATGATGATCTTCTGTATCCTTTCCTCTATTTTTCTTACCAAAATGTCGATTTTCACCTCTGCAATGTTGTTCTTCTCTGCTCCCGCTTTCAAATTTTCTCTTCTAATTTGTAGATTAACTTCTACATCTATTGCAATGTTCTGCATCTATTCCAGTGTTGAGGGGTTTCTTTCTCTTAGCTGAAATTCTATCTTTGGATCAAATGCTTTTGGATAATGAAAGAGAGCCGAATCAGGAGGAGGTCTTATATTTGATGGCATTGAATAATAGATTTGATTAAATCTGTCAGAAAATTGTTGTATTGGTTCATTTGGTTGTCTTTTTAACTCATTATATTCTTCTATGATCAAAAAAAGATTTACTTTGATTATCTAGCTATCAAAGAAAAATTTGACAAACTATTGGAAATTTGAGATGCTTGCAATAGGTAGTTTCTTGAACCAACTCTTTACTCTACTTTGGAAAGAGAGAGCAAAAAGTTTGATTCTAACATCATCTTCATCAATCTCAAATAAGTCTAGATAATTCTCAAAACCTTGAATATGTTTTTGGGAAGTGATTTTACCATCTTCTCCATCAAACCTAGGGAGATATTTGTAATAATTGTTAGGGAAACCATGGAGTGTAGGAGGTAAGATGAGTGGCTTATACCTATCAGGAACTTTCCAAGGTATAGGAATATGTACAGGGATTGTAAGATCATTCTTGATTATTTGAGATTTCTTGATTGGAAAATGATCATCATAAGATTCAGAAGAATGTTGCTCAAATGTGTAAGGAGATTTTATATTTACAATTTTCAAAGGAAAATAATTAAAAACTAATATAAGATCTTCTCTAAAATACAATATACATTGAAAAACCTTCTTGATGATAAAAAACATGATGTATTGAATAACAATCCAAGTTAGAAACATGATCTTCCCATATTTTTCTTTCAGGTTCATTCCTCCAGTGGAGTCTTGATTGTGAAATTGATTTGGAGTCGCCATGTGGATGATTTTAACCTTTGTGTCTCTGATCATTGTCCACCATCATATATCAGATCTGAACCTATAAAATATTTTTGAAGAAAATTTTAGCGGTCCCCAGTATGGTTGCCAAAAATGTTATCACTCCAAAATTTCTTCGAAGTTGTCAAACAATAAATAATAGAGGTAACCACAAACCACTTTTGGAGATTAGGACCTAGTCTTCCTGATGCTTAGAGAGGGCTCTCTCTTTACAATTTAACTTTGTTTTAGTTAAGATGGTTTTAGGATAGTTATCATTTGCACTTGGGTTTTGGTTTGAATTTGGGTGGTGGGTCAATTTACTTAGATGAACAGAAGTTTGCTTTTACCATTGGGCTATGGGGTCGAATGTCAGACAAACAAGACTGGATTCAGTTCTAAAAATAGTGTCTACAGGGAAAGATAGATGAGTTACTACATATCTCAAAGGCTAAATGGTGAAATGGTTTCAAATCAGATCCAGGGAGCAATTAAGGGTTCCCTAGGCTGGACTCTGGAAGGAATGAAAGAAGTCAACCAGGATGGGAGAGCAATTAAGGGTTCTCAAATCTGGGTATCAGAGGAAAACATGTAAATGACTAACTGTGCAAAACAGAGTGTACTTAAACAAATTCTTAGTGATATCTCTAGTTAATTCATTCAAATTTAGAACACATTTAAGATTATGAAACACTTAATAAGGTAACAAAATCAAACGATGAAGATACTTCAATGCAAATGGCTCATCTCATGAATCCTGTAGTGAAATGATTTTATTACTTGCTCAAGTCTGTTGACTTGAAAATGGTACAATCACCCTTAGGTTTAAGATAAAAATAACTCTACAAATGTTAAATAATCCACACCAAAATACTTCAAATGAAGAAGTACTTATACAAATTCTAAATTGAAATATCTTGAAAAAATATCAAGATTGGTTTTACAAATATCTCAAACTGTTTTACATTAATATAAATTAAATAAAGGACACTCAAAACTAATGAATCTATTTGATACTATATTTATAGATTGATGGTGAAAAAGAAGAGAAATTCGAATTTGATAGCAACTCTTAATTGATGATGAGGCTTCCAAGTCATTAACTACCTCCTTCGTTTGTGCATTCTGCCCCAGAAATTCTGCAAAATTAGGGTCCAGGGATACCTTTGTATATCTCAATCTGAGATATATATGTAAAATGTGAAAGGGGTTATTGTATATAAGTATGTTATTGAGATAAACCTCTTTTATTTTCCCAAAATTCAGCTCCCATTGATCATAATATTCTCTGCAAAACGATGTCAAAAACAGGACTTTACATAGTCCGAAAAATAGGCTGTGAAGATATGCATTTATCTCCCTTTTTGTAATACCTGTGTAAAATGTGAGATAGGTTTTTGTAGATTGGCCTTTTACGAACATAAACCTCCTCTTATTTCTCAAAATGCATCTTGTATTAGCCACAATAGTTTCTGTAAAAGTATGACTTAAACAGGAAATTTCTTGAAAATGTACCATTCCTGCTCTGATTTCATCTTTTAACCCTAATTTTCTTTTCACTATTTTTACCTTTACTTTGGATAAAATTCATTGTTGCTGGTGAAAGTCATCTCTGTTTAAATCTTACTGCCTCCATGTTTACTTTTATTTTTTACATTGATTGCTCTATTTTTTTATTATCTATCTTCACTTTCACATGAATTTATTTTATCTGTATGCTTTGTAACTATCTTCCATGTTGTTTGTCTTCCTGCTAGCTGCTTTTATTCACTTTGATTTTTTAAACTGATACACTTTTACTGATACTCTTTCATTTGGCTGATTTATCTTTTTCCTTTTACTGTGTTTTTTTTACTTTCATTGTAACCTTTTTACTTTTATTGTACATTTTCAAATGAAAGGGTGGTTCTGGATTTTTCTCAAAATACCTAGAAATTGGTGAATTGGCTTGAAACTTGGTTTGAATGGTGATAGCAGAGGGTACGATGGCTGCAGATGTGAACTGGATGCTCAAATTGGGTGTCCGGAGCTTCTTCAGGCAGTAGATGATAGTGAATTTTGGTCGCAGAGGTTCAGGGTGTCCCAAACATACTGCTCATGAGGTTTTACAGGGAAAACGAGAAAAAAAGGATGAAATGGGGCTTATCGACCTTTTAAAGGGAAAAAGTTATATTTTGGTGGGAAAAGTGTTTTATGAACAGTGGACGGTTTTCGCATTTTACGGGGAGGCAATTTTAGAGGCCATCTCACCGCTTTTGGCAGGCGAGTGGTATTTCCCCAAGGGAACGCGATCTATGCCGGAGACTGACACGTAGAAAAATCGGGCCCGACCAATACCGCCCATATCACGTGCTCTTGGGCCAGTAAAGGTTGGGAGATGAATGGGTGTGATATGGGTGAGGGCCATAGGATCTGGGGGTGCACGATCCAACGACCATCGCGTGGTGGAGATGCACGATGGGAGATGGGGGAGACATTTAGTGGGATTTTATTTAACGACACCAAGGGTTGGTGGGTTAATAGGTTTATGTTGAGGAAATATGAAGCAGGGAGTTAATTTAAACAATGCGCGGGATGAAACTATAGTTTATAATTAAATAGGGGTTTGGATATTATATATGAAGGAGTTATTTAATATGGGAAAAAGGTATATTGGGGAGCTAATACATTAGGTTAGTATGTTGTTATGAAATGAATGCGCGGAATGTAAAATATAGTAAGCATAATGTAAAATATGATGTTTGGATTGAATTTCTTCACTGTGGTGGTCCAATATCAACATTTAACACTTATACTTAGGATAAAAGCATTTTTTGTGGGTTTTTGAGTATTTTGAATGAGAGAGGAATTAGTTAAGGGCGTTTTACCTTTCCTAGGTAAGATGTGTTTTAAACTTAGGAAAAGGGGATTTTGTCGGCTAAAATGAGTGATGTAAAGGGATATTGGTGTTTTCATGAATGAGAAGGGTTTCAATAAGGTGGAATCCAATACTTGATGTCCATGAGTCATTAAGCCGAGGGTCCAGTCCCACCAAAAGTCAGAGAAATTTTCTGAGCATTTATGACTAAAATATTTTAGTACTGGAGTACATTGTGGGGAGGGAAATTAGTAATATACCAAATGATGTTTATCCATGATTGTAAAAATTGCTTGTACCTACCCATCTGCTATTTTAACATTTTATTCTTTATTTACATGGGTGAATTTGAGCTTGAAAACCCTTATGCATTTTTCTTTGAAACAGGAAACTAACTAATTCAAACCTCATTTCATCCAAGAGCTCAGGTTAAACTGTTGAGCTCCCTATCATTCTCTATTTTAACTATTGATCTGCCAAGATTAAACTGTTTGGCTAGATCTTTATTCTCTATCTATCAACATTAAATTTAAAACATGAAAAGTCAAGATTAAGTTGTTTGACTTATCATGGATTATGGTATTTTAAACAAGCTACACATAATCATTATTTGAAGAAAAAGTAAAATAGTAGTGGCATTTGAATTGCACACTTTCATGATCTATTTTTATCTCTTCTTGTGGGGTTCATATTTTTCACTTTTTTTATCTTTGTTTCTTTTTGTCCTTTGATTGTTCTTTTAGGACATACCCTCTTTACATTTTTTAATTTGGGAATACATTTTCAGAAAGCAAAGGTATGTACAATATTACAATACTGACCATAGTCAATTCAAAATTATGAATCCTATTACTATAGTACCCTAACACTATTGTTGAACCTGTTGCTGATGTAGATGTTGTTGCAGCTGGAAGTGTGGTAGCTAGTGGAGTTGTGGGGGCAAATGAAGCTATCAAGGTTGATGGAACTGCTATAGTCACTATGGGAATGGTTGTGGTAGTGGTTGTCTCAAGGCTGGCTTGTTTCAACTATATTAAACTGTCCAATTCCTTCTCCATTTCTTTCAATTGATCATTTAGTTGGAGAATGAGGTCCATCTCTACTCTTGCTGGGTTTGGCTTTCCAAGGCCTCCTTGGTATGTGGATGTTTTGAATGAGGCAACTCCAGTTGTTTCTTCAAAGCAGAAATATCCTCATTTTTTTTTATTAGTTTTTCTGCAGCTTTGACATCATTGGGATCATACCCAAGCTCAATCACCAAGTCTTCCAGTGACTTGATTCTGTTATCCTTGACCTGTGAGGATGCCTTTTCTAGCTTATACTGTGTTTTGATGTTATTCAATGAGATTTGAAGTTTGTGCACAGTCATTTCTTTATGGGTCATTATGGAGTAAATCATCTCACCTGCATGCTTATGGAATTCAATTTGGTCTATAGGGTGAACATCCCTAGCCAAAATTCAAACTTTGTTTTCCTGTAGTCTCCTTATGATTTGGGCTGTTGGACTGTAGGCTACATGAATGTCATTTTCATCTTCCTAGTCTTATTGTCAAAGGCAACCATTAATCTATTTTTATTAGCAGGTGTTTTTTTGAAGTACTGAGCATAATTTTCAGCCTTTAATGCCTCATTCCTGAACTTGATTTCCTTGTACTTCTATTTTATATCTTTCTCTTTATCCATAGGCTTGCTAGATGAAGAGACTTCTTTGCTAAGTTGTTTTTCAATGATTTGAGTGTTTGAGGTGGAGGTCTGGTGAGTTTCATCTGAAACTGCTGGGCCTTTACTCCTTCCAACCATTGTGTCAGTGTTAGTGATTTCCACTGTCTCAATAGTGTCTTCTTGCTTAGTTACAGGATTAATCTTGGGCCTCTTCCTGTAACTGATCTCAAGCCTGTCATCTGTAGTTTCTATCCCTGAGCTAGAACCTTCTTCCCTAGTTCTTTTCAAATTTCTTTCCTCATAGACTGGAGTCTGTAGAATGGGAGTAATACTCATATGTTCTTGTAGTACTGGAAACTGCAGAAAGGAACTAGTATCAATCTACTTTTCCACATCTATTAAAGTATTATCCACGTCTATTAAAGTATTTCCTAACCACTCTGAATGGTTGGCATATATTTCAATGTTTGTCCTGGGATCATGTATGAAAGCACTTAGCTTGAATTTGAGCCTTAGTTTATTTATGACTCCATTAGGGTTATATTTCCACATAAAATTGTTTTGGAAGTTCATCTGCTGTAAGATTTTGTCTTCCTCTTGTCGAACTTCGCTATTATTACAAATAAAAGGGCCTAATTGGTTTCTCATTTTAAACTAAGTCTTCTTCCTAGATGAAAAGAAATTAACTTCATCAGAGTTTATGATTTGTATGAAATATTCTAATCAAAATATCCTCATAGGGAGGTATTTGGGCAGCTTGTAGGGAGTAAGTTGGCATCCATATGTTCTAATTTCTGTGTGGTCTTGGTATAGATACCACTCTCCCACTCTATTGTTCTTAGCAAACTGTAAAACTCTCTTAATCTCCTCATTTATTCTGGGCTGATAGCCACTGGTTAGCATGTTTATAACTGAATGAACAAATGAATCAATGAACTCCTTATAAGAAAAAATAATGGAATATATTTGGATCAATGGTGTCCAATAGATGACAAATCTTGGATTGCCCTTGGTGTCTAAGTTTTGGATTCTAGCTGGAAACTTGTCTAATTGAAAGTATAAGAACTTGTGAAATAATATCAATGAATATTTGAACAGTATCTCGTTTGGTAATCTGATAAACTGTTCATGGATTCTGTCTGCTATGAACTGAGAAAAGTTGTAGAATGTAGAAGGAGGCTTGCCTGGGCAAAAGATAGGAAGGAAAGAAAGAAAAAACTCATCCACATGCTCATCAGTGGTGTACCCTAGAATGCAAGAGAGCATGGTTATAATTTGTCTACTTCTCTCAGAGAAAATGGTGGCAGCATATGGAGGACTATTTTTTGGAGTATGAGACTCTTCAATGATGAAAGTTTGAAAGATCTGAGCTTTCTTGGGAAGGCCTAGCTTGGTGTAGAGTTCAAGTAAGCCTTCGATGGAAAGTAGGGTCTCATTTGGGCCTAGCTAGATCTGCAACATTTGATTTATTGATTCTACAATATTGCTGAATAAAACCTGTTGGTCAGGGGAAATTATGGCTCTTTTACTAGGGACATAGCAAGCTTGGCAGAAGTGGATGATCTTTGGGAATGGGTGGACCTGTGGGAACAAGTACTTGGGAAAATTTGACTCCCATAGGTGAATTTCATCATTCTGGTTCAAAAACTTGTCTTTACTCCAACAGTGGAGTTTCAGTAGGTGGCTAGGGGAAGCAGTGTCTTTAATTTGAAACTCTTTGTCGGCCAATGGGAGGTGGTCAATATCTAGGTGAGGGGTTTGCAGAGGTCTTACATCCAGAGAGCTTTGGGAAGCCATAATTTGGTTTGTTCAATGGAATTACTCTTTCTGTGGCTTTAGGAGTAAGGTCAGAAGGTCTGGAATAGTGGGGAGGGTAATTACAGTGTGTAGAACAGGGTTTTTGGATGCACAATAAGGCTTTCTTGAGTTTAACAAGGTTTTTCAATTAATTCAATTAATTAACCTTTTAATATTTACTGTGCATAGATTAAATCCAATGGCCATTCTGGTTCTTTCAAGAATACCTGGAAATTGATGATTTGGTGCACAGACAGGGTTTTGTGGTAGTAACAAAGGTTACTGAGGCATTAGTAGTCAATTTGCTACTTCAATTTGGTGTCTGCAGCTTCTTCTGGTGGCAAAAGGTGTTTAAATTGGTTGCTCAGAGGTGTAAGGTATCAGAATTGGTTAACAGAGGTTTGTAGTGAAAATGAGTGAAAAGAGCAAAAGATGGCTTTTTCGGCCTTTTAACTAATAATGGTTAGGTATTAGCGAATGAATAGTGGGCAATTTCATTTAGGCGGGGAGGTGGTTTTATGCGATATCACACCGCTTTTGGGTGGAGGGTGGTATTTTCACGAGCACATGATATAACCTGGTGCTGTGACATAGCCAAACAACGCTCAGCCAAAACCGCAATTCTCGCGTGCTCTCAGACCGTTAACTTTCGGACGATGAATCTATGCGATATGGCTGTGTGCCGTTGGATCTAGAGGTGGGAGATCGGAGGGATATCACGTGGTGAAGTTGCACGGATAGAGTTGGGATGTGATTGGCGGGGCCCAAGGTTTAATTACAAAGAATTGTAATTAATTAACAAAATAATGATGGGATTTAAATATAAGCAGCGGGTTAATAAGAGGTGGGGACCATGGGTTATATGGAGAAGTTTTTAACTATACACCAAGGTTTGGTGAGTTAAAAGGGGGTTGGGGAATTATGACATGGGGAACTTTAAATGTATAAAGCAGGGGTACAGTAAATAACTTAGGATAAAGGGTTTTAGTGGGTTTTTAAGGGGAAAAGGGAAATTAATAAGGGGGGAATGTATCATATATGACGGGAATGTGTTTCACACTAGGGAAAGGGTAATTGGGAAGGGGGAATGATTTTTTGAAGGGTAATGTCTAGGGAAATGTATGAAACAAAGGAATAAAAGGTCAAAATGAGGGGAAAAGTTTTTTTACACATAATGAAGGGAAAATGAGGGGAAATTAGTAAACAAGTTTTAGTGAATATCCTTTCTCTTTCACAATTCTTCCTGCACATGAAACATAGGATTAAGCATGATGAAAGTGCTTTTGACTCAGTAACCTTGTGCATTTGCAAAACTTCTTCTATCTACCCTTTGTTTACCCTAGCATTTTCTCTTTATTCATTGGGTGCATTTGAGCTTGTTGACCCTTCATTTCTTTTTCTTTTAATAAAGAAACTATCTACTTCTATCCTTATAACTTCCAATGGCTCAGATTAAACTAATGAGCTCATTATTATTCTCTACCTAACTACTGATCTGCCAAGATTAAACAATTTGGCTAGATCTTTATTCTCTATCTATCAATATGAAATTTAACACATGAATGAATCAAGATTAAACTATTTGACCATCATGGATTGTGGCATTTTTGACAAGTTGCACACAATCTTATTTTGCAAAGTAAAGTAAAAGGTAGTGGCATTTGGATCTGCACACTTTCATGATCTATTATTATCAATTTTTCGGGTTCATATTTTTCGCTTTTTTGATCTTTTTCTTTCTTTTTGTCCTTTGATTATTATTTTAGGACATACCCTCTTTACATTTTTTAATTTTAATATGGGAAAACATTTTGCAGAAAGCAAAAGTATGTACAATATTACAAGACTAACCATAGCCAATTCAAAATTATGAATCCTATTATTATATGACCCTAACACTCCTAAACCAAAAAGGTTGTATGTGATGGAAGTGGATATTCTACAAATGGTTAAAGCAAATAAAAGTTCATTTATGAAGGGATTGGATCATCCTAAGCAATAAAAAGTGAAATTTATTAGGTCCCTCTATCAAGTTATCAAGAGATAATAACTCCTTCATCAATGAAAGTAGTTAACCAAGAGTTGGATTCAACAAATGTTTTCCCATTTGATATAGGTGTTTAATGTAATGGAGATTATTACTTCATAAATGGGTACAACTAATCCTGTTGAATATAGAGGGTTAGTAGGCCATATACACCTTAGAATTTATACAACAATTTTGTTAGACTTGAATTTCTAGTGAATTTTTAAAAAAATCCCCATGAATTTTTGGTAGTTGACATGGCCTAGAAATGTTTGATTGCTAGGTTTAACAAACACATAGATCTTGGAATAAGCATTCTAATATTGCAAGGAATGACCCAAATAGAAATTGTATGCAAAAGTAATGCTCTCAATAATTCATATATCAACTAGGATCCTTAAGGTCCAGAGTCCTTTTGCCATGTCATCTCCTATGGTTAGGAGTTTGAATCTTAGAGTTTTAGACTTTATCTTATAATATGGTTTCATCCTATTTTAATAGGATTTTTGTGAATGAGCATAACTAACACATCTCTTTTCAAATATTATATTGTCTTACAGATTGCAATGTTTTCAATATTTCATTCATCAATAGAAATTTGGTTTTCACTATATTAGTATGATTTTTACAATATATGTGTTATTCTAATTATATTTCCATATCCATTTAATTCTCAACATAATACATATTAGTGGTATCAAGGAAATCTAGCCTTAGTTATTTTTCTATTTATTTTGAGAGCTAGTCACTTCAAAGGTATACTGCCCTTCAAGTTACAAGCTAACTTTGACATTTTCTTTGTTTGAAGGAATGAATATGCATAAACGGTTTTAACTTTGTTCAAAATTTTCCAACAGTGATAAGATTAGCTTCACTTTCCTTAAGCTCCTTACCCATGTGAAATATAGGTAAAACTCTTACTATATACATCATGCTAGAGATGAATTTGTATCATTTAGGACATAATACACTTGGGTAGGTTTTATTTTATAGCCCTTAAGGAAGAATTATACCATGTTGGAAATACAATGACTAATACCCAAAATGGACAAATTTGCAGTGGGAGAAATAAAAAGAGATGCTTTTCTACACCAATACTTTCCATTATTTCCAATCAAAGTTGGGTATAAGGAAACTTAAGTAACACTTGATTATGAAATACTATAGTTGTGCACATGTACATCAAAATATAAATGGATATATTTGAGCATCTCTTCACTAGGATTCACTTACTGGGATGATGTCAATATCAAACAAATTTTTCAGTAGAAATGTCAAAGAGAATTTGGGTCTATAAATCAACCACCATAAAATAATGCTAAACTTGGCCCTAACTACCATCACAAAGGACAAAGCAAGGATAACTAACGTCTAGCAACTAGTCCAAGTTACGTGCAAAGAAGAGTAATTGGATGTCAAACAAGTATAGTAGAAATCAATGTGAGTTTCATAAAATGTCTTGTCACAACATTGATGAATGCCATTCCAAACAATGGTGATTAATTGAGCTAAAATCCTTTAATATAATTCTAGCTTGGACTTTTACTTTAAGTTGGATAAGGAAAAATATATCATTAACGTGGAACCTAGTTAACCATTGTTATAAGAAACATCCAACAAGGTAGAAAGAATAGCAAACCTTAAGAAATGAGACAAACTACATGCAAACAAGGGAGCCATAAGTGGAAGAAGTATACTAGAAACTGGTGTGAGTTCCAGAAAATTCCTTTAGACGACATTGGTAAATGGCATTCCAAATTATCGCTACTCATCGATTAGCTTGGAATTTGACTCAAAGTCAACTAAGGAAAAATAGATGATCAATTTGGAACCTAGTGTTACAACCACTTCCACAAAGCTCCAACGAGAGAAACTAGATGAGCCTAAGGAAGGTGAGTGCCTCATCAACTCACAAATGTGATGAAGCGAACCTCAATACATATCATATTGAAAATGATAGCCAAAAGAAAATGATCCTACAAAAGGTTGTCAACAAGTTGAAGCTACCAACAATATTATAACCCAAACCATACACCATCTATTCACTGAGGGAAGGATCAAACATCCACATCAATAGATAATGTCAAATATGCTATAACATCAAGAACTTCAAAGATGAGGTACTATGTGATGTTTCCCCACTTAAAGTTTGTGGTATCCTTTTAGGACAACCATATATGTTGAAACATCAAGTTGTTTATGATTCTTTAACATATACTCTCAGTCTTAGTTTGGAAGACCAGCTCTATACGGTGCCAAAGGTAGCCCTGACTATTTTAGTTTATTTAATAATAATTAAACAATTTAGGAGAGTATTACCATATAATGGAAGGTTTATCCTCTTCATGATTTGATTGAAAGATAAATGGAATATCACCATGATCAACAAGGCCTTGTAAGTGGTTTCTATGAATAATAGGAGTTAGTGGAAAATATGGAAGAAGAGTCTGAAGTATATGATGGGCGATATGGGTAGCTATTATCACAAGAGAGCCATTTCAATAGGGCTAATGACTAGTCTAGAAAGTTGGGATAAGGTTGAAGGCTCTTTGGAAGTTTATTGTAAAGTTGTAATGTGAGGTAATTAGTCCCATCCTAATGTCAATTTATCTAAATACAAATATGATTTTCTATAATTAATTTTAAATGAGTTCCATTTTGGGTTAATTTATTAGAAGGATTCCTCTTTAGGTGGCTATGGAAAGAATGGATTAGGGAGGCATTTAAATGATATTACATCCATATTTATGGCTTGAATAAAGGATTTTTCACATTTTAGCGCAATTACTTGGCCCATGTGATATAAATATTATATCAAGACCCCTAGTTATGAGAAAACATCTTGGTTTTTTTCTCTAAATGGTCTCATGACTTTTTAGTTGATAAAGTAACCTAGTCATCATGTTTAATCTAGGTTAAGTTCCCAAGCCTCCCTAGAGTATATCTATTCTCCTTTAGGATATTTTTTTCTACAATTAAACCAAATTCCTCTTTAACCCTATGCCCCAATGTCATATATTTGTTTTACTAAACATGTCAAAGGGCCTAATGGATTTTTAGTTTTTCTAGATAAGGGTAGATTTATCTAACTCTTTGTCTAATAAATTAACTTTCCAAATACCTTATTCAAGTATTAAATATTGGACCATTGTTTCCATGACTGCTTGGCCATTACCTTTATCAAGTTGATGATATTGTTTCCGACTTAGATTCCCCATTTATTAAATCTCGACAAACCTCAACTATAGGTGGAGAGGTTTGGACCCAAGTAAGTAGGAAAGAAAAAAATGTTGGAGCAACCAATAATCCACATCTAAAGGTGTTTATTGCTAAATATACGATTACATCTAAACCGAGTAAGTTTTAATCTTCTCTAGCCATTAAGGCTATGTAAATAACAAAGTCTACATCTAACTCAACACAGAATGGGGCATTAATTATATGACTCTCTCTCCTTCATCATTGTTACATTCTTAGGATAAGAAGACCGTGAGTGAAGATAACTATTAGTCTATAAAAATGAAATAAATAACCCTATGTAGTTGGGTGATTTATTATCTAGCTTCATACAACTATTTTGGTTCTCATTCAGACCTCAAATATAATGAAGCAAATATGTATAGCCATATGTTTATAATTAAAGTAACCTCATGGAATCTCTAGGGTTTCAACAACCTAGGAAAAAACATATCATCCACTAATTAGTTTCCTCACTTCGTTGGGCATATAATTTGGTTTTATAAGAATTAAAATCATGGATTTTGTGTTGTAACCTTACTTTCCATCCAAACAATCAACTTGAGATACCCATCTTTCTCACCATGTTGAAACACAAAATTTATTCCATAAGAAACCATGATTATGAGGTTCATTACTCCTTATCTATTGACAAGGATCGATGCATCACCTTTTCTAGTATATACACAATGATGATTGCCTTATTCCATTTAGCATAGAGTGATGAGCTTGTTAGGTTTTTAGACTTGCTCATTGTTAATATTAGTTCGAGAAGATTTGAATTAACTCATCCATTGGCTTAGGAATTTATACTAGACTCTAAATTCATCAGGACCTAGTGGTCTAGATTCATTGTCTCCTTTTGTCACCAAGTTCATATAATGAAGCCATTTCTAAGAGAGAAAGGGGAGGACAAGGGTTGTAACTATGTGCTACCAAAAATTCTCAGAGAGAGCCTTCAAACTACCATAATATTGTTGTGCTTGTGATTCTAAGCCAATAAGGAGTTGGAGCCAAGGATCCATGAAGGATCATTATGCAGTCAAGGTAGTATATATTGTTATTCTTCCATTTTATTATAGATTTAATGATTTCCTTCTTAATTCATGTTGTTAATTACATGTTGATTTTGATCTATATTATCTTGAGTGATCTAGTGTAAATCTTATAGATCTCTGGCTAAATCTTTGTTAGGTAAGGTAGATATGGGTTCTTTGTTGTCTTATGTTCGTAGGATGTAAGTTCCTAGAGTGGAAGGAAGATATTCAGGAGTTGGAGCAATATCTCGAAATCAACATTAGTCAATATCACATATATATTTTAGGGATAAGGTACACAATTTATTCTCCATCTCTATTTTCATGTGTGTCAAAGAGTCTTAGATATTAGATCTAGGAGGAAGTGTGAATGGCCTATTCTTTTTTCTATAAAAATCAAGGGTAGTTCTATGAAAATATTCCCCTGGAAATACGAGGATTTTCCTCACAACAATATGTTATATACATAATTAGTAATTATTTGGAATAGATCCTAACATGTGTTATTTCATGTGGATGGGAAAAGGGGAGTTATTGTGTTGGTTTCCCCTCACCCCACGGATGTCACTATAAACTAGGGAACTAATCCTTCTCAAAGACTACTTTGAATTTTATTCAATCCTGATGGTTAACTCCTAGTGTTATCATCCATATGAGTTGCTTGTCACTCCATGGTTAGTTTTTTGGTTATTTTAATATGGTGAAATGCTAGGAATACAACTATGGAGCACTATGTTCCCACTTTCTAGTTGGGGATAAAGAAACCTAAGTATACCATGAAAAGTTAACATGGGATTTATGACACCAAAACAAATAGTTGACGAGACATTATTACACTAAGTTTTAGTTAGAAAAACTTTAGAAAAGGGCCAAATAAGATTTATCATTAAGTTTCCCATGCAATTTTGTATGAACATAAATATTTTTTCTTTGACTGAATGACAATGTGCCTATTCAAGCTAACACCACTACCACACTATTGATTCGTCAAAATATACGATTCTCTATTTCATAGAGGATGATAAGATGAAGCTACCAAGAACCTGCTATATTTTAAATAGTCCTTGTTAGTGTTAGTGTCTTCACATTGCCATCAAGGATCAAATTTACTCTTTTGCATTTCATATTGGGAGTCCCATTCCGCTGAGTTTCATTCCATTAGGTCATGGATCAACTGATGGTAGGGTTAATTTTAGTTTTCTCCCTCATGACACATGTTTGCTGACCTCTTTTCATACTGTTCAGTCAATGGTTCATGTTTATTTTCAGTTCATTTCATCAAATAGGTCTTAGGTCTTAGGGTTTCAATCTCATTAGGTATTAGGGTTTTACCATGGTCAAATTTCAAGGACTATTGATTAATAATGGTCAGCAGACACATGAGGATGACAATAATCATCAGAAAAGTACTAATTTCTTAATTTTTAAGCTTAATAAAGTTCTCACCTCAAAACTAGTTTTGAGGTGAAAATAGAGCATTGGTATATTATTTGTAAATTTCATGTAATTTTATTGATCCTATATGTAATAAATGGTTCCATGCTGCTCTTGGTCACTTGGTGATATTACCAAGTACATGCTACTGCAAAAAGTCAAAGAAATTGAGCACCAGTTCACCTATCCAAGCAAAAAGTCAAATATCAAAAAAATAGAGTATTTGAAAAAGGCAAAAAGACATTACAAAGTGGGTTTTGTACATCAAAAATAAAAAAGTGGAAAAACTATATAAAGATTATCTCTCTATTGATCATTTCATTGTTTGAGTTGAAAATAAAAAAGCTAAAAGGTGATTTTGAAGTGTCATTGAGCAAAAGTGTGCAAGTGCTGTGTTTTTGGACAAGTTCAAACTAACACTACGCACCAGAGGCTGGTGCTACGCACCTAACTGGCACTGCACACCTGGTAGATTTCCTTAGTGTAAAAGTGAATGGGTGCTACGCACCTGGGTGAGGTGCTGCACACCTGGCAGCCAAGCTCCAAATCATTCCAAATCACCCCAATTCACCTCAAAACTCCCAAATTACCTCTTTTCAAGTAAGTAACTCAATCATTCTTGTTGAAAAGGGTTTTTGCATCAGTCTTTGGTGATTTTGTCTCTCAAGAAGTCAAACCCTAGTTTTCACCAAACTGTCTCATAAATTTTAAAGCTCACTCATTTATTGTTGTCCTATCTCATCCATTTGTTGTTCCCTAAACCCCATTCCCTCATATAAAATTCCCTAAACATCATTCCCTCATATATTTTCCCCAATTCCCAAACCCTATACATACACCCCAAACCCTACACTATCCCCAAACCCTACTCACTCCCTAAATCCCATTCACACTCTCATTCACCCTCACCTACTTACCTATAAAATCTCTTCATACTCATCTTACATTCATTCACCCTATCTCTTCATTCACCACAAGAGAATACAGCTATAAAAACAATGGAGAGAGACAATGAATATGAGCTTGAAGAAGACACCCTTAGTGACAATTCTAGGGAGAGAAACATACAACAATGGAAGCCTCATAAAGGAGGAAGACATATCAGAGAGGAGCCCACTAGTTTGAGGGAGTTGCAAGGCTGTCCACTTGCCATTTCTTGCTTTAAACATCAGGCATGCTTTGATTTTTGTGAAATGATAGAAAGAGTCAAGTTTCACCATGAGTTGGCTAGGTTGTTTGTGACTCATTTGCACAGTAATGAAGTAATCCTTGCCATAGTAACCTTGGCAATATCACCAGCTATTATTTTAGAGGGCCAATAGAGATAAACAAATGATGAGGCACATGGCCTATCGCTATAGGACACAGAACAAAATTTGCAACATGAGAATGAAGAGGATGAGAGCTAGGTTAAGGAAGGCCTTAAGGAGAAAAAAGGAGCAATATAAGTTGAAAATCTTGGTTGAAGCCTCACTAGCCCATCAAAGCAACTAATGGTGATGCCTTGTGCCAAATCTAGGCAAGTTTTGATTAATTTTGGTCATTTTCAATTTTTGAAATTTTGAAACACATAAAATTGCCCTAGGTGTGTAGCGCCATCGGTGCTACACTTTTCACTAGAGAAATTTTTGAAGAAATGGCTTACATATCTGGATTCAGCATGATGAGAGCATCAAACCCAGAAAATCACAACAATTTTGGAGCAAAACTTGGTCACCAAAAGGTCAAAAGACTATAAAAAATGACCTCTTTGCCTCTTTTTGGACACACAGAAGTAGCATTGGGAGATTTCACTTTTGAGGGGTCAAATGACATCCAAATGCAAAAATTCAAGATGTTCCAGAAGCTAAACAGGAAGACCTTTCCAATGCACTATCTTGGGCTCAATTTGGCTGAGGAGCAAGCCTCCAAAAGTGGCTGTGAAGCGATGCTATGAACTTGGCCAGTGGCGGTACGCAGCTGGCCAGTGGTGCTATGCACCTGGCCAGTGGCGCTACGGATAGAGCCAGTTTGCCCAAAAATCCAGTTTTGGCCTACTTCCACTACAAATTGAATTTTTCTCTCTTCATGGATGAACTTACGATTGTAATTAATGCTATGCTATGTAAATGTAATTGTGAAATGATCTTAGAGGGTAGATTCATCATTTTGAGGTGGTTTGTGGGGTCAATGAATCGGTTTCCATGCATATAGAGGCAAGCTGTTCCACTACCTATATTCCTGCTCCTTGTTTGGAAATGGTTGTAATAGTTCCTTATCTCTTGGATTCGACCCCTAATGGCTAGCATAGGTGGTTTGATTGTCTATATTATGTATTTTTTCAGTCATTAGCAAAGGTTGGACTCTCTTGGATGCTCTGAGCTACATTGTACACCTTTATTAGCAGTTTGACAAGGAAATAAACCAGGATTTGCAGCTATTTTATGGGATACTTTTGGTATGGTGTTTTTGCATAGTTTCTTCTTCCGTTATTAGTTTTTTCTCATGTGTTATCTGCGTGACACTATAATTCATTGCTTCTAGTTGAATGATATCAAGATAGATAGGTAGAATTCATTGTTTACAGTGCTCTGCCTTGGGAAACCATTCAGTTTTCTATGTTTTCCACTTTTTAAGAAGGATACATGATCTTTGCATGCCCTCCTCATCTCCTCACCAATCTTAGACCTCTCATCTCACTCAATTCCAAGTGCCAAAACACCTACCTACCTCGCCCCATAGAACACCCTGCATCCTGACTTGATTTCCCGGACCCAAAACTGCCTAGCTCCATTTGATGTAGAAAAAGCCCAACAAAATCAATAAAAAATCCTAGAGCTACTATACCTAGCCTAAAATCCATATATGATCCAGGAATTTTGAATGAGATCCATAAAGGAGAGAGCCCTCTCCCGACTTGGTAGGGCTAGCTACCAGGTTAAGCGTGGTTTGTGGTTACCCTCGAATTGCTTCCCTTTAGCCTGAGGTCAATCTAGGCTCTAATAGTCCCGCCTTAAAAGTGTAGGCTACATATCCTACATTAAAACTATCATGACTTAATCTCCTATATGTGTGGTGAGTCATAATGGCTTATTTCGTGGGAAGATGCATTCTCTAGGAGTCACCTTTTTTTGGGGATATGAGTATGTTATTTCCAACATATAATAGGGCCATAATAATGCAACATGGAATTAACTAGATAAATTCATTTACTAGCAATAGACATCTCTTGATGAAGAGAAACAAGCACATGAAAAACTAGGCTCCAACATATTCTCTAGGTAGATGTGAGTTATCATGCTAATGGTGCCCAACTAAGAGAAAAAAATCATTAGCCTAAACTAGAGATACACCCAACAATTATTTTTGTAAATCCATTTTCATGAAGGAGTACAATGAGAACACTTCAACCATGAATATTTATTGAGATTGACTCTACCTCAAGAGATTAATGAAAGAATTTGTGGACGAGTACTTAATAGTTTTTCATACACAAAGCCTCACTGAGGAAAGGTGAGATGCCACTAAGAAAATGCACGGGTATTGTTCTATATATGGAATCTAAGGAACAATGCAATGCATGTGACTTAGCTTTATGTTTGGATGAGTTGGCAACATCCCTACACAAAATGAAAAATGACAAATCATTTTCCCTTAAATTTTTTTTGTTGTTGGGTGAAGCTTACTACAAGTGTAGATGGAATATCTTGGGGATGCATAATTTTGGGTTGGGATAAATCAAGGCCTTATTGAATTTATTTCAAATGCAAGAAACAAATCCTTATTACTATTTAGATACCCATTACTTTATTCATTAGGTATTAAAATATTCTAACCAAGACTCTAGTTCTAGGAAACAAGAATATTATTCCAAATTATATGCAACAAAGAGTAACTAGAAATTGGAAACCTCAACTATATGTGAATATGGTTGGACCTAGGTACTAAGAAAGAACAAAAATCTTAGTGCCATAAATAATCTACATCTAATGACACTTATTCTTAAAGATACAACTCCAATTAAGCTTAAGGAGTCATAGGCTCATCTAGCCATTGATGCTATGTCTACAATGAAGTCCCAATTGCTCAAACTAATAAGAAGTAATAATTGTAGATATATGTAGCCTTCATCCATGTTTAATCTTATGGTAAATAAATCATGAATGAAGATATAAACTAATCCAACAATTGATACATATAACCCTATGTGTTTGGGTATTTTGTTCTCCATCTTCAAAAGTTTGTTTTGTCTCTCGTCACAACCTAAAATAGGAGGAAAATGTGTATGATGTCGTATTTTCAATGAAAGTGACCTCAAGTAGTCTCTAGGGTCTAAGAAACTTATGAAGAAAAACATATCATCCACCAACTATTGGGTTTTATTGGTTGGACATATATTATTTGTTTATATGAAGTAAAAATCATGGATTGTATGCTACATATAAATCAAATAATTAATTAGAATGTATCCTAACACATATATTATTTCATATGGAAGAGAAAGATAGAGTTTATCATGTTGGTTTCCCCTCACCCTTTGGATGTTATGTAAACAGAGGAACCAATCCCTCACAAAGATTACTCTAAAATTTATTCAATCTTAATGGCTAAATCCTAGTGCTATATTTCATATGATGTTCTTGTCACTTCAAGGCTCATTTGTAGTGATTTTATTATGGTGGAATTTTAATCTAAAAAGGAAGGAGAACTACATACTTGTGTGCATGTTGGGGATAAAGAAAACTGGTATGCCCTAAAATTCTACAATGGTTTTTATGACCCAAAGAAAAATAGCCGACATGTCTTTCTTGCACTATGGTATAACTTGACAAAAATTAGAAAAGGGCTAAGGAGGATTTTACAACAATTTAACCTTGTCATTTTGTATGAATATATCTATTTTTTCTTTGATTGAAAGCACAATGCGCCTATTCAATCTTACTACACTAACAAACTTTTAATTCATTAAGATATATGATTCTCCATTTCATGGGGGATAATAAGTCGAGCCTACCCAAAACCTACTATATTTTTGAAAATGTCCCACTTTACAATTCTAGGCTATATAACCTACATTGAAACTACCTTAACTTAATCCCTTAGCCATGTGGTGAGTCAATATTCCTTATTTGTTGGGAAGGTGCAATCTCTAGGAATCACCTTTCTTTCGAGAAATGAGTATGATATTTCCAAATATATGATGGTGTCATAATAATGAAATCTAGGATGATGCAGAGAAAATAATTAAAGACTTGGAATTGACTTCCCATGATAAAGAGAAACAAACACATGAAGAACTAGGCTCTACCATGTTCTCTAGGAGGACAAGACTTATCATATTAATGGTGATCAATTAAGAGCACATATTCACTAGCTTAAAAGTAGAGATAGACCCACCAATTAATTTTGTAAATATTTTCCATGAATGGGTCAAGTGAGATAATTTTGACCCTAAATACCTCTTGAGTATTACTTACCATCCAAGATGAGATTAAGAAATAATTTGTGGAAGAATGATTAATGTTTTACCATATGCAAATATTCATATAGGAAAGGTTGTATGGCACTAAAAAATGCATGGATGTTATTCCTTATATGCTCTTCAAGGAATAATGAAAGGCATGTGAATTATCTATCTTTGGATGGTAAAATCCTTGCACAAGATAGTAGATGACAAGGCATTTAGCCTTGATGATTTTTCATGCGAGTTTTAAAATCCACTTGGGATTTTGTTGGTTTGAAACTACTACAAGCATATAGGGAATCCCTTGACAATGAATCATTAAGGGTTGGGATCAATCAATGTATTATTAAACTTATTTAGGTGTTAAGAGACCTAAACCTTATCTCAATATGTCTTATAATAATATAACCAAAACTTTATCTCATGAAATAATAATAATATTCTAGAGACTATCCACTCCAAAAAGACTGGTTTTATCCCTGGATATGTCATTTTGGATAATATAATAGTTACGTGTGATGCTATGGAATGGACTAAGGGTTTCATATTTGATACGTTATTCTTAAATATTGAGTTTGAGAAATGTAAGGACTATGAATAATTTTATTAACCATTCCCTATGAACAGACTATGACTTAACAGAGTATTACAGCCTATAGCCATTGCAGAGATAGTAAATGATTATAGAATTACCCATCAAGAACCTGTGATAATAATTCCTGAATTTTATAACTGTAATTGACATAACCAATGAAAGTACTTACCTGTAATCCTACAGTCGATGAGGCCTCAAACTATTCATGCTTCGGTTACCAAAAGACTGAATCCACTTAGCCAAATTGAGCAGAACCTCGCTACTCAGTCTAGTAAACTTCTCAGTTGAAGCAGACTATTCCCCCGTGCCCAGAAACCTCAGAACAAGTAAGGCCCAACTCTTCCTGATGATAAACAAACTATGTGTTTCCGTTTTTCTCTCGTTCTTTTCCTTCCCTGCCTCCAACCATCCCTTCCTTCTTATATGTTTCCATTTGTCGACATCCTCCATCACCATGTCAAAATTATGATACGTGTTTGATTTTTATAAAGAAAATCTGATTTTATTTTATTTGAAGATCTTAATTTGAAATAAAATTTATTTATTTATTTTAATGGTTTACTTTTATTTTATTTAACTTATAATATTTTTTTTTCTTTTTATTATAAGTGGGTCATTACAAGAAATCATATAAGCATGTGGAGTGGAGTTTTATCTTATCCATATTCTAAGCCTTAAAGTTTGTACCCATGTTCTATGACTCCATTGGAACCCTCTTTTCCAAATTCTTTAGCTTGTTTCCTCATTAATAGAAGAACATATAAGAAAATAAGGATGTTAAGTTTAATATAATAAGTGTAGGTTTTAACCCCATACAAAAACTACCTACATATGAATTTTAAAAACAAAAAATAAACAATGGTGAGAGCATAAAACATAAAACATATATACACAAATATTTTCCCCTGGATCCTAAAATTGGGACTACCAAATTGATTTTTCATTATGTTCCTTTAAATGTTACAATACATATATATACATTTTGAAGCATCCATTAACCCTGGATTAGAACATAACCGTAGTTCCCTTGACCAGATCTAAAAAATACCATGGGTAGAAAACCATCATGCCCAAAACCATGTGTGAAAATCACTCACAAAACCAAAGGTAGGTCTTCCCACCTAATATAGGGTCCAAAAAAAATTTCCTTGGGGTGTTGCCCTAGACCTCGTAAAGGGGGGCTACCGCCCCCCTACTATGCCTGTCGCAACAAACAGGGGAGGCCTTCCCCCCCTGTGACATCCCCACACATGGGGATAGTCATGGAAAGAATATAACACACACCCAACATTCTCCAGCTTGTTTTTTTATTTCCACAGGGGGCCATAAGAGAGTTTAGTAATTGGTTGATCCAAGATCTTTTACTTACATATGCATTAGAATTACATATAACAGAGTTAATTAACCATGGAACTTAAAAGCACGTAAGCAATGTGGAAAATAATCAAAAGAACACAAAAAAACCATGATACAATGATTTGATTATGGAGTTCATCCATTTTGGACTACGTCTTTGGGCCCTACTCAATAGTGGGGAGGCCTTCTTTGTATTAGTGGCATAAAAGAGATAAAATTACAACAACAAGAAATTACAACCCTTATACCTCCAAGCTGATAGATGGGCAGAGAATAGAGATACCAAATTTGAAAACAGTCAAAATCACTGAACTTCTAGTGAAATATAGTGAAAAAACGCCTATCCAAACTCCCAATTTGGATAATCAGGCTTTTTGCAACCTTCTTAGAACCTCCCTGCTACTCAAGGTGAGGCTTTTCCCTGTTGCTAGGGTCAAGGTCCGTTGTATGCAATAGAATCTGTGTATTCGGCCAGTCCTCCCTCTCCCCTTTCTTTGACACAACAGTCATATATATAAGATCATGGCAGAATCCCTCAAAATCAGGCAGTTCCAACATAATACCCAAGGTTAGCAGGCGTAAGGATTCATGGCAACAACCGTTACGTAATATAAAAGCCAATGTCTAATAAAGCAACCCATTACAATAGCGCATGAATCTTAGCGGCAGGTTTATCGGTGCTTCCAACTTATCGGTGGACAATCCAAGCCTGGACACATGAATCTTGCGATAACTATAT
The DNA here is from genome assembly GCA_031772625.1 of Pinus tabuliformis. NCBI lineage: Eukaryota > Viridiplantae > Streptophyta > Pinopsida > Pinales > Pinaceae > Pinus > Pinus tabuliformis. Next base: position 633,698,170 of record CM062805.1, read on the forward strand.
ATCCAAAATGAGTATTCACCGTATGCCATAATTTTTTGTGTCTGAAACTCCCATCGTGTTATCACAATCGGCGCGAAACCCTTAGCACACTGGTTAGCACTCTGCAACATCTGCGGGCCCACTGGTTTTATTAATCATGATATATAGTATATCGGGTTCGGGCCCCTTATTGCAGTAACCCAATCAGAGCCCACTATGAAATTGCAATTGGCAATTTTTCCTTAACCACATTGCAAACACCAACTCTTTTGTGCAATTTCAATATGCGATGTATATCGCATCACATCTAAGTCTTGTTAGGGCTGATTTGTAACTCCTTTGGCTTGCGATATGCGATATCGCAATCGCAGCTGGGAACGCCAGGGGCCGATTCTTCCTTAAGTGCTCCTCCTCTTTGCCGATATGCGATATGTGGGGTCTAGTGGCATCCTACCACATGGCGCTCCCTTATTCACTGAAACTATGCCATGTCATATTCTCCCTGCTACCTGGACAAGTCAAACTCAAACTTTGACTTGCTCTAACTTTGTCATATGGACTCAGATTTGAGTGTCATTCACACAGTTGGAATCAAGATGATGAGAACTTCAATCTGATGCTAATCTAATCCAAATTCTGTAACTTTGAGCTTTGATTCTTTTATCATGCCATTGGTACTTTTATGAATATCCACCTAGATCAATCCTCCCCACTAAGAGCTTTTAGACCACCAAAATACTTTTCAGTCAATTGGTAAGTGAGGAAATTTCTCCCTCACTTTTTCCTTCTCCATCCATCGAGCTTTGCTTTGATGCATTCCTTTGAAGCCAACACATATGTAGTCCACATCTCCCCGTTTTGAAGTTCTAATCCTCTGGTCGAGTATGATATCTTTGGGCAACTTATCTAGATACTTGGGTGAAAAATCATCTACTATAGGAATTTGTTTTTGGGTGCTAAAAGGTGTATTTTATCCTAATTGCCTCGCATTAATTATCAACCTTGGCAAGTCCTTTTATTCCAAGAGTGTACACAATATGTGCAAGCTATAAATCCAGAGAGTAATGCTTTTTTTAAAATGAAGTATAAACCTTTGATACAAGAGTAAACAGATGCATTTATAAAACTCAAATTGCAACTGTTAAAAGAAATATTACATCTAAGCATCAAGACTTAATCCTCAACTGAAATCGTAATCAAATCTCAAACAAGCAATTCAATTAACAATAGCATCAACCAAGAGCGTAGTAGCATTAACCAATCTCTTCTAGCTGATTCTATCTAAATCACACTCAATCTCAATTAAGAAATTCAAATGGAAATGATGTCAGCCGAGAGTTCAGTAGCATTAACCAATCTCTTTCAGCTGATTCTATAATAACCACACTCTTATCATAATCCACAAGATTCAATGCCTTAACTGATAATCAATTTAATCTACAGTAAGCATAAATAGAATCAAATGACAATGCTGCAAAGCATGTAAAGAAAATGTACCAACTTCAATATAGGAAATCAGTAAACAACAAATAAGATAAACTCACAGAAAATGGGAAAAATATCAAACCAATCAAACTTGCATGAATTAGAAATATATAACACAAAGGATAGCAGTTTGATCCACCAGAGGCCGGGCCCTTAGCCACTAGTGAATACTGCTGAGCTACTTCAGAGAATATGAATGAACAACAACATAAATTATATATTAACCATTGAACTCAATTCTCATTACAATATGGTCATGTTCCTCCAAAAGCAAGAGTCTGTACTGTAAAATTATAATTTGAAATGAATAGAAATTCGATCCCCTTTCCTCCTATAGTTTTTACTTTTATAGTCAGAAAGAGGTAAAAGATAAATGTGATCCCTCGGGATTGGCAGATCCTGAGGTATTCACAACTGAATACTATCTTCTAACACCCTTCATATTTAGTGTTGATCCTCCTGGTTCGTCCTTCAACCTGACCGCAACCGACGCGCCTCATTCTTCCTTTGTTGGTTTATGCTGTTCCATCTCTAGGGAACATCAACTGTTCCTTTCATCGTTTCTCTACATAAAAAGGAATAAGAGTTAGTTACGGTGGCTAAATATTAATCGAGAGTAGTTTATTCATTTCTTATCATAATCCATCAATATGTAAGCATATCAAGATATGAAAGAGATAAGAAAAGAGGAAAAAGGTGATGGAATTAAGAGTAAATACATACCCATTATGTAACTCAACATACTCCCTTGCTTATCCTGTTTCATGTCATGAAAAGTAAATAGTTCTTATGCAGTGCAGTTAAAGAATAGGCTGGAGAGAAAGCATCAAAAATTGGTCTAAAACCATGATGTTGAGCTAGGAGCACAAAGGTAGGCCCTTCTTGTCCTTCAGGAAATTCGTAGTCATCCCGATACCCTTCAGGGGATACCAAATAATGGGACTCCAAAACCAGCATCCTAACCAATAAGGTCCTTCTCTCAAAATAAGATTGTTGTAGGTGACCATACGGGCCACAGCAACTTTAAAATTTCTGTAATTAAATGGTTCCCTATCTTTCACATTATTAGTGGAGATCGTCCATCTGAGCTTAGATGTAGTCAGAGATCTTTCTTGAATGGAGAGGAAATATGATATTCCTTTCTGCACAATCTCCTTATGTATGGGCCCTAAAGTTTTAATCACCCCTTCTCATTTCATCAGACTCTTATGGTTGGCAAACATTTGTAAGGGGTGTTTAGGTTCACTTCTCACCCAAAGATCCAATCCATGTTCCTATCTTTGAAATGCATTATAAGCTTTAAACCATTTGAGTTGGTTAACTACAAATGAAATTAAAGCCTGGAATTGAACATCTCCTACAAAGGATTAGGGTTCTTTTCCACTTCGTTTTCTAATATGAAATTGTGCAGATAAAACTCACAAAGAAGCCTTTGGACCTTTACACCATGTTGCTTGTAGCAATTTATAAAATCTTCAATTGTCCCTAATTCAATTGGTTTACTAGCTCTTACGGCTTTGATTTTCAATAACAGGTACCGTTCTTGTAGGTTTTATTCCCGTACAAAAATTACCTCCATACGAATTCTAGAACACAAAAAATCAACAATGTGAGAGCATAACACATAAAACACATATACACAAAGATTTTCCCCCGGATCCCAAAACCGAGACTACCAGCTTGATTTTTCATTATATTCCTTTCAATGTTACAATACATATTTATACATGCTGATGCGTCCAAAACCATGGACCGAAAACCATCACATCCAAAACCATGTGTGAAAAACATGCACAAAACCATAGGTAGGTCCGCCCAACCTAACATAGGGTCCAAAACCAAAATTTTCCTGTACCCCTCAAACCCCCTGTGACTCCCCCCACTACGGAATCGGTGCAATGAAGGGGGGGCTCCGCCCACCCCCCCCCCCTCTAACCCCCCGGTTAACTACGTGGGCTAGTCATGGAAATAATATAACACAACCCAATAGTTCTAATAAAAACAAGGCATAATTGGTGGTGGGAGACTTGCATGTCAAGACATTCGAATATAGTGAGTAGATGGTGTTTGTCTGACTTATGACTCTGTCTAGCTTGAACTTGATCTTCTCCATTTTTTCCTCTGCCTTTCTACACCTGTCAAAAGTCTCATTCTCTATTATAGTCAGTTCCCGAAGCTGTTTCTGCAACTCTTGATATTTCTGCCAGGAAATAGTCTCTTGTTCAAATCGTTCCAACGTGAGCTGGGCTTGTGCCAATTCCTCCTGAAGATTTAGTAGAATGGGGTCATGGTGCATCATAATGTCTTTGGCTTGCATGTCCATCTGAGTGCCTATGCTATAAGAGGGGATATCTTCAGGGGTATTGTTCGGAACCTTTCCCATTGTGATTTCTTTTATTTTTCTTCAGATCCTCTTGACCATCTTGCTAAGCTTCTCGTGTTCTTTTCTTAATTTCTTCAATTTCGTTATGGATCTGTACCTTTTCTGAGGAGTAACTAGTCTGCTAATAGTCTCATTAATAGCTTCTGTCTCTAAAGAGCCCGATTGTTCACCCTGGCTTTGTTCTAATAAGACCGTGTCTCCAGATTGATTATCATACTCTCGAATAACCTCTGTCTCTGCTTCCTCTTCTTGGCTTATGTTTTCTGTGCCTAGACCTCCATCATTGTTTTCCACTGGGAGTGTGTCACCAGATTGGTTGTTTATTTCCTGAATAGCATCTATATCTATTTCCGCTTCACGGTTTGTATCTTTTGAGGAAGATAGAATTCTAGTATAGCCAGAATTCCTTGGGTGCATGTAGACGTTCATGTTAGCTAGGACCTGGGCCATCCCTGCCTCGAAATCGTGCAAAAGATCATCTTGAGAACTCATATTTGGTGTTGGAGGAGGCCCCACTTCGTTTCTTCATTCATCGTCAGGATGCCCTGCTCCTTCCTCAGGTTCTGGTTCAGGGTTATCTTGTCCTCTTGACTCTGGTTGCAAGTCTTGTACATTTACCAGGCTGGATAATTCTATGGGTTGACTAGCATTGCCTTGAGGATTTTCAAACGTTCCTTGGTTTGACTTCAACCTTGTAGATCGTCTGCATTTGTGAGATCTGCTTCCTGAAAGGGCAGTCCTTTTTCTTTTTGGAATAGGGTTAGGTGCTGGCAGGTTTTCACCTCTTTCGAGGGCTGATATGAGATCATCCCAGATTGATTGTTGTTGGGAAAGGTTGTGACTAACTATTAACCTGATCAAAAAATGGTGGCTAACTACTGTTTTTGGATGTTGAGACCATCTCAGCCTCTTGGCAGTGTCATGCAATAATGAATTCAACAGTGCAGGAAAATTAACAGAGCATTTTTGTTTTAAAACTGCTAAAAGTTTGAGTTGTCACGGCCTTACCACGTCTCTACGCCCATCGCATGTAATATAGCTCTGGACAATTCGTGCCAATTCTCCCCATGGCTCTCCAAGAGAAGATGGTTGAATGCCTTTACCCTTCTTGATTAGCTCTTGTTCTCGGTCCCTAAAAACCTCCATACCGTCATGTAGCCTTAATCGCTTATCAGCCCTTATTGGTCCTTCTACCGGAAACCTAGACACTTCTGCTATCACAACATTTGTTATGGTGATTTGTCTACCTCTCACCAAGGATTTTCCATTTTGTAGATGTTGTAAGAATTCAATGGCGATTTCCTCATTCGGGGGTTGAAATCTTGTAAAATATGTTGTCCATACTGTGCGAGCTAGAATTTCCCGGGCTTCATCGGAGACAGCCAGTGTTAAAGGTTCTTGGCGCACTATTTTTCCTCCAATGATGCTTGAGTTCTTCCCTCTTCTGCAAATGATTAGTGAAGTGGAGAAAGAACCGCAACGAGAAAAGCCGAGAGATGGAACAACAAATGGTTGTAATGGCTCTATTAGGTGATATTTTATAAACATAAATACCGTTATCGAGGACTATTATAATACCACACACTCTGTGATTATGGGATGTCGTATTATTCTACAAAATCAAATGAAAAGATGACAACGCATGCATGAGTATACTAGAGTTCCTCGCCTCTTCTCAAAATGATAGGTCACCTACAACCGAATGGATGAAAAGATGACGTGCTGGCGACGAAGTACAGGGGTGCTGGATTGGGTAATAAAAGCGGCAAGGTACGTATATTAATGAAAGCATCATAAAGGATATTGGAGTAATGAAAACAAGGCATGTAATGAGACTTATTAATAAGTGATAAGATGCCGTGAGGTGATGCGATAAAGAAAAAGGATAGCATATGCAGGAGATGATACTTTACCATCGTTATTCCACTTAAAAATGTTGTGATTGATTTTAAAATATTAGCTCATGCATAAATGTTCAAGGTAAGTTAGGGAAATAATCTCTCCGTAGAAAAAATAGAAACATAAGAAGAGGGCATTGTAATAATTATTTCTGTAGAAAATAAAACTTCAATACCATAAGCAGAGATTCTGTTGCCTGCAGGCATCCATAGCCTCAACAGAGTTGCCTTCTAACCCTTGGGAGCCATGGTCCTCTATGTATAATTGGGAAAGTGCATTATGATGTCCATAGTAGAGACCAATGTGCTGACATGGTAACCAGATGAACACATTTCCATTCATTAGGAAGTAGCTAAAGTGGTTAGGTCGGCTCATGATGAGACCTCCTGTTCCAAGGACTTTGTTTTTAATGCATCCATTGGATCATATCTCTGGTGTGGTGGCCCTAGTGGGAATGCCACTTTGCTCCTTCCTTATGATCATGGTAGGCTGGCTCGTAATGAGACCCCGTATCCTCCATCTGTGGAAAAAAATCATAAAATTGTTAGTGAATATATATATATATATATATATATATATATATATATATATATATATATATATATATATATATATATATTAACACTCGCCATTTTATATATAGCCGGTGGCTCAGTACTCCTTAAGAGTAGGGATGGTGAAAGAAGTTTGAACATATCAATAGAAAAAAATAAACCCATAATCTTATTCATAATAAACAGAGAGAATTATACGAGACGAGGGAGAACCAGTATGGAAAAGATAATCAATTAGTTTCATTGATAGTGGAAATGAGGACAGTGAAGCGATATAGATGATTGTGTCCTTTATTTTTCGATCATCACAAAGCAATCTTGTTAAAGATGATAATATTCAAGATATTTGCCTGCTTTAGTAGACTCCATACTTGTTTTCCTTAGATATGTATTGTACTTTTATGCCATAAAGAGGATCATAAAGAGTGAACTGGGATGGGCTAGGAATGATCATGCAAGGGGAAGAAAGGGTGTTCTCAAAAATACTCACAAGGTGTTGTTCCTTGAAGGGAATAGCAAAAGAAAACACACGCAAAAGTGTTGTTCCCTATAGGGAACAACAAAGAAAAATACACACAAAAAGTGATGTTCCCAATAGGGAACAGTAAAGAAAAATACACACAAAAGTGTTGTTCCCTATAAGGAACATCAAAGAAAAATACACGCAAAAAGTGTTGTTCCCTATAGGGAACAACAACTGTTCCCTGTAGTGAACAACAGTTGTTCCCTATAGGGAACAACAAAGAAAAATGCACACAAAAAGTGATGTTCCCTATAGGGAACAATAGTTGTTCCCTGTAGGGAACAACAAAGAAAAACACACACGAAAAAGTGTTGTTCCCTATAGGGAACAGTAGCTATTCCCTGTAAGGAACAACAAAAAAAACACACACACAAAAAGTGTTGTCCCCTATAGGGAACAATAACTGTTCCTTGTAGGGAACAACAAAGAAAAACACATGCGAAAAGTGTTGTTCCCTATAGGGAACAACAAAGGAAAATAAGAAAAAAAACTGACAAACAATCATCTCTACTGTTCTAAGCAAATACAATCGAATAGAAAAAAAATAGAAAAACAATTGTATGTACAAGTTTCAAAAATAAATTCTTTACGGGACTGGTGCTGTTAAAGAGTTTCCTTCTGCAGTGAGAATTTGTATCGTAGAATCTTTGTGTATCTGTTGGCAAAAGGATTCCCTTGTAAGCAGTTTGTGGTAGAGGCATACTCGATGCCCATTTGCTTTAAAAGAGTAGCCAAACCCATCAATGGTGGCTAATGTAAGGGTGCCATTATCGTGCACCTCTTTTATCTCGTAGGGACCTAACCATCTAGTCTGGAGTTTGCCTGGGAAATCCTAGAACCTAGAATCGTATAGAAGTGCCCAGTCGCCTTCATGGAATATATTTTTCTTGATGAGGGCGTCATGCCATTTTGCTCTTTTTTGTTGAATAAGTGCATTATGTTGAGGAGTTAATAGTCGGATTTCATCCAATTCGCTTATTTGTTGTAATCTATTAATTTGTGCTTCATTCAAATCCAACCCTACTTCTTGGGCTATCCTCAATGTCTGAATTTCAAATTCTATGGGGAAGATAGGTTCCTTACCAAACACCAGCTGATATGGGGAGTATCCTGTGGTATTCCTCCAAGTCATGCGATATGCCCACAGGGCTTCTGGCAATTGGGTAGCCCAGTCACGTCTATGCGAGGCGACTGTCTTTGTTAGAATGGACTCGATTACTTTGTTGGTACTTTCTACCTGGCCGTTTGCTTGCGGGTGGTATGGAGATGTGATTCTATGCAAAATGTGATGATTTTTTAGTGTAGCAACAATCTTATGGCCTACAAATTGTGGCTCTCCATCCGTAATTATTTCTCTGGGGAAGCCATACAACACAAAAATTTCGAAAAGAAAGTTGGTTACTATTTCCTCTATTTCTCTTGGTAATGCTACTGCCTCCACCCATTTAGTCACGTATTTCGTTGCAACCAGTATATATGACTTTTGATTAGATGATGGATTTATTGGGCCAACGAAATCTAATGCCCAACATTCAAAAGGTTCGATGACTAACTGTGGATGTAGGGGCATCTCGTCAGACTGGCCAGGGCAGCCCATTCTTTGGCAGTTGTCACATGCCTGGACAAATTTCTTGGCGTCCTTAAAAATCGTGGGCCAATAATAGCCCATCTGTAAGATTTTATGTCCAGTCCTATGGTCTGCAAAGTGTCCACTACAAGGTCCATCGTGGTAGGCTTTTAGGATATCATAGATTTCGTCTTCCCTGATACACCTACAGATATGCATATCGGCTCCTGTGTGAAAGAGGTATCCTCCGATCCAGGAGAACCGAGTGCTACGTTGCACTATTAATTTTCTTTCTCTAGGCGTCAGGTGTTTGGGTAGTTTTCCCACTGCTAAGTAATTCGTGACATTTGCATACCACGGTGTTTTCACGGTCACAACAAACAGGTGCTCATCGGGTCACTGGTCTTCTATTGCCACTACATCGTCTATTCTTGGCACACGTGAGAGGAAGTCTACCACTAGATTTTCCTTTCCTGGTCGATCCTTGATCATTATGTCAAATTCTTTCAAAAGGATTAACCATCATGTCACTCTTCCATTCATAATAGGTATATTAGCTAAATATTTGATTGTAGAATGATCAGTATAAAGGACCATAGGGTATCCTATTATATAGTGTCTGAATTTGTTAATAGCATAGATTACGGCTGGAAACTCTTTCTTGGTCACTGTGTAATTCAACTCAGCAGGAGTTAAGTTTTTTCTGATGTAGTATATCACATAGGGTTTCTTGTCTTCTTCTTGGCCAAGAACTACTCCAATGGTTGTATCTGATGCATCGGATGAAATCTGGAATGGTAAATCCCAGTTTAGGCCCCATAGTACTGGGGCTGTTGATACTAGCCATTTTAATTCTGCAAAGGCAATGTCACATTTGTCAGTCCATATAAAATTGATATTTCCTGTCAAAGCATATAATGGTGCAGCAATTTGGGAGAAGGTTTTTATAAATCTCTGATAATATCTAGAAAATCCCAAAAAACCACGTACCTCTGTTTGAGTGCAGGGGGTAGGTAGTAAGAGGATTACCTAATTTTTGCTAGATCTACTTGAATTCTAGCTATTGAGATGTAATGACCCAGGATCAGGCCTTCTGTCATCATCATGTGGCATTTATCGTGGCTTAAGAAAAGCCTAGTAGCAATGCATCTTTCCAGGACTTTCTTCAGTATCTGTAATGCCTGCTCGAAGTCATCTCCATAGGGTGTAAAATCGTCCATGTACACCTCTAATCCCTCGTTTATCAAGTCTGCAAAAATACTGAGTATGGCTCTGTGGATTGTAGTAGGTGCATTGCACGGTCCAAAAGTTAATACCCTGTAAGCAAACGTCCCCCAGGGCCAGGTGAAGGTAGTATTATCTTGGTCATCAAGGGAAATTTGGATTTGGTTGTAGCCACTAAAGCCATCTAGGAAAGAGAAGAATTTTTTACCTGCCAATGTGTCTAGAACCTCGTTGACAAATGGAAGGCGAAAATGACATTTTTGTGTTGCTTTGTGAAGCTCTCTGTAATTGACACATATATGCCATTTCCCATTCTTTTTAGGAACCACGACTAATGGAGAAACCCATTTACTATCAGATATAGGATAGATGAAGTTTACATCTAACAGTTTCTGTAGTTCGTCTTTAACAACATCCTTTAGGTGAGGGTTTAATCTTTGCTAAGGTTGTCGAATGGGTCTCACATATTTTTTAGTGTAGATGTGGTGCATACATAATTGGGGGTCAATCCCTTTCATATTTGGGTAATCCCAAGCAAAAGCCCCTTTATATTTCCTAAGGATTTGAATAAGCTTCTGTTGTTGGTCATCACTCAAGTTTTTGTTAATGTTAAGGACTTTCCTTGGCTCAATTTCAATAGGTTTGCTATTATAGACAGTTGTTGTTGGTATTGTTTGGTCATTGATATCTTTTAAAGGATCTTCTTCAATTTCATTATCAAGGACTGCTTCAATCATGTGACATTTTAGATTAGATACAGCAGCTGGGTGGTTAATGTAAGTGTTAATAATATCATCTTCTGTTTGGTTCTTAAATTCAAGAGCATCTGTTACAGTTAGTGGTGATTGAATATTTTTGGTTAAATATGTTACAGGTTGCTTCCTAGTTTTTATTATGGTTAGGCTTGGCTAAGCTGGAGGGTATAAAGCTAGGTTCTTCACATCATTTCCTCTAGCTATAGTCATACTGCATGTTCGACAGCTTATATAAGCATCTGCGGTCACTAGCCAAGGTCTTCCTAATATTAGAGGATGTCCATCTAGTCGGTTTCTAGGATTAATAATCAAGAAATATACTGGGTACTCCCAAGAATCTACAAGCACCATTACATCCTGTAATGTCCCTCCTGGTTTAATAACTGAACGGTTAGCAATTTCCAGCAAGGTCGTAGTTGGATCTAAGGTTGTGATGCCAAGTCTCTGATAGGTTGTTGTTGTGAGAATATTAATGGTTGCCCCTAGATCGACTAACGCATTGGGAAAGGAGCATCCATTTATTTGTACTGTGACAATAGGGTTTCCTGGGTCTTCATATTTCACCGGTACCTCTCTACCTAATAATAAATCAAACAAAGTTCCGACTACATGGACAATTGGTGTTACCTTTATTTCCCTTGTAGGCTTTTTGGTACACAATTCCTTAATGGTTTTTGTATAGATTGGAATGTCCTGAATAGCCTGGAGGAGGGGTATTTTTACAAAAAGAATTTTTAATTCTCCCAGGAGATCGAAGTTGAGATATTCGATTGGGCAAGGTATAATCAATATTTCTGGGAATGGCGGAGAAGAGGTAATAGTCTGTTTGTGGTTTTTCTGCTTGACTGTATTCTCCCTTTGAATTGTTTGTTCTACAGGTAGTGGTTCTTCCAATTGCATATTTTTATCATCCTCTGGCACGATTATTCGTCCAGATCTCAATTTGAGTTCATTACATTTTCTCAACTCGGTTTCCAGATCCAGATCTTCAATAATTTGTACTGATTGGACTGGTTTGTTGTTAGGATTTGGGTTGGGTTGGGCTGGGAGTTGCGGTCATAGATTGGGTTGAGGATTCTGCTACAATGTGTAAGGTTGAGGCAGGGGATTGTCCCTATTGGCTAGTTTGTAGGTCTTTGCCAGCTTTATTGCCAGTTTTGGTTTTGTGAAGTGGAGGGAGACCATTGAGATGGATATGTATTGTTCTACCAAAATGATGGAAAATAAGAGGAATTTGGCCAACTATTGTTCAGATTTGACAGATTGGACCAAGGTGGCATAGAAAATGTTTGTGGTGCCCAATTAGGAAAAGGTGGCTGGTTTTTCCATGTAGCTCTTGTGTATTGCTGAGAATTATATTGTGAATGTTGAACGAATGAAAATGGGTTGGTAGGCATACCTGTTTGTCATGCTTGCCATTGGCGATGCTAGTTTAACAAGTAGACTGGTTTCGCTCTTCCTCTGCCTCCTTGAAGACCACTTGTAATCCTGGGAGCGATGGGAAATTTTCTGTGGCATGTTCTTTAGTGCATATGGCACAGGTCTGTACCATATCCAATGGGCATTCTTTATGACTATGTTTCTTCCTACATCGAGGGCAAAAAATAACCAGGTTCTGTTCTGCTTCGACGTGCTTCTGCTTGGCTTGCATGATGTCTAATTGTGTTTTAAAGGTTCCCAAGATATCCATTTTGAAATCTTCTAGCAAGTTGTCGATTTTAGTAGGAGTAATGCTTCCGCCAGAGACTTTGTTGTCCCTAGTGATCGCAGCGCATTCAGCTGGGTTTAGTCTTGTACTTCCCCTCGAGCACCTGATACACAAATCAATAATGTTAGCATAGTATTCTTGATAGATATCACCTTTACCCATGATATTTAGTGTCTCTATCCACTAGTCTTTCATCCCCTTAATCATATTTATTTTTAGCACATTATTAGGCAGATTTGTGTAGATACCTTTGGAGGTTATATTGGAAACACTCCACATACTCTTCCAAAGTTTCGCTAGGCCTTCCTACCATTTGGAATATCTCATATTTTAGTTCTCTAGATCTGCAATAATCTTGATATTTTTTAAGGAAGGCAGTTTTCATTTGGTCCCAATCATTGATGGTGCCTCCACCCAGTCCCATAAACCAACGCAGGGCTGCTCCCTTTAAAGTGAAGGGAATTCAAACAGGAATGCATCCAGATCTTCTGAAGTAAGTCCATGAAAGGTGGGAATATTTTGTAGAGGGATAGCTTTCATGGGGGCATTGAGAGTTGTGTCAACAATAGGATACTATAATGTAGAGGTATGGGGTGTTTGTGGATTATTTTCCATTGGATCAAAGATATGCCAGTACCCTTCTGGGATCTCTGGAGCTAGAGAGTTGTCCCTAGGATGTCTAGAAGAGGCGGGAATGATCCTAATGGAACTCCCTTGATCTGGAACACTGGGTGTCCTTTGCTCAATTACTACCTCAGGAGATCTTGGTTCTGCTGGTTTAACCTCGGATTCCCCTGTTTCTCCTTCTCCTTCATGGATGTAGCAAGAATTCCCTTCTTGTGAGGGAATTGATCGCGAATTTTCAATATCTTGAAAACTATATTCAGTCCCTTTAGTTTTACTATGGACCTAAGCGTAGGCTACAGATGGTGAGCTTGTGGCTCAAAGGGAGATAGTAGGATGTCTAGAAGAAACGGTTTAGGGACCTACTGATGGCTGAAATTCAACTTTGCTTAAGATGTCATCGATAAAAGTTGATCATCCAAGGGTCACCGGTCCCTTCGATTTTTTAGGTTTGGGGTGTGGGATTGTATTGTTTTCTGGTCTTTTCTTCTTAGTCATTCATGCAAAATTCAAATGTTTATTTCTATGTTAAATTCCTAGAAATTCTGCTAGAAAGCGGGCGGGGGAGCAGGCATTTTACTTTCTCCGTACGTACGTTCTTACCTTCTGTTTTTAATACCCAGTTCTCTCTCAACAGAAAAACATCAAACACCTACTTTGCTTTTCCGTAATTGCGCTGAAAAGCGGGTGAAGGAGTAAGCAGTTTACTTGCTCTTTACGTAGGTTCTTACCTTCCATTTTCAATACCCAATTCTTTCCCAGCAACAATTATTAGATATACATCACTCTTTGTAAAATGGCGACACTCTCCTTGGCAACGGCACCAAAATGTTGGGTGCTAAAAGGTGTCTTTTAAAAATCCTAATTGTCTCACATTAATTATCAACCCGGGCAAGTCCTTTTATTCCAAGAGTGTACACAATATGTGCAAGCTATAAATCTAGAGAGTAATGCTTTTTTTAAAATGAAGTATAAACCTTTGATACAAGAGTAAACGGATGCATTTATAAAACTCAAATTGCAACTGTTAAAGGAAATATTACATCTAAGCATCAAGACTTAATCCTCAACTGAAATCGTAATCAAATCTCATACAAGCAATTCAATTAACAATAGCATCAATTAAGAGCGTAGTAGCATTAACCAATCTCTTCTAGTTGATTCTATCTAAATGACACTCAATCTCAATTAAGAAATCAAATGGAAATGATGTCAACTGAGAGTTTAGTAGCATTAACCAAACTCTTTCAGTTGATTCTATAATAACCACACTCTTATCGTAATCCACAAGATTCAATGCCTTAACTAATAATCAGTTTAATCTACAGTAAGAATAAATAGAATCAAATGACAATGCTGCGAAGCATGTAAAGAAAATGTACCAACTTCAATATAGGAAATCAGTAAACAACAAATAAGATAAACTCACAGAAAATGGAAAATATATCAAACCAATCAAACTTGCATGAATTAGAAATATATAACACAAAGGATAGAAGTTTGATCGACCAAAGGCTGGTCCCTTAGCCACCAGTGAATATTGTTGAGCTACTTCGGGAATACGAATGAACAGCAACGTAAATTATATATTAACCATTAAACTCAATTCTCATTACAATATGGTCATGTTCCTCCAAAAGAAAGAGTTTGTACTGTAAAATTACAATTTGAAATGAATAGAAAGTCAATCCCCATTCCTCCTACAATTTTTACTTTTATAGTTAGAGAGAGGTAAAAGATAAATGTGATCCCTCAGGATCAGGAGATCCTGAGGGATTCACAACTGAATAGTATATTTGGACACCCTTCATATTTAGCGTTGATCCTCCTGATTCGACCTCCGACCTGACTGCAACCGACATGCCTCATTCTTCCTTTGTTGGTTTATGCTGTTCTGTCTCTAGGGAACAACAATTGTTCCTTTCGTCGTTTCTCTGCATAGAAAGGAATAAGAGTTATTTACGGTGGCTAAATCTTAATCGAGAGTAGTTTATTCATTTCTTATCATAATCCATCAATATGTTAGCGTATCAAGATATGAAAGAGATAAGAAAAGAGGAAAAAGGTGATGGAATTAAGAGTAAATACATACCCATTGCATAACTCAACATTTGTGCTACCTCCTTGACATCCATAATCAATGGAGGTTCATAAAGCTTTAGATTTTCCACATTTACCACGGAGTACATTTGCATATAAGCAGGCAAGTCAGGACGAAAATCATTGTCTCCAATCTTTGCCAACATGGTGAAGGGACCATATCTAATGGGTCTCAATTTCTTTCCTTCTCCCTTCATTCTATCTTTGTTGATATGGAGCCATACCTTGTCCCCAGCATGAAACTGATGGTCAACTCAGTGCTTATCATGTCGAGCTTTATATCGAGCTTGACTCTTCTCCAATTTCTCTTGCACTACCTGATGAATTGCCTGTATCTGTTGAACGAACTTCTGTGCCTTGTCCCTATCATCTCGTTCATTTCCATCTTCCTCTTTCCCAATGACCAAGTCGAAGGGATCTCTGGGTAGATAGCCAAAACATGTCTCAAATGGTGAGCTCTGTGTGGATGAATGTGTTGCTCGATTCTATGCATGCTGCACATAAGGAAGTTGTTCATCCCACAACTTGGGATGTTTCCAACAATAGGTTCGCAACAAGTGTACCACGGTGCGACTGACAACCTGTTATGAAACCAGCTCACAAAAAGATACAAAATATAGATGAACGCCTTAGAAATAAGCCTCTTCGAGGGGGCAACCTCCTTTACATTACACAAATGAACAATTCTTAGATGATACAAATGACAAGACCTCCTTTATATATATAGGAGTTTAAGGGGTCATAATATAATCAGAGCCGACATAACAATAATAATGTAAGGGCACAATAATAACAATATGGGGACTATAGGGGCACAACAATATAATAAGGGGGTTGTACTAATAACAATAAGGGGTTACACTAGTACTATAGGGACCTAACATGTCCCTCTCCTTCAAAAATTGTTGTCCTCAATGCTTGAGTAGTTCTTGATGCTTCAGTATAAATTCTTGTCCTCCCATGTGGAATTTTCAGCAGGTAAGTTCTTCCACTTGATGAGATACTTTGAAATTGATTGATTTCATACCTATCACGTTCTTGTTTCTCTGACTGCTCCAGGTTCCAATATGATTTTTCCTTCCTCGTCAAGTTCTGGAAATATTTCTTGAATTGGGATCTTCTGAAACTTTTGAATGAGTGGCCACACTTCTTCATCCTTCTTCCATTCATCCCTTGCTTCATTTATCCAATCTGGTTGGATGATAGAAATAGCACAAAACAATGCTTCCACATCCTCATCCTTTCTTGAGAGTGCATATGAAACAACATTTTTCTTCCCCTTTTTGTAGATGATTTCAAAGTCATAACCCAACATATTTGTGACCCATTTTTTCTGTTCTTCTAAAGATAATATTTGTTCTAAAAAGTATTTAAGACTATCATGATCCATTTTTACCTTGAAGTGTCTTCCCATTAGGTAAGGTCGCCATTTCTTAAGTGCATGTAGTATTGCCAACATTTCCTTCTCATAAATAGCTTGCTTGAGATGTAGCTGTAAAAATACCCAATTGCCTACATCAAAACTTCTTTCACTGCAATGTTGATCTGCCTGTTGTTTCATTCGATTCTGCACCAAAGTGGCATTATCCTTTAAAAGTTGGAGAACTTGTTGTTTATGATCGATGTGATCTTTCACTTCTTGAATTTTTTTCTTCTTGATATGTCCTTCTATCTTGAGATTATGAAGAGTTGTAACTTCTTCCAATGCATTACAAGATATGGTCGAATTCATTTCTTGATGCTCGATGTGATCCTTCACTTCTTGAATATTTTTTTTCTTGATATGTCCTTCTATCTTGATAATTTGAGGAGTGGTAATTCCGGCCAATGCATTACAAGATATGGTTGGATTCATTTCTTCTTTCTTGATGTGATCTTTCAATTCTTGAACCTTTTTCTTCTTGATATGTCCTTCTATCTTGAGAGTTTGAGGAGTGGTAATTCTTGCAAATGATTTACAAGATATGGTCGGATTCATTTCTTCATTCTCTGGGGTTGGTTCCTGGTGTATATCCTCTTCTTTTGATGTTTCTTGATCCTTTTCTTTCTCCTATTCACAATCAATGTAAAATAATTTCTTCTCAGCACACTTATGACCTTTAATATATTTGTTATCACAATTGTAACAAATTCCTTTTGCTCTTTTTTCTTCCAATTGTTGTGGTGTCACCCTTGTAGGTTGCGGAAGGCTAGGAGAAACAACACTTCCATGTTTATAGTTGTGAGGGGTAGAATTCCTTGTTCCCATAATGTTGCTTTCCACTTTTCTTGCCAACCTAAATTTCTTCTCCAATGAATCAGGTTCCCAAAGATGAACCTCATGTTGAATGTTATCCTTAAAGTCCCTATGGAGACATCAATCCTCTACTTATCTGGAATATCATTTTCCCTTATATTCAATTTTTGAAAGTCCTCAATGTGCTTTGCCATTGAACACTTTTGTTTGAGATTGATCAATTGGTTAAAGAAGGTGTTTCTCTTTGTATCCTCATAATGTGCTATCATTTCCTCCGTTAAAATTGACCAAGTGACAAGTGGTTTACAAGAACAAATCCATTTATATCATAAAAATTGATTTCGTTCTAAATAATTAGATGCAATACATACCTTTTGTAACAGTGGTACACCATGTAGATCAAAATATTTCTCCATCTGTAGTATCCAATTTACCAGATCCTTGCCATCAAACTTCCTCATCTTGCTTTTTCTTGATTTTAGGAGATCGATCTTGAAACGACTGCAACTTTGTAATTTTGGATCTTCCAATTCTAAAATCTTGACCTGCATTAGCCCTTTGCATTCTCTTTCCAATGGCACCAGTCTGATTGAAATTGGATTCTCCAAGAAAGCGTTATGCACAATTTCCCAAGATGACTTGATTATTACATCATAAGGTGTTTCCCTCTGAAATCCATGCCCCTTTTTGCCTACCTGTCATCCTTGGATACCGTAGGATTAGATGTTAGACTATTAAAAAGACTTGAGCCGTCGATCAAAATAGTTACAAATTCGTTGGAAGTGTTTTTTCTTTTCTTTATTGATTGGTCTTATAGATACAACATATGTGAAGAGAGCTCATGAAGGGACATCGTTAGCGCCGCCCATTCCAGATGATACCGCCACAGCTCTGCATTGCTTTTCTGGAGCAAAGGTACCGTCTCCTTCTAATTGTAATGGAAGGATTCGAAGCATTTCGCACTCCCCATTGGAGGCTAAATCAGCCAAAAGAATGGTCTGTTTCTTTTATCTGTGAATCTACTTGGTTTCTTTGAGTTGGGATTCGTCCATTTTAAATATTGAGTTTGTCTTTATCTATTTCACTTTTAGTATCTAATTGATTTGTTTTTAGTTTTCCATTTTTGTATGTGTGTGTCTGCACTGTTTTTTCAGCCCATTTTCTTTTCCTGAGGAAGGTGAACAGCCAATTTTATTTTGCTGTCGGGTTTAGGGCTTAATGTGGACAGTTGGAGATGGATCGGTGATTTCAGATTCTTATGTGGTTATAATCACTGGAATGGAGTAGCAGGTATGCTATCCTTATTTCCTAATATCTACAAAATAGGATATTATCTATAGAAAGGGAACGTGAGTATGCATATGGTTCGACGCTGTTTCTACGAGAGGTTTAACAATTTTTATCATTTCTATTTTAGGGAAATGTAGGGTGTGGGAAAGAACTTTGGCGTAGCGTTTCTTTGACATTTGAATGGAGATAGAGATCGTCATGGAGGTAAAGATCTCTCTATATTGGGCCGTGCTATTAATTTTATTTGGTGAAGATCTTCCTGTATTGGTCAATGCTGTTAATTTTATTTGGTGAAGATCTTTCTGTATGCTTATCGGTAATTTTGGCCAGCGGATTTTTGACCTAATCTTTTTCTTTTTTGAAACATTGAAATTAGCCTTAGCTGAGTGAGTTTGTGTTCCTCTAAAATTAGCCTTAGCTCTGTCATAGGCTTTGCTGTGCTCTATGTCGTTTATGCTCATTATTGTAGTAAAACCCTTTTTCTATTTCAGGGTTCAGTTGGTTTGGCTTTGAGTGCTATTTACATCACTATGGTTTCAGGCGAGAGAAGAATAGAAGATGGCGGAGGATCAATCTTTTCTCAATTATTTGATGTGTATGTGGGTAATTGCAGAGGTCATAGTCGTCGGTACTACGTCACCTCGATGCAAGGTAGGCCGACCCATACCTTGTCATTTTCCTTTTAGATGCTTTGCCCGGTAGGCGGAAATATACCTCGTCATTTTCTTTTTTAAATTTTAGGAAAAAAAAATACAATGATCTCTAATTTTAAATGTTTGGCCAAAAAAATAGAATATTCTCTCGATCTTTATGCATATAGCTGGAAATTTAGTGTGAGAATAGAATGATGCTCTCTGTTTCAAATGTTTTGCCAAAACTAGAATGATGTCTCTCTCGATCTTTATCCGAATAACTGGAATGAGAATATTGGCGGAAGTAGCTGTGGAGGTAGTCCATACCCAGACATATTGATGAGTAGTTAATGGAGGTGTGAGTGAGAATGGGTAGCTATTCCATACCCATAGACATAAATGAGTAGGTAATGGAGGTGCGAGCCGTATCATGGTCAGACCATTCATGTTATGGCAGCGATATCGATTTGATGTGCTTCAATTTCTGAAACAGTTAGTTTGTAACTTTGTGGTTGAGAATGTTGGCGGAGCTATGTAGGTTACCCATAATACATATTAATGAGTAGGGAATGGAGGTTTGAGCCGTACCATGTCAGACCATTCATGATAGGTCAGTAAAATCCATTTGATGTGCTTTGTTTTCTAGTTTTCAAATAGCGTTTTCTTTTTTTATTATGTTTTGCCAAAATGCAGAATGAATGATGTCTCGATTTTTCGATTTTCCTCCCAATAACCGGAATGGGAAATTGGAAATTGAGATTCTTGGTAAATAAATTCTAAACACCAAAACTCCATAAGTTTCTAGAGATTTGAACACAAGTGATGCTTCTAGAAAGTGAAAATGTTGCGTAGCTAGCTGTGTAGGTAGTGCATGCCCATAATTTTCCTCCCAATAACCGGAATGGGAAATTGGAAATTGAGATTCTTGGTAAATAAATTCTAAACACCGAAACTCCATAAGTTTCTAGAGATTTGAACACAAGTGACGCCTACAAAAAGTGAAAATGTTGCGTAGCTAGCTGTGTAGGTAGTGCATGCCCATAGACCATTCATATTATGGTAGCGATATCCGTTTTTATGTGGCTTCAGTTTTTGGTTTCGAACAGTTTGTTCGTCGTTGCTGGTTAGGGTCAACGGGTTACGAAAGGTTGAGTTGTTAATACTGAAATGATCATTATAAAGAAATTAACTATATTCATTAATTACTCTCTCTCTCTCTCTCTCTCTCTCTCTCTCTCTCTCTCTATATATATATATATATATATATATATATATATATATATATAACTGTTGATATAATAAAATTATGTTGTTTAAAAATTAAACTTAATTTAAAATAAAATTTAAAAATAATTTGTAATTACGTCGTAAGGCGTTTCCCTCTGAAATCCATCCCCCTTTTTGCCTACCTGTCATCCTTGGACACCGTACGATTAGATGTTAGATGATTACAAAGACTTGAACCGTCGATCAAAACAGTTACAAATTCATTGGAAGTGTTTTTTCTTTTCTTTATTGACTAGTCTTATACATACAACATATGTGAAGAGAGCTCATGAAGGGACATCGTCAGCGCCGCCCATTCCAGATGCTACCGCCACAGCTCTGCATTGCTTTTCTAGAGCAAAGGTGTCGTCTCCTTCTAATTGTAATGGAAGGATTCGAAGCGTTTTGCCCTCCCCATCGGCGGCTAAATCAACCAAAAGAATGGTCTGTTTCTTTTATCTGTGAATCTACTTGGTTTCTTTGAGTTGGGATTCGGAGTTTTTTGGGGAGTTGGTATTTTTTTTTTGCTTGACCATGTTTGGATTTATTGCAGAAACCCATTGGAACGAAACCCCGTCCTGCAAAATTTCTAAAGGTATATCGATAGTATCAGCCAATTGTTGTGGCTTATTCTATTGTGTCTATTTCCAAAGGAGATTTATTATAAGCCACTGGGTTTTTCAAAATTCTACAGATACCGAAAAAATGGATTCTGTTTGATTCATAATTTGTTGGGATTTAAATTATGCAGGTGTCGGCAACATTTTCAGAGCAAGAGGTCAAAGTTGCGGAGGTGTTGTTTGGATTTGCAAGCCACCCAAAAAATGGATTCTATTTGATTGATAATTTGTTGGGATTTAAATTATGCAGGTGTTGACAGCATTTCTAGAGCAAGAGGTTGAAGTTGCGGAGGTGTTGTTTGGATTTGCAAGCCAAATTACTAGTGCAGAAGAAAATTTAAATGATTTGAAGGCGGCCTCGTCATCTTCTACTTCTTTGCCTCCAAATGTTTCATCTCCTATGCGTGTATCATCTCCCATTTCTGCTTCTCCGTCCTGATTGGCTCAACCGACCGAGGGTATATTTTCCTTTCTTTTGATTGGCTGCAGTCTCATGCTTGATCTTATTTTTTCTTCATTGATTTTTTTAATTGAAATTTATTGAAATCTCTTTGTAGGTCCGAAGAAGAAAAGGCCTCGCCCCACTAAGATTGATGAAATTGGACCCCCTGTTGCTCCTGCAACTGCACTCGCTTATTGTCAATCCACGGGGATGGAGATTGGTTCTTCTGAAAATGCAGATGGCGTTGGTGGGTTTACCAATGAAATTACAAATGTTTTGCCTCCTACAACTTCTGCAACTCATAATCATACTACATCTTCGTCCTTTTGTCAGAGATATGGAGAGCTAACCAGGGAAACAGTTATAGTAAGTGAAAAGATTAGTGTTAAGTTTTAGGATTCAGATGTTGTTTCCCCCCTACCAGAGGAAAAAACGACGCATATTCCTGTAAAGGTGGAAGGTGTTTCTGAATTTGGAAGAAATCAGATAGAAGTAGAGAAGATTTATAGGCAGACTGATGTATTGTCATCTGAAAATCCAATAGGGAAATTTGAATCTCCAGTGATGTAAGTCTTTCAGAACATAGATGCACATGCATGCAATTTCCTATAGTTAGGATTTTTTTTTTCCTCCGGTTCCTTAAGCTGCTTTGTTGGATTTCTGTCTGGACAAATCTCCTTCAATTGTGGATGCTAAGACTACTTATTTAGAGAAAATGGAGATAGACCTGATGGTATGTTTTTTTGTCAATTCAATCAACTTTTAATTTCTGATTTTCTCGATAGATAGGGAGGTGGTATAAATAACTATATGATGGGTTTTTGTTCAGGTACCTCCAGAGAAAGAAGCTAACATTTCAGAGATAGACAGTACCGTTGTTACGGCAGACAGAGCCACTACTGAATTGCCAGCAGAAGGAACTGTAAGAGTGCTTCACTTTCTGCATCACACGTTGTGTAGTAGTTTTTTGAAATATGGGATAAATTTCCTATAACAAGGATGAAGTATATTAGTGTATAAAGGTTTATTGCAGAAACTTAGGTAAGAATGCATGTCATTGCTGAAGTATTTCGTGTAAATTTTGCTTTGTGATTATAACAGATGGGAGTCAACAATGCATTTGAAGGCAAATCAGGAGAAAAGGGAAGATATTTCAAAGTACAAAGAAGGGGAGAAGAGCTCTTGGAAGGGAGACCTCATAGAGGGAAGTGTTGTTGAAAGACATATAAAGGTGGAAAACATTAAGGAAGAAAGCCAGGTAGATAGTATGCGAGGAAACAATAATGATTCAAGAAAATTATTGCCACAGAAGTAGGAGGTAATGACCAAGACTAATTCAAGAATGTAGAAACAAGAGAAACCTGGTTAGTGAACTTGCTCTTTTAGTGACAAGAGATTAATCTGAAAATTCAATTTATGGATTTTGTTTTCTTGCTTGTTTTCCATCTAAAAAACCTCTTCCATTAGTCATGGTCATGTTTTCATGCTAATATACATCATCATATTTCTAACTGTCGGGTTCCATCAGATGTTCCATATCTCACCGTTTCAACTTCATGTGCTGTCAGTTGCTCCACCAATGGAGCTGCTGGACCTTCACGCATATCCATGGCTGTAGTAGGGTGGCCTAGAGCCTTATCTACTCTTGGGTATGAACATCTCTCTACCCTGTTATGTTGATCATGTTGTTTTGTTGTTGCTTTTAATAAGCAATCATTTTCTGAGCTGAAACAAGGATTTGTTCAGTAGGTATTTTGGACCAGTGGCAGCTACTTGGCCTGGAACATCTCTTCCTGGAATGATGCCTGTTGAAGGAAACTTGATGAAAGGCATACAGGTAGCTAATTTGCTTCCAGTGATCCTTTAGTTGTGGACTATTTTACATTGCATGGTGAGTCCTTGTAATTTGTTGATCATCGATTTACGCTGGTCAATTCTTGTTAATGAAGAAGGCAACATGTAGGCTTTTATATTTTATATTTTATTGCGAAGTTATTTGTGGCTTCCTTAGGGTTGATTTTCCCATGCTTTAAACATGTCAGATCTTTGGACTGTCATAGCTCTTGGTGTGCACATTATCGTTGTATCTATGAATGGGTTTTTCTGCTTCTTGGCTTCGATCATGACCATTTGGGGTGGCCTTCTGCACTAATTTCCATCTGCCTTGAACATCATGAGCTAGAGATTCCATGATGTGTTTTGTCTTATAAGTTGGCATGTGTTCTATTTGAACATTCTTTTGTGTCTTCGATGAGGGTTTCAGTATTCCTGGAGTATTCCTGGATATAGTCTTCCAATTGAGGTGTTATATTTGTTAAAAGATGTTCAGATTTTCTCATTTTATCCTGTGATGAATCAGTGGGGATAATGAAATGAATGAGTTGGGATATCAATTTTATGTTGTCCTTCATGAAATGTTGTTCAAGTTGGCATCTTTGAGACTTACCAATATATTCTTTGATGAAGGATTCGTGGTAGAAAGACCTTGAAAAAAACCTCGTTCCTAAGATTTTGGCAAAGATGACTAGATTTCAGAAATGAAAAATCAAACACCTGTAACCATCAGTGTTGTTAGATTTATCACTAGCAAAATCTAACACTGAAAATTCAAATTCACCAAAAAGCATTTCAGAGGAAAACCATTGTGATAATTGAGTAATATGGAGAACAACTACAGATTCGTGTTACTAGCATTTCTCTAGGGAAAATAACCTTGCAAATTGAAGCCCAATGACACCCTCTATGAAGAAACCAAAAATACCAGAAACCCTTGTATTCTCGTCAGATCTACCAAAAGACTCATATAATCGTAAGTAATTTCAACACTCTTCCACAAGAATCCTCAACAAACATATCAGTCTTCAACAATCCAAAGGTGAGAAATCTCTTCAGAGATGACTTATTGCTTTGACTCACTGTTTCCAATAATCCATCTTTCACAATCTTAGAAATGAACTGTGTATGCAAATAGCCACGCTTACAAAGATAGAATTAGATAGAAATGAGGGTGATGAATATGCAATATACAACCAATCAATAGGATGCTCATTGTTATCATTTTTACAGTCACGCATAAGTCAATGTCATGCAATTAGTGTTACTCTTACAGCATCAACAAATCGTCAAGGATCTGTCACACAAGGTTTCTGTCCTGTGTCAAGGTCTTTAGCTATTAGTGCTATTGGTGAAGCTTCAGACCTAGGATCACAACTTGAAGAGAAGAAACTAGTAGAGCCTCCTAATCTGAAGATAAATATCACAGATACCCAAAGAAAATCTCTGTCTTCTCAAGTAATGGTGCTTCTATGTTTGCTACTGAGGCATGACAACACAAAATTGTACATTGCTTCCTTTCTATTTTCTGAGGGGCAATGTACACTCTGAGTAGCCACTTGTGATATTAAAATAGTGAGCTCTGAGGTCAATATAATGCTCAGACTTATTGAGAAACAAGAGCTGGAGATATTCAATAGAGAAAGATGGAGATGGGAGTTTCAATGGACAATCTGCTTCAAACAATTTCATCTCATGGAATCAGGGATAGATTTCAATTATTATGCCTCTATATAATTCATTCTCTGATGAAGGATTCGTGGTAGGAGGACCTTGAAAACACCTCGTTCCTTAGATTTTGGCAAAGATGATTAGATTTCAGAAATGACAAATCAAACACATGTAACCATCAGTGTTGTTAGATTTATCACCAGCAAAATCTAACACCGAAAATTCAAATTCACCAAAGAGTATTTTAGAAGAAAATCATCATGATAATTGAGTAATATGGAGAAAAACTACAGATCTGTGCTACCAGCATTTTTCTAGGGAAAATAATCTTGCAAATTGAAACCCAACGACACCCTTTATGAAGAAACCAAAAATACTAGAAACCCTTGTCTTCTCGTCAGATCTACCAAAAGATTCATATAACTGTAAGTAATTTCAATACTCTTCCACAAGAACCCTCAGCAAACATATCAGTCTTCAACAGTCCAAAGGTGAGAAATCTCTTCAGAGATGACTTATTGCTTTGGCTCACTGTTTCCAATAATCCATCTTTTACAATCTTAGAAATGAACTGTGTATATAACTAAAATCATATGTTATAATGTAAAATAGAGGTCATTTTATGACAAACCAGTCGATCTGATAGTTCCAATAGCGATGACAAAGTTGCGATCAATTTCCATAATATCATATCGAAAGTTATACTAAACGCTTCATAACAATGAATTGCTGATCTAATGGATCAAATAGTGAAAATTGAAATAAATCTGATGGTTGTTATTCCATATTGGAATAGAAGATGTGAGCACATTAACCCAAAGCTCTTGATCTAATAATCCAATGGTGAAAGGTGAAGAAATATCAAAATTCCATAAGACATTAGAAATTATGTAAAGTTTAAAAGCAAGTTACACTTTCACTGGATTTGACAGCTCTCATGATCCATGATTGAAGGTCTATATTCATACCATATCATAACATACATAGAACTTAAAGTCAACTTACACTTTTTATATATTAAAGGGTCAGAGTGAGTTGAGATTGATGGTGAATATTCATATTAGGTTGTAACTTGCAGAGTTTTTAACCATAAGTTACATTCTAGTGAATCTAATAATCAATATCAATAATGGTGATTGAATTTTTAAATGGGTGGAGTTAATAGAATTATAACAAGTGGGTTCCACCCAATATTCCCACTATCTGTTATTAGGTCATTTTAATGGTGGTAATTAATAGAATTTGTGCTTACATTTACATTAATGGTTTAAAGTACATCATTTGATTGTGGTAATTAGTAGAATTTATTATTAATGCTTTAAAGTACATGTTATCACTGGGAATTTTACCAGGCTGTGTAAAGGAAAATCCCAAGGTAACATTGAATTAGTTTTTAGATTGGAAGTGGACCTTTCCAGCTTAGAGAGAGTTATCTCTCATAACTCAGTCACCCTGTGTCACCTCAATAACTCGTTATTTAATCAGTATAATGGCTAGATATTATGTACGATAAGATTTAAAATGTTGTAAGACAAAGTGAAATATCCATTCGGCATGGAGTTATGATAGTTAGCAAGAAATCTGACGGATCCATTTAAAATGTTGTAGGACAGAGTGAAATATCCATTAGGCATGGAGTCATGATAATTAGCCCGAAATCTGATGGATCCTCCATTACCTGGGTATGGATATTACGGATATTAAGGGTTAAAATGTTGTAGGATAGAGTGAAATATCTATTGAGAATGGAGTCATGATAATTAGCAAGAAATCTGATAGATCCTTCATTACCTGGCTATAGATATTAAAAGCAGGATAGATGAAACTTTCTTAGATTATCGGTGTAGTTGAAAGTTGAATGGGGATGATAGTCCACTATAGTAGAGCATCCAACGAGGATGAATTCTAAAGTAGCTTTAGAAGGAAATGAAAGTATTTGATTGTAAGAAAATAAAGTATCAATGAGAAATTCTAAAATATTTGCTTTCCAAAAATGAAATTGTTTGATTGTAAGAAAATAAGACATCAATGATAAATTTCAAAACATTTACCTTCAATAAAAGATTGAAGATTACATATAAAATAAAATCAGTCTTCAACAATCCAAAGGTGAGAAATCTCTTCAGAGATGACTTATTGCTTTGACTCACTGTTTCTAATAATCCATCTTTCACAATCTTAGAAATGAATTGTGTATGAAAATAGCCACGCTTACAAAGATAGAATTAGATAGAAATGAGGGTGATGAATATGCAATATAAAACCAATCAATAGGATGCTCATTGCTATCATTGTTACAGTCACGCATAAGTCAATGTCATGCAATCAGTGTTACTCTTACAGCATCAACAAATCGTCAAGGATCTGTCACACAAGGTTTTTGTCCTGTGTCAAGGTCTTTAGCTATAAGTGCTATTGGTGAAGCTTCAGACCTATGATCACAACTTGAAGAGAAGAAACTGGTAGAGCCTCCTAATCTGAAGATAAATATCACATATACCCAAAGAAAAGCTCGGTCTTCTCAAGTAATGGTTCTTCTAAGTTTGTTATTGAGGCATGACAACACAAAATTGTACATTGCTTCCTTTATATTTTCTAAGGGGCAATGTACACTCTGGGTAGCCACTTGTGATATTAAAACAGTGAGCTCTGAGGTCAATATAATGCCCAGATTTATTGAGAAACAAGAGCTGGAGATATTCAATAGACAAAGATGGAGATGGGAGTTTCAATGGACAATCTGCTTCAAACAATTTCAGCTCACGGAATCAGGAATCAATTTCAATTATTATGCCTCTATATAATTCATTCTCTGATGAAGGATTCGTGGTAGAAGGACCTTGAAAATAACCTCGTTCCTCAAATTTTGGCAAAGATGATTAGATTTTAGAAATGAAAAATCAAACACCTGTAACCATCAGTGTTGTTAGATTTATCACCAGCAAAATCTAACACCGAAAATTCAAATTCACCAAAGAGTATTTCAGAGGAAAATCATCGTGATAATTGAGTAATATGGAGAACAACTACCGATCCGTGCTACCAGCATTTTTTCGGGGAAAATAATCTTGCAAATTGAAACCCAACGACACCCTTTATGAAGAAACCAAAAATACCAGAAACCCTTGTCTTCTCGTGAGATCTACCAAAAGAATCATATAACCGTAAGTAATTTCAATACTCTTCCATAAGAACCCTCAACAAATATATCAGTCTTCCATAGTCCAAAGGTGAGAAATCTCTTCAGAGATGACTTATTGCTTTGGCTCACGGTTTCCAATAATGCATCTTTTACAATCTTAGAAATGAACTGTGTATGAAAATAGCCACGCTTAAAAAGATAGAATTAGATAGAAATGACAGTGATGAATATGCAAAGATGTCATTGAGTCAGAGATTGCAGACTCAGAGGTTTTATTTATTTGTGGATGAAGTTTGGAGAGATGGCTCCCAGTTGATGGAAGAATTTGGTTTGTTGCTGCTAACCCACCACTCCAACTCGAGACTTGTTGTAAGTTCAAGAAATCGCAAAGTCCTGCTAGAAATTGGAGTTGCGGAGACATCTATAATAAGAATGGGGGATTTGGTAGAAGAGGAAAACTGGCAGCTATTTTTTATTCATCCTTTTCGAATTCCATGATTCAGTTGGGGCTTACTCATGAGGTTCTTCTTTGGTTGTCCACACTCAGGGAAAGTGTTCAACCTTCAGCCAGTTCTTTGTTCTCGGTTGGCATATCTGATTACAATTTATTTTCTCACTGATATACAACCAATCAATAGGATGCTCATTGCTATCATTGTTACAGTCACGCATAAGTCAATGTCATGCAATCAATGTTACTCTTACAACATCAACAAATCGTCAAGGATCTGTCATACAAGGTTTTTGTCTTGTGTCAAGGTCTTTAGCTATTAGTGCTATTGGTGAAGCTTCAGACCTAGGATCACAACTTGAAGAGAAGAAACTGGTAGAGCCTCCTAATTTGAAGATAAATATCACAGATACCCAAAGAAAAGCTCGGTCTTCTCAAGTAATGGTGATTCTAAGTTTGCTACTAAGGCATGACAACACAAAATTGTACATTGCTTCGTTTCTATTTTCTGAGGGACAATGTACACTTTGGATAGCCACTTGTGATATTAAAACAGTCAGCTCTGAGGTCAATATAATGCTTAGACTTATTGAGAAACAAGAGTTGGAGATATTCAATAAACAAAGATGGAGATGGGAGTTTCAATGGACAATCTGCTTCAAACAATTTTAGCTCACGGAATCAAGAATCGATTTCAATTATTATGCCTCTATATAATTCATTCTCTGATGAAGAATTCGTGGTAGAAGGACCTTGAAAAAAACCTCGTTCCTCAGATTTTGGCAAAGATGATTCGATTTTAGAAATGACAAATCAAACACCTGTAACCATCAGTGTTGTTAGATTTATCACCAGTAAAATCTAACACCAAAAATTCAAATTCACCAAAGAGTATTTCAGAGGAAAATCATCATGATAATTGAGTAATATGGAGAACAACTACAGATCCATGCTACCAGCATTTTTCCAGGCAAAATAATCTTGAAAATTGAAACCCAACCACACCCTTTATGAAGAAACCAAAAATACCAAAAACCCTCGTCTTCTCGTCAGATCTACCAAAAGATTCATATAACCGTAAGTAATTTCAATACTCTTCCACAAGAACTCTCAACAAATATATCAGCCTTCCACAGTCTAAAGGTGAGAAATCTCTTCAGAGATGACTTATTGCTTTGGCTCACTGTTTCCAATAATCCATCTTTTACAATATTAGAAATGAACTGTGCATGCAAATAGCCACGCTTACAAATATAGAATTAGATAGAAATGACGGTGATGAATATGCAAAGATGTGGTTGAGTCAGAGATTGCAGACTCAGAGGTTTTCTTTATTTGTGGATGAAATTTGGAGAGATGGTTCCCAGTTGATGGAAGAATTTGGTTTGTTGCTTCTAACCCACCACTCCAACTCGAGACTTGTTGTAAGTTCAAGAAATCGCAAAGTCCTGCCAGAAATTGGAGTTGCGGAGACATCTATAATAAGAATAGGGGATTTGGTAGAAGAGGAAAACTGGCAGCTATTTTTATTCATCCTTTTCGAATTCTATGATTCAGTTGGGGCTTACTCACGAGGTTCTTCTTCAGTTGTCCACACTCAGGGAAAGTGTTCAACCTTCAGCTAGTTCTTTGTTCTTGATTGGCATATCTAATTACAAGTTATTTTCTCACTGATATACAACCAATCAATAGGATGCTCATTGCTATCATTGTTACAGTCACGCATAAGTCAATGTCATGAAATTAGTGTTACTCTTACAGCATCAACAAATCGTCAAGGATCTGTCACACAAGGTTTCTGTCCTGTGTCAAGGTCTTTAGCTATTAGTGTATTGGTGAAGCTTCAGACCTATGATCACAACTTGAAGAGAAGAAACTGGTAGAGCCTCCTAATCTGAAGATAAATATCACAGATACCCAAAGAAAAGCTCGGTATTCTCAAGTAATGGTGCTTCTAAGTTTTCTACTGAGGCATGACAACACAAAATTGTACATTGCTTCCTTTCTATTTTATGAGGGGCAATGTACACTCTGGGTGGCCACTTGTGATATTAAAACAATGGGCTCTGAGGTCAATATAATGCTTAGACTTATTGAGAAACAAGAGTTGGAGATATTCAATAGACAAAGATGGAGATGGGAGTTTCAATGGACAATCTGCTTCAAACAATTTCAGCTCACGGAATCAGGAATCGATTTCAATTATTATGCCTCTATATAATTCATTCTCTGATGAAGGATTCGTGCTAGAAGGACCTTGAAAAAAACCTCTTTCCTCAGATATTGGCAAAGATGATTAGATTTCAGAAATGACAAATCAAACACCTGTAACCATCAGTGTTGTTAGATTTATCACCAGCAAAATCTAACACTGAAAATTCAAATTCACCAAAGAGTATTTCAGAGGAAAATCATCGTGATAATTGAGTAATATGGAGAAAAACTACAGATCTGTGTTACCAGCATTTTTCCAGGGAAAATAATCTTGCAAATTGAAACCCAACGACACCCTTTATGAAGAAACCAAAAATACCAGAAACCCTTGTCTTCTCGTCAGATCTACCAAAAGATTCATATAACCGTAAGTAATTTCAATACTCTTCCACAAGAACCCTCAGCAAACATATTAGAGCATGTGTCATTGATGAGGGCCGAAGATTTCAAAAAGGGGTTCTGGACAGCGATTAGCACATGTGTCCTAGGAAATCTGTAGATGTAATTAACTTGAGAAGTTTGATCTGCAGACATAATTCATATGAGAAGTTTGATCCACCTACAAAAGAAGAGAGATAGTGAAACACAACATGACATAGCCTTATAAATTGTAAACCCAACAAGCCATCGAAACCCTAGTCAAAAATAAAACAAAAACTTTTCAAAACAATCGTCAATTTTCCAGAAATCCTTCAACCGCATGGAAGAATCGTGCATTTGATATGCATTTTCACCCTCACGCACACTGTGTTTTTGTATTTTCATTAATAAAACATAATATAATTATGGGTTTGGGTTTAGAAATTGTCAAAAATAAAGAGTTCAGGTTACCAAGATGAAAAATAAGAGTCAACCTTAACAAATATCCCTGGACTCCTGAGCTGAATAAACTCCAATGAAAATACCTATCTTGTGTCTTAATTAGCAAGGCCCAAAGTTATGTGTAATATAAATTCCTTTACCTGAATAAGGAGGAGAAAAATAGAATTCCACATAAGAGACTAATTATTTTAATTGACTAAATAATAATAGAAAGTAAATTAAATCACCTTTATTTTACTAGATTATTTACAATGATTTTAAAACATACTTTCAGTGTTACAACTTTATTTTTTATGAATATATGTGATTTAGAAATAAACAAATCCAAATTAAAACTCATTTATTATGATTTTAAAGCATACTTTAGGTGTTAAGAAACCATTAAAATTTTATGAATAAATTTGACTCCAGAAATAAATAAATTCAAATTATGAGTAGAATTTTTTTTGGGATAAGTTATGAGATGTAGAAGATTCATTGTATAATCCAAACCACGGGTATGATACAAGAGAAACTAATTATTTTTATTAATTAAATAATAAACAAATTAAAATTATGATTTAGTTCTAATAATCATCTTCATCTTATTGGAGAGAGACTAATTATTTTTATTAATTAAATAATAAAACAAATTAAAATTATGATTTAGTTCTAATAATCATCTTTATCTTATTAGATTGTTTACTATGATTTTAAAGCATACTTTCAGTCTTACACAACCATTAATTAGTTTTTATGAATAAAAGTGACTTTAGAAATAAATAAATTCAAATTGAAACTAAATTACTATGATTTTAAAGTAAATTCAAATTAACTCACATGTACAATTTATAGTGTTCTTCTTACCTCTCCTCTCCTTTGGCTATAGCTTTCCCATTGAGCAACTTGGTAGCTTCATAGTCATGAACAACGATTTATATGCAATATTAATTCAATAATTAATAAAAAATACTGTGAGGCACCCTAAATCAATTTCATTTCTACTACATCTCTACATTTCATTTATATTTTCCCATTCCCATGTCCTGATTGTTCCTCAATTTATGCCTTACGGCTTTTCCTTTGCAACATTTGGTGCAAATGCTAGTATACCTTTTCTGAAGAGAAAAATTGTATGAAGTGCCACGTGTCACTGTTTTGACCTTCGGATC
Source organism: Pinus tabuliformis (assembly GCA_031772625.1). NCBI lineage: Eukaryota > Viridiplantae > Streptophyta > Pinopsida > Pinales > Pinaceae > Pinus > Pinus tabuliformis. The sequence goes on from CM062805.1 coordinate 633,730,741, forward strand.
TGAAAAATATACACAGGAAATTAGAGTCCATCCTCTTTCTGTAACCTTTGACGAAAATTCAATCCGATGCTCAGATAAAACGTTATGATGATTTTCCCAAGGTGACCTGCTTGGAATGTAATTTGGGGGTCTGCAAAAGCCCTAACTTCCTTAGATTATATCTCCGAAAATATAGTGATACAAGATCTGAAATTCAAAGCCAAGTTTCAAACCAATTTCATCTCAAATGGGTTTTTTTTTTAGCTTCTGAAACTTCGTAACAAAAGCGTTATAGCGAAAATTCCACGACGACCTGTTTTAGATGAAATTCTGGAGCTTGAAAAAATCATAACTTCCTCAGATCATATCTACGAAAATATAGCGAGACAAGATCAGAAATTCAAACCCAAGGTTCAACATGATTTATTATCAAATGGGTTTTTTTTTAGCTTCTGAAACATCACAGAAAAATAGTTATAGCGAAAATTCCAAGATGACCTGTTTGGAGCAGCGAAACTCTAGAATCCAAAGCTCTGATACCAAATGTTATGAAACCAGCTCACAAACAGATAAAAAAGATAGATAAACACCTTAGAAATAAGCCTCTTCGAGGGGGAAACCTCCTTTACATTACACAAATGAAAAATTATTAGATGATACAAATGACAAGACCTCCTTTATATATATAGGAGTCTAAGGGGTCATAATATAATCAACGCCGACATAACAATAATAATGTAAGGGCACAATAATAACAATAGTGGGCTTCTATGGGGCACAATAATAAAAATATGGGGACTACATGGGCACAACAATATAATAATGGGGTTGTACTAATAAAAATAAGGGGTTACACTAGTAGTATAGGGACCTAACACAACCTCTGTCTGCCCATCTGTTCGTGGATGAAATGTCATACTTCTTTTCAGCTTGGTGTCCATCATTCTCCACAAGATGGTCCAAAACTCCCCAAGAAAGAGGGAGTATCGATCTAACACAATAGATGTGGGCAAACCAAAATGGACCCAAACACGCTGAAAGAAAAAAAGAAGCAGTCTTCAAAATAGTGACCTGCTTTTTACAAGGCATTAAAATACACATTTTACTAAACCTATCCCCAACGACATACAAATAGTCGTGACCTTTTCTATACATCGGTAATCATCCTACAAAGTCCATGGACACACTTTCCCATGTCCGAATCGGAATAGGGAATGGTGTGTAGAGCCCAAGTTTTCTATTAGAGGGCTTTGAAACAAAACACAACACATAACCCTTTACAAAGAGAGTCACAATGTTTTTCATATGAGGCCAAAAAGAAAACCTTTGCAAATGACATAAAGTTTTCTCAATGCCAAAATGACTAGAGATCAGAGAGGTATGAGCCTCTTGGATTACATGAACCCTTTCATTACTAGGTATACAAAGTTTGCCAAGGTGGTACAATAGATTTCCCTGCAAGTAATAACTGTTCACTTGCGATCCATGAGTCATTTTTGCATAGATATTTTTAAAGTTATTATTGTTAGCATACTATTTAACATAACTTTCTAACAACAAAGAAACATTTTGCAAAAATACAAATGAAAAAATAGGAGGGTGAGAAAGAATATATGCTACTTTGTTGCTGGAGCCCTTCTTATACTTTATTACCAAATGAAATTGTTGGAGGAATCCCATCCATATGAAGTGACGAGCTTGTTGAAGCTTGGTCTGTGACTGAAGATACTACAAGGGTTGATGATCTGTGTGGATGATGGTCTCCTTGTTGATCAGATAATGTTTCGACTTCTTTACACTTTGAACCAAGGCATACAACTCTCGGTCATATGTAGGATAATTTATAAGAGCTTGGGAGAAAGTCTTTTAATGTTAACAAACTGGCTTTCTTTACAGTTGCATCAATACAATACCCATGGCATATTGATGGCATCTATTTCAATTTTGAAAGGTTGCTAAAGGTCTGGTAAGGCTAGCACCGGTTTTGTGCTGATCTTATCTTTTAGTGTATCAAAGGATGTCTATGGTTTTCCTCCCCACTGAAAGGCCTTCTTCACACTAGTCAAGGCGTGCAAGGGGGCTGTGATAATGGAGAAGTTCGTCATAAAACTTCAAACTTCTGTGACATTCGTGGGCTCATACCACTTCATTATTGCCTCCACTTTAGAGGGATCTATCCTTAATTTCCCATTACCAACAATAGGACCTAAATAAATTAGAGAAGTCTTTCCAAATTCACACTTTGACAGTTTCAAATATAATTTCTCTTTCTTCAGAACATCAAGCACTTTCTTTATGTGACACATATGTTCCTCCCACATCCTACTTTACACAATAATATCGTCCAGATACACGAGAAAAAAATGATCAATAAATGGCCGAAATAAATCATTCATTACCCTCATGAACGTGTCTGGAGTGTTAAACAATCCAAATGGCATCACCATCCATTCGAACAACCCTTGCTTCGTTTTGAAAACAATTTTCTAGACATCCTGCTCTGTGATTCTCACCTGGTGGTAACCACTATGAAAATCCAACTTGGTAAAATAAACAACATTTTTTAATTGATCTAACAATTCATTAATGCAAGGGAGAGGGTATCGATTCTTCACCGTGATCTTGTTCAGCGCCCTGTAGTCCATGTACATTCTCCATGTGTCATCTTTCTTGGGCACCAACACGATTGATGAGATGCAAGGAGAAGAACTTGGTCTAATGACTCCCTGATTTAATAGTTGTTGCACCTGTTTATTGATCTCCTCCATCTCGATAGAACCCATCCTGTACATGCCAACATTTGGTAAAGGAGCATCCTATTGCAAATGGATCTCATGTTGGATTTTCGATTTAGGGGGCAATCCATTCAGTTCCTGAAACAATTCATCATAGTCAGAAACAATTTCAAATAATTCCTTCTTATGATCAAGATCACAACCTCTAAAAGCATTAGCCATCTTGAATTCTTTCGTCCTCGCTACCATGAGCATGCACCCTTTACTGGAATTAACCAGTCTTTTAATATGTCCTGTACTGACAAGGCTAGGATTAATTTTCATGTGATGAGCTTTGACTATATATTCTACCCCATCTTTGGTGAGGTGGTATTTGTTTTCATGCCGAAAGAAAATGACCTTTTTGTCATATAAATATGGGCTTCCCAAGATGATTCCATAGATTTCCAAAGGTACTACATCTAACTCTACATCATCAACTAATTTAGAAGTGATTACAAATCTGGCCCTACACTGCTTGGTGACCTGTAATTTGGCTTTATCGCTTACCCAACCAAGCGGGTATGGACTCAGATGAGGTTTAGTTTCAAGGCCTAGCCTTTTTACTAAGGACTCTGAGATTAAGTTTTCTTGGGAACCTGAATCGAACAGAGTTTCCAAATTTGTATGCTTTATGACAACTCTAATGTCAAACAACTCAATTCTCTTTCGCTCATGACTCACAGGCTCATTCAAATAACTAGTGCTTGCAACCAAATCAGAACTATCATTAATAGAAAGAGTACCTTTTGTGCCCACGGTTGTGATCAATGTTTCATCGCCGGAATCCAATCTAAGGCCCTGTGTTGTTGCCACTGTCTACTGCTTACCCTTTCCACCGAAGCTCTTCAGTCTCAGTTCCATATGAAACTTCCAACAGTGGTCCTCATCATGCCTATCCTTCTTACAATGAGTTCACGATAGTGTTGCTCCACCTCCCTTCTTGGTAGAAACGGTATTATTATCCATCCCTTTTCCTTTCTTCTGGAATTTTCCATGCTGAGTTTTGAATGACATCTTCTTGGTTTGGTCATCTTGATCATTCTTGCCTTGGATTTCAAGATGTATATCTTTAACATTGGCCATATGAATTGAAGTAGGCTCGAACAGTAAAAACAAGTGTCTAATGTAACTGTGTAGCGCACCTATGTAATTAGTTACAGTTTCGAGTGCATCTAATGATATGCCCATGTTCAGTGCTTGTTTCCAAAATTCCTCCATGAAGCTTTGTACATTCTAGTCCTTACCTTGCCTTAAGTATTGCTAGTCCATAAGTGTCTTTTGCTTATAACCCACAGGGTAGAATTGGTCTTTTAATGTAGAAATAAAACTAGACCAAGAGGACAGAAGGTTACCTGACTTCGTGCTACCCTTCTGTAACTTGATCTCCCACCAAATGAGAGAAATTCTTCTCATCCAAAGAGATGCTAACTGGACTTTATCTCATCTTCTTCAATCTGCTGGATTTGGCAGTAAACCTGTATTTTTCTGATCTAGTTATTGATTTTTTCTGCACTACATTGTCCATTTTACATGGGTAGATCGAACTTCACATCTAACTTGAAGAACAATTTCTTAGAGTTTTGTTTGGAATTTCTATGAGAGTGATGAGAACTATCACTCGAAGAAGGAGAGGGAGGAGGATCTTCTCCACCACCTTCCTGATTTCCTGATTCATGATCATCATAATCCTTGTTCTCATGCCCAAGTACCTTCTCATACTCTGCGAACAATTGGTCCACTTTTCTTGCCATATTATAGAATATCTTTCGGAAATTATGTTCCTCTTCCCAATGAGCTTATTCATTGGCTATGTTTCTTCTTCGTTGCGCACATACTTCAGGATCAAAGGAGTTAAGCGTTCCTTCTCCTTTTTGCAGCTTGTTCCAGGTTAGCATAAACTCACACAATTCGCATCTACAAAGACCTGCACTGATACCAAACTTGATCCAATATCTTTTACTTATAGATGCATCAGAATTACATATAACATAGTTAATTAACCATGGAACTTAAAAGAACATAAACAATAAGGAAAATAATAAGAAGAACACAAAAAAACCATAACACAATGATTTGATTACAGAGTTCGTCCAATTGAACTACGTCTTCGGGCCCTGCTCAATAGTGGGGAGGCCTTCTTTGTATTAGTGGCATAAAAGAGATAAAAGTACAACAATAAGAAATTACAAGCCTTATACCTCCAATCTAATAGATGGGTAAAGAATAGAGAGCCCAACTTTGAAAACAGATAGAACCACAAAAATCCTGGCGAATAATAGTGCAAAAATGCCTATCCAAACTCCCAATTTGGATAATTGGGCCTTTTGCAACCTTCTTGGAACCTCCTTGCTGCTCAAGATGAGGTTCCACCCTGCTACCAGTGTCAAGCTATGTTGCATGCAATAGAATCTATATGTTCGTCTAGTCCTCCCTCTCCCCTTTCTCTGACACAATAATCATATATATAAGACCATAGCGGGATCCCTCAAAATTGGGCATTTCCAACATAATACCCAAGGTTAAAAGGTGAAAGGATTCATGGCAACAACCCTTCCATAATACAAAAGCCAATCTCTAATAAAGCAACCCATTACAACAATGCATGAGTCTTGGTGAAAGGTTTATCGACGCTTCCAACTTATCAGTGGACAATCCAAGCCCAGACATAGGAATCCCATGATAATTATGGATCCAACAAGAGTATTCATTGTATGCCATAATGTTTCATGTCTGGCACTCCCATGGCATTATCGTAATCGACATGAAACCTTCGGTGCACTGGTTAACAGTTTTCAACGTCTGCGGACCCACCGGGTTTATTAATCATGATATATATTATATCGAGTTCAGGCCCCTTATTGCAGTATCACAATCGATGCCCACCGCGAAATTTCAATCGACACTTTTTCCCAAACCAAAACGTAAGCACTAGCTCTTTTGTGTGATTGCGATATGAGATGTATATTGCATCACATCTAAGTCCTGCTGGGGTCAATTCATAACTCCTTTGGGCTATGATATGTGATATCGCAATCGCAACTGGGAATTCCAGGGGCCGATTCTTACTTAAGAGCTCCTCCTGTTCGTTGGTATGCAATATGCAGTGTCCAGTGGCATCTTGCCATGTGGCGCTTCCTTATTCGCTGAAACTATGCCATGTCATCTTCTCCCTACTACCTAGATAAGTCAAACTCAAACTTTGACTTGCTCTAAATTTGTCATCTAGATTAAGATTTTAGTGTTATTTTCACCATTGGAATCAGGATAACGAGAACTTCAATCTAATGCTAATATTATCCAATTCTTCCACTTTGAGTTTTGATCCTTTTGTTATGCCGCTGATACATTTCTAAAGATCCACCTAGATCATTGGTCCATCCCTGTAATGCCCATTGTTTCTCTACACCAAGAGAACTTCTCAATGCTCATATACTTTGTCAATGCATATGCAATATTCTTCAAAGTGTCCACCTTTACCAGCAACGCCTTTTTGTCCTCAACCATATCCCTTACAAAGTGATATTGAACATCAATGTGTTTTGTCTTTGAATGATAAGCATGGTTCTTTGGCAAGAAAATTTCACTCTCGCTATCACAATCTATCCTTAGAGCTCGTTGTACTAGCCCCATACTTGAACACAATCTCTGCAACCAAACATCTTCCTTTCTTGCATGAGTGGTCGCCATGTATTATGCCTCTGTAGTTGAAAATGCCACTACAGCCTGTCTCTTGCTCATCCAACTGACTGCACGTCCAAAAAGGTTAAATACATACCCACTTGTAGATCTTCCTTGATCCATATCTCCAACCCAGTCTGCATCAACAAATCCATGGATGTCCAAAACTCTATCCAATCCTAGTCTTCCTTGGTAGCACAAACCATAACCACTAGTGCCACACAAATACCTGAAAACCTGCTTCACTACTGTCCAATTCTCCTTCCCTGGTTTTGACATAAACCTTCTCAATACTCCCATTGCATGTGCAATGTCTAGTCTAGTACAGACCATTTCATGCATCAGGTTATTGACTGCACTTGCGTATGGAACACAGGACATGTTCTCTTCCTCGTCTTGTGTCTTGGGACACTATTCAATAGATAACTTTACACCAACATGAATGGGAACCTTCACGCGCTTACTATCTTGCATATTAAACCTTTGCAATATTATCTCGACATACTTCCTTTGGTTTAACTATAGCTTCCTCTTTGCCTGATCTCATTGAATTTCCATGCCCAAAATATAGTTCGCAACACCAATATCTTTCATGTCGAAATTTGGAGGACAATTGGGTCTTCAATTCCTAGATAATTTCTTTGTTATTACCAATCAACAACATATCATCCACATATAAGACCAAATAAATAACATGATCACCAATTAATTTAAAATACACACAATGATCTGCTTTGCCTTTGGTGAAGCCAAGTCCTCGTATATATGTATCAAATTTTTGATACCACATCCATGGTGATTGTTTTCACCGATTAAAAGACCATTTTAACTTGCATACCAATTCTTTCTTACCCTTCACTGCAAATCCTTCAGGTTGATTCATGTAGATCTCTTCTTCTAGATCCCCGTGAAGAAATGTTGTCTTCACATCCATCTGTTCTACCTCAAAGTCAAAAGCAACAACAATACATAAAAGTAATCTAATAGAAGCTACCTTGACAACATGAGAAAAAATATGAATTCTAATTGGATCCAATACCCAGGCAATGGCACACTAAGGAACTAGGGTTCCTGTCAATCCCTTCCACGGTGCACAGTCTGAGCACGTAGCTTTTCAAGCCCAAACAAAATTTTTTGTCATGACTGGCATTGTAATTCTAAATGCAAAGGATAATGAACAGTCCAACGGGGGAGGCATCAGCGCCTCCCCCCCAAAATTACAATAATGAAAACCCAACTGAGAACAGAACTGAGAATGTAGAGAAGCTCGAGGCACGGCTTGCACAACAGAAGGAGGAGAATGAACAAGAAGATCTGGAATACGAGACAGCGGAAAAACAAGCAACATTTGGCAAACCAAAGAAAGCTTCGTTGCCCACATGCAAGCCCATTGCCACAGAAAGGCCCAAGATCGAGCTACCTAGTCACAGGATCAATGCGCAAATACAATATATGAAAGATCACGCCCTAATTGGCAAATTCATAGGTTTCTGGCCAACTGAAAAAGCCCTGCAAGGCTGGATAACCTCGAAATGGAAGCCAAAAGGTCATGTAACTCTACAGCTGGGCCCTAAGGGCTTCTTCACAGCCACTTTTAACTACCTCGAAGACAGAAATCGAGTTTTGGATGGAGGACCCTATTTCTTGAATGCAGCAGGTCTTTATCTACGAGACTGGGTCGAAAGATTCAACCCTGATAAGGAAGATTTCAGTTGGGTGCCAGTATGGATCGCATGTACTTGCTTCCACTGGAATACTGGGATGAGGACTCACTAACAGCCATTGGCAATGGATTAGGCAAGTTCATAAAGGCAGCAGAGGAAACTAAGCTTCGAAGATATACATCCTATGCACGGATCTGCATTTACATGAAGCTGGGCCATGCGCTACCGGACACGGTAAGTCTTCTGCACGATGACTTTGAATGGATTCAGCCCCTTGACTATGAACATGTACCCTTCTGATGCAGGCGATGCCATGCCCACGGTCACCTCTTTCGTGACTGTCCCTTAAACATGCCGCCTAAAACCATAGAAACTGGAAACAAGTCTGATCCAGAAGGATTCACCAAGGTAGCCAGCAGGAAAAGGCATACCAAAAAACCTCCCTCAACACCAAAAAACGTTGCTCCAGCTTCTGACTTGCCATCCTCCAGCAACAGCTTTGATATTCTGACAAATCTAGAACAGCCTGAATCAGATACGCCTATGCTAGCAAAGCCAAGCTCCGTTCCATCCACCCATATGTCCCCCACTCTCATCCACTCTAAAACCAGTCATCCTTCGAATGCCATCTCCTCTGAAAAGCCTGCCTCAGATTTGCAACTCAACACTGACCTTGTTCAATACAAAGCCCTATGGTCCGATAAGATTATGGACATTGATGATACTCCAGTAGAACCTTCTCAACCACACACCCACTAGGAAGGAGGCAGTCAACAAAGCTTAATGGAAGAAGAACTAGAAAGCTTTGATCTCAGGGAAATAGACATTTTCAGTCTAGAGCAAGCCTGCAAAAGGAAAGAGTTCGACACAATACCGGAAAGACAACTGGAAAATTTGGAAGTAGTGCTCACAAGAGTGCATCAGCATAATACTTTGGGCATACAGCAAGGAGGCAAATGGGATGGGAAACATATCATTAAAGAGGGGAAGAAAAGAGGCAGAAAGATAGATCTACAACGTACCATCTTAATTTGGGAAATGCTAGTGGAGTCGGGAAGGTGCTCCAAGTTGACCAAACATTACCGATCCCTACCTACTAGTCAACCATGAAGCTAATCTCATGGAATGTAAGAGGACTTAATGGTCCTGGGAAGTACATAATGTTGAAGAACATGATTCAGCAAGAACAACCATACATTGTATTCATGCAAGAAACAAAATGCAACACCAGCACATTAGAATCCATATTATCCACAGACTAGGCAGGATGTCAAACAGTAACAGTTAATGCAATAGGTGCCTCGGGAGGGTTAGCCATAGCATGGAATACTTAGCATATATCCTTATCAAATTTCCATGCTTCGCACTACTTCATTCATGCAATGTTCCACCTGATCGGCACCAACATACATGGACATTTAACCAATGTTTACTTCCCACAGGAAAGTACACAAAAAATTAGGCAATTAGAAACATTGGAGATTCTTAATGCTCCAAGAACTTATCCACTTTGGATAACGGGAGGAGACTTCAATATGATCACACGGCTGGAGGAAAAATTGGGAGGTAGAAGAAAGCTGGAAAAAGAAAGCAATGACTTCAAAGACTACATTCAACACAATAGTCTAATAGACTTACCTTTTGATAATGGCATCTTTACTTGGAACAACAAAAGAGCCGGTACTCAACAAATAGCATCCAGGTTGGATAGATTTCTAATTTTATACAATTTTGTCCATCTTGGTGGTGAGATATGCACCTCTATCCTACCCTTAGCTGGCTCAGATCATTTGCCCATTTCTTTGCAATGGAAAAATCCTGGAAAATCAAACAAAATACCATTCGAGTTCGAAGCTTTCTGGCTTACCCACCCTGAGTTCAATACAGTGGTCAAAATAGCATGGGAAAGTTTCATTCCCAATGGTGGCTCACTCATGTACCAATTCCAGCAAAGACTGAAGCATATCAAAAAACAAATCAAAACCTGGAACTACACCACTTTTGGCAACATCCTTCAAGAGAAAAAAGCTCTTGAGCAGAGCATGGCAGAGATACAACAGGAGATCATCCTAGAAGGCAGAACAGGGGAATATGCCAGACAGGAACAAATACTACTAACAAAACTAGATGAAAGAGGCAGACAACAGGAACTACTCTGGAGACAAAAGTCAAGAATCAGATGGCTAAAAGAAGGGGAACGAAACACCAAGTTTTTTCATCGTACAACTATATAAAGAAGAATGAACAATACAATCTCACACATTCAAAAATCACAAGGACACAAAATGGAGAAACAGGAGGACATAGAGAATGATCTCACAAATCACTTCAAAATTGCTCATCAAGATCAACCCACAGATAGACAGCATGCTATCAATGTGATACTTCATCATATTCCTAAACTCATCACAGAGGAGCATAATCAATTATTTTTAAGACGGTCACCATCATGGAGATTGAAGAGGCTTCAAATCAACTGAAGGCTGGGAAAGCGCCTGGACCTGATGGCTTCATGCCCAACCTTTACCATCACTTTTGGGATCTAATCAAAGTAGATGTCTGGAACATGGTAGAAGAATCCAGAGCAATGCATTGGTTACTCCCTTCACTCAATGCAACTTTCATCACCCTTATTCCCAAAGTCGCGCAACCAAGCACTCCGTAGAAGTTTAGGCCTATTGCCCTCTGCAATGTCATCTACAAAATTATCTTGAAAGTCATAGCCAATCACCTCAAACCTCTCCTCCCTCTTCTCATCTCTCCAGAGCAATCTGGGTATGTAGAAGGTCATCAAATTCTAGATGGTATTATTCTTACTCATGAAACCATCCATTCTCTCAAGAAAAACAAACAAGCAGGTATGCTATTGAAAATCGACCTTTCCAAAGCCTTTGATAAACTCAGCTGGACATACATAAAACAGATGCTAATGGCCTTTGGATTCAACCCGACCTGGGTTAGATGGATGATGACCCTTAGTTCCTCCCCACTTTACTCTATTCTTGTCAATGGGATCCCCTCTAAACTGTACCACCCTTCAAGAGGAATTCATCAAGGTGACCCTCTGTCCCCTTTTCTCTTTATCATTATGGCTGAGGGTCTAGGTTGTCTTATGAAGCATACCGTTCATTCCCATGACCTTAGAGGACTCTCTGTCCATGGATCCCCTGCTATCACACATCAACAATTTGTTGATGACAATATGCTCTTTGGTCATCCTTCTGTAAATGAGGCCAGAACCTTTAAAGCACTTTTAGACACATTCTCAGAAGCTTCTAGTACCACCATTAACACTACCAAATATCAAATTTTTTTCTTCCACACTACCATTCCCACCCAAAGAATCATTGCTCGAATCATTGGATTCTCTCAAGCCAAGCTTCCTTCTCAGTATTTAGGTGCCCCTCTCATAGATTTAGCCTTAAAGCATGCTTCCTGGCATCAACTCTTAGAGAAAATGGAAAGTCGGCTCATGTCTTGGACCTATAAAACTCTCAACATGGCAAGTAGATTAGTCCTGATAAAGGTAGTCCTACAATCAATGCCCCTCTATTTGTTCTCAGTGCTCGCTGCACCGAAATGGGTGTTGAAGAGAATTAGGAATCTGCAACGCAATTTCTTATGGGGCTCTACAGGACAAAATAGAAAATGGGCTTTAGTCAAATGGGAAAAAGTTTGCAAACCTAAAAAGTAGGGGGTTCTAGGCTTACGTGATCCACAACACAACAATACTTTGATGGGAGCACGGATTTGGTGGCAATGGGTTTCCTGCCCACAGAAGCCATGGGCGCAATTATGGACTGCAAAGTATGCAAATAATCGACCGCAACAAGAACTAATCAGGATAACTACCACGCCTACAGGATCCTTAATTTGGAACGCGACCAAGCAACATAAAGAGGTCATCCATCAGCATAGCTTCTAGGAGATAAGGGACGAGAGGATGGCCCATTTCTAGACAGATTCTTGGCAACAGAGAACCAAAATTGCATCACTCTTACCATGCACAAATCATAATGGAAACGATATTAACCAAGAGGACAATGTAGCACATTTTTGGACTCTTAGCACTATACAGGGATTTAGGCAATGGAAACCGGTGAGGCAAATAGCACAACAAAAAACGGAAGCTTATAACATGGAGTTACACAAAGATCTTACCAGAAAAAGAATCAGAGTCAATACAGGAAGCGATGTTTTAAGATAGGGATATACACTGAAAGGAACATATACCACCAAAGAAGCATACCAGATAATGTTCCAAACTCAAGAACCAATCGATCCTGCTTGGAATCGTATATGGACTACTGGGATCTGGCCCAAAGTCTCCACTTTCATCTGGCTGTTGTATCATCAAAGAATTCTCACATGGGACAACTTAATCAAAAGAGGATTTCAAGGTCCATCTTACTGTCCCAACTATTAAAACAATGAAGAAACTATTCAGCACCTCATGGACTCCTGCCACATGGCCAATCAACTCTGGGAAAAGCTCACTTTCAGATGCCAGAGACCATGCAAACTTCTTCGGGATATAAGAGGCACCATTAGCAACTGGACTCCAGAGCCCTATAACAACAAAGTTCTCAACAAGTTGTGGACTATCTTGCCGGGTCTCCTTCCATGGACAATCTGGGAGGAAATAAATAAAAAAAAATTCAAAAATCACAAAACTTCCTTAGAAATCATATGGAATAACCTATGTCACAACATCAAGGAAACTCTTGCATTGCATCATTGAACAACTGAGGACTTTTCGACCCAGTATCAAGAATTAAGCATATGGGCTAATTGGAACATACAGCTCCCACAAGCACAATCGAATTCCAATAGACTCTGCATTGCAACCAGGTAGCTTTCACATTGGTTACACCCCCCAAAAAGAGTGATTAAGTTAAATTTCAATGGTGCCTCCAAGGGAAACCCGGGAAAAGCAAGATATGTGTTATAGACAATTTTGTGCCTTACAGCAACAACCATGAATTGTCAATAATCCAAGGGATCCAAAGTTCCCTAAACATGATGTTCCTACCCCTAGAAGAACAAGGTCAGCAAACCAACAGCTCTCAGATCAGTTCTCCACCTGAAACACTCAAAAACAAGCAATCCTGAAATCAAAGCAGGTGCTCCACTAGGTTTCTGCGCTGAAACTCAGTTGCTCCATGGTGTACCTGCGTTGCAAAGCAAGTGGGACAAAGGCCACCTGCGCTGAGCGAGATGGGACAAGTGGCACAATGAGTCATTGCTTTGGAATCTTCCAAAAATGACACTTGGATCAGGTATTTCGCCTTGTGATGAGTCAGAGGCTCTGTTTCTCCAAGTGGAAGCAAAGTTCTCCAAGTGGACTCAAGAACTGAAGATCAACTAAAGATTAACTGAAGAGAGAGAGGACACAAGGCAGCTACACATCAGTTGCAAGCTGACTCATCCTTTCTCAATTCATCTATATATTGAGCTCTCTCCTATGAGCTCAGGAGGCTGGAATTTTGTGCAAAGTAATGATATGCTGTTGGTTTCACTATTGAGCTATTGGGTGATTGTTTGAGAGAGGTGAAGAAGAGCAATTCTTTCTGCTCGGAGGTGTTGCTGGGTTGGAGCCTTCAATGGTTGTAATACTCTCAGAACCTTTACTTATTCATTAATAAAAGCTATTGAGGTTCTTCTATGTGCTCTTGTTTCAATAATATATTGTGATGATTGCATGTTTGGTTTACACTAATCCATGAACCAGTTATGATTGCATGCCTCTTGTAGTTTCCTTCTTTGTTATTTTGCAGGATCTCATTGTAGCTGGGCAAGCAAAAGAACAAGGAGCTAGGAGCAAGCGGCCAAAGAGAAGAGTTTGGATTCGACATTAAGCGCAAGGCAACGGTTAGTGCATTTCTCCATTCTCTTTTGCTTTCATAAAGAAGTAAACCTTAAGTAGTTTGTTTTACAGTTGTTGCTAAGGAACTATCACCCTTAGAGTGGGATAGGGTCATCCGAATCAGATACTTTTCCCTACAACAAACTGGCGACTCCACTGGGGATCGTATCCGTTTGATTGTGTTTGTAGTATTTTGCTATTCATTTCCTGAACAAAAGAGTACCAAATCGAAAAGCTTTTGACTATATCAAAAGCGAAGTAGAGGGCAGCTACTCTAGCTCATTTCTGAGCAAGTTCATGATTTGAAGAGCTGATCTACAAGGATCCTTGTAAGCTCTTAGTGATAGCTTTGCACCTTCCTAATCATCCCTTTGAGTGTGCTTGACTGATTGTTTCTGATTTGAGCAAAAACCGTGCATTTTTGAGAAAATTATGACCCGGAAACTGTGAAAACGCAATTCTCGTTTTCCAAAGCAGGTAGTACACAGGCTACCTGCTTTGCAACGCAGGTCCCGAAGGGGCTACCTGCGCTGAGAGCCAGTTTGGCTGTGCAGCACCTGTGTTGGCCCAAATTTTCCTAGTGCATTTGGGGTTTCCTCCCTTTCTCTTGCCTGTTTTCACTTAGATTTTGCTGCTAAGTGTCAGTCTTGTACCCGTTCTGAAACCAATATTACTTGCCATCATTCCGCCTCTGTTATATAATGAAATTGTACTTGTTCTTTGTATTTCTTAATCATTTACAATTTCCCATAACGAAGAGTAAACTAGTCTTGCTTTTGGCCTCTTAGATCTGAACCTGTGTTAAGCATTTTGCTGGTCTAAAGAGTTAGCTTGTTTGCTGTCCATAGCTGATTAGTCATTTTACTTTCGTTAGTATGGTTTGATTTCATGCATTTCCAGTGATTAAACAAGTGAATCTTAAGGTGTCTTTTGATTTTGGACAAACTTGTTTGTTTTCGCTCTAAATCGAAATCAAAGTTATATAACCACTTTCTTTTTGTAATCCATCCACATTAAGAAAGGGAAAAGAAAATACATGCATTGTGCATTTTGCATTTGACTGTTTGCTTGACGATTTAGGAAAAATTTGCATTTTAGTGTGTGCTCTATGATCTGTGTGAAAAGATTTGCCTTTCTTTTCCCTCAGTAGTTAAGGTTTTCAAAGTTGAAAGATTGAAAAATTTGCTTCTCATCTTAGACTGCATTCAGGAATTTGTTATATACATCTCGTGGTGATCCTTAAAGGCAAACTGCTAAGCAAGATCAACATTAAAATAAATCCAATTTACATAACAACGCTTTGGAACATAACGCAAACACATAGAGGTCTAGGTAGAGACGTGTTCCGGCGTCGTTAAACATAGTGACTGTCGATCTCTACGAAGGTGGGTGATTCCTCCTGAGAGTCGGTGGCACTAATACGGACTTGTGCTCCCACGTACCGTCGCGTATATATTGGGAGACCCCTATAGGCAATTATCCTTTATCCATAGGAAGTCGTGTCGGCCGCCCTACTGATCGCGATGCAGTGAACACAGCATTCACGAAGATCGACCACCCGTACCGTAAAACGTATTCTGTGGTTTCGCGAAAAGTTCGGCACACCCTCTGCCTAGAACTCCAGAGAAGTTTCTTTTGGCCTTTTTCAAACTCTATAACTGAAAAAGTCCATCCGAGCATTTGTCACTTCGGGCTCGTTAAAACATCGAAGGCGACTAGAGTCATCTTTAGCTTTTTCTCGACTCTTAAAACATGAAAAAGCAAGTTTGTGTCTAAAAGCGTCGTTAATAAAATTTATTTTAAGCGGAACATAATCACCTGTTATTCCCACGTTGATCTTTCAGTTGAAAAGTATGGAGCCCACCAACCAAGGAAATAACCTTGGAGGAAGTCCAAATCCCTTCTCCTCTTGGGGAGATGTTGGTGTGCCTCATATGGCAACATTGTCACTTCCAGGATTGACGATTGGCCTACCTGTATGGCTCTTTTCAACTAATGTAGTCTAGATCGCCACTAATCCTGAGCAGTCGAATCAACAGTCAGAACAGTCTAGAGCTACCCACCAGCCTTCCACTTCTTACAATTCTTCCTCTGATCCTTCATCTTCACAAGGTAGAGCCGGCAAAAGTCAGCCTCCCATGGAGAAGAAGGAAAAGAAGAAAAGAGAAAAGAAGCAGAAGGGGCCTATGGCGAAGGCGACTGGGGGCAAGCAAAAGACAGCTGACAAAAACCCACACACTGCACCGACCGGGCCTAAATCGCCATGTGTCATTTGCAAAGGGGCCCACTTCCATCGTGATTGTCCTTGTATTCCCCGGATACTAAGGGACTGGTCCCCAAGGTTGCACAATCCGGTAGCATCAACCTCTGGTAGTCATGTTGATTGCAGTCCGTCAACTAGCGAGAGCGAAGGACGAAGAGGGAGACCAAGATCACCCTGTATATTGTGTGAAGGCGATCACGCCATACACCGATGTCCATTCTTAGATGAGGCAAAGAGAGTTTTGGAAGATCGTCCGGTTTCACCGTTACGACTTCCTCCTGGATACCAAAAACTCGCGCCTAATCCCTCGATAGTTGAAAATCCAGCTGACCCGCTCAAGTGGTCAGCTGAAGTGTCGGTCATTGAGAATGAACCTACTGAATCCAGACCAGACGAAAGTCTAAAGGTCGAAACGGCAGTTGACCCGGTTCTTCCTTCAGAGGTTTCATCCTCCAATGACTCCGTCATTGAAGACCCATCTTCAAATGACACCCTCACTGAAGAGGATAAGGATGACACCGTCCATATTCTTTTCATCAACACAGACTCTAATGAGCATTAGGGCAATGCGCCCATTCCTTTATCGCAGGAAGGAACATCGTCAGGGTCGTATCCGGCCGTATATTCGGTCCCACCACCAAGCAACCTAGTTGTATCCTTTGATTGGAATCAACTAGGCAGACCCCGGTTACTAGCCAGTATCCCATTCAGAATCATAGTCCAAATCTACAGTATGGTGATGGCTGGAACTATCATTGATGAAGGGGCATCTGTGAGTATCCTTTCCTCTGTTGCTTGGAAAGCACTGGGTTGCCCGGCGCTTTTACCTGAGATGAGAAATC
This sequence comes from Pinus tabuliformis, assembly GCA_031772625.1. Classification (NCBI taxonomy): domain Eukaryota; kingdom Viridiplantae; phylum Streptophyta; class Pinopsida; order Pinales; family Pinaceae; genus Pinus; species Pinus tabuliformis. Next base: position 633,747,810 of record CM062805.1, read on the forward strand.
TATCAGGTTTTGATAAAGGAACCAGTCACCCGTTAGGGATTCTCCCCAATGTTCCAGTTACATTGAAAGGGAAAACAGTTCATATGAACATCATGGTCGTCCAGGGACCCTTGGTTTATAACTTACTCCTTGGACGAGACTATATATATTGCATGGAGGCAATAGTGTCCTCGCTCTTTAGGGTCATGTGTTTTCCGCACGAAGGAAGAATGGTCAAGCTCGTAGATCAACTTTCATTTCCAGGATCACGCATCGCAAATAGTCAAATACCATCCCTTAACGGTCTATTCACTCAAGGAATGCCACCGCCCCCGGTTCTACTTCCCGATGAATGCGAGTAATTCGAGAAGAAAAGAACTGGGACCCAGGGGGCATGCACCCTGGCCTGCCTCGGGCAGAGAAAACCTTAGGTATAAAGTTAATTTCCGCAGAAGAATGGACTAGTCCGTACCCTGTCCGAAAAAGGAAGAGAGGGTTGTTCTAGGATAAAATTCTTTTGTCAAAGTTATGTTGAAGCGGAAGAATCGCTCCCTTTGTCTAGAAAAGTAGGCTCTCCTAAGGAGGAGATCTATTTGTGGCAGCAAGAAGGCACCATCTTTGAATGTCAAGCCTCACCCATTAAAACAATATGTTTTAAAAGAGAGTAGGGGCAGTCTTCAAAGAAAGAGAGGAAATTGCTGCAACAAGTAGTCACCATCCTTAGCAACCTAATGATAGACATCGCCGAAAAGAGAGTTTAGTTTGCGGCAACAAACAAAACCATTTTTCGGATAATAAGTAAGAGGACAGAATCTCGAAATTATACTTTATACCTGGGGGCATGCAAACCTTTTGGAGTGCAAGCACGGGACGACTATTTATTTTTTTTAAATTTTTAGGTCCTCCCTTTAAACCTGTAGGTCTAACCCGTTAAACTCGTAGGATTAGCCGTTTCCAGCTTGCATAAAGAAAGGATGAAGGGCAAAAGTTAAAACCTGCCAAATTGGAGTAATTAGTGAGGTATCGCTCCTTAAATAAGATTACCTCACCTAAAGCATTCCTTGTATTAAGACTGGTATAAATTGAGCAGTTTTAGCAATGTTCATGCTCGTTAAAAAATAAACGCAAGAATCGAGCAGTTTTGTACAGAGTTCATGCTCGTTAAAAAATAAACACAAGTTGTGAGCAATCTTTCCCTAGCAGTTCAAGCTCATCCAGAAAAAATGAACCGGTAAATAACCTTGAAGAATGTAACCTTTGAAAGCCATATTAAAGCCCTTGGTCGTGTTCTTGCAGTCTCACCTCCATCCGTTCATTTGGCCAATCGTTCACCTCCATGTGTTTGTTTACCCATTTTGAGGAACAGCTGCGAAGAGTGATTTCACTTAGCCATCCTTGTGACACTGCCGTGATTGGAGAATTCCAACCTGTACCTGGAATCTGCTGCTATCCCTGTTTATCACTCGTTCCTCAAAAGACGAGTCTTCTTTGAGCTCTTTTCACTGACTCGTAAAATATGAAAAGTTTGCCGAGTTTTGGCCTCCCAGCTCGTTAAAAGGACCGGAAGAGCTATCCCTCCTCTAGATTTTAATCTTTTTGGACCTGAGGGATTATTACACAAAAAGATCGAGCGCTTGTTTTGTTCGGCTCGTTAAAGAAATCGAAAATTCATCCCTTCTGTATGGTTTTATACTTTTTCGGACTTAAGGGATTAGAAGACGAAAAAGGAATTTTGGAGTTAACTTTTCGTACCTTTTCAGACTCTCTAAAAATGAAAAGGACCGAGTTTTCCTTGTCGTTAGACTCGTTAAAATGATTAAATAGCGACAAACTTGTCTTTAGACGAGAACGAGTTTCCCTATCGCTAGGCTCGTTAAAACATAGCGATGGGCTTGCCCGAAGGGCAGGTTATAGAACAAGCATATGTTATCCTCCTCAAGCTTGACAAAAATAAAGAGGTACTGGTCAGCAATGACTGGGGAAAAATTGGGAGAACCTCACAGCATTAATGGTAGCAAGTCGCTCTTGAACATGACACTTTGTCCTCCGTATCACATCGGGTTGGGTTGTCTCATTCACCGGTCTCATAACCATGGTCCTCGCCACACCATCCACAATTGGGGTAATGCTACCAATCCATCACATCAGTGTCGTTATATGTTCAAGAGATGTGGTTCTGCAAAGAGTCAACCGTGTTCCACCCACTGCCATACATTATCCTTCATCCACTTCATGACCGACACCCTGAATCATACATCACAATTTGTTTTCACCTCATCACAATCACTAGCTCCGTTCCGTGTCACTGATGTGGGATTCATTAAGGCCCTCCTTTGACGGATCGCTCCTTGTCGACATCAGCTCATTATCCAAGGAGTTGATATAGGAACACCCCCTTCAGTACTTTGAAGCTTGCATGCCTCAATGGCAAGTTTCTCACTTCCGGCGACAGGTATACATCAATGACCTTCGACCAGAAGATTTTACATGGTGGTCGACACCAAGTCCTTTATTCCCACCATGTGGATTGTACTGCCGTACCTTGAGGGTCATCATCCTTATCGGTGATTCCTCTCGCGCTTGTTAACAGTTTAAATCATTGACCGATAATCAAGCGATGTCTTTCCATGTTCGACTTCAAGAAATTCTCACATGGATCGACTTGTACATCGAGTGAAGATCGGAAGAGATTGAAGACCCCGGATCTAGTTTCATCCATCCGGGCTGCGATATATATTCAGGACATAAAGACATTTGATATGTACATCATTACAGCAGATGATCATCCTTCTCAAAGGATGATAATTTCAGCAGAGAATTATCAGTCTACAATCAGATGATCGTCTGTTCTATGTACCAAAATGTATTTATAAAGCTGAGCATGGGAATGCCCGCCTCAGCTAGATCATGAAAATGTATGAAAAATAATGTATTGTATTGTATCTTATTACAGGACACTTTTCAGCAGATTGAATGAACTTCGGATCCTCTCAATAAAGCATTTCACCCGATAAACGACCTCATACTTTAGGGGGCATCTGTTATAGACAATTTTGTGCCTTACAGCAACAAGCATGAATTGTCAATAATCCAAGGGATCCAAAGTTCCCTAAACATGATGTTCCTACCCCTAGAAGAACAAGGTCAGCAAACCAACAGCTCTCAGATCAGTTCTCCACCTGAAAACACTCAAAAACAAGCAATCCTGAAATCAAAGCAGGTGCTCCACTAGGTTTCTGCGCTGAAACTCAGTTGCTCCATGGTGTACCTGCGTTGCAAAGCAAGTGGGACAAAGGCCACCTGCGCTGAGCGAGATGGGACAAGTGGCACAATGAGTCATTGCTTTGGAATCTTCCAAAAATGACACTTGGATCAGGTATTTCGCCTTGTGATGAGTCAGAGGCTCTGTTTCTCCAAGTGGAAGCAAAGTTCTCCAAGTGGACTCAAGAACTGAAGATCAACTAAAGATTAACTGAAGAGAGAGAGGACACAAGGTAGCTACACATCAGTTGCAAGCTGACTCATCCTTTCTCAATTCATCTATATATTGAGCTCTCTCCTATGAGCTCAGGACGCTGGAATTTTGTGCAAAGTAATGATATGCTGTTGGTTTCACTATTGAGCTATTGGGTGATTGTTTGAGAGAGGTGAAGAAGAGCAATTCTTTCTGCTGGGAGGTGTTGCTGGGTTGGAGCCTTCAATGGTTGTAATACTCTCAGAACCTTTACTTATTCATTAATAAAAGCTATTGAGGTTCTTCTATGTGCTCTTGTTTCAATAATATATTGTGATGATTGCATGTTTGGTTTACACTAATCCATGAACCAGTTATGATTGCATGCCTCTTGTAGTTTCCTTCTTTGTTATTTTGCAGGATCTCATTGTAGCTGGGCAAGAAAAAGAACAAGGAGCTAGGAGCAAGCGGCCAAAGAAAAGAGTTTGGATTCGACATTAAGCGCAAGGCAACGGTTAGTGCATTTCTCCATTCTCTTTTGCTTTCATAAAGAAGTAAACCTTAAGTAGTTTGTTTTACAGTTGTTGCTAAGGAACTATCACCCTTAGAGTGGGATAGGGTCATCCGAATCGGATACTTTTCCCTACAACAATATGGAGGCATATTCAGAAATCATGAGGGCCAACCCGTACTATTGTATTTTGGCTCCACTGGATGGGACACGAACAACTCTGCAGAACTGGAAGGATTGTGGCAAGGTATGAAGCTAGCTGATCAACATAATTTTTATCCCATCCTTATAGAAGGGGACACTCAAATCCTTATCAATATGGCCACTCAAATCCAACAAGGAAGCATGGCTTCAAGAGTTGCCAAAAGCTGGAGATTAATGGCCAGGATTGAAACATTAGAGAAATGGATAAAAGACAGGAGAGCAATAACTTTTATTCACGTCAAAAGGGACAGTAACAAAGTTGTTGATCTCCTAGCAAACATTGGGGTCGATCAGGACCAAATCCTACATTACGGCCTTCTCAACATCATCGATGACCACAATAAACTACAAAATTTGCACTTACCTGGTGCATAAGGAAGCTCAACCCCCAGATGCGGGTGTTAATTAAGGCGATTATGGTGATGAGACAGGGCGACGGCGGGTGGGGTGGCCACATGGCCCTCTCCAACCATCCCAAGATCAACATGAATGATATTCATGGCACCTTGCAGGCGGCATTTAATGCCTGCTCTAGCCGAGGCAAAGCCATCACCTGCATAACCATGGAGCTAGAGAACATTCCAGTCATTCTGCCCCTGTTTCATTATGCTTTCCCTCCACAGGTGGGAGAGACGACTGAGTGAACCAACACTGAGCACAGATGCTGGATTGTGTGCTATCTTGACTTGGGTAATGGCTTCCACCACTCCCATGCAAACCTTTGCAATTCGGCTCTTGTCCCTCAGCACCCTGTAACCTCTACGCAAAATTCTTCTATCAATTCTTCTTCCGCCCCCCCTGACTCTTTAACTGCTCCTATCTCCACCATGGTCCGCCACCGTATGCGCAGCCGACGCAGTGGCACGCGAGGCGGAAGCTCTCGCTCCCCTGCTGTGCATAGCCACAATTCGGCTTCCCCTGCCTCCTCTGCTAAAAATCCCCCCCAATATAGTCTTGCAGGTCAGTACCCGAATACTAGAAGTGGCAAAGGTAGATTCTACCTCCATTGCTCAAGATGCAATGAGGCGGCAGTATGCACTGCTACCTTTCCTCTACCTCCACATCAAGTCCCTCACATAATGCAGTTTCGGTTCCGTATCTCTCTGAATTGCCCGGTTATTGTTGCTACCGTCTCCATCTCCATTCTGAAGAGACTGAGTAGCACATTCCCATGACTATTTCCATGGAGGAAACGAACAGAGCGTGCCCAAGCCAGAATAGAGACAACAATGACGAGTTGGAAGGTAATGGAGGTCGAAACAAAAGACATGGGACATCCATTGCTGGCAGCTCGTATGATGATTTGGGCATTCCAAGTGACACGTGGGCCGTGGAAAGCCGTCTGGAGGACACGTCGAGCCCACAGGTTGAAGCTGGAAGCAGGGAGGGAGGAGATCAGGTAGCTGGACATGGCAAGGTGGAAAACTTAGATGACTGGGCATGTCCAATCATGGAGGAACCTGCTCCAGATGACCTTGTGACGCGTGTCACTTCTGCCAGGTGGCATTTCATTTAGTTCTGGGTCTTGTTTTTTCTTGCTTATGTGTCCTCAGGGTAATCTGTTGGTTGGTTGGTCTAGTCAGGACAATCTGTTGTTTTCTGGGTGGTTTTGATGTTGGTTTTGATAGGTTGGTCTCATCAAGAAAACTGTGGGTTAAATCTGGTTGTATTTTGGACATTTTTTCTTTTGGACTGGTTTCCCCTTTGTAGGGGCAGTCTCAGACAATTTTCATGGTTGCGTGCTAATTAAGGCCAAGTCCCTTTATGGCCAGGAAACTCTATAACTATTTTTTGTATTATATCAATAGATTAACCTTACTTAGAAAAAAAAAAAAACATGAGAAAAAATATCACCAAAATCAATTCCCTGCACCTGGGAATAACCTTTTTCTACCAATCGAGCCTTTTATTTCTCCACCTTGCCTTCTGCATTCATCTTCTTCTTAAACACCCATTTGTTGCGAATGGGTTTTCTTCCAGACGGTAACTCCACCATATCCCAAGCCTCATTTTTGTGCAAAGATTCCATTTCATCAACCATGGCCTCTTTCCAGAGTTTGCCATCCTCTGAATTTACTGCTTCCTTGATAGTTCTAGGATCATCATGAGTAATAGATAAAGAAAAATTTGAACAGAAGGCAACTGGACTAAACATTTCTATCTACCTTCTTTCTTGAACTGATCTTCTCACAACTGGAGTTTGTGGCTCTTCATCTTTTGATTCCTCTTCTGTTGTAGAGTCTAATTCGTCCTCCTTTAGTTCAAACTCTATCTTCTCAGGTTCCTTTGGTAGGACTTCATGTTTAATAACATATTTCACCTCTCTAAACACCACATTACGGTTGTACACAACCATCCTTGTTTTTGGGTTCCAAAGCTTATAACCTTTTAATCCATGCTTATACCCAATAAAGATGCACCTTTCAGATTTACTATCCAACTTGGTTCTTTTCTCCTTTGGAACATATACATATGCATCACATCCAAATACCCTCAGATGTAAAAAAGAGTGTTTCTTACCAGTCCATACCTCTTGTGGAGTCTTATCCTCCTACACTAATGAAGGTGACCTATTGACCAGGTAACATGTAGTCTCCACCACCTTTGCCCAAAATTCTTATCCTAACCCAGCAACACTGAGCATGCTTCTTGCCTTTTCCATCAACATCCTATTCATTCTTTCTGCAACTCCATTTTGTTGAGGTGTGTATGGAGTAGTCTTCTGCCATGCTATACCACACTTATTACAAAACTCTTCAAATTCCTTCTTGCAAAAATCTCCACCGTTATCTGTGCTCAACACCTTTATCTTCTTCTCTGTTTGCCTTTCCACTAGAGCCTTAAATTCTCTAAACATGTCAAAGACTTCATATTTCTTGTTGAGGAAATATATCCATGTATTCCTTGAGAATTCATTTATAAATGATACATAGTACACAAACTTACCTAGTGATGGAACCGACATAGGTCCAAACACATCACCGTGCACAAGCTCTAATATTCATTTCACCCTCTTATCACTAGAGGGGAAACTCACCTGATTCTACGTCCCATATACACAATTTTCATAGAAATCAGAATCCAAAGAGTAATTAGACATACCTTATATCATACCATTACCGTGAAGTATTCATAGGCCCTTCTCTCTAATATGTCCAAGCCTTTGATGCCATAACATGGTCTATTTTCCAGAGACCACTAGATTTTCTACTCCAATTTTAGGAACCACAGAACTGTTACACCCATCAATAACAGTGCTACCTTGAAGCTTGTACAAAGCTCCATTCCAAACTCCCTACATCAATACCAATGCTCCCCAAACCATCTTGTAGGTATCTTTCTTGAAAATTGTTTTTACACCTACATCATCCGACTTGCTTACAAAAATCAGATTTTTGGCCAATGAAGGAATATGCAGAACACCCAGAAGTGTTCTAATCCTTCCACCTTGAAACTTCAACTTGACTTTTCCATGACCGACAATTCTAGCCTTCCTATCATCCCCTAAGAATACATCACCACCATCATAATTATCATACTCACTGAACCACTCCCTGTGGCGAGTGAAGTGAAAGGATGTACCTAAGTCAATCAACCATGCCTCATGATCTACATGTGGAATTGAAGAAGAAGCCAAGTACATATCCCCACCTTCATCTTAGGTGGTTTTCACCTCTACAGAAGGAGCATCATCAAATTCCTTTCCTTTCTTAGGAGCATTAGATCTACAACCCTTTTTAAAGTGCCCTTTCTTTTCGCATTTCGAGCACACCTTTACAGATTTTCCTGGAGATTTAGATCTACCATTTGAGGATTTACTTTTTTTTCCATTCTGGGACCGTCTTTGTACAAACATGGCATCACTTTTTTGGTCCTCCGTATTTTTCCATCTCATCCCCTCCAACAACAAGGATGAGACTATTTCATCAAACTGCAAGGCAAACACATTTCTACCTATTGCAATAACCAGACTATCCCACGAATTTGGTAGAGAACACCACAAACTGATGCACTTATCTTCATCTAGAATTTTTATATCAACAAATAACAACTGGCTTACCACAATATTAAATGCGTTTAGATGCTCTGTCATCGAGTCTCCATCCTTCATCCTCAAGTTATACAACTTTTTGCATAGGAACATTTTATTCGTGAGAGACTTAGATTGGTACAATGTCCATAACTTGTCCCACAAAGGCTTCGCCAAAGCTTCCCTTGATACATTCAACAATATTGAATACTAGATACACAATTGTATTGTGCTCTTTGCCTTCCAATTCAACTTCATCCAATCTTTAGCTAACATTGCCATTGATTTAGTACCTGGATCTACCGTGATCCACTAATCTTTATCCACCAGCAGATCCTCCATCTTTAGTTTCCATAACTCAAAACTCTGACCATTAAATTTCTCGATTTCTATCTTTCCACTGCTCTCCATCTTCTTTCACCACAAGAATCGATCCTGCAGATCTCCCACTGAATAGGGTTGGTCGACTACAGGCCCAAGCAAAACCCCTCAACAAAAAAGGTGTCCCCTTGAAGCCAAAACATTTTTGATACCAAATGTAGGTTTTAACCTCAAACATAAATTACATGCATACAAATTTTAGAAACAAAAAATAAACAATCGAAAGAGCATAAAACATAAAATAGATATACACAAAGGTTTTCCCCTGGATCCCAAAAATGGGACTACTGGATTGCTTTTTCATTATTTTCCTTTCAATGTTACAATACATATATATACATGTCAAAGCATCCATAAACCCTGGATTAGAACATAACCATATTTCCCATTACCAGATCTACAAGATACCATGGACATAAAACCATCATGCCCAAAACCATGTACGAAAGCCACGCACAAAACCATAGGTAGGTCTCACCACCTAATATGGAGTCCAAAAAAAATTTCCCTGGGGCGCTGCCCCAGACCTCGTAGAGGGGGGCTATCAGCCCGCCTATGACCCCCCTGCTACACCTAGTGTAACGAACAAGGGGGTCTGTTGCCCACCCCACACCCCCACCCCCCCACACATGGGACTAGTTGTGGAAATAATATAACACACACCCAACAATAAGTATTCCCCTTGGATTTGGCCTTGTACATTTTGGTCATATAGACCTTTGGATATGTAATGAGTTCTAAAATTGGCCTAGGCTTAATTCACAAGACCTCTCTTCTTGAGATAGATTCCTAATACCTTGTTAATTATAATTATTTAGCCCACAATCCCTTCCTTACCATCCTTCAGGACTAGTCCAATACAAACCCAAGGGGGGATATAATGGGGTAAATGTTTATGTAATAAGGGTCAACCTAAAAGAGGGATAACATGTGAAATAACTGAGAAAATGTATATATAGAGGTTAAAATAATTATTATCGGGGGATGAACATATGGATTGGATATATGAATATCTTGGGGTATTTGGAGGAGGTTATCCTATTCTTTGAATTTTGTGTAACTCATCTCTATTCTCCCTTTTGGATGTGTACTCCATGTTCACATATTGTAAATAATTTGTCTCTAGTTTATTACATTATTTTAATAATTTGGTCCTTAACATTTGGTATCAGAGTTATAATACAAAATGCTATATACCAAATATTTAAAATAGCATTATAAACCAAAGAATACACAATGTGTACAAGATATGAAGATGGAGCACAACTCCAAGAGAGATAATATACGATTTATATAATAACTCTTTAAATAATAGGAGAACTTCCATAAAATTCCCTAAGACATTCATATATCCAAATCACATATTTAGCCCCCAAGAATGATCTCTATATATACCTATACATTTACCCTCATATATTTCCCCTTGGCATGATATCACAAACTTTGTGGGATCACACTACAAAGTGTTTGGATACTTTTTATGTAGTTTCTATGTCTAGCATCTAGTGGGCTAAGAAACTATGTTACATATGAATCCAATAGACTATGTTCTATTAGCTAGCCTCCAACAATTAGCCTTGGATCCAATTGAGTCAATTATTTAAGTTCCCTGACATACCTCTCACTTGTCAATTCTCTCTCCTAACTTTTGGGAGGTGGTTGTGTAAGGAGTGGAGAATAAAGTTGATAAAAGGGTCATCAAGCCTCTATCCTCAATGAAAAAGTCCTTGATCTGCACTAAAATGTTGGCTTCCACCCATGTCTGTTACTTTTTTTGTTTAATTTCATTTAAAGTGGCATATTGACAATAGGAAAGTGGTTAAACATTTTCTTTGATATAATATTGACAAGAAACAAAGCTTCCATGGAGTTAACTAAGAGATATGTAACACACCCCATGAATATGGAGGCCCGTGTATTATGAAAAGGGGAGTACAAGATTAAACCCTTTCTATGAAATAGATCATTCATTTATAAAAGGAAAGGAGATTTGAAATTTTTTACTATAACAACAAGAACGACCTCTAACTTTGAAAATGGGTTAGTGGGGAGTTTATTTTAAATCCATATTACACCCCTTCAAGTAAATATTGTTGGCATATTTTTCCATTCAAATTATTTGGAGGGTATTAGGAGGTTATGATATCCCTTTGAAGTAATCTTCCTTTAATAAGCACTTCCTGAAATTGGTACCTCCAACAAATTTCATAGGCAAGTCGATGATTGAACATCCTAACTCTCGGCCTTCATTATTTTTAGAAGAGATATTAGCATGAACCATGTCCTTTTTGGCAAGAAATCATGCTCTTGTTATCTTTGACCAGACTCAATTAGTGATTCAATTTGACCAACATAATTAAACCAGCAATTGCCTCTAAAGGTGAAAAGATACACTGAAGGAATACAAGATTTAGGAAAATCAGGAAAGTTGTGAAGACAAAATGGATTAGTTTTCTCATTGTTGCTTTTACCAGTTGGGTCAATAAAACTCAGAGGACAACTTCAAAGAGATAAACAAAAAATTGAATCTACATCACGATTCTGCCTTCTTGCCCCACACCAAGATTGTGGTTAGCATGACTATTCCATATCGACGAGCTTCAACATCTACCCTCAATCTTGTGGAGCAAAACTGTGATTTTTGTTTGTCTAAAATGCAATTTTAAATTTTTTGAACACCTAAATTCTACAAATTGTATAACTTGAACTTTTAATTTTAACACATATCTGCAAATTTCAATAATCTTTTTCAAAATTATTCTGTGTAAACTAAAAAACCTAGAATAATTAAACTATTGTTTTCTTCAAAAACCATAAGTTGTTGAGAAGAACGATGCTTCTTCAACAACCATGAGTTGTTGTAGACAACGATGCTTCTTGAAATGACAACTCATGTCCATGATAAGTATTAGGAAAGTAAGATGTGGTTATTTGCATTTTACATTTAACTATGTGTCAAGGCACCAATCAATATTCCTTCTACAAATGACAACACATGCGCATGCTATGAGTGTTAGGAAAGTGAGGTATGGAACATGCTTGGAGTACTGGTTCAGTGAGTATGACCCTTTTAGGCAATAATGTTGAGGTTGAGAGAAATATAGGAGAAGTTGGTTTTGTTTGTGTGGTTAAAATTCACCGAGTGAAGATAATGCTTGAAGTCTACTCATATCGTTGAACAATAAATCTGGCTTGAACTAGTACCATCCTTTGTGCGGGTCTATTTCTTATTTCCTGTTGTTTTCTATTTTATGTGGGTTACTGTAATAGAGTGCAAGTTCAAGTTCTCCTAACCCACATGTAACCAATCTCCATAAGACCCATGTTATCCTTCACTATCTAGAAAACTATAATAGGTAACTTTTCCCATTAAATGAAGATAAAATGAAAACGAATTTACCTCCCCTCCAATTCAAAACAATGGTGCAATCCACTAATGGGAAATGAAAGCCCATGGTGATAACTACAGTTCAATTGACATGCAAATGTGCACTTGACAACAATGCAACAATGACCACACTCAAGTACCAATAGTAAATAATTTTTTATATAGATCTATAAAGTGAATGACTTTCCACAGTAAGTTAGATGTAATCCAAATGTAGATTTGTTTAAAAAAAGGAAAATCCCACCAAAGTGACTACAATATTTGCCACTGTAAATGAAAATTAGCGAGATGCAGTACACCAATTCAAGGAATTTGGTGAGTAGCACTTTGCCAAAAATACAAATGGTAAAAATAGAGAACAATCAATAGAGGACTTCAATTGTTATTACCATTTCAACTGTGTACAAGACAGGTTCCACAAACATTGCAAGTTGTTAAAGGTCAACAAATCAAAACATGTTGTAGATGCTTAGCATATTTCATAAAAAAAAAATAGAATTCATACCACTAATTCTTGGCCCTCCAAACTAAATTTGTTCAGAAGGCATAAGGCATGGAGAACTCCTTCTGCAGACTCGAATTGGAAAAACCCAAATCCTTTTGGGGTGCCATTTGTTGGATCTTGTGCTCACTTCCAACTCTTGATTGGTCCACAAAGATGTGACATAAAAGAACAAAGAATAAATAGTTACCACTACACTATAATGTAAAATAATGCAAATTCAAAGATCAAATGCAAATTTCCCAAAGATAAAATCAACAGAACCCACCTCAAGGAGAGAGTAAAAATTCATTATCCATTGTTGGTGATATCTTTTGAACATAAACTGTTGTTTGTGGTTTCTCAATGGGACGTATAATTGGTATGGCACCCTTTGAAGCACAATTTGGGTTAGGCCCCTATAATACTAGTGATTCCCCCATTACTATTTTCATTGTATCATTTATTTTTATTATTGTGCCCTTATTGTCCCCATATTGTTATTAGTATGCCCCATAGAAACCCACTATTGTTATTTTTGTGCCCTTGTGTTATTACTGTTATGTCGGCTTGATTATATTGTGACCCCTTAGACTCCCATATATAGAAGGAAGGTTTAGTCATTTGTATCATCCAACAATTGTTAATTTGTGTAATGTAAAGGAGGTTGCCCCCTCAAAAAGGCTGAATTATAAGGTGTTGATCTATCTTTTTTATCTTTTTGTGAGTTGGTTTCCTAACATTTGGTATCAGAGCTTTAGATTATAGGGTTTCACTGCTCCAAATAGGTCATCATGGAATTTTCGCTATAACTTTTTTCTGTGATGTTTCAGAAGCTACAAAACAAACCCATTTGATCCAAAATCGTTATGCACTTCGGTTACTAATTTCAAAGCTTGTCTCACTATATTTGCGGAGATATGATCTGAGGAAGTTAGGGTTTTTGTAGACTCCTGAATTACATTCCAAACAAGTGACCTGGGGAAAACCGTCATAACTTTTGTTTTGAGCATAAGATTGAAATTTTGTAAGAATTTTTAGAAAGAGGACAGCCTGTAGTTTTCTGTGTATCAGTTTTAGGTACAAAGGTCAAAATAGTGACACGGGGCACGTCGTACAAGTGTGCTCTACTGAACTAGTTTATAATTAGGCCACCATGGGAGATTTGGCATAACTCTTCCTTGGAGAATCCAATATTGATCAAACTTGCGGGGTTAGAAAGAGGACTCAAAGGGATACCGTAGGACGAGATTTCAGATATTTGAGATCTTCATTTATAGAGATACAACAGATTCAATATCGAGCTCTTACAAAGTGAAAAAACGGTGTGTAGTTTTTTTTATGTTTTGCATAAGATTGGTTTGAAAAAATAGTTTGAAGGAATTCATAGGGAATAGTGAAGAATTATTAGCATTAATTAATGCCCTGAAGAAAGAAAATGAAAACACCTAGTAAGCAACCTGAAAGCTCTAGCATGACTCGTGAAGAAGAGGAAGAAATGCAACATGATATATCAAAATTACAATGCCAAGTACAACAAATTTCACTCTCATTAAATGTAAATGAAGCCAAGATGAATGGCATGGAAGCTAATATGAATGGCATGAAAGTTAATATGGATGGAGTGGAAGCTAAGATGGATGGCATGGAAGCTAAGATGAATGGCATGGATGCTAAGATGAATGGCATGGACAATAAGATGGAAGAATTGAAGATAAATTTGAATAAGTTGCTACAAGAAATGGTCATTGATGGTGAAACAGTAGTAAAGGAAACTCATGATGAGAACAAAAGAAATGTTAATCATGATTTCATAGACTCTAATGTTGGATTGAAGTCCCACCATGTTCCAAAACTTGATATGAGGAAGTTTGATGGCAAGGATCCCGGAACATGGATACTACAGATGGAGCAATTTTTTTATCTCCATAATGTGCAAAACACACAAAATGTACATATTGCAACTTTATATTTGGAACCAAATCAGTTTGTATGGTATTGATGGCTTTGCTCTCATAAACAAATTGTCACTTGGGAAATTTTTACGGAAGAAATGATAGCACATTATGAGGATACAAAAAGCAACACCTTTTTTAGCTAATTGATAAATCTCAAACAAAAGGGTTCAATGATGGAGCACATTGAGGACTTCCAAAAATTGAACATAAGGGTAAAAGATATTCCATAGGAGCATAGGATTGATGTGTTCATAGGGACTTCAAAGGATAATATCCAACATGAGGTTCACCTTTGGGAACTTGATTCATTAGAGAAGGCATTCAGGTTAGCAAGAAAAATGGAAAGCAAAATTATGGCAACCAGGAAGCCTATCACTCACAACTATAAAGATGGAAGTGTTTTTACCCCTAGCCTTCCACAACCTACAAGGTTGACACCACAACAATTGGAAGAAAAAAGAGAAAAAGGGCTTTGTTACAGTTGTGATAACAAATACACTAAAGTTCATAAGTGTGCTGGGAAGAAATTATTCTACATAGATTGTGAAGAGGAGGAAGAAAAGGAACAAGAAATATCAAAAGAAGAGGATATACTCCAAGAACAAATCCTAGATAAAGAAGAAATGAATCCGACCGTATCTTGTAATGCATTGGCTAGAATGACCACTCCTCAAACTATCAAGATAGAATGACATATCAAGAAGAAAAAGGTAATAGTGTTACCAGGTACCCATAATTTTATTCATTGTAAGATAGCAAAAGAATTGAATTGCTTCATATATCGAGCACCATAGTGTCAAGTGATGGTTGCAAGTGGAGGAACCATAAATTGCTCTTGAAAATGCCATAATATCAAGCTATCCATGGAAGAATATGTATTGGATAGCCCAATGCTTAAGTATTAATAAGTTCCTTCTCATATGAATTCATTTATAAAGTTATTTAAATTATAAAAATAATGTGTAATTTAAATTATGAATTATAAAATTAATAATATTAAAAGTGTAATTTAAATTAAAATAATAATAATAATAATTTTTAAATATTAATATGTTTTTTTCATATGAATTTGTAAGTATTATTATTCTAATAGATTTTTTTTTTTAGATTAGGATTTTTAGAATTTTAATTTAATTATCAATCATTATTAAGTGGATAATAGGGATTTAATCTTAATAATAATGTTACTATGAAATATTTATAGTTTGATTATAAATTGATTTATACTCTTGTGGGATATTTATAGTTTGATTATTAATTTATTTATACTTTTGGGAGATATTTATAATTTGATTATTAATTTATTTATAGTTTTCAAAATAAAATTTGAAAAACATATTGTTATATGTAATTAAGTTATTAATGATTAACAATTAATTTATTTGAATTATAAGATTATTTGATTTTGATGATGAAGCACACTTGTGGGTTCTAAATGCCTCCACAAAAAATTTCTCTAATGTAATTTCTACTTAAAGACTTTTCTTAATTCATTAGGGATCACAGAAACTTAAATTTAGGAAAAAAAAAATATTAAAAATTCAATATGATTATGTAAGAATTAAATTGAAAATATAAAATAACAATATTTTTCTTAATTATTAAACCAAACTTAATAAATAATATATATTAATAATCAATAATATTGAAAAGTATAAAATAAAATAAAATAAAACATTTTTTATTATTAATAAATTCTTTTTCATATTTGTATGCATTATTACTCAAATAAGTATATTTTTTTGGAATAAGACTTTTGAAATTTTAAGATGGATAACAAGACTTAATGTCCATGAAATATGCTCCAATATTTTAAATAACATTCAGAAATTAAAAACCTATATTTGAAATTTATCTTCAAACTAGTCCTATTGAATGCTACTTCAAAGGAAGTGGTGTTCTTGTGGCTCTGGTAGAATACCGGTAGGGAAACCGTCCAGAGTTCCGTGCCCGAGAACAAAACGGCCAGAAGGCTGTATGTTGATCCTTTTGTTGGGATTCCAAGCCTTTATATTCACAGCGATCTGGAAATTTGTGCCGAAGCCAACACACTTACGCTGAAGTTACTGATGAGTAGTATTTGGAAATTTATCGTGTCTCTATCATCTGCCCGGGTGAAGGAGGATAGGGATCTTTGCCTTTTTAAGACTCAATATTGGAGGTGGCTTCAAATGGGAGATTTGTTTCATGTTTTCATGTTTATTGGTTTTTTTGTCTACGAAGTTTTGAACCAATAATTTTCATGACAAAGTGATTTAACAATATATTTGATTAATGTCTCTTCTATCCCATGGGCAAATATATATTTATTTTTGGTTTAGATTAATTTTGTAATAATAAAAAATAAACCAACGTTATTTTAATTCTTAAAAGCAAACATACATTTAAATTAATATGTTAAATGGAATTTTATAGCATGGTAGAGACATTTTTATATAGGTACACTTAAATTATATATTAGTGTAGTTTTATTTTAACTTTGGGTCTATCAAGTGCGGAGAGGAATCAAATCTTTCAAGTTGCATTTATCTCTTTTTTACTACAAAATTTGACAAAAGGCTTGCACCTCGAGAGATTTTATTCCTCTGGTTTCTTGGTAGATACAGAGTTAAGATGGATCCATGTTAGTTTTATGCAACACACTAATAAAATATTCTAACTATAAAAACTTTTTATTTTTACCTATTTTATATCACATATAGATAGTTGACATAGAGATATTTTATTTATGATTCATATTCTCCACACTGAAATGTTAATACATGCTTCCTAGTATTTGAAAGTAGAAAACGTTTATCCATAAGATATAATTTCTTTCTTTCTCTCTGTTTTGTTATTAATATCTTTTTAAAATGTTACATGTCAATTCCATATTAAACAATGAAGAAATTATCCATATTGAAATATTTGATTTATAGATATAAAATATGGTTTTAATGATATAAGAAAACTATAACTTGAACCTTAAATGTCTATTTTCTCTTATATATAAAATAAAATAAATCTTACCAATTATAATCAATCAACTTTACCATGATTATGCTCTCATAACATGGACTAAAAATTAATAATACCTTTAAAAACAAACACATTAGGTTTGGAAAATTAAAAACAAAATTAGTATAGATTATATTGTGATATTCATAAATTACAATGTATATTGTAATTTTTCAAATTCATATAAAATATTATAAAATTAATTAAATATATAATTTGTCCAAATAAAATAATTTTTTATTTAAAAATATATTAATTTTTCATTGTAATTTATAAAATTACAATCTGAAATTAAATTAAATATATTTTTTTACATAAAATTAAAAAATATTTTAAATTTAATTATTAAAACACAATTTTAATATGAAAAATAATTTACCTAATAATGTTAGACAAAGAAAAGAAAATAATCCGTGGTCCAAGGTATTGTAATCTTAAAATAATGACATCACACCTCATACTTTACCTCGTTAATTGTGTATTTCCAATTAACATTTAAATCTAAAACAAATAAAAGAATAATAATCTCTTGTCTCGCTATTCTATATGCAATGAACAATTGGAAATGGGAATCGAGTTATTGGGAGACCTAACGCAGTGAATGCAAGAGGTGTTTCAGTGCGAGTACCTTAATTAAAGAAAGAAATATATATATATATATTAACGTTTATGAGATAGATGGTTTTTTTATCTGTTTGATGTATTCGGTTTTTTTTTGTGAAGCTTCACAATAAATGCTCTTATTTTTTCGACAAATCCCTCCTTAAATAGATTATCCCAAGAGCTAGCTGCCAGCGTATTTTAAGCGAGATCAACTACTTCAATGGGCTTGGTCTGAGACTTGTTCAAACTAGTACTCGTTAAATAGATTATCCCAAAAACTAGCTACCAGCGTATTTTAAGCCAGATCGACTACTTCAATGGACTTGATCTAAGACTTGTTCAAACTAGTACAAGTCCAGAGGGCAGTGGTTATACATCACATAATTTTTTTATTTATAAAATTGGCTAGCGTATTTTTCACGATTTAGCCCTCTGTGCAAAACACAAAACCCAGGCTATTTAATATATACATATCGTACTTAAATGTCATCATTACAAAATAAGAACCCAACTATTTCAGCCAATTAAATAAAAAAAAAAATTGAAAATAATTTTAAAATAAATTTTGTAAAATACAATTTAATTTTTAATCCAACACTAAATAATTCAAAATCAACATGTATATCAAATACAATATACCTGTCGGCCACAAAATAATAAATAAATTAAATTAAGTTAAGTTAATCAACATGTATATCAAATACAATATACCTGTCGGCGACAAAATAATAAATAAATTAATTTTAGCTATCACCCTTCACGATAGAGACCCTTTTCAAATAAATTCAAAAATATTTGAACCTTCTAGACACTCTTCTTTTTGGAAAGGCAAATTTCAAGAGTCGGTATTTAATTTTTTAATTGAGATAAAAGAACAACCACACGATTCCAAACGTAGAGCAGTCGGTCATGGAAAGAATGGACGAAACTCATTGACCTGTCTGTGTCAATGCCATACATACCACGTGTCATCGAGATGTAACTTTGATGGATCAATGTGCTCAACCACGTGTCCATCTTATAAATTAAAAAATTCAGAAGTGCTGAATGCACCAACTCATGTTCCCCAGAACATTGATAAACCATCGCGAGTCCATGGATATGGATATGAAAATGATGTTTGATTTCGTAATATTTTAATGTTAGATGTTTGAAGTTGTTTTTAGTGTGATTTTTTTGAAAAAAAAAATAAAATTTGGTAGTAATTTATTGAAATCATAAGTTTGATGGGTAATCACTACACAACCAAAGGGTCTTAGGGTTTTTTCAGGGTGCTAAATTCAAATATGCAGTTAAACAACCAGTTTAAATAACACAAATCAAGATTTAACCTCAAGTCCAAAAAGTGACACTAAAGACAACTCATTTTCTATGTTTTGGATAGAGTGTTAAATTTTTAATGTAATTATTAATAATAATTGAGATGTGAGAGGTGTGATTTTATTTTCAAAATTGAGTTGATATTTTTTTAATTAAAATAAAAATATTTTTTAAATAAAAAAATAATGTTAAATAAAATATTTTTTAAACAAAAATTAATGTTAACTATAATAAAAAAAAAAAAAAAAAAATGTATGTTTAGTTAGTTTTAATAAAAAGTGTTATAAAGTATCAATAATCTCAATTTCACTATGTTTACTAGATTTATTGTTGATATTACAATTCACTATGGTAAAAATATTTCCCTCACTCTAATTCATAAATAAAATATTTCGATATCCACATGAAGTAATATAATTTCATATTAAGTTCATTTTAACTTTAGAAAAAGATAAAGTAATTAAAAGGAAAAAACAACCTTGAGTAAAATGTTTAAACTTTATATTTTTCAGAAATATTTTAACATATGGTTTAAATAAACTATTTGAATATCTATATTAACTAATTTATATCAATATCGCCTTTATATATATATGGAAAATATTAAAAGAAAATATTTTAATGTTACATATAATAAAATATTGGAAGTCTAAAGAAAAAAAGTAACTGAAAGTTAAAAAATAAAATAAAATAAATATCAAGTACTTCCTAATAAGAATAATAAGAGGGAGATGTGTAATTCATTTAATTTTAATATAAAATTAATAGGTGAAATTTACGAATATTCATAATAATAAACAAATTCAATGTGAATCATCAATAAAATATTTTAGTATTTAGAATTAAGTAATATTGATGTATACTTAAAAATATATTAATAACAAAAAGTCTATTTTAATGTGGACAATATAGTTCATAGATAAAATGTCTCAATGCACATGTTACGTAAAATATTTTAATGTCAACTATGTATAATATTACATATTGTATAAAAAAAAATCACATATTGAAAAAACAAATTTTATGGTGAAAATGTTTGAAGTATTCTTATTGTTTTACATTTTGGTATTTTTTTAAGAATTTTTTTTGGTCAATTTTCCCTTAAACCCAACAAATATTTTTTTGGACTTTGAAGTTTTAGTTATGTATTCCATATAGCATTCAAAAATACAATTTAAACAGTGAAAAATTATGCATTATATATATATATATATATATATATATATATATATATATAGATAGATAGATAGATAGATAGATAGATAGATAGAGATCAAATTTTACACTCTAAAATAGGTTTGCACCTAAAGAAATTTAATCCCTCTTCGCGCTGTAGAAAATCCTTGAATCCTTACAACTGTTAATGAGGGAAAAATGATCTGCAAAAGACACACGATTTCTCTGCACAAAGAAAACAATGAATAGAAGCACAATCACACATAGATCAATCACATATAGAAATTTATCTGGGGAACCCAACTGGGAAAATCCCCTCTTGCTTGTATTGTCAACTGAGTAATCTGATCTATTACAAAGAATTTGCTTCAAGCCTGAAGCCCTTGCAATAATGATCAACTCTACACAAGACTTGCCCAACACTTAGGAAAATAAGGCTTGCTAGGAGCTCCTATTTCCTATGGCAAATATGCCCTTGAAAAATAGGAATTTCTCCTATTTCCTTGCACAATTCCCAAGAGAATTGCTCTGCTTGCTTCTCAAGCTCTGCACTCAAAATCTTGTGTACAATAATAAATAAAATTTATGCCTTCATTCAATCTCAATAGGCAATTTAAATTGCAATACCTAGGAGGGCTAATTTTAGCAACTTCAACTAGTTAACTAAAAGTAAGTTGAGTTAATAAAATTCACACTACTCAACTAAACTCAAGTACTCAAGTCTATCTTTATTCTAGAACTAGAGATCAGTTAACTGACAAACACTAGAGTTCAACTCCATTAGATGGTTAATTTTAGCCATCAACTAGTCCACAACTCACTGCAAGCCATCTAACTCGAATTAAATGACAATAAGTCAGTGATAGGACACATCACACATATTAACTAATAACTAACTCAAGTATCTATGAGATTGAATTCGAATTAGCATCTTTGACTAAGGCATAAGTCAAAGAAGTCATTCCTTGCTACAATTTCAACACTCCCTCTTAGCAAGGAAGGGCTTCTTGGAAGAACCTCGTCCACCTAGATCTGTCTTCAACTCTACCAAGTTCTCTTCTACTGTAGTTGCTCCCTATGAACTAGAAAGAGCCATGTACCCTGTGTATCTGGGTGTCTGCTTCTTGGTGCTAGGAGACTCAACTCTCTTTTGATCTCCCTTAACCAAATCCTCTACCCACTTGGCTCGAACTTTCCCTATACTGGAAGTCTTTGACTGAGTGGTTGCCTCCACTCGCCCTGGGATATGGTCCTCATCATCATCATGCTGGTCAACCCAACTGCCAATTAGCTTAGACTAAAATTGAGATACTGGTTGAGGCTCCATCTTGAAAGCTCTATCTTACTCTCGCTCAACCACCACATCTCTACTCTAAGAACTTTTTTCCTTACTTCTCAAGGTTACACATGCATCAACATTTATTTTGTAGAGGTTCTCGATCCTGACACCAATCTGCTTGACTTGTATTAAAGCATAATGCTTGAGGTAGGCCTTCCCTTTGTTGAAGACTACATCATACCCTTTGTCTTCAAGGATTGCTACTGAGACAAGGTTTTTCTTCAATCCTAAAACATACATCACATTTTGAGATGAAGAAGGGAACCAAACTTCTTCGAAAACCTCATTGTACCAACTCCCTTGGTCATGTCCTTTCTATCATCTCCAAGCTCGATATGGAATTGCATGTCTTTCTCCTCCAAGTTGTTGAAGAGATCTTTGCTCCCTGTAATGTGGAATGAAGCCCCTGAGTCAATGTACCACAGATTACCTCGTACTGAGCATTCCATACAAGTTATCAAGGAGAAATCCAATTCGAACTGAGAAGAGAGTGCTTCTCCTCCTATTTTTATTAAAAGATGCTTGTTGGATTTCTTGTTTGTACATTTTGTAGCATAATGTCCAAACTCATGGCAATGGAAACACTTGATCTTGCTAAGATCCTTCTTTTCCTTGCCTCCATTATAACTAGACTCGGTTTTGCCTTGGGCCTTCTTTCCCTTGGTTTTGGGTATAGAGTTGGCCTTCAATACAACTTATCATCCACAAAAAGATGGACAGACAGAGAGGGTCAACAGGATTTTGGAGGACATGTTAAGGATGTATGTTATGCACCAGCATAGGAGGTGGGAGGAGTATCTTCCACTAATGAGTTTGCTTGTAATAATGGATATCAGGAGTCATTGAGGATGAGTCTGTTTGAGGCACTTTATGGATGGAGTTGTAATACTCCTATCAGTTGGAGTGATCCAATGAACAAGGTATTGATTGGACCAGACATGTTGGTAGAGATGGAACAGGAAATGCAGGTTATTAAAAAGAATCTAAAGGCAACAAAGGACAGGAATAAGAGTTATGTATATTAGTAGAGGGAATTTAAGGAGTTTTGGGTTAGGGAACATGTGTACTTGTGCATCAAGCCCAAGGAGAGTTCCTTGAGGATTGGATCATGTGCCAAGGTGGCACCTCGGTATTCAGGGCCTTTCGATATCCCTGAGAGGATTGGACCAGTGGCCTACCAACTTGTACTACCTCCGACAGTAATACTCCTATCAGTTGGAGTGATCCAATGAACACGGTATTGATTGGACCAGACATGTTGGTAGAGATGGAACAGGGAATGCAGGTTATTAAAAAGAATCTAAAGGCAACAAAGGACAGGAATAAGAGTTATGTATATTAGTAGAGGGAATTTAAGGAGTTTCGGGTTAGGGAACATGTGTACTTGTGCATCAAGCCCAAGGAGAGTTCCTTGAGGATTGGATCATGTGCCAAGGTGGCACCTCGGTATTCTGGGCCTTTCGATATCCTTGAGAGGATTGGACCAGTGGCCTACCAACTTGTACTGCCTCCGACAGTGAAAGTCCATGATTTTTTCCATGTGTCATTGCTTAAGAAGTATGTGAAAGATGTTGATCATGTGATTGACTGGTATGTATTGCAGGGGGAACCGAAAGGAGAATTCTAGCCAGAACCATATTGCATTTTGTAGCAAAATATGTCCATGCTCCGGAATTGAGAAATCAAGCAAGCTAAAGTGCATTGGAATCACTTTGCGCCGATGAAGATACATGGTAGATGGTTGATCAGACGTGGGCTATGTATCTTTCATTGTTTGTCAGTTTAGGCAAAGGAATTTTGGTATATGTATATATATTTATGTATGGTTGTTATTGTAAATACCACAATGAGTTGTGTTATAAAGCTCCAATAAGCGATATGGTTGTCATGTTTATTATGTTGGTTTTGCTTTTCAACAAGATGTTCATTGTAAATATTGCATCAAGCTAAGCTATAAAGCTTCATGGGTAGTATGTTTTGGTTTTCAGTGGTCTTTCTAGTCATAGGTGCCATAGAACACTGAGGGCGATGTTCCCCTCAATGGGGGGGGGGGGGTCTGTAACAACCCCGAGTTAAAAGCTAGTGTAATAAAGTTAATAAAGGAAAAATAAGACCAAGGCCATGGGACACATATTCCAAGCTGAATGTTGGGTCAAACATAGCGATGGGGATCATTAGTGATTAATTAATGCCTATGAAAATTGGCAAAGGCATTGGTGAAGGAAAAGTGGCATTAAATTGGCATTTATTTATGAAAAAAAGGGGAAATAGGAGAAAAGGAAGGTGAAAGGTCACATATTTGTATGTGAGGAAAATTGAAGGAAAAATAGAGGAAAATGAAGAAAATAGAGGCATCAATGATAAAAATTGCTTTTGAGGATCATTTCACAGCTTTTGTTAGTTTAGTTTTGGAGCTCTCTCGACTATTCTCTCATTCTCTCATACTCTTGCACACTTAGATTTTTATTGGAGCACTCTTGGAGAATTTTGGCATACTTTGTATTTGGATAAATAAGGAAAAGGAAAGCAGGAAAGTGCAAGGGAACAAGTGGATCAACAACTACATCAGGATTTCCTTGTAGGTAACAAGTTGCATGTATGATCTCCTTGTTGATTTATGGATGCATGGTATATGCATGTAGTTATTTGGTTATGATCTATCATTGGCATGGAGAATTACTTGTATTGACAGTGGTTTTAGCCTTGTGTTTCCATTTCCTAGATAGCCATGGTGTTGTGGGTTTTTCCATTTGATTGTTATTTTTATTGCTGCTAATAATTCCTTGTGGTTGTGGGTTGGAACAAATGCTCTAGAAGCCCTAGAACAACTTGGGTTAAGTTACTAGTCCCGAAGCCTAGGTTTGAAAAACGCTCTGGAGCTCTTGGTGGGTTGAGTTACTAGTCCTAGAGACAAGTTGGACAAACACTCTAGAGCCCTAGAAGGTTGTGGATTGAGTTACTATTTCCTAGAGCCCTAGACAGCTGGGTAGAGACCAATCTGGTTGGTGTTGGTGATGTATGACCGTGAGGTGGAATCATTGGTTGAGGGTTGAGGTGGTTTGGCCACTGGAAGCGCTGGTTAGGTTTTTCTTGGTTTATTCCATGAGATCCCACATTCATGCTTGGAATATGGCGCGGTGTTGATTGGCTGAAAGAGAGATTTGGTTCAGCCAAATCTATGATCGAATGGTTCATGGAATTCCCTAACTTGGTTGGATTTTGTATATATTAATAAGAGATATTTTCCTATTGTATTTTATGAGTACTTGTACTTGATATTATGTGGCTTTGATGGTTGTTCTATCATGGTTATTATTCTAGTTATATGCTGGTTATAAATGTGGTTCCATAACAGGTTCTAGCTATGGATATTGATGTGCTTTGATTTGTTGATGAATGGTTAATGAATGCATGAGATAATAAATGTTGTTTCATATATTATGAGAGGGAATCAAACCTTCTTGGTGATTCTCAGATAAGTTTCAGACCCTTATGTTCAGATATGCATTCATGACCTGTATATTACTTGTTCACCATATGTTTGATGAAATGAATGTCATGGTTAGGCCTGGTTAGGTCTAGTCCTTGATAAAGTTTTGCATGAATGGCTTTGTCCTGATGTTATTTACAATTTTGGAAAGTCTCATTGAGTTTTGGGTCGTGGTCTGGAGGCTATCCTGAAATGGTGGCTCAGAATCTGATACTCCACCCTTTGAATTGGAAATTTTGGGTCATAACCGCACCCTTACAGGCTTATGCATGTGGTTGGAGGGTTGCAACCACATGGAGACCTTGTCATGCATGTAGTTGTGGGCCCAGGTCACTAAAACGACAGTCTAGCTCAAGGTTTGGGCACTTGGAGTGGTTGTTCTACCTATGGGTGTCATTTAAGCCTTGTACGATGTTCATTTGTGGTTGGTAAGTTCCAATTGTCAGCTCTACTTCCTTAATTGGATCTAGGAGGTCGGGCCATGTCATAGTCACTCTCAATATCATGTTTAATCTGGCAAGCCGATGAAATTGGGTACATGTGGCAGGGGTGGTTACAATATATGTAATTTTATATTACAAAATGATATATAATTTTTTGTGATGTATAAATATATATGTTTTCTTTTTGTAAGCTTGGTAGGACTACATCTTCATCATGTCCAACTTCTCCCCCGATCGAGGGGGGGTGATATAACAAGATTTGAACCCAAGACTTCCGGTTCGGTGAGACTTCATTTCCACGGACATTGCCAATTGAGCTACCCTAAGTGAACGTATATAAAAATATGTTAAAAAGTGTTTAAGGATGTAATTTTCACCATTATATATAATGTTGTGTGTGTGTATATATATATATATATATATATATATATATGCGATTGGAAGATAAGATTTCAAAAACCCTCTCTACCCTGCAATCAATTGAATGATATAACAAGAGTAAGAATGAACTGAAATATTAATTGGGAGTTCACATAAACCTAGAAGGTCTTGAAAGTTTCATAGGGGTTCAGAATCATGGGGGGAAGTTTTGGTTGGTGTTTTTGTTGTTGTTGGATAAGATCAAGTTTATGTTGGTGTTGATTATGTTGGTGTGGTGAGGTTTTCACTTGCATGTAACTAGAGGTGCTCGTATTCATTTTCGTTCGTGTCATGGTGGAGGTTTCTTATATTGCCAAACATATCAATCGAAAAGGGGTATCAAAATTCGAGAGAAAGAGACATTTTGGGCTAGTCTCATGGTAGCTTCAAATCTACTGTGAACATTTGTGGCTTTGGTTGACTCAGGGATTTTTTCTTCGCCAAGCTTGAATACAAGTATGGGTTCATTGCCGTCTAAGAATAATGCTCTTTAAATAGTTTGAGGGCAGGGGATTTAAATAATATGGTTTCTTATATGATAGTCAAAATTTGGTTATTGGGAGGTATTAGGGTTATCATATATTTGGTTAATGGAAAATACTTTACCAGTGTGGTGGTAAGCTATTGAATAGGATTTACTCTCCTGGACTTAGGGGGTCCGAAGATATGGACTTCCAATCAATATTAATCTGCATATACTAATTAAAGTGGTCTTGGGTGAGGCCTTTCATCACATACATCTGTGCAGTAGATGTGTCCTTGTCTTTGGCCCTCGACCTTGGGCTGGTTTGGTATGTTACAGAGGAGTGTTGAAAATAGCAACAAGAAATGCTAAAAATAGAAATGCTATAAATAGAATTTCAGGTACCAGTGTTGGAAATAGCAACAAGGAATGATAAAATAGAAATGCTAAAAATAGCATTGCTATAAATTTCATTTTGGGATAGATTCCAATTTTAGTTAGTCCCTGAACTAAAATTGAGAGTTAAAATTCGAATTTGATCTTAGCAGCTGTTTGAAAAATAATTAATTAATTCATCTTGAGTTAATTAGTTAGAGAAAATCAAACATGAAGTCTATGTGAGGACATGCAACAGTTATCCCTTTGATTGAGGAAGTTATCCCTTAATTAAGGAGATCAGGATGAGTTGTACTTTGAGTTGTAATTAGTTAGCTCAATTAACTGAGTTAGGTCTAGTTAGATTAGTTCCAATAGTTTGTGGAACTAATTGTGAGTTCAGTTAGTTAATGTATGCATGAATGGAACTAGTGTACTTCAGATAACTGAATACTCTCTCATAAATAACTCATGCATGTCAGTTCAGTCAGAGACCCAGTTGAGATTAGAGGAAGGGAAAATGTACTATCAGTTGGAAGATTTTTCCTATATAGGAAACTCATCCATGCAGAAGGAATTATCTCCTTCAGGATTGCGCAATTATTTATGAGTTTGGTGAGTTGTGTGAGAGGTGAATTCACACAGGTGGCAACCAGAGGACCAATGAGAAACTGCACAAGGAAATAGGAGGCTTGGAGGGCAGAGGAGAAGGTTTGTGAGAAGCCTTTGACTATCTATGAGCAGCATTGAGGGATTGTACTGAGAGCTGGATAGCTTGTGAGCTAAAGCTTTATGTAATCTAGAGATATTTCCACTTGTATGATAATACAGATAGCGGGGTTTTTAGCTGAGGCTTTCCCCAGAGTATTCTTCTGTGTTCATGTGTGATTGATTTCTCATTCTCTGTTATATGTGTTCTATTTGATCTTGCTCAAAATCGATTAAGCTTCTGCAAGTTTGTTTGTAGAAGTAGATCAAGTGTTTTGCTTTAGTATATTGCATTATCTAGTGATCTACACTGAGAATTTCTACATGGTATCAGAGCCAGGTTATCAAAGCGGAGAACAGTATACAAAGAAGGGAGAAGTTCGAAGGTTGAAGTTCCTGATTATACTAATCGAATTCTTATCACATCTCAAATTTCACCAATGGAGTTCAACGGTTTGAGACTCGAGTATGCCTTGGATGGCAGCTCGAATTATATAGCCTGGAAGGATCGCATGGAAGCGGTATTAGAGGACAATAGTTTGAAGGACTTCATTGATCAAGAAGTCCCCAAGCCAGTAGCTGCTAATGCCCAAGAATTGGCGGAATGGAAGAAATGTGTGGCTAGAGTGAGGAGGATTCTTCTGGAGGGAGTTCGAGACCACATTGTCTCGAGTCTCCATGGGAAGGAGACACCGTTTTCAATGTGGAAAACATTGAAGGATCTATATCAAAACAACAACAATCAGAGGAAGCTGGTGCTAAAAGACAAGCTTCGGAAAATCAAGTGTGAAAAGGGCGACACGATCTCTACATATCTGAACAAGCTCACCACCTGCAGGGATGAGCTTGGAAGTGTAGGAATCACGAAAATCGATGATGACATGGTGAGTCTTGCTCTCCTCGGTCTTCCTAAGAGCTGGCATAGCTACCAAGACTCAGTAAATGGAAGAGAGAAACTGCCAGATTGGGAACGACTGTGGTCGGATCTGATGCAGGAGGAGATTAGAAGAAGCACCATAGATGGTTCTTCATCCAAGGAGGATGAAGAAAATTGCGCCTTAGCGAGTAAGGAAAAGAAAGGGAAGGAGAAGGATTCTCATCCCAAATCAAGTTCTTCTCATGGTGGGAAGAAGATTGAAAAATCTAAAGTGCGATGCTTTAATTGTCATGAGGTGGGCCATTATTCAACTAATTGTCCATTGAAGAAATCCAAGAAGGGATCCAAGGAAGGATCTGAAGGTGAGGCATTGGCCTCTCAGTTTGAATTGGATTTTACCCTCATCGCATGCATGGTTTCATCGATGATGGGTTGTGGTTGGTTTCTTGACAGTGGAGCCTCATTCCACATGACCGACAATAAGAGTTTGTTCAGTACCTTGGAGGAGAAAGACCTTTAGATACTCATAGCGATGGGTAATGATGAAAAGTATAGTGTTTCAGGTGTGGGCACGATTTCTTTTTAGAGGGAGCATGGAGCTTGCATTACCTTGACAGATGTGAAGTATGTGCCAAGATTGAAGAAGAACTTGGTATCGATCGCGATGTTGGAAGACAAAGGCTATGATGTAGTCTTCAGTAAGGGAAAGGTTTTCCTTAGACACATCACCACGAGACAGGTGAAGCAGATCGGTTCACGAGTCAAGAACTTGTATGCTCTTGAGGTTCAAGATGCATGCAAATCCTTGAGGAGCAAGGCAACTGTTGGAGACTTGGTGGTTGAGAGGGAGAGTACATTACCTCTCAACATGCAGCACCAGAAGAAGCCTCAAATAATTATGGAGGAGCCACAGTTGGTGAAGCAGCTTCAAGAGGTTGTGGAGCAGCCACAACTAGAGAAGCAGAGAGGAGACCGAGTGGAGGCATCCACTCATGCAGAGACCTCCAGTAGGGGGAAATTTCGAGCCAAGTGAGTAGAGGGATCACATGCAGCCATACCTCCAGGTGGGAGGTGGGGCGATGTGGAGTGATAGTCCCAAGAAGGCTAAAATAGGGGTAGGATCCTTGAGGTACCCAGCCTCTTTGATTAGACCTTGCTACGGGAGCCTCAACGAGGAGTAGCAGGACTGGCTGAGTGGGTAGAGACAGATGCAGATGGAGTGGCAGAGGGAGCTTCAGCATCAGAGGGTGTTTCTAGCCCAACAGGGAGTTCAGTTGGGAGATCAGTTACTTACTTCTCAGTAACTGAGTTGCAGTGCAGCAGTGGGCAGCACGATGCAACATGATGAGAGGAGGTGCAGTGCGGATGCATGTTGGGAGATAGGACTAGCAACAACACAGATGTAGCAGGAGGAATCAATGTGATTGATGCAGTCAGAGATCAAAGTGACAGAGGCTAGAGCAGTCAGATACTGAAGAGCATAGAGGTGCAGAGTTTTTCAGTCGACAGAGGTAATAGTGGTCAGAGACTTTGATGACAAAGGCATCATTCTGATTCAGGTTGGATATTTTTTTGTTTCTAGAGTTGCTGGAGCAACAAAACTAGGGAGAAGTGTTGCATGTAGCACATTCCAAAGGTTCAGGATCGAGTTCGAGTTGAATGCCTTTCTTGTTGACAGTGAGTGTTGAAAATAGCAACAAGAAATGCTATAAATAGCATTTCAGGTACCAGTGTTGGAAATAGCAACAAGGAATGATAAAATAGGAATGCTAAAAATAACATTGCTATAAATTGCATTTCGGGATAGATTCCAATTTTAGTTAGTCCCTGAACTAAAATTGAGAATTAAAATTCGAATTTGATCTTAGCAGTTGTTTGAAAAATAATTAATTAATTCATCTTTAGTTAATTAGTTAGAGAAAATCAAACATGAAGCCTATGTGAAGACATGCAACAATTATCCCTTTGATTGAGGAAGTTATCCCTTAATTAAGGAGATCAGGATGAGTTGTACTTTGAGTTGTAATTAGTTAGCTCAATTAACTGAGTTAAGTCCAATTAGATTAGTTCCAACAGTTTGTGGAACTGATTGTGAGTTCAGTTAGTTAATGTATGCATGCACGTAACTAGTGTACTTCAGATAACTGAATATTCTCTCATAAATAACTCATGCATGTCAGTTCAGTCAGAGACCTAGTTGAGATCAGAGGAAGGGATAGTGTAGTATCAGTTGGATGATTTTTCCTATATAGGAAACTCATCCATGCAAAAGGAATTATCTCCTTCAGGATTGCGTAGTTATTTCTAAGTTTGGTGAGTTGTGTGAGAGGTGAATTCACACAGGTGGCAGCCAGAGGACCTAGGAGAAACTGCGCAAGGAAATAGGAGGCTTGGAGGGCAGAGGAGAAGGTTTGTGAGAAGCCTTTGACTATCTATGAGCAACATTGAGGGATTATACTGAGAGCTGGATAGCTTGTGAGCTAAAGCTTTGTGTAATCCAAAGATATTTCCACTTGTATGATAATACAGATAGTGGGGTTTTTAGCTGAGGCTTTCCCCAAAGTATTCTTCTATGTTCATGTGTGATTGATTTCTCATTCTCTGTTATATGTGTTCTATTCGATCTTGCTCAAAATCAATTAAACTTCCGCAAGTTTGTTTGTAGGAGTGGATCAAGTATTTTGCTTTGGTATATTGCATTATCTGGTGATCTACACTAAGAATTTCTACAAGGAGGGGCTCTTAGGTGGGAATGCGCTAATCCTTCATCATTTAATGTGGCAGGTATGGTTGGTAAATATTTGAATTCAGTATTAACTCTATATATGGTAACAAAGGTAGTATATATAAAGGGTTTTAAGGATTTCACAAGTCTGGGTAGGAGTTGGTTGTCCGAAGGATCCTTCTTTAGCTAGAGCATCGTCATTCTGCTGCTATTCTAGATAATCGTACTTGATAATTTGTTGGGATCGTAAATGGAAACCTGAGATTGGTTGGGCTCAAGCCAAACTGGTGTTGAATTTTATCCATTGGAAGGATAGCATTTGGTGAGTCATTGTCAATGGGTTTGTTTCCCCACTATTATTGGATATTTGCTCTCAAATCATTAGATATTTCCAAATTAGAAGGTATATCTTGTGTTAACTCCATGTCCAGATTTTCTACCTATAGGTTGTGATTGGGGGGCTTGACATGGACGTGTGCAAAATCTTGGGGAATATTTGGTATATTGAGTTGTTGTTGGTCCAACCTAGGGATTCAGGTGCAAAAGGTGGTTCGATGGTCTTAGGCCATAAATTTGAAATTTTGACCCATTATAGAGGAGGTTCCATGTAGGCAGTCGACAAGGTGGGCTAGTCATCATTGATTAACCAATCCATCAACTTGGAGAAGCTTATAGAAATTACTATTGTGGTGGATAATGAGGCAAGTTATCGGCTGCAACACCTCTCCTACTTGGACCTGCCCACTATAAAATTCGGACAATCGTTAGAAGGGGCGGTCGATTTTCTCTGACCAAATATTCCTGGCAAGTATCTCACTAATAAAAATCCTAGGCACAAGGAGAAAAAGTCGATTAAGGTGCAGGAGGCTTTCGAGAGCTTGACTCTTGAGCTGGATGTGTACTGGGATGACATGGTGCAAATAAAACAACGAGTGTTGGTTAGCCGATGGGAGTTGTTAAAAATGTGTGGCATCCAAATGAAAGATTGGGTCGATAAGAGTTGGTCATCCATCCTTCAGTATAGGCCAAGGGTGATCGTCCTCCTCAATGGGTGGTTTATTTTTCACTTCTTGAAGGTGGAGGATGTGGAGAATATTATTTCTATCCCTTGGGTGAAAGGTCGTGGATTTTTGTCACTCTAGCATTGGACGGTGGCCTTCGATCCCATTAAGGAATATCCCAAAATGAAAATTTTGTGGGTTAAGATTCATGGGCTCCCTTTGGAGGTCTAGTCAAATAAAGAAAACTCGTAAATTTTCAACAAGATTGGAAAACTTTACTATGTGGACGAAAGATTCCCGAGGATCTTGGACAAAAGAGCAGCCTGTGTTCTAGTCGAATTTTACTTCTATAGAGGGCTTCACTAGGGGTCCTCTTTTATCCATCGATAGGTGGACTATTGGGGGTTCCCCTTTAGGTGTTTAAGATGGCATGGCACCGAGCATTTGATTGCAACTTTCCCTCAAAGGTTTGGGGGTGGATGTTCAAGGATGGATATGGATTTTCCCAATTCAGAGCAAGATATGATTCATCAAAGGAGGGTTGTGGGATGTGCTTCACTCAATGTTTTCACTCAACTGGATGCATTGAATATGGCTCAGTCAAAGACATTAAATCCATTGCCTATTTCTCCTCTAGCGCAAGATAAGGGAAGTTTCATGGAGAAAATAAATACTAAGTCTTTTTTATCTTCTCCTATAGTGGAAATGTATGTGTTGGATCCACATAGGGGATACACTCTCTCCAAACCTTGATCAAATGGTAAAGAGGACATCATCACTCATGAAATCAATGCCTACCAATCAATGCCTATTTGTTTTAGGTATTTTCTAGAGGGATCCTCTTCCCCTCGTTTAGAGCATACAAAGATCGAAACACTGGCACGCCAAGGGTCTCTGGATCTAGAACCTTTGACTAATAGGAAATCATATTTTTAGAAGAAAGATGTGCTTTTCAGCCCCCAATTAGGGAAGAATGTAATGAGCAGGAAGAAGAAAGGCTCTAATGTCCCCAAAGAGAACCAACCAATGCCTCTTTGTTTTGTGTCTTTTCAAGGGAGATTCTTATCCCCCCTTTTGGAGGACATACAAATGGAAATGTTGGAATGCTAGGGGTCTCTAGACCTAGAACCTTTGACCATTAAGAAATCATTTTCTCTGGAGAAAGATGTGACTGTCAGCCCTAAGTCAAGGAAGAATGTGACAACCAAGAAGAAAAGAGGATCAAAGTTTAATAAATTCTCAGCTTGTGTGGGGGAGGATTCTAACCTTAATTCCTACTTCTCGAAGGCCTTGGAGGAGGTTATCGATCATCCATTTGATCATGGCTCCTCCAATGGCATGAATGGAAAATTTGAAGATCATGAACTACATGTCCTTAGAGGGGACATGCTTGTTGATGCTCCTATATAAAGAAAAGCATGTCCATTAATTTGAAGGGCCTGAGATTGGATCATAAAAAGTGATCTCTCCTTAGTATTATTCATTAAAATCATCCTTCAATGGTCATATTCCAAGAAATAATGTCATACAAATTAAAAGTTAGGGATTTTCTTCTCAAAATTTGTCCCTAATGGGAGGTTTGTGCAGTAAGTGCTTTAGGCCTCTCAGTAGGTTTGGCGACAATGTGGGATCCCCATTACTTCTCTTTAAAGGCATACAAATCATTGGTAGAGATCATTCTATTGGGTTATGTCAAGGTATCAAGCCATTACATGTGCATTCTCAATATATGCGCCCCATATTATGAAAAAAAAATGGGACATACTTGATTTGTGTGGAGTCTTGGACATACAACCACATATTATAACTGGTGACATGAATTTGATGGTGGAAGTCAGGGATATTTGGGATCAGAGAGGTAAGTTGGACTCACGTGCAGAATATTTTAAGGAATTATTTGGCAAGTTAAAGGAAATTGCCCCATTTCTGCTTCATCCAACATGGAGGAACGGACACTTAGGCACTGAAGGAATTTCCAAAAGGCTAGATCGATTTCTAGTTCACTCTTATTTTCAAGAAAGAATGAACCAACTTCAGTCATTGATCCACCTAATAGATATATCAGACCATGAGTCCATCTTCCTTGAATGGTATGGGGAAAAAGAGCCAACTTTCATCCCCTTCAAATTTAACCATATGTGGTTACAAGACCAAGATTTTGTTAACTTAGTCAAAGACTCATGGAACAAAAATTTTGAAACTCCTTTGAGGCATAAAATGGATGTGATCTCCATCAAATTGAGTTTGTTAAAAACAAAGGTGATTACGTGGATCTGAGCAAGGAAA
Source organism: Pinus tabuliformis (assembly GCA_031772625.1). Classification (NCBI taxonomy): domain Eukaryota; kingdom Viridiplantae; phylum Streptophyta; class Pinopsida; order Pinales; family Pinaceae; genus Pinus; species Pinus tabuliformis. The sequence goes on from CM062805.1 coordinate 633,782,419, forward strand.
AGGGAGCTTTCCAGAGAATTATCAATCATGGACTAGGAGATGGAAAAATTGAACAACCCATCAGACTCAATGTACTATTATTCAATATTAAAAAGAATGCTATTTTAGAATTAGTGGCAAGAAAATCCAAGATATTAAAATTAAAAGAAGATGAGCGAACTTTGAAAAGTCGAGTGGACTGGGTGGCTACACGGGACAAGAATACACGTTTCTTCCACAGTGTGGCTTCAAAAAGGAAGAGGGAAAACACCATATGGAAAATTAGGTCTGAGGAGAACATGATTCTCACGAAGAAAAGGGACATTCAAGACGAGGAGGTTCACTTATTTAGCAAACAGTATAAGGAAAAATAGGTAGTTAGCATAGCCCAACAAATGGAATTTTCCAATCTTTTTCCTTGCACGGTGAGCGAGGAGGAAAATGAAATGATGGACAGGATGATTTCTAGGGAAAAGATACATGGGGTCATGAAAGACATGGTGCGAGACAAAAGTCGTATTCCAAATGATTGGTCAACGGAATTTTATCTCCTTTTTTTCGACATAATGGAGATCTTCTGGACATGGTTGGAGAAGCCTGTCGAATTGGCTTCATATCGGGTTCTATTAATGAAACTTTCATAACTCTAATTCCTAAAAATCCCAGTCTCTCATTCTTTATGGAAGTTATATCCATTTAGCTATGCAATGGAGTGTACATGTTGATCTCTAAATTAATTGAAAATAGGATCAGGCAGACCCTATCCTCACATATCACTCAGGAACAATTTGGTTTTTTACCTAACAGATAGATCCAAGATGAATTGGTGATCTCTCAAGAATTCTTACACTCAATAAAATATTGCAAGTTGGAGGCATGCCTTATGAAAATCGACCTAAATAATGCATATGATAGGGTGGAATGGGATTTCCTTAGACTAATTCTCCACAAAATTGGCTTTGCTCGCAGGCATATTCACTAGATAATGGCATGCATCTCCTCTGCAAACTTAGTCATACTCATCAATGGCCTTCCAACAGAGTTCTTCAAGATATCAAGGGGCCTTCGATGTGCACTTTTGCCACTTCTTTTCATATTAGTTATGGACGGATTGAGCAAAGGTATCAATGAATTTAAGGATTTGGGCAGGATCATTGGATGTAGGGTCACAAGATGTTCAAGAATTTCAAATCTTATGTTTTTGGACGATGTGCTCTTCGTAGGGGAAGCTAACATTTTAGAATGGAGGGCCTTTCACCTAATTATTTCCAAATTTCAGGAAGTGTCAGGGATCATCATGAATAAGGAGAAATAAGAATTGATTTATGGTAAGGTGGATTCAAATTCAACGTTGGAGATTGCAAATTTATTTGAGATTAAAGTGTGCCTGATGGCTACAGTTTTTAGATACTTGGGTTTTCTTTTGAAGCCAAACAATTATGAGGGCTGGACTAGGAATGAATTATCAAGAAGATAGAGAATAAGTTGTCTCTATGGGAGCACAAGTGGTTGTCTCTAGGGGGAAGACTAAAATGATAAAAGTGGTTTTATAGGGAATATTTGTTTACTAGATGCACCACTTCAAGCTCCCTAAGTTAGTCATCAAAAAGATTGATGCAATCATAACTAGATTCCTTTGGGAAGGAGTTGGCCCAACTAAAAAATTCCACTTGGTGGGCCTTGGAGTAATTTCTAAATGTGAGGTAGATGGGGGATGGGGGATGGGGGATGGGGAATAAGAGATATTGAAAGCTTCAATATGACTCTCCTTGTCAAAAATCTCTGGAGGGAATTCAAGATAGCAGGGTTATGGCAGCAAATTGTCAAGGTGAAATACCTCAGCAACAAAAACCTAGAGGATTGGATCAGCATGAGTGCCCCAGGAAAATCGTATACCTCTTATATTTGGAGAAGTTTAATGAAAGAGAAGATTTGGCTTGGTGGTAACTTGAGATGGGAGGTCAACTGCAAAGGAAAATTTGCCATTGGCTTGGATGTCATTAAAGGATTGAAACGAAATCATCTATTATCAGAGCTTATCATGCATTTCCTTAATTCTCATGGATTTCATTCTCTGTCAAAAATTGGTAGGCGTTGAGATTCATCATGCACCTTCACCAATTGGGCACACTCAAATTATCTAGGGTTTTCGATGGCTCTTGAAGCCTAGTGAGAGAAATATATATTCAATCTCTGTCAGGCGAGTATTGTGTTGACAGAGAAGGAATACAATTTAGCATGGGGCAAGAGTGGATTTGTCGGTAATATTTACGTCAACGAAACATACTCATTCATCACACAGGGGCACAAGATTCCTCTCAATGATAATTGGTGGCTAAAGACGTGGATATGGGAGATTCCTCTGAAACTAAAGTGTTTCATGTGGTTGTTGATCCATAATCAGATCCTTACATGGGATAATATGACCAGGAGGGAATTTCAAGGGCCTGGTATTTGCATTTTGTGTGGTAGGGCGAACGAAGAGGTTGTGCATCTTTTTCTTAACTACCCATTCACTGTGTCTATACGGACATAGGTTTAAAAGTCTTTTAAAATACAATAATTTATCGGGAGGTACTTAATGGATATGTGTCTCTCACGGTGGTTTGAAGGCCAAAAGGAATTCAAGGCCCTTCCTTTCTACATTTTTTGGGGAATTTGGAGGTGTAGGAATGAAGAAATATTTGATGAAATCTCCCCTGACATGGGCCAAACTAGCATGAAGATCATGGCCTACTTTCTAGAGATAGGGTCTTGGAGGCCGAAGGCTCAAAGAAGGATTTTCCATCTCACAAAAATCAGGACCTCAAAGTCGTTAGGCTATTTTGATGTTGCCTTTATTGTAGGGGAGTGTGGGTGTGGGCTCAAATAATTCTGAAGCCTAGCCATTCCTATCAGTTCAGCTAGTATGGGGGCTCTGGAACAAACAATAGAGCATAAATTCTTTCACTTTGCAGGGTTTTTAGGTGCGTTAGCTGACTACCTATTGATGAAATGGTGATTACTGGAGAGTCCAAGTCTGTGATTGAATGGGCTCAAAGAAAATATTTATTTGGATCGCCATCCCTTTTCCATTGGATGCTTCAGATCAGAGCCCTATCGGAGTCATTTAAGCACATTTTTTTTTCATATATTCATATAGCAGAACATGGTGTAAGACTCCCTCTCCAAAAGAGGTAGGTATACTATGTCGAGAGCTATTTTTTTCAAACCCTTTATCAATGGATCTTTATGCAACTCAGGGTTTTTCATCATCTAAAGGAAGTGTAGTTTTTCCCAAGTAGCTATGGCATCCTGGTGGATTTTGGCCTGTCGGCAGAGTTGGCTTTTTATGTCTCATTTTTCCTTGCATTGGTCATATTAGTAAGTTTTTCTCGTAATTTCCCGAGGGCATTGTATTGTATGTTTTTTGTTTAGGAAATTAGACCAGGTTTCTCTGTAACCTTTTGAGTTAGGATTTTCTTTAGCCTAACCACACCAAACTCTACCATGTTTCTGATGTAGGAGACTTGTTCTGGGGATACTAGATCATCATAAATGTAACTATCTTTTGTTTTAATGAAAGATAATGGTTTTTTTCTTGTGGAAAAAATGAGATTGCCTTAATTTTTTTATTTTTAATTATGTTGTATCTATTTTGGATTTGGGATTTTGTAGATTTAATTTAATTATCAATAATTATTAATTGTCGATTTTGGAATTGGGTTTCCAAAATTTTATTTTAAATATCAATAATTTTTAAGTGGAGGGTAGGAATTTAACCTCTATGGAATATTCTTGATAGTATACACAAATTAAAGGTTGAAATTTATCCCCAAGTAGTTGTGCCATTTTTTTCTCTTTTAATTAAATTAATTAATTAAAAAATTGTCATATAAACAAGTGTCATATGAAATAAATAGTCTAAATACTTTTATTATTTTTATTTATTATATATGTATAATAGTTTTTATTATTTTTATTTATTATATATTTATAATAGTTTCCTCTGCATTGAGCACATTTTTCAAATTTAACAGTTGATGGTATTTGTATATTAAAGCACTTGTATGCTGACATAAGCTACCGTGAAAAACTAATCTCACTCAATGCTCACCAAATTCATAGAAGATTTTTTTCATGATGCATCCCCAGATGAGACTGCCCATGCCCATGAAAATACATATCATTACTCAGGGAAAAATTGATTAAAGATCCCTACCGGAGAGGCCTTGAAGCTTGGACCTCCAATGACCAATTCCTTGAAACTGTAAAATAAGATTAAAAACATTAAAAGGCATAATGATAATTGATGTAATGTACATTATTATCCGATCTAAAAAGCTTAGGTGTTTGATAATAACAGACAAGAATGGTTTCTTTTCCCTATCATGACCTACCCTTTGAAAAGTATGCGAGAAGGAACATATATCATACTCAAAATCCATCGTATTATCTCTATTTGATTCATGATTTTATGCCTTAGACACATTAAGGCACATGTGGGAGAGGTTATGGTTGTAGATCCCTTCATAATTTCCTTGCTACTATATACAATTATACTTCCGAATGGGTGATCTACTTTGCTCTCACATTATGGCATTTGGATGAAGATTTGGTTTGGAAAGGAGGTTGATCTCACGTCAACTACATAATTGAAATAATTATGGGGTGCCATGACATAACTGGGGCTCCCTTCAACATGTTGAATTTTTTTTCCCATGGAGAACTTAATATTATAAAAACTTTTCCTTTGGGGTGAAAATTTGCATTGGACATTGACCATATAGTTTTCTATTTCATATTAATTGTTTTTTAATGTTATCGTAGATTTCACCATCCATTTTCAACATTGGCTTCGAGTTTTCTAGCTTAGAGTTAACATGCATGATTATCCATGACGGCTTCACTGGGGTAGCAATATCATACCATGTGCATTCATATTAAGGGATATATATTGATGAAAAAATGACATAATATATTGAGTATATAATAGGGGGTAAAGGGCTTTTATATTGGCAGCGATAAAAAAATGGAGCTCAAAATTAATGAAAAAATACAAAGGGTATAAAAAATGTTAATGAAAAAATGGATACCTACAATATCTAGTGAAAGTAGGATTTTTTTAAATTGGGAAAGTGTAATAGTTTCATATTGGTAGGGTGATAAATAATGTGATTTTATGATGTATTTTCCAAAATGTAGTCAAATTAAGAGTATTGCTTAGTATGCCATAAATGCACATGTCCCATAACCATGTAACATAAACCTAAGTAACATTGTAAATCATGGATTTTTTTACAAAAATAGTAATTAAATCATTATAACTTTAATCTACCTAATAGCGGAAACGTTAAAAAACATTAAAGTAATTTTTCATTTATTTATTTTAAAACATAACTATATGTATTTGGCCCTTCTCGAATTGGCCCCAACATTTAATATGTCAATTACTATTGAGCTTATATTACATATCAAGGCCTTTATGGTCCTTTAATTACCGCACCCTTGGCAATTTTGATTTGACAGACGTTTGTATTAAAAGCTACATTAAATTCTAACTAGGCGATATGATTGCCCTAGGTTTGGCGGTATTCGTATATGGAGTCTTTGGATGTAGACCGGCTGGCTATTTGGCCTCGGAATGTGCTCCCCATCTACGACTACCTTGCAATTGCATCACATCAGACGATGGAAGGTGATCTCGTCATTCTATGCCTTCTCAGCTGCTTTGTTCCCTTGGCATTTCCTCGCTCCCAGCACAGTTATCGCGCTCTAGGCCAAAGTTCTGACTCCTTTGCACAGGTAGGGTTTCACAGTTCTATCTTTGCATAGGTAAGGTTTCACAGTATCATTCCCGTTGATTTTCTTCATGATAACCAACTATATCTAAGTTGGATTTTTCTCTTGTGCAGGCTTAACAACTTCCCTGTCTTGCTCTCTTCTCCAAGGATGGCGTCTAAACAACTTTTCATTCCCAGGTAATGGAATTATACATTCAAACGCATAAGTTTGTTGCTTTCTTTATTAAATGTTTCCATTTTTAAAACCTGTGTATTTCCTTGTCTAGGCAAAGGTTGGAGGGTTTCATCGCCTCCCTTGTTTTGGAATGGATGCTAGGGTTCGAGTCTTCTGCTCAGCTTGTTGTGCCTGGTGGAGAACAACCATGCTTGAATGTCGAGTATAGTGCTTCGCCTAAGTTGTGTTTCCACTTGGGGTTTAGTATTATAAGAGGGGTTTTGTTAAGTAGTCTAAATATTTCATTGAAACTATTATCTCGGCCTCGCACGAATTTTCTAATCTTATTTTCTTGATTAATATGGTCTCTATTGTACTAAGTTGCTCGCCGGCATTGGCTCAGTCTAGACCCTCATAAGTTAACTTATTTTTGGTGTAAGCTTTCGAGTTGGCTGAGACTATCGACGCGACCTGAACCCTGGTTAAACTTAGTTCAAGTTTTCTTACGGCCCTACCCAGGACTGTTAAATTATGAGAGGGAAAGTTCCTGTCTCATTGCGGTGAACCCCTCGGAAAAAGGATGGTCTACTGATTTTCTTTACCACTTGTCTTCGATTTTCTCGAATTTATCATTAATCTGCTACTCTATGTATTAATAGTGTCAAGATATTTAAGGTTAATTTCATGTACAGTTGCCTATTATTTGGTTGTATTGTAATCTTGTACTTGCATAAAGTTACAATGATTATCTTTGTATGTCTATTAGGTATTCTGAATGGTTCTTGACCCTTCTAGGTTTTGGAACTGTAAACACGCTCCAAGAAAATTCGCATATTTATTATTTGTTGATTCGGTCATATTGCACATTTTAACTCTAAATTCTTATAAGTTCTATAAATAAGTATTCTGTCTTTAGCAGTACTTACTCATGTGGTTTTTCTACTTTTTTTCCTTGAGGAAACTAGTGACTGAGTTGTTCCTCTTTGTGGAATATAAGTTAAATCTCCTGTCAATTCCCTATTTAGAAGATTAAATAGTTGTTATGTACTATGTGTAATGGGTTTGTAAATTATTTTCTTATACAGAATAGTAAAATTAATTCTTTTAACAACAAGATCAAGCTGCTCATTTAATTTAGAAAAATAAATATTTCAACCATATAGTAGACCTACTACCTATACAACACAAGGATATACTTATCTGAGTATTCACTAATTTCCTGACGTCTGTTTGACACCAGACCTTAGATTACTTGTTGTTTTCCTCCCAAACATGAGACCAACGATTCCAGCCTAAGTCTCCCCCCAAGTTGCTCCTCACATGCATAATTTCTTCTTAAGACTAACAGTCTTACTTGTTACAACTATCTGGTCTTAACCAAACTTAGCTTCATGAACATGCATGGCATTTCAACTTAGTGTTCTCATTCTCAGTTTTAATCTTTTTCCTCTCTCTTGATCTCAGGTACGCATACCCTCTTGATCTCTTCCTTGAGAATAAATCTCCAAGGAAGTAGTTAGGGATAGGTAACCACCTAACCTAACTACCTGACATGTGAGAAATACATAATTGTCATCATTACAACATTCCACTTTCTGCATAACTTAATCAAAATAAATAATTATATAAACTTATAATAGTATTCAGTTTGTTTAACTGTAGTAATTAAATATTTACAATTACTGGGGACATCACATCTCCCCCCCTAAGATTAAACATCGTCCCAATGTTTCTCTACTGGAAATAGATTTGGAAAAGTCTTCCTCATAACCTGTTCGTCTTCCTAGGTGGCCTCCTTTGGCCCAAAGTGCTGCCATTGCACTTTAACTTGGGTGATAACTCATTTCCGTAGCATTACTTCTCTTCGATCGAGTATACCCAGGGGTTCGACCAAGAACTCACCTTCCGGTTCGACCTATACACAGTAAAAGCAAAACAAAAAAAATTAGTCAGCCCTTTTCTTTGGTAGTCAGTCTTGCAATCTATTTATAATATGCCATGTTCTTAAATAATTCTTCTAATTTACCTGTATATCCTTCCAATTGATTATATGGTTAGGATCATATATGTATTTTTTTAATACAGAAACATGAAAGACATTATGCACATGAATATGGCTGAGTAAGGCAAGCTGATAAGCCACCGGTCCAATTGGAGCTAGAATTTGGAAAGGATGCAGAATCGAGGTGCTAATTTAGCACACCCTCCCCATTGTAGTGTACTCTTCTTGGCTCGTACATGAACATAAACATGATCTCCAACTTGAAATTCCCAAAAACTTCTCTTCCAATCAGCAAAATTCTTTTGTCAGTCCTGAGCAGTCTTTAAATTGGAGCGTACTTTTTTAACCATATCTTCCATTTCTTTTAACATGTCAGGGCCTAGCATTAATTTATCTTCTAGGCCACCCCAACTCGAGGGTGTCCTACACTTGCGTCCGTATAACACTTCAAACGGACTCATTTGTAGAGATGTATGGTAACTGTTGTTGTAAGCAAACTCCACTAAATGTATATAATCCTCCCATTTAGATGGTTGTTACATTACATAAGTTCGCAACATATCTTCCACTATTTGATTCACTCGCTCAGTCTGCCCATCCATCTGAGGGTGGTAGGCAATGCTGAAATGCAGTTGTGTGCCTAAACCTCCAAATAAGGCTTTCCAGAAAGCTAATGTAAATTTTACATCACAGCCAGAAATTATAACCTTTGGTATTTCATGTAATCTAAAAATGGTTTGCATGAATATACTAGAAATTTGTACAGCCTTGTAAGTAGACTGTACTAGTATGAAGTGAGAAGATTTGCTCAACTTATCTATTACCACCATTATTGAGTCATTCTATTTTTTAGACTTAGGTAGTCCTGTAATAAAATCGATGGAAATGGTTTCCCACTTCCATTCCAGAATAGGCAATGGGTGGAGTAATCCAGTTGGGTGTCAGTGTTCCGCTTTCACTTGTTGACACTCCAGACAACGAGCCAAATACTCAGCTACTTCTTTCTTCATACCAGGCTAGAAATATTCCTTTCTAAGTGCAGTAATTAATTTCTGATATATGGGATGGCCTGCATAAGGAATTTTATGATATTCGTCTAAAATCAATTGTTTAATATTTTTCTGGTTAGGCACATACATTCTTCCTCTATAAATCAGTATACCTTCTTGATTTACCTCATATCCCAGCTGTTGTTCATTGTTGTTCAAAATTTTAGCTTGCTTCCATAAGAATTTATATTCAGGATCCTGCATTGCTGCTTCTTTAATCTGCTCTTTAAAAGTGGTACGCACTTCACTGAAAGAGACTTCATAAATACAATTTACTTTCTGACTTAAGGCATTCATGACTCGGTTCTCCTTTCCTTTCAAGTGCTTGATTTCAAAGTCAAATTCACTTAGGAAGGCGACCCAACGAGCTTTCCTAGCATTCAGAGTGGGCTGCTTAAAATAGTTAGTTAAACTATGATGATCAATCATTAATAAAAATTTCTTACCCATCAAGTAATGTCGCCACATCTTTAATGTGTGAATGACCTTCGTTAGCTCTAAATCATAGGCCGAATACTTTTGTTCGTGCTCCTTAAGTTTCCGAGACTCATAGGCAATAACCCTGCCCTCCTGCATTAGTACGCCACCTACACCTTCCTTGCTGGCATCTGTGCAAACCACATAATCTTTATTCGGATCTGCAATGCTCAAAATGGGTGTAGTGGTAAGTAAATGTTTAAGCTGGTCAAAACTTCTTTGACAATCCATGGTCCAATTAAAAGTTTTTCCTTTCTTTTGTAGAGAGGTAATGGGATATGCCACTCTGGAAAATCCTTCAACAAATTGCCTATAGTATCTGGTCAGACCCATAAATGATCTTATATCAGCCACGTCCTTTGGTATTGGCCACTCCATTATAGTTTTTATTTTCTCTGGATCTACAACAATTCCATCTCTGGTAATGACATGTCCTAGATACTGGATTTTCTCTTTAAAGAAATCACATTTGTTGTACTTGGCGTACAATTGATGCTCCCTTAAGACTTGTAGGACAATACGTAGGTTCTCTTTATGTTCTTCTATATTCCGAGAGTAAATTAGTATATCATCAATAAAAATCAATACAAATTTATCCAAATACTGATGAAAAACATTGTTCATGAGACACATGAAGGTCGCAGGAGCATTAGTTAGCCTGAAGGGTAATACAACGAACTCGTAATGCCCATAACGAGTTCTAAAGGTTGTTTTTGCTATATCTTCTTCCTTTATTCTAATCTGATGGTAACTTGAACGAAGGTCAATCTTTGAAAACACAGTTGCTCCCTTCACTTGATCAAACAATTCATCTATACGAGGTAAAGGGTATTTATTCTTGATTGTCAATTTGTTTAACTGCTGATAATCGCAAGGTTCCATCCTTCTTCTTAACAAAAAGCACCAGAGCTCCCCAAGGTGATACACTTGGGCGATATATTTTTTATCAAGCAGTTCTTGTAGCTGCATTTTTAATTCTGTTAATTATGGTATGCTCATGCGATAAGGATCTCGGGATACCGGGGCAGCTCCCAGGATCAACTCAATGGTAAAATCTATATCCCTCTTTGGAGGTAGTCCTAGAATTTCTTCAATAAGTACGTCCGGAAAATTCTACACCACAAGTATATTTTCCGAGGAAATAGATTCCTCTTTTGAATTAGTATATCCTACCTGTATTGCATAAATTTGACATCCTTTTCTGATACATTTTGCTAATTGAGAGGTTGTTACTGGTCTTAATTTCAGTGGTCTTAGTATGCCCTAAATTTCTTGCCTTTTTCCTTCTTCATCCATATAGTTAATAGTTTTGGTTTTACAGTTAATGAGGGACCAATATTTCTCCAACCAATCCATACCTATTAGGACATCATACGATCCTAAAGGCAAGACATTCAAGTCTGCCATAATAGACTGACCTGCTAGCTTTAGGGGGCAATTGTTGACCTTGGCCAACACCCTTCTCTTTGCTCCCGTGGCTAGTTGTACTAACCAAGGGTTCTTAAACTTAACAACTTGTAAGCAACATTGTTCTACTATTTTGGGACTAATATAACTCAAAGTAGCTCCTGGATCAATCAAAATAGATATAGTTCGGTTGAATATTTTACCTTCAAATTCTACCATGGTTGGTTGGTATTCTGCCTGATGATCTTCAAGGGAAGCATTGATTTTAGGAATACTTCTTTCCACTTCTCCCACAGTTGATGCTTCTTGAATCTGCGCAACCTGATCAGTTCCCTTATGGTATGGACAATTTTTGATGTAGTGTGGTCCTCCACATCCCTAGCACTGTACTGGAGGTCTAGCCACTACTTCCACTTCAGTTCTGCCCGATTTCTCATTTGTCTTGGACTCACTTGGAATTTGAATCTGGGCTGATTTCTGTTCATATTTCTATTTTCTTGTCCTTTATGGGGTCCTTTGTTGCCTATGGTTTTATTTCCCTTGCTGCTAGAGGTAAACTTAATCCCCTTTTTGTCAGTCCATCTCTTTCCTCCATCTCCCTTTTGTTTGTTTTGCTGATAACATAAACGAGCCTTTTGTATAACTTTGTCCATGGTCTTCGGGTTATTGAAATTGAGTTTCTCTTTCATGAACAACGCAAATTGCTGATAAATCTCTGCACTTTTTCTTTTTCTTCCCGTATGTAGGGGACATACTGTAGCAAGGACGTAAATTTGTTATGAATTTGTCCATAGACAACTGACCCAATCGAAGGTCATGAAACTCTTTTTCCTTCTCATTGTAAAATCTTTCAGTTAAATATTTCTCCTTAAAATACTTTTGAAATTTTTCCCAAGTTATGCTTTGCTCATTTACTCCACGTACTGTTTTTACCTCCTCCCACCATAAGGTGGCTTTTCCTTGCAGCTGAAAGATGGCTAAGTGAGATTTTAAATTATGATCATATTCATACAACTAGAAATACTTATTCATATTGATAAGTCAGGCTTCAGCTGCCTCCTCCTGTTCACCATCAAAGAGAGGAGGTTTTATTTTTTGAAATTCTCCTTGTAACTCTATTTTTTGTCTTTTTTGTGTTTTGTGTCCTGATACATTATCAGATTCTTCCTCTTGATTATCTTCCACGCCTTTTGTTTCTAAATTCTCAGTTCGAAATTCTTCTTCGCCAATCATGTTTCCATGCTCGAGACTGGGAATTGGTTATCGTTGGTTCTGTCTATTGGATAGACATTTCATGAACTTATCCTGCTCCTGCATCAACCTTTATTATCTTCCCGTAACCAGGCCATCTCATCCTTCAATTCTTGTACAATTTCCAAAATTACAGTGTTAGTATTGCGCGGCTCTTCCCCCAACTATACCCACACCTTGGGATTGGATTATGGAAAAGATGTTGGTCCTGTTCCTGTCACGGGTCTGTGTGGTGTAATTCTAGTCCTCCTCATGCTGGTTGCTTTTCTTTATTTCTTTGTGCACATCACAAATGTTGTTATTCATTCATTCTTCAGAGGTCTCATCTTTGCAACCTAAGCAATTTGATACCACATGTCACATACCCATGTAACATAAGCCTAAGTAACATTGTAAATAATGCCAATTTTTACAAAAATAGTAATTAAATCATTATAACTTTAATCTACCTAATAGCATAAACGTTAAAAAACATTAAAGTAAATTTTCGTTTTTTTAAACATAACTATATGTATTTGGCCCTTCTTGAATTGACCCAACATTTAACATTCCAATTAATATTGAGCTTATATTACATATCAAGGCCTTTACAATCCTTTATTTACTGCGCACTTGGCAATTATGATTTTATGGACGTTTGTATTAAAAGCTACATTAAATTCTAACTGGGCAATATGATTTCCCTAGGTTTGGCGGTATTTGTATCTGGAGTCTTCAGATGTAGACCAACTGGCCATCTTGGCCTCGGAATGTTCCCCCATCTACAGCTACCTTGTAAGTGCAATGCATCGGACGGTGGAAGGCGATCTCGTCATTCTACGCCTTCTTAGCTGCTTTGTTCCCTTGGCATTTCCTTGCTCCCAGCACAGTTATCCCACTCCAAGCCAGAGTTCCGACTCCTTTGCACAGGCAGGGTTTCACGGTTCTATCTTTGCATAGGTAAGGTTTCACAATATCATTTTTGTTGATTTTCTTCATGATAACCCATTGTATCTAAGTTGGAATTTGCTCCTGTGCAGGCTTACCAGCTTCCCTGTTTGGCTCTCTTCTCCGAGGGTTGTGTCTAAACAAATTTTCATTCCTAGGTAATGGAATTATACATTCAAACACATAAGTTTGTTTTTTTTCTATATTAAATGTTTCCAGTTCTAAAACCTGCATATTTCCTTGCCTAGGTAATGGATGGAGGGTTTCATCGCCTCCCTTGTTTTGGAATGGATGTTAGGGTTCGAGTCTTCTCCTCGGCTTGTTGTGCCTGGTGGAGAACGACCATGCTTGAATGTCGGGTATAGTGCTTCGCCCAAGTTGTGTTTCCACCTAGGGTTTAGTATTAGAAGAGGGGTTTTGTTAAGTAGTATAAATCTTTCGTTGAAGCTATTAGCTCAGCCTCGCATGATGTTATAAGCTTGTTGTCTTGATTAATATGGTCTCTATTATACTAAGGTGCTCGCCGGCATTGGCTTGGTCTAGACCCTCAGAAGCTAATTTATTTTTGTTGTAATCTTCTGGGTTGGCTGGGACTATCAACCCAGCCTGAACCCTAATTAAACTTAGTTCAAGTTTTGTTACGGCCCTACCCAGGACTGTTAAATTATGAAAGGGCAAGTTCTCGTCTGATAGTGGCAAACCCCTTGGAAAATGGATGGTCTGCTAATTTTCTTTACCGCATGTCTTCAATTTTCCAGAATTTATCATTAACCTACTAGTCTGTGTATTAATAGTGTCGAGAGATTTAAGGTTAATTTCATGTACAGTTGTCCATTATTTGGTTGTATTGTAATCTTGTATTTGCATAAAGTTACAATGATTATCTTTATATGTCTATTAGGTGTTCTGAATGGTTCTTGACCCTTCTAGGTTTTGGAACTGTAAACACGCTCCAAGCAAATTTGCATATTTATTATTTGTTGATTCAGTCATATTGCACATTTTAACTGTAAATTGTTATAAGCTCTGTAAATAAGTATTTTGTCTTTAACAGTAATTACTCACATGGTTTTTCTACTCTTTTTCCGCGAGGAAACTAGTGCCTGAGTTGTTCCTCTTTGTGGAATATAAGTTAAATCTCTTATCAATTCCCTATTTAGAAGATTAAATAGTTGTTTTGTACTTTGTGTAATGGGTTTGTAAATTCTTTTCTTATACAGAATAGTAAAATTAATTCTTTTAATAACAAGATCAAGATTCTCGTTTAATTCAAAAAAATAAATATTTCAACCATATAGTAGACCTTCTACCTATATAACACAAGATTATACTTATCTGAGTATTCACTAATTTCCTGACATCTGTACACTAGACCTTAGATTACTTTTTGTTTTCCTCCCAATCGTGAGACAAGAGATTCCATCCTATCTCCCCCCAAGCTGCTCCTCACACGTAGGATTTCTTCTTAAGACTAACAGTCTTACTTGTTACAACTATCTGGTCTTAACCATACTTAACTTCATGAACTCGCGTCACATTTCAGCACATTGTTCTCATTCTTAGTTTTAATCATTTTCCTCTCTCTTGATCTCAGGTAAGCATACATTCTTGATCTCTTCCTTGAGAATAAATCTCCAAGGAAGTAGTTAGGGATAGGTAACCACCTAACCTAACTACATGACATGTGAGAAATACATAATTGTCATCATTACGACATTCCACTTCTGCATAGCTTAATCAAAATAAGTAATTATATAAACTTATAATAATATTCAATTTGTTTAACTGCAATAATTAAATATTTACAATTACTGGGGACATTAAAGCACATGATATGTCATAGGTTCATTGAGTGAAGCCCTCGTGTATTATCACTCTTATCATCTTTTATGTTTTGTTTTCTTTGATATGAAATAAATCTCTATGAGGGAATTTTTCACTAATTTCTCTTTATATGTATTTCTGGGTGCTTATATTTTTTCTAAGTTCCAATATAAATATGTTCAATAATGATAAGTGAGTCTCCAACAGTGTGAGTCTCCAAGGATGACAACATTAGTCACTCAAATAGATTTAACCAAAAGTAGACCTTACAACGGGCTTTGCATTTTAGCTTGATTGTTGGTCATACTATCCAACCTCATGCATATCTTGTAACCAATTTTCTCTTAAGATTATACAAACCTTTCACCCCACCTTCCTCCACCCCTATATTTTATGAATATACTTATCATAACAATTACTATTAAATATATAAATTTAAATTCGACATAAATAAATTTAAATATAAAAATATTATTTATTCTTACATATTGTTATATGTCTTCAAAAATTTTCATTCATTTCTTCTTTATTATTTTAAAAAACTATATTTATTTTATCTTAAATAAAATAGATTTGAAGACAACATCATAGTTCATGATGCCAATGAAATAATTATTTATTATATTTAAAAAAATATAAAATAAAATAATTATTGATAAATTAGAAACACCTCTCGGAAAAAGCATTGAGGCGAGGAAGGGGGGGACGAAGTTCACGCTAGGGTTACAGGTTCACAGATTTGTTCTCCATGGAGGGACACATAGGAGGGAGCTCCACTCCCTCCTACAAACAAGCAGTAACCAGCAGAGGTAAAAAAATGATAGAAGAAATTTGAGGTCCTTCAGATGCAAGGCAAAGGAACAAAGGAGAGGAGCAGGATGGCTCTAAAACGATGGAGAACAATAACACTACATAAAGCAAGGAAGAAGACAAGGAACAAGGAACAAAAAAGAAAGAAAAAAAGGGACCATGCAAGCCCAAAACGACAATCACGCCCAGAGTGGTTTTGTCTAATCCAGCTCTGCAGGCGCATAGGGAACACACGCAAACTTATGCTATCATTTGTAAATTCATGGGCTTATGGCCCACTGAAAACGCTTTACAAATGTGGATTAAATACCACTGGAAACCAAAAGGAAGCATAGAACTACATCTGGGGTCAAAGGGATTTTTTACAGTTGTTTTTACTAATATTGAGGATAAGGACAGAGTGTTTGAAGGAGGGCCCTACTTCTATGCAGCAGCAGGCTTGTACATGCGACCATGGGTTATGAATTTTGTTCTAGAACGAGAGACTTTTACCTCGATACCAGTGTGGGTCAGACTCTACTCTCTACCTTTGGATTACTGGCAGTTGGAATCCCTATCTTCCATAGGAAACAAGCTAAGACGCTTTGTTAAAGACTCTGAGGCAACCAGAAGAGGCAAATACACAACCTTTGCAAGAATATGTGTGGAAATGGATCTTTCTGGAGCTTTGCCGGATGAGGTAATCTTGGAAGTGTATGATGAAGAATGGGTGAAAACAGTGGATTATGAGCATATCCCATTCAGATGTCGTAAATGCCATGAGCATGGGAACCTACTCAGAGAATTCCATGTCAGTAAAATGGAAAACAAGGGCAAAGCAAACACCATGAAAGATTACGAAAACTTTCAAAAGGTGGTCCAGAAAGGAAAGGGAAGCAAAAAGGGATCGAAGCAACTTCAATCAGAAAAGCAACGAGCCAGTCAAAACAGGTTTCAAGCCCTAGAAGAGGAGGATGTGATAATGGAAGCAGATCAGGGCAAGGGAGACAGACCAATGGAGGAGGGGAATGTAGTACATGATGAGAAAACCCAAAATAGCAATAAGCAGAAAGGGGAAATAATAAGTGACACAGAACTGGAGCTGGACCAAGAAATGACCCAGAGTGAGATGGAAATGGAGGACAACGAACTACAGGAGATTCTTGAAAAAGAGAACCTAGATCTAGAAGGATTCCTGCAACAAGGAACCAGGGAGGGAGTGGATTCGTTGCCTCCAGAAGAGTTCCACAGAGTTCAACAGCTGTTTTTATGGAAAACACAGACCAAAGGGCTAGAAAAGCAGGGGAAAAATGTTAGACAGGGTAGCGAAGGGGTGAAAGCCATGAAGACCACACTAGGATCAGCACCCAGAATCCCAGGAAAGAAACGAGGCTAGAAAAAGCAAAACGAACTGTTGATGGAATGTGGAAAGCTAATGATAGACTCAGGTAAGATGAAAGATCTATCCAATTACTCCTTTACAAATCTTTAATAATGAAGTTCACTTCTTGGAATATAAGAGGTCTAGGCAATAGAAGAAAACAACGATTACTTAGCAATAGGATGAAACAAGCAGCTCCGGATGTGATATTCATCTAGGAAACAAAGTGTTCCATGCAAAAAATAAGAGAGATTCACAATAAATGGCTCAACAAATTTGAGTTTCTGGAGGTCAAAGCAGAGAATACAGCAGGAGGAATTCTCACTCTTTGGAACCCCCACAAAATTGATGTCATAGATGCAGAGGCATCTAGAAACTATCTTTCAGTGGTCTTACAACTTGTGGGAGACAAAGAAGTATATCTGGTCACGAATGTGTACGACCCCCAAAGATTGGATGGCAAACTCAAGCTTCTAGACTCCCTGCAGGATCTTAGAGAAAGACATGCAAGAATCCCTTGGATCTTAGGGGGTGATTTCAACATGATTAAATCGTTGTCGGAGAAAAAAGGGGGTACCAGAATTTTGAACAAGGACTCTTGTGCATTTCAATCCTTCATAGACAACATGAAGCTAGTGGATATTGTAATGAACAATGGTACATATACTTGGAACAATAAAAGAGGAGGAGCTTCTTAGGTGGCATCCAAATTAGATAGATTCATAATCTCAGAAGAGCTAATGATCCAGAATAAGGATATAGTTGCAAGAGTTCTCCCCTTTGGAGGCTTTGATCATTGGCCGGTGCATCTGGAAATTCAGGGCATTGGTACTCCCAGGAATCGACCTTTCAGATTTGAAAACATCTGGCTCTCCCACCCAGATTTTTGCAACAACATCGCCATCTGGTGGGCTGAAGATCTAAATATTCAGGGCACAAGAAT
This sequence comes from Pinus tabuliformis, assembly GCA_031772625.1. Classification (NCBI taxonomy): domain Eukaryota; kingdom Viridiplantae; phylum Streptophyta; class Pinopsida; order Pinales; family Pinaceae; genus Pinus; species Pinus tabuliformis. Next base: position 633,800,385 of record CM062805.1, read on the forward strand.
GTTCCTTCTTCAAAAAAGACTTAAACATATCAAACTCCCACTCAAGGAGTGGAACAAGCTGAAATTTGGTAACATTTTTGAAGCTAAAAAAGTGGTGGAAGGAAAAATGCAGGAGCTCAACCAAACCCTCATCATGAAGGGTTTTGATAAAGATAGAAATGATCAGGCAACTCTATATCATCGAGAATGGGAGAGCTTATGTAAACAAGAGGAAATTTTCTGGCGGCAAAAATCTAGAGTTCAATGGCTAAAAGAAGGAGAACGTAATACTAAATTCTTCCATAGGTCCACTATGGCAAACAGAGCTCACAACAGAATTTCTTCGATTAAGGACAAAGAAGGCAACCTGCTCAACTCTCATGAAGAAATAGAAGAAGTAATGGTCCAACACTTCCGGGGTATTACACAAGAAACCGGCTCAGACAAAGATCAATACATTAGGATTACTTCAATACATATACCTAAGCTGGTTTCCAGAGAGGACAACTTCAACCTCAACAGACTAGTATCAGAAGAGGAGGTCAGTGAGGTCCTTAAAGAAATGAAAAATGGTAAGGCACCAGGCCCGGATGGATTTAATGTGGATTTCTTTAAAGCTTGCTCGGACACAGTAAAGCAAGACATTCTGGACGTAGTGGATGACTCCAGGAGGGACAAAACTATTTTGAAGGCTCTAAATACCACTTTCATATCCCTCATCCCTAAACAAGATGTGGCTCAAACTCCTGACAGATTTAGACCCATTGCTTTATGCAATGTGGTCTACAAGATTATTTCTAAAGTTGTGGCCAATAGACTCAAACCCCTCCTTCCCACCCTGGTGTCGGCGGAACAGTCTGGATATGTGTAAGGAAGACAAATCCTCGATAACATCATTCAATCTCATGAGGTGGTTCACTCATTGACAGTTAACAGTAAAGCAGGAATGATCATGCAATTAGACATAGAAAAAGCTTATGATACGCTGAATTGGTACTATATCAGAAAAGTTCTAACTGCTTTTGGGTTTGATCATAACTGGATCAGATGGGTAATGGCCCTAGTTACTTCTACCAGTTTTTCTATCCTTGTCAATGGTTCTCCCTCGGAGACTTTTACTCCTTCCAGAGGCCTTCGGCAGGGAGATCCACTCTCTCCCTTTCTCTTCATACTCATGATGGAAGGATTGGGTCGAGTAATCAAGCCTGCTAAATTAGTTGGAGAGGTTAAAGGTATCCAACTTTCTGAAGATGGCCAAGCCTTAACTCATCAGTAGTTTGTTGATGATACCATGCTGCAGGGCATCCCCATGGTCAAAGAAGCTCTAGTTTATAGGCAAATCCTGAGAGACTTTGCTATGGCTTCAGGTATGGAAGTCAATCTCTCCAAATCTAAGATTTTTTTCTTTAATACTCACATTGCTATTCAAAGAAATATTTCTAGAATTTTGGGCTTTCAAAGGGAGTCCCTCCCTTCAAAATATTTGGGTGTTCCTCTCAAAGCCAAGCCTTTACATAAGAGCATATGGGAGCCAATGATTAACAAAATGCACGACAAAACAAGAAAATGGACTGTCAGATCATTAAATTTGGCTGGTAGGCTAGTGTTAACCAAGGCGGTCCTACAATCAATCCTAGTCTTCATGCTATCTACTCTCCCAACTCCAAAAGGAGTCCTGCAGCAACTCAGAACCATTCAAAGAGATTTTCTTTGGGGCAAGGGGGAAGATCGTAAGAAATGGGCCTTGGTAGCATGGGAAAAAAATTGCAAACCTAAAATCTACAGTGGGCTTGGATTGGATGATCCTGAGATTCTTAGCAAGGTTTTAGGAGCTAAATTATGGTGGCGATGGGTTAAAGACCCAGAGGCTCAGTGGGCACAGATCTGGAAAGAAAAATATGCCAGCACTTGGCTAAAAAAAGATCTCATAAGAATGTCAGGACATAGAAAGGGCTCATACCTTTGGAATAAGGCCTGGGATAACAGGGACTTAGTCCAAGGGAACAACTTCTGGGAGATCAGAGATAGCAATTTATCCCTTTTCGGGGAGGATAGATGGCAACGAGAACCCATCTTGTTCAAAGATGAATGGAGGGATCTCAAGGTGGAAACAGAAACTAGAGGGTTAACTAAAGTTAAAGACTTTTGGGATCAAACCAACAATAATGGCAAATGGAGAACCTGGGGAAACTTGGATTTCAGGGAGGACAACCCCCTAAAAGCTAAAGCAGAGACTCTTCAAAAAAGGCTAGATCAAAGAAAGATCCTTAAGTCAGAGGGGCAAGATTAGCTGAGATGGGGCTACAAGAATGAGGGGGTCTTTAATCTTAAGGAAGCAAAACTCATTCTCCTTGACATGAACACACAAGCCTCGGACAAGATTTGGTTGGAACTATGGAGACACCAAGGCTGGATGAAAATCAAACTTTTCATGTGGCTGGTTCAGCATAGGAAAATTCTAACCTGGGATAACATTCGGAAGAGGGGTATGCAGGGGCCTTCCAGATGTCAGCTCTGTGAGGCTCAAGAGGAAACGATGGAACACCTTCTCAATAACTACATTTTCACCTCCAGTTTGTGGGACTCTTTTGCCACCATTTTCTGCCAGACTGACAGAGACAAAGGAAATATCATCAACACCCTAAACAACTGGAGAAAAAACTTTTCAGAGAACGAAGTTCTTGGCTCAGTTTGGGCCATCTTTCCAAGTTTCATCATCTGGAATGTCTGGAAAGAAAGGAATAACAGAGTCTTCAAGAATGAAAAAAGGCCACCCCAACACATTTTTAAGCTGATCTTAAAACAACTCAAAGAAACAGTTGGCACCATTGTGAGAAACCTTCCTCAGAACCCTCCCTTTGCTGTTGAACTGAGAATTCTCTGTGATTTAGGTTGGTTTGAAGGATCTTACTCCTCAGGGATTGGAAAGGAAAAACTTCTCCTTGATGTTCAAGCAAGATTTTTGGCATCCTCCCCCCAAGGGATTTTTGAAATTAAACATTGATGGGGCCTTAAAAGGCAACCCCGGCACCGCTGGTTATGGAGGTGTGTTAAGGGACAAGCAAGGAAACGTCCTCTGCATCTTCCACAGTCATTTAGGGAAAGCAACCAATAACATGGCGGAATTGATGGCTATGGAACAATGTCTTGATCTCCTGAAACAGGAAAACCGACAAAATGTGATAGTTGAGGTTGATTTTGAGCTTATAATCAACTCAGTCAAAAGGATCAGCTGGGGTTCCAAACCAGAAAAAGTTTCGAAGAAATGGAGGCTGATCTAGGGCTTTCAATGGATTCAGATTCACCTCTAGAGTCTTCATACAGTCAGTTTTAAACATGTTTGAAGATCAGCGAATAAAATGGCCGATCTTCTAGCCAATCAAGGGGTTACCAACACACAAAACAGGACTGTGTTGAACTGGCAAGAGCTGCCTCCGAGTAGGATAAAAACGATTTGTCATGAGCAAGCAGAAGAAGATAGAGTCGTGTTTCAAAGAAGAGCCCAGGATTCGGATCCCAAGTGAGTTGGACTTTCCATCTTGCAGACAATCGGTTGGCTCTGATTATGAGGGGTGGGGCAGTTTGGGCGGAGACTCTTCTTCCCTTAGTTCTGGAAGAAAAATCACAACGGAGGACAACCTCGGCGGCCGCAACACCATAAGCTTTCCGTCGGGGTTCGGAATACCGGGTGGGGGATGGTTTTCCGGTGATCGCGAGCCTCGTGGGCGGAATATGGTTTTTCCTATTTCGAAGCGAACACATCCAGAGCGCAACATGTGGCGGGGGGGTCAGTTCAAAAACCGCCCTGCTCGCGCGCTATTGTTCGGCTACTTTGGTCGATGCCATATGATTGTCGGTCGTTGGATCTCCTGCAGCAGATCGACAGCTGGGAAAGATTGTGCTAGTTGGTGGATGGGTTGGGTAACAGTCACGCTTCTCGTCATCATGGATTAGTCCTCCACCGTTGGATTGGGTATGTTGGTTCAACAGTGTTGATCAATGGTTCGGGTTGCCTGGTTGGCGGCAAAGTCAGTGCCAACTCAACTTTTTCTATTGACTTCAGTTTGGTTTTGAGTTTTGGTTCCGCTTCCGGTCTCCTTTTGTTCAGTCCTGTATAGCTTTTTTGTTTTTTAGAAGGTGGGAGTTTAGCCAGCTTTCGGGTGGGCTTTCAGATCCCTCTCTAGATCCACACCCCCTGGTGGATTGTTGTAATTTTTGTATATTATTAATGAAATAGAAGGTCCTACTCTTGCTTAGCAAAAAAAAAAAAAATTAGAAACACCTCTCAATATATAAACTCTAACCAATACAAAAACACAAATAAATAAAACTGGAATAAATTACTTAACTTATTACGTTAAAAACTACATTATATAAATATATAGTAAAACTATAACTTGAACCTTAAATGTTCATTTTCTCTTATATATATAAAATAAAATAAAAAAATAAATCTTATCAATTATAAGAAATCAACATTACCATGATTATGCTCTCATAACATGGTCTTAAAAACAAACAAAGCATTAAGTTTGGAAAAGTAAAAACAAAATTAGTATAAATTATATTGTAATATTCATAAATTACCATGTATATTGTAATTTTCCAAATTTATATAAAATATTATAAAATTAATTAGATATATTTTTTTATTTATAAAATTGGCTCGCGTATTTTTCACTTCACGATTTAGCCCTCAGTGCAAAAAACAAAACCCAAAGTCATCTAATATATACATATTGTCATACTTAAATGTTATCATTACAAAATAAGAATCCAACTATTTCAGCTAACTAAATAAAAGAAAATTAAAAATAAATATGCAAAAAACAAAACCCAAAGTCATCTAATATATACATATTGTCATACTTAAATGTTATCATTACAAAATAAGAATACTTAAATGTTATCCTTACAAAATAAGAATCCAACTATTTCAGCTAACTAAATAAAAGAAAATTAAAAATAAATAATTTTTTTATAAAGTAAACTTTGTACATTGCAATTTAATTTTTGATCCAACACCAAATAATTCATAGATCAACATGTACATCGAATACATATACCTACGAGCAGCAAGATAATAAATAAATTAAATTAAATTTAACGATCACCCTCCACGATAGAGACCCTTTTCAAATAAATTCGAATATGATATACCTACGAGCAGCAAGATAATAAATAAATTTAATTTAATTTAACAATCACCCTTCACGATAGAGACCCTTTTCACATAAATTCGAATATGATATACTTACGAGCAGAAAGATAATAAATAAATTAAATTAAATTTAACGATCACCCTCCACGTTAATGACCCTTTTCAATTAAATTAAATTTAACTATGGCCCTCCAGGATAGAGACCCTTTTATTTAATTTTTTAATTGAGATAAAAGAACAACCAAACGATTCCAAACGTAGAGCATTCGTGATGGAAAGAGTGGACGAAACTCATTGACCTGTCTGTGTCAATGCCATACATACCACGTGTCATCAAGATGTAACTTTGACGGATGAATGTGCTCCATTCCATCTTATAATTCAAAAGTGTTGAATGCACCAACTAACTCATGTTCCCCGCTTTTAGAACATTGATAAACCATTGCGAATGCATTGATATCAAAATGACGTTTGATCGCATAATAAAAACATTCAATGTGAATCATTAATAAAATATTTTAAAATTTAGGTGACAAGAGAAAGGAAAGAATCAATCAGCAAATCAATGAAATCTCCTAGGCGCCTGCATCTCATTGAGGGTGATTTTTTTTCGTGGTGGCAGGGGACCTCAAAAGCCACTATTTTCTTTGATGAAGCATCCAAGGGGAATCCAGGCACTGCAGGAGCAAGAGGATTGATTCTTTCCCCAGATAGATCGAATAAAACCAACTACAGTTAGGGCCTAGGCATAAGTTCGAATAACCAAGCAGAGAGTTACAACCTCTTAAAAGCTTGCCAGATTGCGAAGGAGTTAGATTATAAAATAATCCAAATATTCGGAGACTCGGAGCTACTGATTAATCTCTTAAACTCCGAAGATTATTTTCGTAACCCAGCTTTAAACAAAACCTTGTAGAGAATTCGAAATACATTGAAAGACTTCGACACAATAGACTCATATCATATTCTACGGGATTTAAACAAACAAGCAGACTCGCTGGCCAATAAAGGCTGCCTACTGTCTCAAGGAAAACTTAGCATTAATGGAGGAACCTGCTCGATTCATCCTTTGCCTTAGACAATCTACAGAAGGCGATCTGCATGGCCCCAATAGTCAGATTGAGAGTGGTAATTGGAACTCTGAAAGTCACATTCAGGACCGCCAAGCTGCAAGCAGATGGAACAACAGGCAGAAGGAATATAAAGCAGAAGGAACAACACCAGAAGGAACAACAGCAGATGGTAGCAGGAACTGCCGCAAAAGGAACAGCAACCAGAAGGAACAACAACAGAAGGAACAACACCAGAAGGAACAACAAGCAGAAGGAATAGCAGCAGAAGGAACAACATCCGAAGGAACAATAGGCCGAAGGAATAACAGCATAAGGAACAACAACAGAGGGAACAACAACCGAAGGAACATCAATATAAGGAACAACACCAAAAGGAACAACAAACAAAAGGTACAATAGCAGGAGGAACAACTTCCGAAGGAACAGCTTCCGTAGGAACAACAGCGGAAGGAACAACAAGCAGGGAGAACATCAGCAAAATGAACAACAAAATAAAGGAACAACCTAATGAAAAACACAAGGAAAAGGACACAGAATATGATCTTCCAGAGACAATATGTAAGACAGAAAACAAGAAAAGCCAAAGAATCCAATGAATTTTTGAATTTAAGCATAGGAGAAGGGACTACGTCCACAACTCATTCTCATTGCTCAGTTTTTAAAAGCTATTGTCGATTGTAATAGGAGCATGCTCCACTTTTGGCAATAAATATACTAACCGTTCTTGTTAATATATATATATATATATATATATATATATATATATATATATATATATATCTATGTGTATGTGTGTGTTTTAGTATTTAGAATTAAGTAATATTGATGTATACTTAAAAATATATTAATATAAAAAAACCTATTTTAATGTGGAAAATATAGTTCATAGATAAAATGTCTCAATGAACATGTTACATAAAATATTTGAATGTCTATGTATAATATTATATATTGTATAAAAAAATCGCATATTGAAAAAACAAATTTTATGGTGAAAATGTTTGAAGTATTCTTATTGTTTTACATTTTGGTCCTTTTTTAAGAATATTTTTTGGTCAATTTTCCTTTAAACCCAACAAATATTTTTTTGGACTTTGAAGTTTAAGTTGGCATTCGAAAATACAATTTAAACAATGAATATATATATATATATATAGAGAGAGAGAGAGAGAGAGATAGAGAGATAAAATTTTACACTCTAAAATATGTTTGCACCTAAAGAAATTTAATCCCTCTTGGCGTTGTGGAAAATCCTTGAATCCTTACAACTGTTAATGAGGGAAAAATGATCTGCAAAAGACACAAGATTTCTCTACCAAAATTCTGCGGAAAGAAAACAATGAATAGAAGCACAATCACACATAGATCAATCATGCATAAAAATTTATCTGGGGAACCCAACTGGGAAAATCCCCTCTTGCTTGTATTTTCAACTGAGTAATCTGATCTATTACAAAGAATCTGCTTCAACCCTGAAGCCCTTGTAATAGTGATAAACTCTACACAAGACTTGCCCAACACTTAGGAAAATAAGGCCTGCTAGGAGCTCCTATTTCCTAGTGCAAATATGCCCTTGAAAAATAGGAATTTCTCCTATTTCCTTGCACAATTCCCAAGAGAATTTCTCTGCTTTCTTCTCAAGCTTTGCACACAAAAACCTACATATAATAATAAATACAATTTGTGCCTTCATTCCATCTCGATAGGAAATTCAAATTGCAAGATCTACTAGGGATAATTTTAGCAGCTGCAACTAGTAAAATGAGAGTCAATTGAGTTAACAAAAATCAAACTACACAACTAAACTCAAGTACTCAAGTCTATCTCTATTCTAGAACTAGAGATCAGTTAACTGACGGACACTAGAGTTTAACTCCACTAGATAGCTAATTTTAGCCATCAACTAGTCCATAACTCACTACACACTAGTTAACTCGAATTAACTGACAATAAGCCAATGATAGGTCGCATCACACATGTTAACTGACAACTAACTCAAGTATTTATGAGACTAAATTTGAATTAGCATCTTTGACTAAGGCACAAGTCAAAGAAGTCATTCCTTGCTACAATTTCAACAAGCGCATCCTAGATCCATCCTTAAAATGGATCTATATTGGTCATTAGGTGAATGATAGGGATTTAACCTTCACAAAATATTTTAAAATATTATTAATAATAATCATAACTTAAAATCTAATATTTATTTCCAAAGTAGTTATGCTTTTTTTACCATTTTAATTAACTTGATTAATTAAAAAATCGTAATAGGAACATGTGCGATATGAACATGAGTTATGGTTTTTTGGGCATGTGGTAATAGTAAGCCATGATATTGTAACAAATCTTATTTACAAGTTAAGAATCTTCATGGGAAAGTGGGGTGAAGCTCCATGGTTAAAAAATTTGTTACATTTTCTTGTTAATGTATATATGCTTAAATCATAAATGAATTCTTTTTATAGTGATAATTATGAAGTTATAATTTAGTTAATTTTTATGATTTTTTAATCTTGGTAATGTGAGATATACAGTGAGATAAGTGATACAAGCTATTTAAGATTGATATATATGACATCAATTTAATGTTGAAAATATAATAGAGTGAGCTATGATTTTAGATTAGGAATGAGAGTATGATTGAAAACAAGAAATCGTTTATAAACTATTGTATTATAGATTTTTTATTGTTTTTTTCATGTTTTTGTAGTTTTAGTTAAAATTGATTAACAATTGTTGGAATAATATATTTGAAATGTTAAATTTATATAAAGTGAGTGATTTTTTTTGTGTATTCAAAAATATGTTTCAAAGAAAAATAATAATAATACCTAAAATTGCATCATTAATGTTGATTAAAAACACAAAAACACAAAATAATTAAACTTTACTTGTTGGGTGTGGAGCCTGATTATCTTATGTATTCAAAGATATCACCACATTAGACCCCAGTTCGTAATGGGGCGACAATGCCACCCGTAAAATATTCACTACAAGGGGGTCCAGGGGGGGCGGCTGTGACCTTTGAGAGCGCCCCCTGGCGGGGGGATCGGGGGCTGCGCCCCTAAAGCTAAAAATATATGTAAGATTGCCTTGTAAAATGTTGTAATTTCATAGTCAATCTGGCCGTCCATTAGGCGGAGATTTGACAGTAGAATTTATGTTTAATTTAGGGTTTTCTTCCCTAGAAGGCAACCCCTCACTATATACGAGGGAATTGTATTGTGTCTATGTAGATCTGTGTTTTGAGTGAGGAAGAGAGAGGAGATTGAGATCGAAGAGGGAATTACAACGGATCTGCTGTAGCTTAAATCTCTTTAGTTTGCTGGATAATATAAAAGGAAGGACTGGTTGTTTCTCCGTGGACGTAGCCCAAATTGGGTGAACCACGTATATCTGTGTCTCTCTCATTTTATGTGTTTTCTGTGTTTATATTTTTGAAATATTTTATGTGTTCCATTGCTCTGTAATATATAATTTTCTAACAACTGGTATCTGAGCCGAAGGTCTATTTCACTGATAAACTCACAAGAGAGAAGGGTTCCTGGTTCGAGTGGGAGCAATGCCGGATGATGGTAGATTTATGGTCGAAAAATTTAACGGCCAAAACTACCAGCTGTGGAAGTTGCAGATGGAAGATTATTTGTATCAAAGAGATCTGTACCAACCATTGAGCAGAAAGGCAAAGAAGCCGATGAGTATGACAGACATAGAATGGGATATTCTCGACAGAAAGGCACTTGGAACAATATGGTTGTGCCTGGCGATGTTGACCTAGCGTTTAAATATTTCAAAGGAAATGACAACAGAGGGTTTAATGTCGACATTGGCCAAACTATATGAAAAACCCTCAGCCTCAAATAAGGTTTTCTTATGAAGCGTTTATTTAATATGAAAATGTCAGAAGGTGGATCTGTTGCTGCTCATTTAAATGAATTTAATACAGTTACTAGTCAACTAAGTTTTGTAGCGGTAACTTTTGATGATGAAGTTAGGGCTCTGTTATTTCTGTGCTCATTGCCAGAAAGTTGGAATGGTTTAGTTATGGCCATTAGTAACTCTGTCTATGGATCTAGTACTTTAAAGTTTGATGATGTTGTTGGTGCAATCCTTAGCGAGGAAATGCGATAGAAAAGCTCTGGTGAGACATCAGGTAATGCTTTGACTACAGAGACTAGGGGAAGAAAAATGGAAAGACGAAAGAGCCCTGGATATCGCAATAAGTCAAGAAAAAGTGGATCCAAGTCTAGACCAGGGATAGTGTGTTGGAAATGTGGGAAGAAAGGACACCTGAAGAAAGACTGCAAATATCGGAAGGGAAAATAAGGAGACGCGTAGCAAGAAAATAATCATGAAGTGAATGTAACAAGTGATGTGTTGCAAGATGCTTTGATTCTTTCTTTAGAAAATATTATTGATGCCTGGGTGATATATTCAGGGGCCTCATTCCATGCCACACCTGATAGGAAACATTTTCATGATTATGTTCAAGGAGATTTTGGATAAGTTCGACTGGGTGATGATAAACCCTGTAAAATCATTGAAATGGGTACAATTTTCATAAAACAACAAAATGAAAATCAATGGCTATTGAAGGAGGTAAGGCATGTTCTAGATCTGGAGAAAATTTTATTTCAACAAGGAAGCTGGGAGGTGAAGGTTGTGTGACTACTTTTACAGATAAAACCTGGAAGGTCACTAAAGAATCCCTGGTAATAGTAAAAGGAGAAAAGGTTGGTACATTGTATTTATGCAATGGTATTTCCAATTCTGTTAATGCTTTAACCTCTACAGGAGAAGATACAACATTGTGGCATCATAGGATCGGGCACATGAGTGAGAACGGGATGCAGATTCTTCACTCAAGAAATTTGTTGCCAGGTTTGAAGCATGTTGATTTAAAATTCTGTGAGAATTGTGTTTATGGAAAATAGAAGAGAGTGAAATTTCTCAGAGTTGGGAAATAAAAGAAGAGTGAAAAATTAGATCTTGTGCATACATATGTATGGGGACCTGCTCAGGTATCATATCTTGGTGGCTCTCGTTATTATGTTACTTTTATTGATGATGCAACTAGAGAAACCTAGATTTATTGTATTCGAAATAAATCTGATGTATTTGATACTTTCAAGAAATGGAAAGCTTTGGTTGAAAATGAGACAGGAAAAAGGTTGAAGTGTCTCAGATCAAACAATGGAGGTGAATATTGCAGCAAAGGGTTTGATAGGTACTGTTCAGAGAATGGAATTCGCAGAGAGAAGACAGTTCCAGGAACACCACAAGAAAATGGTGTGTCAGAAAGGATGAACAAGAAAATCATGGAGCGTGCAAGGTGCATGAGATTGCATGCAGGATTGACTTTACACTTTTGGGCAGATGCTGTAGATACTATTGTTTATCTAATAAATAGAGGACCTTCAAGTTCCTTGGATGGTGGTGGTGGGCTCCAGTATTGTAGCAATAATGCTACAACTCCTAGAACTCCCTTCTTTAATTTTATCAACCCGGTAGTTCGTAACAAACTTGGAAGCGACGGTGCTGTATGCACAAGTACTAGCTCTTGCCGCAGCTGTCACTTGGTCAGCTGGCACAAGTCCACTAGGAGCTTAAGCCAACTTCTATGAGCTCTTAGAAGAAGCTCTTTAATTGATGGATGAAAGCTAACTCGAAGGAAGCTAATCTAATTGCAAAAAGAAACTGAAAGCCAAAAAGAAACGCAAACCCTAGCAAACCCTAATTCTACCAGCTAGTCCTACTGACGCAAAGGAGAGCATGCAAACTACTGACAGAGATGCCATTACTTCTATGAAGGTAAAATGCAAATGTCTAAGCTATCACTATCTGAAGAAAACATCTTTTTGTATTTTTGCTTAAGTTGTTGAAATTATCATGCATGTGATTCTAACTAGTTTTCCACTGTGCAGGGATGGATCAAGGGATGAAATGCTTCGGGAAAGGTTGGGATGGTACAGAGAGGGTCTAAGGGATCCCTAACATTCTTTCTGAGAGTTTCACAAAGTATGGATGCCATGCAACCGTGTTTATGAACTTCTACAGGAAGTCTGCAGGGGTTTCTACAGGAAGTTCTGTAATTCTTCTATAGGATGTTTCGAAATGGGGTTTTTGAGGATGGGTGATTGATGGAAGATGCATGGATGGTTATGGAGGTAGGATGGGGGTCTGAAGTGACCTAGGAACTGATGGATGGAGTGGTGAGATGATATGTAGAAGGCTTATTTGGCTTTAAGGTAGTTGAGACAACAATGGAGAAGAAGGTAGGGTTACGTGGGCAAGAGGATGGGTGTGAAGCGAGAAGCCTAGATATGGGACGAATCAGATGGCTCTGATGAAGCTTGACCATGTGAGTGAGTGATAGAGATGCCCTGCACAATGCACACTCAACCGAATCAATGAATTCTTGCAAACAAACTAAGTCCTAGCTAACTTAATCTAACTTTCAATGAAATGAATAAACAACAGCCTCATTTGGAAAGAGAACCATGTACATCACGTGAGAAAGAACATTCCGAAAGATCTAAATGCATGACAAACTCCTACCAATCGATTCCCAAACATAAAAAGCTACTTTAACCAACAAAAACAACCAAAATAACAAAGCAAGATCTAAAGAGCAGATTTTATTTTAAGAACGCAGCAAACACACATAAAGATAAACAAGGGAGGTACTGGGCGCTTGAGATGGGCCCAACCCCAAGAGATACAGCCTCCCAAGAGAGATTTAGAGCTGGTGCAAAGCTGGATCCATCTTTATTAATCAAGAATGAAGAGTTACATCAAAACTGTCCACAAGGAGAGCTTGAGAATGAGCTGAAAGCAAAGCTAATCTATTGCATACAAATCGAATTACAAAATGACTACAACAAGGCTATGAAATGACTAACTACTAGCTACTATCTACTGGCTAACTAGATAACATCCACTGGCTACACTGGCTAACCAAAATGAGGCCCTAAGCCTTCTTATTTATACAAATTGAGGACCCAACAGTCCTCCTAAAATTTAGGGACTTCGCTGCCCAAGACTTGGAGTAACAGCAGTCCTACTTGACTTGCTTGGCTGCCCTTGTGCTGATTGATTTGGTGGCCTTTGAACTCCGAGCTGATGGTGGAGAATTCGAGGTAAGGGCCCATAAATGAAGGGGACACCTTCCTACAAATCCTCTCCCTTGTTCTCCCACGAATTTGGCTGCCAAGTGCTCATTAAGACCTTCAATTTTGTCTCCAAATTGACCAAAAATGCTACACAAAGCACCCATTAGACTTGTTGGCATAATGACTAACCAAATTCACTCTATTAACATAAATGTAATAAAAAACATGCAATAAACTAATGAGAATGGTGGATTAAGTCAAATTAGGAGGTTGAATGAGCCCAAATAATTGTCCATTTTTGGGGCTCATCATCACCCCCCTACTGAAAGTGTTGCTCATCCTCTGAGCAACCAATCTCTCTCCTCATCTTTGATGGCCCTAGTGGCTTCTTTGGCTAACATCTCAGCCGATTCCTCCTTTGGCTTCCCTCTTTTCAAACTTCCTGTAGAAACAGTTCGCTGGCTTCCTGTAGAAACAGTCCTCTGTCTTCCTGTAGAAACAGTCTGCTAACTTCCTGTAGAGCTGTCTTTGAGTCCATCCTTTCAATCCTTTCTCTCCAGGTGGATGTTTTCGGGCTCTGTCGTTCATAGGTGATGGATATCTTTGGGGAGACTACTCCTTTTGTTTAGTTGTGGCGTCCTCAATGATAATTGGCTCTTTTGACTGTGGTTGGGGTCTGCCCACTTTTATCCGTGTGATCCTTCTTGCTTTAAAGTACATGGATGTTCCCCTTTCTCGCCTCCCTTTTTGCTTTGGATATGTGCTTAGGGCAGCAAGCACAGTTGCTACCTCCCTAGCCAATATCTCGGGTGATTTCTCCTCTTTCTGCTCTTTTTCCTCGCTTCCTGTAGAAATCCCTGTGCCTGTTTCTCCTTGTTTTGCTGACTGTGTTTTCTCCTTTTGTTTTTGTGTGGTTTCTTTGGCTGTGACACTCTTCAGTTGGACTTTCTCGGCCTTCTTTGTTCTGCGCTGCATCCTCTTTTCCCTTGGTGTTTTTGCTGTTGTTTCTTCCCCTGTTTTAGGCTTAGCAATCTGGCCCATTTCTCCTTTTCCTCTTTGTTCTTGCTGTGCCTGGATGTCTTGCGGTTTTTCACCATCGATTTTCTCACCTTTTTCAATGTGTTCTTCTTCCTCACTGCTGGATGGGGTGATATCTTTGGCCAAAACTCTGATATTGTCATCCCTAGACATGTTTTGGAAGATTTCCCATGATATGGGGACAATGTAGGTGTGCAGGGCATCTTCTACTAATAATTTGATGGGCCCATGATGGGCCATCTGGTCTAGAATCCCTTCATTCATTTTTGTCTCACATTCAACCAGTGACTGAAGAAGAAAATAGGGAATGCTGGTTTCAAGACTGCTGTGACTCAGCTCTCAGCGATCTGGTTATGAAAGGAAGAGTTTTTCTTCTACAGACAGAGGACAGAGACCAAGTTTTCTTCTCAGGGCACATTCAGATATGCAAATTTTAAAATTTTCATCCACAGGCTGGCTCCCACAGCGGCATATGCCTTCCTTATAAGAGAATTTTAGAAACAGGAAACATGGAGAAGAATCTTGATGCAGACACAACTGAGAAACTCAGTGCAACGCACAGGCAAACTTTCTATTTCCAATACACAGGCAGATTTTCACTGATTGTCCAATCCGATGCCATGTTTAATTCACCACCTTGCACAAACAAACCATGCATAGAGGAATTTTTTCCGAGCCCACCTCGTCTGGAGCTCCAAATTCAACGAAAATTCTGGGTTTTCCTTCCGCAGAGCTGTTCTCTGCCTTTCCTGTAGACGCCTTCCTGTAGGCGGCTCTCGTTTCCTGTAGAACGAAACAGTGCTCCTTGTAGAATGCCGATAAGCAGGAGGGTTTTGAAAAATGGCCGAGAAAGATTGGTTTGCTACTCTGGAGGTGGTATGGAGCTTGTTGCAGCTGCAAGGACGATGATAAACTGGAAACAATGGAGGTGAGAGTTTGATTGGTTATTTATCGAGACTTCCATTGATGTAGGGTGAGCTGGCCAAGTGCACGTTGGCCCCATGCAGACCGTTTAAACAACCACCACTAATCACGTCCATCACGTTCACCAGACTGTTTTTTCTTTGCCTGTAATCACATCCATCAATCACGCTGGAGTTTTAATACCTGTTTCCAGTTTTCTTCCTGAGATGGCTAAGCACACGGGTCGTATTCACCCACCGAGCGCTGTTTGAATTGGATGAGGGTGGCCAGTTAGCTGGCCACCGATTTTTTTAATCACAACCATCTCATTGTTCATGCAGTTCTCAAATTACATTCATGCAACAAAGGAATTAGTTCCAGTCACGTACCTGGAAGTCGAACGGCTGCTTGTGAAGCTTTTTGCTGCTGCATGCTCATGTTCTGCTGCTGCATGCTTGGATCCATTGGTTGCATGAGGGCTTGGCTGATGATTTTTTATTGCTTTTCCTTGTGCAGGTGTCCTCTGGCTGGATCTGAGCTGCATGCCATTGTTTCCACGTTCAGATCTGCACCTTCAAGCTGCTGCTGCTGCATGGCCACAAAACTAGAACTTGTTTTCGCCATTGCTCCCAAACGACAAAGCAGATCAATCTGAAACTTACTGAGCATGTTTCTATCATCATTATGCATCTCCCATAGCAAAATCGTGATCAATGGATGCACGGATTTCGAGAAAAATGGAAAATGGATGAATATTTCAGAGATCGATTTCTCGGAAACCGTGCATCGGAATCGGCTGAAACTGCTTGGGTAGGCTACTATCACCCATGTGAATCTCCCCATTAAAAAGGTTTTAAAACGAAAGCACAGATATGGAGAAAATGAAAAAATGGCTGATGGTGATGGAGGCTGATTTCTTGGAAACAGTGCATCGGAATTGGCTGAAACTGCTCAAGCATGTTGCCATCCCCCTTGTACAATTCCCCATAAAAAGGTTTGTCAAATGGATGCATGGTTTTCAAGTTATGGTAAAAACAAATTTTGTTCCATGTGTTTTTGCTTCAAGGCACTTTGCATTTTTGTTGCATGGTATGAAAAAATGAATTTTGGCTGTGATGCAGGTATGGAGATGATGGAGGAGGAGTTGGAAGGTTGCATGAGGACTTCTGAACCCTTGAGGAAGCTACCATGTTCGCCAAACCACTTTTTGAAATCCATGTCTAGTTTCCCACAATTTCTACAGGAAGTTCCTGTAGAAGCACAATGAGAAGCACAATGAGGTGGAAAAAATGATGGAGAAAGGCAAGGGATGGACACACAAGTGCTTGTAGGCCTAATCAACAGATTCCCACCATCAGATTCCATTTTAGACTTGAAATTGGTTCGTCCAAAGGTTCTACAGGATGTTTCCTGTAGAAATACAGAGCTTCCTGTAGAAGGCACAAGAAAAATTTCTTTAACCTTGATTTGAGTGCTCCTCCTGTCATGAAACGTCCTTCTTGCAACCTGCAATTAGCCAATGGAAATTAGTTTTATTTTTTCTTTCTTCTTTTTCTCTTTTTTTTTTTGAAAAACAACTAGGGTGCCTCATGGAGGTTTTCACCCTAATTGCCTGCCCTGGGCGCCTCCAAGGGAGGTTTTCACCTAGAGATCTTATTCTCTTTTCTCTTTTTTCCAACCCATTGACCGCCTCATGGAGGTTTTCAATCAATGAGCCAATCTAAGGCGCCTTCGAGGAGGTTTTCACCTTAGATTTCTATTTTCCTCTTTTTTCATTTTTTCTTTTTCTCTCTTTTTTTTTTTTTCTCTACCCTACCCTACTTGAAAGACAAAATTGTTCTCAAGTATAAGAATACTTCCAATGGAGCCATGTGCACATCGAGATTAGAGATAAACTGATGTGGAGGCTTGAAATGCATGCTTTGTCAGCTATCCAGATCTCAGAGACCAAATGATTTGACTTTGAAGGGATCAAACATAGCTGAAGAAGAGAGTACTGCTGCAACTTAGTCACCTTCTGAAACCATATCTCAATATAGCTTTGATATCCTTGGTCCTTTTGCTGATCTGGATCATTCTTCATGTCACCTTCTAACATGAATTTCTCATCTTCCTCTTTTTGTTGATCTTTCTCTTGAGTACATGGAGGATTTGATGATAACCATGAGGGAACTCTCTCGATCTCTGATTTAGATCTCTTCTCTTCATCAAGTGTAGCCCATGGTTCTTTGATCTCCTCTTTTGAATCTTGTTTTTCCGGATGTGGTCCTTCAATGCTTTCAAGATAATCTCTTTTTTGCAAGGCTCTTCCTGAGCTTTGGTGAACATCATTGAGCTCAAGAGGAGTTGTTTGCATATGTTGTGCCTCAGATTTGCAATGGGGTTGAGCTGCTCCATTGTATGGCTTTGGAAATGGTACGGGTAGTTGAGTGGAGGTGTGAAATTGAGATGGAGATGGATGGCATTGTGGTTGGGTAGGCATTTGGGGTAGCCTTGGTGGAGGAGGAGGCGATGGTTGTGGATGAGCAGGTGGTGGAGGAAAATGAGCGGGATGAGAGTTGTACTGGGGCCTCCACTCCTGATAAGGTGCATTCCACTGAGGCTGTGGCTGAGCATAAGAGTGAAATGAATGAGAAACTGGTAGGGCATAATATGGATCTGTGAAGGAACAAGGAGGATATGACCAAGGAGGAGGTGTAGACCAGGAAGGATGAGTAAGGGGACCCCAAGAAGGCATGAAAGTGGCTTGATAGGGGTCATAATAGGTCTCGGGTGTCCCTTGCAGTTCCTGTTGGTAAGATCTAGGTCCATGCGGCCAACTTTGGTTCATGTAATAGAGTGATTCAGTGGCTCCTTTGGCTCTCTGATATGCAGCTTTGAATCTGGGTAAGGAAGGTCACTGATCTGTAGGATGGTATTCTTCACAGAAAAAACACCCTTCTATGGAGTACAATGGACATTCGTTCCTAGGATGCTTTCTAGTGCACCTAGGACAAAAAATGACCAAAGCCCTCTTGGCTTCCTCTTGCTTCTGTTGGATCCGCAAGGTATCCAGTTGCATGGCAAGAAACTGCCTCATATCACTCTTGAAATCTTTGATCTGATTTTCAAATTCATCTTTGGACAAGGGACTGGTCCCAACATTTCTTCTTGTAGCCATTTGCTCCAGAGGAATGGTTCCTTCTTCTTCTCCCCTAGAGGTTCTTTAAATATGCCTTGATGTCCACCCAGGGGTTCTTCTTAGTCACAACCATCGAAGAAGAGAGAAGGTTGGCTGTGTGAAGCAGTGGGGGGTGTTGTGCAAATATTTTTCTAAATTATCTCTACTCCTACAAGGCATGAAATGAAATCTTTTTGGTTGATTTTTGCTTTTTTCTACTTCTACTTGCAAAACTGAAATAGATTGAACTGCAACTAACTATCTTGCTAAAATGAAAATGCGGAATTGAAATGAAAGCAGGAAAGGACAAATCTATTTTGCTCAAATGAAATGCTAGTCTACACTTGCAGAATTGAAATGCTAATCTACGCTTGCAGAAATGAAATTGCGGAATTGAAATGCTAATCTATGAAAGCGGGAAATGCTAATCTACTTTTGCATAAATGAATTTGCATAATGGAAATGAAATAAACTACTTAGTAGAAGGTTGTAGAGGAAAATAGAAGAATAGCAACAATCACCAATACTCTGACGCTTCCCCGGCAATGACGCGAAAAAGATGGTGGGCTCCAGTATTGTAGCAATAATGCTACAACTCCTAGAACTCCCTTCTTTAATTTTATCAACCCGGTAGTTCGTAACAAACTTGGAAGCGACGGTGTTGTATGCACAAGTACTAGCTCTTGCTGTAGCTGTCACTTGGTCAGCTGGCACAAGTCCACTAGGAGCTTAAGCCAACTTCTATGAGCTCTTAGAAGAAGCTCTTTAATTGATGGATGAAAGCTAACTCGAAGGAAGCTAATCTAATTGCAAAAAGAAACTGAAAGCCAAAAAGAAACACAAACCCTAGCAAACCCTAATTCTACCAGCTAGTACTACTGACGCAAAGGAGAGCATGCAAACTACTGACAGAGATGCCATTACTTCTATGAAGGTAAAATGCAAATGTCTAAGCTATCACTATCTGAAGAAAACATCTTTTTGTATTTTTGCTTAAGTTGTTGAAATTATCATGCATGTGCTTCTAACTAGTTTTCCACTGTGCAGGGATGGATCAAGGGATGAAATGCTTCGGGAAAGGTTGGGATGGTACAGAGAGGGTCTAAGGGATCCCTAACATTCTTTCTGAGAGTTTCACAAAGTCTGGATGCCATGCAACCGTGTTTATGAACTTCTACAGGAAGTCTGCAGGGGTTTCTACAGGAAGTTCTATAATTCTTCTACAGGATGTTTCGAAATGGGGTTTTTGAGGATGGGTGATTGATGGAAGATGCATGGATGGTTATGGAGGTAGGATGGGGGTCTGAAGTGACCCAGGAACTGATGGATGGAGTGGTGAGATGATATGTGGAAGGCTGATTTGGCTTTAAGGTAGTTGAGACAACAATGGAGAAGAAGGTAGGGTTACGTGGGCAAGAGGATGGGTGTGAAGTGAGAAGCCTAGATATGGGACGAATCAGATGGCTCTGATGAAGCTTGACCATGTGAGTGAGTGATAGAGATGCCCTGCACAATGCACACTCAACCGAATCAATGAATTCTTGTAAACAAACTAAGTCCTAGCTAACTTAATCTAACTGTCAATGAAATGAATAAACAACAGCCTCGTTTGGAAAGAGAACCATGTACATCACGTGAGCAAAAACATTCTGAAAGATCTAAATGCATGAAAAACTCCTACCAATCAATTCCCAAACATAAAAAGCTACTTTAACCAACAAAAACAACCAAAATAACAAAGCAAGATCTAAAGAGCAGATTTTATTTTAAGAACGCAGCAAACACACATAAAGATAAACAAGGGAGGTACTGGGCGCTTGAGATGGGCCCAACCCCAAGAGCTACAGCCTCCCTAGATATATTTAGAGCTGGTGCAAAGCTGGATCCATCTTTATTAATCAAGAATGAAGAGTTACATCAAAACTGTCCACAAGGAGAGCTTGAGAATGAGCTGAAAGCAAAGCTAATCTATTGCATACAAATCGAATTACAAAATGACTACAACAAGGCTATGAAATGACTAACTACTAGCTACTATCTACTGGCTAACTAGCTAACATCCACTGGCTACACTGGCTAACCAAAATGAGGCCCTAAGCCTTCTTATTTATACAAATTGAGGACCCAACAGTCCTCCTAAAATTTAGGGACTCGGCTGCCCAAGACTTGGAGTTAACAACAGTCCTACTTGACTTGCTTGGCTGCCCTTGTGCTGATTGATTCGGTGGCCTTTGAACTCCGAGCTGATGGTGGAGAATTCGAGGTAAGGGCCCATAAATGAAGGGGACACCTTCCTACAAATCCCCTCCCTTGTTCTCCCACGAATTTGGCTGCCAAGTGCTCATTAAGACCTTCAATTTTGTCTCCAAATTGACCAAAAAGGCTACACAAAGTACCCATTAGACTTGTTGGCATAATGACTAACCAAATTCACTCTATTAACATAAATGTAATCAAAAACATGCAATAAACTAATGAGAATGATGGATTAAGTCAAATTAGGAGGTTGAATGAGCCCAAATAATTGTCCATTTTTGGGGCCCATCAGGTGGTATTCCAGAGGAGGCATGGACAGGTAAAAAGGTAAACTACTCTTTTTAAAAGACTTTTGGTTGTGAAACCTTTGTCCACATTAATAAAGAAAATAGAACAAAGCTTGAGGCAAAATCAAAGAAATGTACCTTTATTGGAGATGGTGTTAATGATTTTGGTTATCGCTTTTATGATTATGAAAAACAAAATATAATTAGGAGTAGAGATGTCATATTCAATGAAAAGGTTTTGTATAAGGATCAACTGCAGGAAAAGAAACATGAAAAAGAAAACAGAGAATACACAGTGCTTGACGAGATCACAGAAAAAGTGATGGTGCCTAAAAATCATAATGATCAACATCCATAACAACAACCACAACAGCAACAGGCACCTCAAACACCTGAAAGTGGTGTTAGAAGATCTACCAGGATAAGTAGACCCCTTGAACGATACTCTCCTTCATTATATTATGTATTGTTGACTGATTCTGGTGAACCAGAATGTTATGAAGAAGTAGTACAGGTAGAAACCAAGAAGAAGTGGGAGCAAGCCATGAAAGAAGAGATGGACTCCTTAACACATAACCAGACTTGGGACTTAGTCAGGTTGCCTGCAGGTAAAACAACATTGCAGAATAAATGGGTTTACAAGTTGAAGAAGAAGATGGAGGTAGAACAAGGTATAAAGCTAAACTTGTGGTGAAAGGGTTTGCACAGAAAAAGGGTATAGAATTTGATGAGATATTTTCTCCTGTTGTTAAAATGACTTCAATCATAACCATTTTAAGTCTAGTAGCAGCTGAATATTTGCATCTTGAGCAGTTAGATGTAAAGACAACCTTTCTCCATGGGGATTTGGAGGAAGAGATATATATGCAGCAACCACAAAGATATGAGGTAAAAGGGAAGGAGAAACTAGTGTGCATGTTGAAGAAGAGCTTGTATGGCTTAAAACAGGCTCCAAGGCAGTGGTATCTAAAATTTGAGGTTTATGTCTGAACAAGGTTATACTAGATGTCACTCTGATCATTGTGTTTATCTCAAAAGGAAAAATGATGGCAGCTATATTATATTGTTATTGCATGTAGATGACATGCTTGTTGCAGGTTCTAACATGCAGGAAATAAAGGTGCTCAAAAGAAAATTGGTGAACTCATTTGCAATGAAGGATTTGGACGCTGCAAAACAAATCCTTGGTATGAGAATAACTAGAGACAGGAAGAATCGCAAATTAACATTTTCTCAAAGTGAGTACATAGAAAAGGTGTTGAATACATATAAACCACAGAGGTCTTAAATCCAGAATCATTTCCCTATGCGGAGGGGATACATGGAGTCAAGTTTGTCCTGATGATGGATCCCGATTGGGATTTGAAATGTTGATTAAAGAAATGGTTAATACTGTGGGTTCTCCAGCTTCTAATTCAAAAGGTTTAATATGCAGAATCCAAAACCAGTTAGTATACCTTTGGCTAGCCATTTCAAATTATGTAAGGAGGAGTGTCCCAAGACTCTTGAAGAAATGTCTCATATGTTTAAAGTTCCATATGCATCGGTAGTTGGAAGCTTAATGTATGCAATGGTCTACACAAGGTCTGATTTTGCATTCTCAGGTATTTGAGAGGTACACAAATCAAGCATTATGCTTTGGTGGTTCAAACATTGCTCTACAGGGATATGTTGATGGAGATATGGCAGGTGATAGAGATAATAGGAGGAGCACAATAGGGTATGTGTTTACTGTAGGTGGAATAGTTGTCAATTGGGTCTCAAAATTGCAAAGTGTTGTTGCAATCTCAAGAACAGAAGTAGAGTATGTTGCTGCTACAGAGGCTAGTAAAGAAATGATTTGGTTACAAAGTTTTTTGTATGAATTGGTTAAGAAGTAGGAGTTGGTTAGGTTATACAGTGACAACTAGAGTGCCATACATCTTGCAAAGAACTCTGCATTTCATTCCAAGACTAAACATATACATCTCAAGTACCATTTCATACAGTCAGCGTTGGAGGATGGACAGTTGAAGTTGGAAGAGATACAAACTAGCCAGAATCCTGCAGATATGTTAACAAAAGTTGTAACCAGGGAGAAACTGAGAATCTACTCAGTTTCAATTGGTCTTCAAGTATGATGAAGAAGATGAGAAATAACCAGGTCCAAAGTGGAGTAATTGTCCAACAAATGAAGCAGCGGTGGAGTTGCTATAATCAGTCTCCAAGTGGGAGATTGTTGGGTGTGGAGCCTGATTATCTTCTATATTCAAAGGTATCGCCGCATTGGACCCCAGTTCATAATGGGGCAGCAATGCCGCTCGTAAAATATTTGCTACAAGGGGGTCCAGGGGTGGCGGCTATGACCTTTGGGACCCCTCCCCCCCTGGTGGGGGGATCAGGGGCAGCGCCCCTAAAGCTGAAAATAGATGTAAAATTGCCTTGTAAAATGTTGTAGTTTCGTAGTCAATCTATGCCATCCATTGGGCAGAGATCTAACGGTAGAAGTTATGTTTAATTTAGGGTTTTTTTTGCTAGAAGGCAATATACGAGGGAATTGTGTTGCATCTATGTAGATCTGTATTCTGAGTGAGGAAGAGAGAAGAGATTGAGAGCGAAGAGGGAATTACAACATATCTGATGTAGGTTGTATCTCTTCAGTTTGATGGATAATGTAAAAGGAAGGACTAGCCATTTCTCTGTGGACATAGCCAAAACTGGGTGAACCACGTATATTTGTGTCTCTCTTGTTTTATGCTTTTTTTGTGTTTATATTTATGCAATATTTTATGTGTTCCATTGCTTTGTAATATATAAATTTCTAACATTACCATCAAATATATAATAAAAAATATTATATACATAGGGGTGGCAGGAGAGGGAGGGGTACTCTACGGCCCCAAGGAGGACCAATAATAAAGTAGAGATATATGGTCTCTCTCAAGGAATTTTGTTAATTAAAGAACATCAAGTGGTCACACATATGGTGATGGAGGATTGTCTAATAATCCAACATCATCTAGTCAAAGGCTCCCTCCCAAAGGATAAATCTATGGAAAAAGATCATGAAAAGAATCCGGAAAATTGTGGAAGGTATTCCATCCAAAGCATATTTCCATGTCCTAATGTACTTTAACAAAGAAGTAGGAAAATATGCTAACAAGGGGTATAAATTGAAGATAATTGAATTAAAAATTAATGGTCAAATCAGGCCTGTCATAATTCACTAATGACACATGAAATCTATTAAAAAAAAGTAGTTAAATTGGTTGATATAAGAAAATATAAAAATGGAAAATTGGGGGGAGGGGGGGTCAAAGTGACTTTGTGGAAAGCTCGAGTAAACACATGCATGTAGATAAGTCAACCCTTAAATCCCACAATATTTCACAAACCATCACAATCAAGGTGATGGAAATTCAAAGTACTGTGTACCTAGCCTTATAGATTTAACTTAATTGTTCTATTATTATGATTTAGGAGGGAGAAATTGATTGAGTCTGGGATTTTCATTGTGGAGTTTTGCTTGTGGCTATCATGCCACCACCCTCCCTTGATCCTTGCATTTTGGTCTTCTTGATTTCACAATTAAGTTGTGGAAGATGGGCATGTTTGACGAATTGACAAGTTTCTTATGAAAGTAGTGTCTTTTGGCCTTGGAAGGGGACTCCTTTGTGACGTTCTCCTTGCAAGAAATGTTGTTTAAAGGGATATTTTTAGTGTGAATTCAAAAGGAGAATCACCCTCTGAGAACACTGTTTCGAGAAGGAATGTAGGTGAAGTTCGTAAATCGCGCACTACTAGTGTGTTATGGAAATTGTTTAGATAGTGGATTGTTTTTGTTCTTGCCTGCGAGATTGTGAAAGAATTTCTCTACTACCATGAACTCTAGTTTTTGAATTTCCATCTACAATGTAGTTTGTGTGGTTGGAAGGGGCAATTGTTTAGATGGTGGAATAATTTTATCCTTCCTACATGAAAGAATCTCTCTGTTATTATGACCTTTGGTTTTGAGATTTCCAACTACATTGTAGTTTTTGTGGATGGAAGGGTAATTTGTCCCAGTCAATTGTTTGTCGTGGGGGATGGTAGAGCCTGAATAAGGCTTGCAATTTTTCTATGAGTGATCTCAACGTCATTGAGAAGGTGCGAGGCTATGTTTCCCTAGTGATCCTTAACCTACAAAATTGTAATTTCTTTGGCCTGAGAGTGGACCATATTATGTCTGTTGGACAACGACATAAAATGGAAAAGGTTCACAAATGCAAAGTCCTTTTAACTCAACTTGCTCAATGAGTGGATGCTATTTTGTTAGACCTCTTGAAAGTCAAATTAAAACAAAATTATTAAAATAATTGTACATACGATGCAGTGTCTCTAGGGAAGGTCCATAAAAACATTCTTGTGTGAATTTAAAGGAAATTTGGTTGGGCAATGTGGAGTTATTATAATATTTTAATATATCAAAATATATTATTAATATTATATAATTTTTTAAAATTTATTATTATTTCTAATAAAAAAACTTAATATAATTATTTAATTAAAATTTTTATATATTTAAATAAATAAATAATATTTTAAATATATATAATTTAATATAAATATATTATTTATTTATTAATAATTTTATAAAAAATAATTATTTGGTTAAGAGTATGTGTTTCCTTCTAAGAGGTCGCAGGTTCAAAACTAGAGGGGTAGAGTATGTCTGCTTTTGTAGAGTTAGCAATAAAATGGTTGCGCGGTGGTGGGTCCCTTGTCTCACAAACAAGGGGGTCGCATACACCAATTTAGTGTCTGACTTGGCAGTGACCTTAAAATTGGATAATAATAATAATATAAAATTTTGGTTTCAATTCATTCATTAATATGGGAGGTTAATTTATTTTCTTAATAGTAATAATTAAAAAAAAACACATATTATAAATAAATATTAAATCAAATAAATTAAATTGTTATATATGTCGTAAAATTTGTTTTTTAGATTAGGTTTATTATAAATCCAAAACAAATTTGTGATTACATAAATATTAAGGCATTAAGTAAACTTTATTATTATTTTTAAAGGCATATTCTACAACCCAATATAAGGGTGATGTGTGATTGCATCTAAAAGCCCATTCAACAACCCAGTATGAGGGCAATGTGTGATTCCGTCTAGCCTACTTGGAGTTGACATGTGTCCCTCTTACAATAAACAAAATATATTCTAAACAAAAAGCAATGTCGGCTATAATAAAAAATAAAATGAATATGTATATTTAGCTACTTTTAATTAAAAGTTTTATAAAACATCGATATACACTAATTCATAAATAAAATATTTAGATGTTCACATGTCATAATATAATTTCATATAAACTTTAAAAAGAGATTATATATATATATATATATATATATATATATATATATGAGTAAAATGTTTAAATCTTATACTTCTCAAAACTATTTTAACATATGATTTAAATAAACTATTTAAATATTTATATTAATTAATTTATTTCGATATCAAACTTTATATATATAAAGTTAAAAGAAAATATTGTAATTGTAACAACATTTTCGATAAAAATCACATAAAATAAAATCCTGTTGACGCGTTTCGAACCAACCAGTGTGGTTCATCTTCAGGACAAGATGAGGAATCAGATCTAGGCAATGGAATAAATAGATGATGAGAGCAGCTAACTAGCCATTAGAAAATAACAACTAGTTTGACTAAAAAATTGAAATAACTAATTAAGCCTTTGACCAAGAATTAAAAAGAATTTTAAATTAATAATTAATATTATTTTTGAATTAAGTTAAAATATTATTTATATAATAAATAAAATCAATAGAATAATTTCATTTTAATATTAATTAATATTAATATTATTAAATTATATTTGTAAAAAAAATAAAAATTGATTTTATAGAAGTATTAACGGAGAAATATATTATTATGGAGATAATATCAATAAGAATTAGTATTTTAATAGGTAAATAAATAAATAAAAATATAAGAAATAAATTTATGGAGATACTATTAATAAAAAATAGAATTTTAATAAAATAAAAAAATTAAATACATAAATAAATTTATGGAGATATTATTAATAAAAATTAGAATTGTGATAGATAAATAATAAAAATAAATAAATAATAAATAAATAAATAAATATATACATAAATAAATAAATAAATAATAATAATAATAATAATAATAATAATAATAATAATACTAAAAAAGAAAAGAATAAGGAGATAACCAAGAAAACATGAAATACTAGGAAGAAAGAATAGGGATCCAGCACCTGTTGATACTTTAACCATCGTCTCTGTTCAGATTAACGGGTCTTTTTTCGATCTCTAAGGCCTCTCTAAATTTCTGATGCTGAAAGTGGTCAATCCTAGCGATGACCTTCGCCTCTTTAATGAAAATGTGATGAATGGTTTTTTCCGCATGTTCTGCCAACGCGAAGGAGCGAGACCTTCCATGCTTTAAGTTTGCAACATGCTCACAAATCCTTTGATTTATTGACCGACTAGTCTCACCAATATAAGGAGTCCCACAGGAACAGGGAATCATATAAACACCTTTCCCATCCTTAGGGTTAATAGGGTCCTTGATCGGATGAAGAGAACTTCGAATAGTGCGAAGGGGTCTAAAAGAAGAAGGAATATTATGCTTTTTCAGGATCCTAGTGATTTTATCAATGGTCCCTAAATAAAAGGAAGATGAACCTCGGAAGATCAATCCTTGGGATCAATCCTCTTCTTAGGACCTCTTTCCACATTAAGGAAAGCTTTACGACCTTGGGACTTACTATAACCATTATTAATAAAGACCTTAAGGAGGTGAGCCTTTTCATCATCAAGGTGATATTCATCAAAAACTCTCAGCGCCCAAGTGGCTAAGGTGTTGATAACACCTAGCTTCTGAGCAGGGAAATGATGGGAATTAGCATGATGGTATTACTCTGTGTGAGTTTTCTTCCGAAAAACTTGATGAGAGAAAGAATCGTCATCCTTTTTTGAAATGATAATGTCAAGGAAAGGAATGCATCCATTAACTTCAACTTCCATGGTGAACTTTATGGAATTTGATTGATTATTAAGATGTTGGTAAAACAAATCCAACTTCTCTTTCTCATGAGACCATACGACACAAGTGTTGTCCACAAACCTTTTCCACAGTTTAGGTTGGAAAAGAGACGATGACAAGGACTTAGATTCAAAGAACTCCATAAATAGATTGGCAACAATAGGGGAAATGGGAGAACCCATGGCAACACCACAGGTTTTCTCATAAAATTTGCCTTCAAAACTAAAGAAAGTGGAGGTGAGGAAAATTTTAGCAAAAAGAGCAGTATCAGGATCTGTAATACGATTAATAACATCAATGGCCTCATTAATCGAGATATTCATGAATAATGAGACCACATCAAAACTAACCAGCATTTCTTTTGGATCGATTATATATCCTTTAACTCATTGACAAAGGAGGATGAATCTTTAACAAAGTATTTAGTCCGACCAACACGAGGCTTGAGCCTCTTAGCAAGATATTTAGCAGAATATAAGTTGGGCCTCCTATAGTGTTGAGTATGGGGCGAAGGGGTGCCCCTTCCTTATGGATTTTAGGGAGACCATAAATCCTAGGAGTGAGAGGGTTGCTCTCAATAAGCTTCTTACTCAGGGAGCTAACAGTGCTACTAGATTTTATGGCTAGCGCAACTGTTTTAGAAATATTTTTTAAGGGATTCTTATCAAGCTTTTTGTAGCTCCCGCTATTACAAAGGTGATCTAGAAAAGAAAAAAGAGTATAGGAAAAAAGGGGGGAGGGTGCAACACTAGAGGAGTGGGCTACAAAAATATTGATAAGAATCCCTTAAGAAAAATTTCTAAAACAATTGCGCTAGCCATAAAATCTAGTAGCATTGTTAGCTCCCTGAGTAAGAAGCTTATTGAGAGCAACCCTCTCACTCCTAGGATTTATGGTCTCCCTAAGATCCATAAGGAAGGGGCACCCCTTTGCCCCATAGTCAACACTATAGGAGGGCCGACTTATCTTCTTGCTAAATATCTTGCTAACAGGCTCAAGCCTCTTGTTGGTCGGACTGAATCCTTTGTTAAAGATTCATCCTCCTTTGTTAATGAGTTAAAGGATATCATAATTGATCCAAAAGACATGCTGGTTAGTTTCGATGTGGTCTCATTATTCATGAATATCCCGATTAATGAGGCCATTGATGTTATTAATCGTATTACGGATCCTGATACTGCTCTTTTGGTTAAAATTTGCCTCACCTCCACTTTCTTTAGTTTTGAAGGCGAATTTTATGAGCAAACCTATGGTGTTGCCATGGGTTCTCCCCTTTCCCCCATTGTTACCAATCTCTTTATGGAGTTCTTTGAATCTAAGTCCTTGTTATCGACTCTTTCCCAACCTAAACTGTGGAAAAGGTTTGTGGACGACACTTGTGTCATCTGGTCTCATGGGAAAGAGAAGCTAGAGTTGTTTTACCAACATCTTAATAATCAATCAAATTCCATAAAGTTCACCATGGAAGTTGAAGTTGATGTCAACCTTCCTTTCCTTGACATTCTCATTTCAAAAAAGGATGACAGTTCTTTCTCTCATGAAGTTTTTCGGAAGAAAACTCACACAGAGTAATACCTGTAGAATTTCCCATTATAGATCCTCTGATAATGCAATATACTAAAGCAAAATAATTGATATACTTCTACAAACAAACTTGCGGAAGCTTAATCGATTTTGAGCAAGATCAAATAGAACACATATAACAGAGAATGAGAAATCAATCACACATGAACATAGAAGAATACTTTGGGGAAAGCCTCAGCTAAAAACCTCGATCTCTGTATTATCATATAAGTGGAAATATCTCTGGATTACATAAAGCTTTAGCTCACAAGATATCTAACTCTCAGTACAATCCCTCAATGCTTCTCATAGACTGAATAGACACAACATATGCCTTCCTTCAGTCCTCCAAGCCTCCTATTTCCTTGTGCAGTTTCTCCTGGGTCCTCTGGCTGCCACCTGTGTGAAAAAACCTCTCACATAACTCACCAAACTCAAAAGTAACTGCGCAATCTCCAAGTAATGAATTCCTTCTACATGCAAGAGATATCCCCAATGGAATATTCCTGCAACTGATAGTACACTGTCCCATCATCTGATATCAACTGGGTCTCTGACTGAACTGACATGCATGAGTTATTTATGAAAGAATATTCAGTTATCTGAAGTGCAGTAGTTACATGCATGCATGCATTAACTAACTGAACTCACAATCAGTTCCATAAACTATTGGAATTAATCTAACTGGACTTAACTCAGTTAACTGAGCTAACTAATTACAACTCAAAGTACAACTCATCATGATCTCCTTAATTGAGGGATAACTTCATCAATCAAAGGGGAAACTGTTGCATGTCTTCACATAGACTTCATGTTTGATTTTCTCCAACTAATTAACTCAAGATGAATTAATTAATTATTTTTCAAACAACTGCTAAGATCAAATTCGAATTTTAATTCTCAATTTTAGTTTAGGGACTAACTAAATTGGAATGTTTCCCGAAATGCTATTTATAGTAATGCTATTTTTAGCATTTCTATATTTAGCATTTCAAATTGCTATTTTCAACACTCCCTCTCAACATGAAAGGGATTATCTGTCACCCCAATCTTGTCTCTCTGGAACTCGAATTTGCATTTTGACAATGCCTTAGTCAAAATATCTACATCCTACTCTTCGGTCGAAACATATAGCAACAACATGATCCTCTTCACCACAGAGTCTCGAAAATGATGATACCAGATATCGATGTGCTTGGACCTATCATGAAATACTGGATTCTTAGAGAGTTTGATACAACTCTGATTATCGCAATAGATCACAATTGGATCCATCCTCTGACCAAACAATCCAACTAGAATTTTTTGCATCCAAATGGCCTCACATGCTACCTGACTAGCAGCCATGTATTCAACCTATGCTGAGCTAAGTGCAAATGACCTTTGTTTCCTATTGTACCAAGAAACAGTAGCTGAACCAAGGCTGACAATTCCTCCTGAAGTGCTCTTCTGGTCTAATGGACTCCCTACCCAATCTGCGTCGTGTGAAGCCCTAAAGCTTCACTTCGTTTGTCCATCTGTACCATAATGCATACTAAGATGTGCCTCTGAGGTATCTCAGAACATGCTTCGCTGCCTTCCAAAATAGCTTGGTAGGTTGAACCATAGCTTGACTCAGCTGGTTCACCGTAAAGTACAAATCTAGTCGTGTGTTCACTAGATACATCAATGAACCCACAAGATATCGATGAACAATAGCATCTACTACCTCACCTGAAGTGGCATCCTCCTTCCTCCAGTTACCCGCTAGAGGAGTCTGCATGGGCTTGTACTTCTCCATGTGGAATCTCTTGAGTATCTCATTGGCATACTTGCCTTGATATACAAACACTTCCCCATCCTTCTGCCACACTTCCATGCCTAGAAAGTAGTGCATAAGACCCATGTCTTTCATCTCAAACTCTCTTACAAGGTCCTCCTTGCAAGACTTGATCAACTGATCATCACCTGTCAATATCAGATCATCAACATAAAGAACAATGATCAATGGCTTACCTTCTACCATGATGTGGTAAAGGTTCGCATCCACTTCACTCTTTGTGAAGCCCAACTCGGTGAAATAGCTGACGATCTTGGTGTACCAAGAACGAGGTGCTTGCTTCAGCCCATACAAAGCTCTCTTGAGTCAGCACACATGCAACTCACGATCGAAGGTCTCAAATCCTCCCGGCTATTCTATGTACACCACTTCCTCAATCTTGCCATTGAGGAACACAATCTTCACATCCATCTAATGGATCTTCCAACCCATCTGTGCCGATAGCACCAACATCGATCTGATAGATGAGTACCTTGCTACAGGAGCAAAAGTCTCATCATAGTCAATCCCCTCGACCT
Organism: Pinus tabuliformis; assembly: GCA_031772625.1. Taxonomy (NCBI): domain Eukaryota; kingdom Viridiplantae; phylum Streptophyta; class Pinopsida; order Pinales; family Pinaceae; genus Pinus; species Pinus tabuliformis. Next base: position 633,832,323 of record CM062805.1, read on the forward strand.
GTGAGAAACCACGGGCAACAAACCTTGCCTTATGTTTCTCCACACTCCCATCAACTGCTTGCTTTACCTTGTAAAGCCATCGGGAACTCACCACTGACTTGTCCTCTGGTCTTGGGAAAACATCCCAAACACTGTTCTGAATGATGGAGTCATACTCCTCCACCATAGCATCAACCCAGATTAGCTGTTGCACTGCTTCCTCAAAGGAAGATGGTTCGGTCTGTACACACTCCCCAACCAAAGCCATGTAACTAGTGTACCGCTCTGGTGACCTCCTTTGTCTGTGCTGAGAAGATGGTTTTCACACATTCTCTCTCGCATCTAGCATCAATCTGTCAGCTTCCCTTGAGCGTTTCCACCCATCTCTGGAACACTCTGCATGAGTGGATATCTCCATTCCTGGATCCTCTGCATGAGGCTGCTCCACATCAGTCTGAGGCTCCTCCTCCTTTGTAACCAAAAGCTCCTCCTCTACATGCAACTTGAGCTCCCTCTAAAGGAATACTCGCATGGCTTTCTGCTCGTCAAACTTTAGATATTTTCGTACCAATGTCCTCTGACTGGTAGGCAAGAACACTTGATAGTTGTGGGGTGTATCAGTGTACCCCACAAGTATCCCCAACTCAGCTGTTGAATCTAGCTTCTTCCAGGCATCTTTGGTCACATGGCAATAAACTAATGATCTAAAGATCCTGAAGTGACTCACATCTGGTCTCTTCCCGGAGAAGGCCTCCACTTGTGTCTTCATCCCTAGTATATGATGTGGGATTCTATTTTGCAAGTATACTGTTGTATTGCATGCCTCAACCCACAAATGAAGTGGTAGGCTTTGGTCATGCAACATCGCTTGAGCTGCTCCCACAATCGATCTGTTCTTCCTTTCGGCCACCCCATTCTGCTGTGGGTTATGGGGTGTCGTCAACTCCCGTTTAATTCCTTCTGCTGCACATAAGTCCTTAAACTATTGGGAGACATACTCTCCACCATTGTCGCTTCACGAGGAACTTATTTTCTTTCCAGATTCTTTCTCAACCAAGGCTTTGAACTCACAAAACCTTGAGAAGGTTTGATCCTTCTTCTGCATGAAGTAGATCCAACATATACGAGAAAAATCATCAATAAAATAACATAGTACCTTTTTTTAGTGGTGGAGGCTGTAGAGAATGGTCCACACACATCTGTATGAACTCACTCTAGGATTGCTCTAGCTCTACTATCTCAATCCTGAAAGGAAGATTTTGCATACTTACCCAAGGTACAACCTTTGCATGTATCCACTTGCTCCAATTTTCCCTTGGGAAGTCCAGTAGAAATCAATTTCATGATCTTCAAGGCACCATGGTGCAAGTGGCCCAATCTTCTATGCCATAGCTTGCCCACATCTTGTCTTTGCACCAACTTTTCTTTGGAACTCAATGCAGCACAATCGTCTTCCTCCAGCTTGTAGAGATTCTTTACTCGAATCCCAATCCTCTTGGCCTGTCCAATGCAGATATGCCTTAGGAATGCCTTTCCCTTACTAAAGACTACATCATATCCTTTGTCTTCTAGCATAACGACGAACACAAGGTTCTTCTTCAGACCAGGCACATAATTTACATCAGTCAGGGTGAGAGGAGCTCCATGCTCCCTCTGAAACACAACTGTACCTTCACCTGAAACATGGTACTTTCCATCATCACCCATCTCTATGCGCATCTGGAGGTCCTTCTCCTCCAAGGTACTGAATAGACTCTTGTCGCCGGTCATGTGGAATGAGGCTCCACTGTCCAGGTACCAAACACAACCCACCATCGATGAAACCATGCATGCGATGAGGGTGAAATCCAATTCGAACTATGAGGCCAGTGCCTCACCATCTGATCCTTTCGAGGATCCCTTCTTGGATTTCTTCTGTGGACAATTTGTAGCATAATGGCCCACCTCATGACAATGAAAGCATCTCACTTTCGATTTGTCAATATTCTTCCCACCATGGGAAGAAATCGATTTGGAATGGGACGCCTTCCCTTTCCCTTTCCTCGCCTTACTCGCTAAGGCTATATTTTCTTCATCATCTTGCTTTGATGAAGATCCATATCTGGTGCTTCTCCTTATATCATCCTGCATCAGATCCGACCAAAGTCGTTCCCAATTTAGTAGTTTCTCTCTTCCATTTACCGAGTCTTGGTAGCTATGCAAACTCTTAGGAAGACCGAGGAGAGTAAGACTCACCATGTCATCATCAGTTATCGTGATCCCTACACTTCCAACCTCATCCCTGCATGTGGTGAGCTTGTTCAAATATGTAGAGATCGTGTCGCCCTTTTCACACTTGATTTTCCGAAGCTTGTCTTTTAGCGCCAGCTTCCTCTGATCGCTGTTGTTTTGATATAGATCCTTCAATGTTTTCCACATTGAAAACAGTGTCTCCTTCCCATGGAGACTCGAGACAATGTGGTCTCGAACTCCCTCCAGAAGAATCCTCCTCGCTCTAGCCACACATTTCTTCCATTCCACCAATTCTTGGGCGTTAGTTGTTGCTGGCTTGGGGACTTCTTGATCAATGAAGTCCTTCAAACTATTGTCCTCTAATACCACTTCCATGTGATCCTTCCAAGCTATATAATTCAAGCTGCCATCAAGGGCATACTCGAGTCTCAAACTATTGAACGCCATTGGTGAAATTTGAGATGTGGTAAGAATTCGATTTCTATAATCAAGAACTTCAAACTTCAAACTTATCTCTTCTTTGTATACTGTTCTTCGCTTTGATCACCTTTTCTTTGATACCATGTAGAATTTCCCACTATAGATCACCTGATAATGCAATATACTAAAGCAAAATACTTGATATACTTCTACAAAAAAACTTGCGAAAGCTTAATTAATTTTGAGCAAATCAAATAGAACACATATAATAAATATTGAGAAATCAATCACACATAAACACAGAAGAATACTCTGGGGAAAGCCTCAGCTAAAAACCCCGATCTCTATATTATCATACAATTGGAAATATCTCTGTATTACACAGATCTTTAGCTCACAAGCTATCTAGCTCTTATTACAATCCCTCAATGCTGCTCATAGACTGAATAAACACAACATATGCCTTCCTTCAGTCCTCCAAGCCTCCTATTTCCTTGCGCAGTTTCTCCTGGGTCCTCTGGCTGCCACCTGTGTGAAATCACCTCTCACACAACTCACCAAACTCAAAAGTAACTGCGTAATCTCCAAGGAATGAATTCCTTCTGCATGCAAGAGATATCCTCAATGGAATATTCCTGTAACTGATAATACACTGTCCCATCATCTGATCTCAACTGGGTCTCTGACTAATCTGACATGCATGAGTTATTTATGAGAGAATATTCAGTTATCTGAAGTGCAGTAGTTACATGCATGCATGCATTAACTAACTGAAATCACAATCAGTTCCACAAATTGTTGGAACTAATCTAATTGGACTTAACTCAGTTAACTGAGCTAACTAATTACAACTCAAAGTACAACTCATCCTGATCTCCTTAATTAAGGAATAGCTTCATCAATCAAAGGGGAAACTGTTGCATGTCTTCACATAGACTTCATGTTTGATTTTCTCCAACTAATTAACTCAAGATGAATTAATTAATTATTTTTCAAACAACTGCTAAGATCAAATTCGAATTTAAATTCTCAATTTTAGTTCAGGGACTAACTAAAATTGGAATGTATCTCGAAATTCTATTTATAGAAATGCTATTTTTAGCACTTCTATATTTAGAATTTCTTGTTGCTATTTTCAACAATACCTTCATGCCGATTCCCATCATTTCCCTGCTCAGAAGCTAGGTGTTCTCAACACCTTAGCCACTCAGGCGCTGAGAGTTTCTGATGAATATCACCTTGATGATGAAAAGGCTCACCTCAAGGTCTTTATTAATAATGGTTATAGTAAGTCCCAAGGTCGTAAAGCTTTCCTTAATGCAGAAAGAGGTCCTAAGAAGAGGATTGATCCCAAGGATCGATCGATCTTCCGGGGTTCATCTTCCTTTTATTCAAGGGACCATGGATAAAATCGTTAGGATCCTAAAAAAGCATAATATTCCTTCTTCTTTTAGACCCCTTCACACTATTCGAAGTTCTCTTCATTCAACCAAGGACCCTATTAACCCTAAGGATAGGAAGGGTGTTTATATCATTCCCTGTTCCTGTGGGACTCCTTATATTGGTGAGACTGGTCGGTCAATAAATCAAAGGATTTGTGAGCATGTTGAAGACTTAAAGCATGAAAGGTCTCGCTCCCCCTTGTTGGCAGAACATGCGGAAAAACTAATCATCACATTTGCATTGAAGAGGCAAAGGTCATCGCTGGGATTGACCACTTTCATCATTAGAAATTTAGAGAGGCCTTAGAGATCGAAAAAAGGCCCGTAAATCTAAATAGAGATGATGGTTGGAGTATCAACAGGTTTTGGATCACTACTCTTTCTTCCTAGTATTTTTCGTGTTTTCCAGGTTATCTTCTTATTCTTTTCTTTTTTAATATTACTATTGTTATTTAATTATTTAATTATTTATTTAGTTGTTCATTTATTTTTGTTATTTATCTATCAGAATTCTAATTTTTATTAATAGTATCTCCATAAATTTATTTCTTATTATTTTTATTTATTTATTTACCTATTAAAATACTAATTCTTATTGATATTATCTCCATAATAATATATTTTCTCGGTTAACAATTCTATAATTTTTTTTTTTTTTTTTGCAAATATAATTTAATAATATTAATATTAAAATGAAATTATTCTATTGATTTTACTTATTATATAAATAATATTTTAACTTAATTAAAAAATAATATTAATTATTAATTTAAAAATCTTTTTAATTCTGGGTCAAAGGTTTAATTAGTTATTTCATTTTTTTAGTCAAACTAGTTGTTATTTTCTAACCGCTAGTTAGTTGCTCTCATCCTCTATTTATTCCATTCCTCATCTTGTCCTGAAGATGAACCACACTGGTTGGTCTGAAACACGTCGGGATTTTATTTTGTGATTTTTACCGAAAATGTTGTAACTTGTTACAATTAATATGGATCACAAAAGTCTAAATTCTACAAAAATATTGTAATGTTATATGTCATAAAATATTGGATGTTCAAAGAAAAATACTTTTCAAAAATATTTCAACATATGGTTTAAACAAACCAGTTGAATATTTATATTAACTAATTAATGTTAATATCAAACTTCATATATATCTATATATAAAAAAAAATGTTAAAAAATATATTTTAATTTTATATACAATAAAATATTGGATGTCCAAAGAAAAAAAGTAATTGAAAGTTAAAAAGTAAAATAAAGAAATATGAGAACTTCCTCATAAGCATTAAATTCTTAATATAAAATTAATATGTAACATTTAGAAATATTCATAATAATAAAATTTCTAACATGGATCATTAATAAAATAGTTCAATATTCAAGATTAATTAATATTGATGTATACTTAAAAATATATTAATAACAAAAAATAATCATTTTAATGTGGACAATGTAGTCCATAGATAAAATGTCTCAATACACATGTTATGTAAAATATTTTAATGTCAACTATGTATATATTATATATTGTTTAAAAAATATATGTATATATTATATAAAGAAATTGAAAGAACAATATTTTAATGGTGAAAGAATTTGAAGTTTTACTATCTTACATTTTGGCCTTTCATATATATATATAGTAAATTTTCCCTTAAACCCAACAAAGATTTTTTGGACATACAAGTTAAGTTATGTATTCTATATAACATTTAAAAAATATAATTTAAACAATGAAAAATTATAATTATATAAATAGAGGGGAATTGCTTTTCAAATATCTCTAAAAGAGGTTTGCACTTGAAGAAATTTGATCCCTCTCTAGGCACCCTAAATTTGTGCTTAAAATGGATCTATAATTGTTGCATGACAATTCTTCTCAGATAAATTAAAAATATATAATAAATAGTTGAACTTAATATACACAAGTAAAAATAGAAATATATGATGAATAATTAAACTTAATATACACAAGTAAATAGTGCTCTTTGTTAGAAAATAACAAAAAAAAATTGTTTACTCATAAAATATATGAAGGAAGATTAAATCCTCTATCCTAAAGGCAAAGGTATATTAAAATCTTAAAAACAAGTTCATAGAAATAGTGATCAATTATAAATTAGTTATTAACATCATCATAATATAATATATTCAAAATATTCATAATTTTTTCCAATTTTAATTTATTGTCTTTTAATTTTGATTTTTCTAATTTATTTATTTTTTTCTTTTATTTCTTTTTTCTATAAAAAAATTTCATTTCATTTTTTATAAATAAAATAATAAGAAAATAAAATTTTATTACATTACGAAAAAAACATTTATATTTATCTAATATTTTACCATCGTAAATAAATAAATATTTATAATCAAAACTTAACTAATACAAAGTGAGTGGTTATATCTTCCGGATCCATCGCATTTTGTTATTTTATGCATCACCATCCTCTGTGGTTCATCATCAGGATTTAGATTTGTGAAGAAGTCAGAGACAGATGAAGATAAATAAATAAAGGTTAAGGTGGGTAGTATAAGGAGCGGACAAGTTTTGATGAAGGTGAGGCTTTCTTTTTTTTTTAATTTAATTATGATCTTTGTTTTAATTTAATCAGTTTTTATTTAATTTAATTTGGATTTAATATAATTTTCTAATAATTTAATATAATTTAGATGAAACTGGGGTCTATTTGGTCCCTTGTTCATGTGGCAAAACATACATTGGTGAAACCGGCCGGTCTATATTAACTAGGATTCAAGAACATGCTGCTGACATCAACCATAACCGCACCAAAACCTCGGCTTTGGCTGAACACTCTAGTAAAACCAATCATCACATTTGCATCGAAAACTCCTATGTTATGGCCAAAATAGAGCATTACCACCACAGAAAATTTAGAGAAGCTATCGAAATAAGAAAACACCCCAATAACCTTAATCGTGATGACGGTTGGAAAATAAGTGATAACTGGATTCCCACGCTAACAGGGGGGTCCACCACATCCTAAACAAATCCCGATCCTTTGCTTCGTGGTCCTCTTGCTCCAATCCTTAAAAATCTTTAGTTAAATTAAACTCGCTCATCTTCATAATTTAATTACATTAAAACTAAATCAAATCCAAATTAAAACATAATTTAATTAATTTAATTAAAATTATAACAAACCTAATTAAAATAAATCATGATTAAAATAATAATAATAATAATAATAATAATAAAAAAATTAATTAATTAAATAAATTAAATTTAATCTATTTCAAAATAAAAATGATATATATATATATATATATATAATTGGAATTAAATCAAATTAAAATTAAAACAAATTATATTATAATTAAAATAAATTAAATCTTCTAGTCCAGGTAAAAAAAAGAAGAAAAGAAGAAGAAAGAAAGAAAATAAAAAGAATTATTAAATTATATTAAAATAAAATAAAAATACATTACAGGATGATTTTAATTATTAAAAAAAAAATAAAAAAATAAAATAAAATAAAATAAAATAAAATAAAATTATAATTAAAATAAAATTATAATTAAAATAAATTAATAATTAAAATAAAATTATAATTAAAACAAATTATAATTAAAACAAATTATAATTAAAATAAAATTATAATTAAAATAAATTAATAATTAAAATAAAATTATAATTAAAATAAATTATAATTAAAATAAATTAAATTAAAATAAAATTATAATTAAAATAAATTAAAAATTAAAATAAAATTATAATTAAATTAAATAAAAATACATTACATTATATCAAAATTAAATAAAAATACATTACATTATATCAAAATTAGATAAAAATACATTACATTATATCAAAATTAAATTAGATTAAAACCAAATAAATATAAACTAAATTAAATCATAATAAAATTTTTATTTAAATTAAAATTAAATAAATTAAGTTAAGTTAAATTAAATTATATTAAATCCAAATTAAATTAAATAAAAACTGATTAAATTAAAACAAAGTTCATAATTAAATTAAAAAAAAAAACCTCACCTTCATCAAAACTTGTCGGCTCCTTATACTACCCACCTTAACCTTTATTTATTTATCTTCATCTGTCTCTGACTTCTTCACAAATCTAAATCCTGATGATGAACCACAGAGGATGGTTCGAAATGTCGATACATAAAATAACAAAATGCGATGGATCCGGAAGATATAACCACTCATAATGCAGATCGCAGAAGTCTCAAATCCATTAATACAAAGTGAGTCAATAATAAATTAATAGCTATCTATGTGCTTGCTTTCAAAAGAAACTAATAAGAAAGTCAATTGAATTTAGTAACCCATGTGAATTTATCATAATTATTTTGTAGGGGCATTCGTAACATTATCTGTGAAATCTTCATTACCATATTAAGATCAAGCTAAACTAATCTGGATACACAATTTTAATTTTTTTTTTTTTGGTGTAAGGTTAATTCTATTAAAAGAAACAAAAATAAAATTACAAAGAGGCCCGAGCCTCAACCGTTGTCACCGAGGTTCATCATGAGTATCTAAACTGCCCCATATTTGGGGAAACCAGTTTGACATAGCAAAAAACCATACATATATCCTGAACCCAACACCAAAGGAAAACCATACATATGACCTGGATCCAAACTTTTAAAGCAAAAACCAGAAGAAGTTTTGACACAGCACCACCTGATGCAACTGGAAATATGACAAACCCGCCTATCGTTTAGACAAACAACAAAAACAACCAGTAACTGGACCAAACCCGTCAGCGGCATAAATCTGAGTTGGCGCGTGGGTGGCAACAGATGCCACGTGGCTTCATTTGGGATCATCTTGGTCAGGTGTCTCCTCGACAATGGGGCAGGCGTACCGATCCCAATCTTCGTCCTCCTCCACCACGTCGCCTTCCGCAATGCCACCTGGAGGCTCCCTCGCAGGCAGGGTGCCGCTCGAACTTCCAGCTATAGCCATCGTAATAGAAGCTCCGACTGAGCTGCCACCTGGTTGCTGAATGTCGCCAGCGTGTTCTCCTTCTGCATGCAGTCCGCCACGCCTAATTCCCCTACCTTCTTCCTTCGGGAGCTTCTCAGAACCACGACCAACGCCATGACTTCGCTCCTCCTGAAGTTGCGCTTCAGAGTTTCTCACCTGAGCACTGTGCTGCTCACTTTCTTCAGAGAATACAATGGTGACATTGGCAGTTATGATGGGCCTGTTCAGGCTGCTCTGGAACCTAAATTGAGTCGAGTGAGGGACTGAACTAGGATGCAGAGGAGAAATTGTTGTATGGAGCCTGAAATCTCTGTGCTCTGCCATTGAAGCCTGCATATGACCCCGACCACTGCGCGTTTGAGGATAGTGTCTATGAGGTGAGCTGGGAGGGGGAGAATTCTCATGGGGGGGAGGTGGTGAGGTAGGTACAGAGCTCTGTGCTGCTTGTGGGCGAGCGCTGCCACCGCGGGTACCTCCTCTGCGGCTCCTCATTCGGTGACGGACCATATCAATGTGGTTAGAGTGGAATTCAGTGGGATAGAAGGCCGGGAAGGAGAACAGGTTGTGAACAGAGGGCGATTGGGCAGGATTCAAAGGGCAGTGCCTGGAATGGGAGTAATGATGCCCATTTCCAAGGTCAATACAACAAAGAAGCCAGCAGCGGCTCCCAGTAACAGTTCTGCTGCAGGGATTTCCAGCTTGGGGCGGGCAGATGCTGAGGGAAGGAGGATAGACAGAGGGGTTGAAAGGCTCCATGTTATGTCCAACTGCGTCCGGATCTCGGCCTGAGTGGCCATTTAATGCTGCATGCAGGCGGGCCTGCGTTCGCTTCAAGTGAGCTTGGAATGGTGCGCTATCCACCGTCTGGCAGGTCCGAACGCCGTCGGTCCGTCGGGTCACCATTAATTGTCTCGGAGTTCACCCGCATCCGAGTAATCTTGATACACAATTATTTTATAATATATTATAAAATATTTTATTATAATAATTTAAAATTTTATTTTATATTATTATTTAATTTTATTTTTAATATTAAAATATAAAATTTTATTCATGTTATTAAAATTTCTTCCATATAAATGTGATTTTGAGATACAAATTTGTGGCATGCCATAAGAGCATTTTTAGTTACCCTTATATTGATATTAATATTAATTTTAAGAGTATAGGTTATAATAATGTTTTTTTGTTTTTTGTTTCTTTTTTTTTAATTTTATTTTATTTTTTATTTTAAGCATATTTTTATGTACAAATTTATTAGTGTTCATTGGTGTAGATTAGATGATTATATGCATTATGTTAAGACCTTCGGTGGTTAAAAGGTTATTGGTTGGAAATTTTATGGGTAAAATTCAATTATGCTAAGGGTTAGTATGGCCTATGTTAATTGCAAAATTTGGGTGATTTCAATGGCTTAGATGCCCTTGAATCGTGGCAACTCAAACTACAGATTAGGTGTGCCGCGAATTATGAGAGATAACTGGTACACCTAGTTTGTAGTTTGAGTAACCGTGATTCAAGGGCATTTAAGCCGTCAAAATCACCCAAGGATTGCAATTAGCATGGACCACACTAGCCCTTAGCATAATTGGATTTTGCCCATAGAGTTTCCAAACAATGACCTCATCCATGAATGATTTTAACTCACGTGATATGAGGATTATGGATCGTTATTACTTAAGTGGCATAAAATTGAATACAAAAAATTTAACAACTTTTTTGTTCACCTTAGTCTTTACATGATAATGTTCATTTGAAATTCCTTTGACAATGAGCACTTTACCTACTTTAATAATTTAATCATTTTGAAAGAAACACATAAAATATATGAACATTTTGTATATGAATATTTTTTTTAATGTAGAATTGGCATGTCCATTCATATTGTTTGAAGCACCCTCACCCTCTTCCATTCGTTCTTGTTCTCCCCACCTATGTTTTTTATACATCTGCCTAATCCCCATGGAGAGATGAGGTGGAAAAGTGTCATAGCAAGAATATTGGTGGGGATGACAAATATGAGTTGTTGACTTCCATTAATGTAGGGACGGAGGCATGATAAAGATGAGTCAACTACAAGGATATTGACCAAGCCAAGAGTCATCTATGTGCTTTTCCCTCCATCATTTTCGGTATCCTTCCCTTAATAGATTAAAAGAGAGAAACATTTGCATAATATAAGTCTCCTATCAATTTTTCATATGTGGTTTGTGAAAAAACTACTTGGATTTAAGAATGTTGTTAAACAATGACTAATTTTGTCAAACAAATTTAAAATAATGGATTATTATATAGTTTGTCATATGTATTGATACTTTTTGGGAGGAATAATTCGAGGAATTGGCTTGCAAGGCCCATTTTAGTGGCATGTTCAGGTTTGGAAATTTTGGGTCAGAAACTTTTCGAAACCATTTTGACACACCAAACAACATTTGGGAGTCAAAATTTTGCAAACACGTCTCTAACCCCTCATCATTGTTCTATACACAAAGATATTTCAAATGGTGTGAAAATCGCCTCAAATAGAGCTCATGTGTGGAAGTTATGCATCTTGTAAGTTGACCTACTTTTTTTACAACCATGGTATTAAGTGGATGTCATGTTATCCCCCATTACTTAGACTTGTGGGGCTAACCATGTGTGGAATTTCAAGAATATTATATAATTTCTAAAACCTAACACTAATTCAAGTTTGAGAAATGTGAAGGCTCTAACCATAGATGACTATCAAGCTATGTTAAATACTACATCGTTGGGAGGAGAAATAATTCTTTTCTTGTGCATTGTACTTGTTCCATAATTGAGTAAAGAAACTATGAGTGGGATTTGAGAGCATAATATATAAGGAAGAGGATTATGTAGCAACCATTGAAGCCACAATGTCAAAGCTAACTCTATGGTGAGTGTCTCTTTCTTTGTATTTGCAATTTCACGACTGAAGAAAAGAAATCAGAGGATAGGCTTCACTTTCAAGTTAGATTTTTTCTCATTTTTTATTTTTTAGGGTACATCTTCCTATTCTTTATTTTTCATATTTCAACTATTTTCATAAATTTCAGCACTAAGCTAGTGCTAACAAATTTGAGATATAAGGAAATAAACCTACATAATTAAAAAAATTAGTAAAATACAAATTTTTTTTTAACTGTAATGGTTATTTTTTATTTATATAAAATATTTCTAGAGTCTCACCACTGTTTTGTTTTTGAAATCATTTCCATCCTTTTTTCCTCTTTTCATCACTATTATCAACTCAAATAAACAGTAAAATAGTAGATTTTGACATGGTAAGGTACTCATCTCTCTTATTTTTCATATTTATTAATGTGCCTTATTAGTAAGTTTAAGATTGTAATAGCTACGTAATTAACACAAATATGTAGTTGTTTTATGATTCCGTAGCTATCTCCATGGCTTGTCGGATTCCAGTATGCTAGATAAGCAAAGAAGCACATGGATAGATATGAACTGATCTCCTCCTATTCACCCGAGCCAAATCATCAAGGAAATTTCCCAGTGGTGCAGTGAAGGAAGCAAGTCAATGCATGGATGAACAGAGCAGTGAGATTTCAATTCAATCATGACTCTCTGATTTTCTTTCCAAATAGAAAATTGTCGAGAAGCATTAAAATTTCCATTATCAGATTAGAACTTAGATTAGGATTGTTTTTAAGTTTTTAAGGCATGAAAGTCTCAAAAGTGTTGGGCACGAATGCTATATATATATATATATACATATATATGTAGATATATATATATATATACATATATATATATACATATATATATATACATATATATATATATATATATATATATACATATATATGTAGATATATATACATATATATATATACATATATATATATATATACATATATATATATATATACATATATATATATATATACATATATATATATATATACATATATATACATATATATATACATATACATATATATATATATATATATATATATATACATATATATATATACATATATATATATACATATATATATATATACATATATATATATACATATATATATATATATACATATATATATATACATATATATATATATACATATACATATATATATATATATATATATATATATATATACAAAACAAACATGCGTAGACATATATGTAATTTGTAATTGACAGTTTGAAATTCCATGTCTCTGTTCCTTTTTAATTGAAGAAGTATTGTCATGAATATCATGCGCAGTTAGCTGTTGAGATAGAGTTATCAACCTATTGTTTTGTGGAGGGCCCCTGCAGACAATCGAGGTTCATTCATTTGCTTATTATTCAGTTCAATTCATTTCATTATTTTTCCAGAATTGCATTATCGTAGTTTCATTTCTTTGCAATTACTTGTTTACAATTTTCCATTTGTTTTTTGATAGTTTCAAATCATTTATATGCTTTATAAAATAGGATTGTGTACATAAATCTCCTTCCTTTCATAAGTAATTATGTTTGTTTATATCGCATTCTTTCTGCTTTTCTTTTTATTATTTCAAGTAAGATTGTTAATTGCAGTGCGTAGATCTTAATATAAATTGCTTTATAAATTTTATCCTTGAATAGAAGTAATTATTTTTAGAGTAGAAGTAACTATCTTTCTAGAACATTAGTTTAGGTAGCTCTATTTTTATCTTTTTTACATAATAACTAACAATAGTCAGTAAAAGAGGATCATGATAGCTTGTCTTATTTTCCTTTTCAAAGAGTTAATTGTATTGTAAATCTTTAATTTTCATTAGGAACATAGGGACAAATAAAATCCTTAAAAACCATCCAAAATTGTTATCTTAATAAACTCAAAAAGGATTCTAGCATATATAGTGCACTTGCACTTCACAAGTTTACCAACTCCGGTCGATAATTTATGTAAGCAATTAAAGAACATTGAATTGACTAAACATTTTGGCACCGTTTCCAGCGAAGTGTAAATAAAAGTCTTGATTTCTTTTAAAATGAAATAAAAAAATAAAAATAAATAAAAAATTACAAAAAAAACATGATATGCATAGGGAAAGAGACTCTAGGTGTACCTTTGTAGGTAGAGGAAAGAGCTTAATTCCAACAACATCACTTACTCCACCACAACCTCGTAGTGCCACACCACCCACACAAACTCGAATTCCATCCATAGGAGGCCAACATAAACTTCCTGAGGTATTAAGATCCGAAATCCAACCTAAAGATTTACAAATTCATCAACAGAAGTCGTAATTGAAGAATATCCCATATCCCAACAGGAATGATTTTCCTATCTTCAACAAGATAACAACTTCTAGCTCAAGAGTTGGAAGTTCCTACTGAAGAAGAGGAAGAAGAAACCTACTTCAAACCATTGATAGAAGAACCAGAGGAACTATATGATGAGCACCAGTATTGTGGCAAGAATGCTGCAACTCCTAGAGCTACCAGCTTTACTTTATCAACCCAGGGTTCGTACAAACTTGGAGGTGATAATGTTGTATATACAAGTAAAATTGATGGTTCTGCCTTTTGTCACTGTTCATCTGGCGAGAAACCACTAGGGCTTTCAAGCCAAACTTCTATGGATTCATAAGAAGCTTGATTGTCGATGAAAGAAAGAGAGATCTACTCTAGGAGAAAGATTATCTACTGCAAATAAGGAAAATGACTGAAATCCTATGCTAAAAATATACCCTTCTCTAACTAATTGCTGAAAAACTATGCTTTACAGAAATGCCAAGCCAACATGTATGAAAAGCTACTATCTAAAGCATGGAAATTAAAGACATCAAACATCACTATTGTGCATGTAAAGGACTGAAATAAATATGTTTTTCTCTTTTTAGTCTTTTTCTTGAAATTCAAGTGTAAACCCTAATCTCTTTTGGTGATGTGACATGTGGTTTAGCGACGATGGTGGATGGTTGGTGATGAGCCTCATAAATGGATAATTATATGGGCTCATTTTACCTCCTAACCTAGTCAAATCAACCATTCTCTTAGCTTATTGTATGATTTTCTAATTATATTCATGCTTATAGAGTGAGTTGAGTTAGTTATGATGCCATGTGGTGTAATATGTGTTTACTGCAGATTATTGATGAATTTTGTGATCAAAGTCAAGGATCCAGTGGACAAATGGCAGAAATAACTTGAAGTGGACAAAGGAGAGGAATTATAGGAGGGATTCCCCCTCATTTATTACTCCTCATTTCGAATTCCCCTTCATTCAGCTCGGAGTACAAGCAGCCAAGTCCTGCATTAGTAAGCAGCTAAGCAAGTGGAGGATGACTGATGACTATCTCGAGTTTTGGGAGCCAAGCCTCCATGATTTTAAGTTGTTGGTAGCTTCATTTGTATAAGTAGAGAGGCCTAGGGCCTCACTAGGGTCAGATTTTTGTTGTACTTTTTCTTATGTAAACTTTGCTCAATTTCAAGCTTATTATTTTGACAGTCTCATGTAAATTTGCTATTATTTTGGAAATAAATATGGAATCCTTTTTGAGTTAGCATTGAGTTACCCCAGAGGGCCAAAGCTCTTGGGTTAGGGCCCAATCCAAGCAGCCAATCTCCTCTTTACTTGTATTTGTATGTTTTATTTTAGTTTGTAGATTAGGTTGCTATTATATGTATTTCTCTTATGGTTAAGAATAGGTTGCTTTTGATGATTCAGTAGTTTGCTTCCATTTGTGCTTTCTATAGCAGGTTAAGTAGTGATAAATAAAAGATTCAAAAGGCTAGAAACAATGCCTTGGCCTTTATTCCTCCCTTTGGGACTGTGATCTGAGGCAAAGATCCTCTTGCTGCCCCAAAAACATAGATTTTCCTCATTCATAGGACTTCTAGTGTTTGCAGCTTTTTAGTTGGATAATAGTCTAGTTTGCTTTGCTTTATGACTTCTCCATCATGCTCATTTATTTATTTGTAATAGTATTCTTTCATGCTTTCCTTTCTTGCAACATTTATCAGCATTTCCTTTCATAGATCATAGTTTAGACTAGTTTGATGCAGAACTCTGTTTTCCTGGATGTACTTATTTCATTGCTTGCTTGATCTTATTGGTTGACTGTTAGTTGTTTATGCAGTAGATCTATTCTAGCAGAAGGTCAGCCTATTATCCATCCCATCCTCCATCTGATCCATGCCCTACAGGTCACCCAAGTCTCCCCTCAATTCTGCCTTAGTTTCTTGCATTTTCCATAGAATTTCTTCCCCTATCCTTGAGCAAATCCAATCATCTTTCTCTCTCCTAATGATTCTTGGTAGACCCTAGGTGCCCTAACACCACATTCCAACCTTCATACACCTTTTCCACCCACTCTCACACCCTCAAAACAACCAAAACTTCTCTCGGCCTCCTCCTATAGGCCTCCTATAGAACGATGTTTTTCCTCCTGTAGATTTCCTGTGTCCTCTTGTAGATTTTCCTGTAGGCTCTCTTTTGAAGGCTGAGTGTGGGAAAATCCTCCAGAAGGCCACCTGAGACCTCCTAGGACCCATCCACACCATCCTACATCTTCTCAAGTCCCAAAACCACACTCCAACGCCACCTATTCCCTGCCACATTCACAAACAATAAATTACATTCATGTCAAATTCACATAAAAATCCAAAAATAATTTTTTTTCTCATTTACTTCTAGAAATAGCTTAGTTAGATGTTGTTTACTTCTTTGAATAGATAATGGCATTCTTTTCATGGTTTTCATAGTGCTTTCTACAAACGTAAGGTTAATTGGTTAATTATGATTTACTTGGTTTGCTTTACATTTCAGTATTTCTCCTTTCTGCAGTTAGAGTAGTATCTGTAGAGTAGTCTTTCTCTCCTTTCATGACATATAGAGCTTCTTCTGGAATCCATAGAAGTTGGCTTGAGCTCCTAGTGATCTTGCGTCGGCTGACCAAGTGACAACCTGCAGTAAGAACTATTACTTGTGCATACAACATTGTCGCTTCCAAGTTTGTTACGAACTACCGGGTTGATAAGAGTAAAGTAGGTAGCCTAGGAGTTGCAGCATTATTGCTTCAATACTGGTTCTCACCACTTTTTGGCACCGTTTCCGGGGAAGCGTCAGAGTATTCTGTGATTACTATTTTCTTCTATTTTCTATTGCAACATTCTGCTAATATTTTATTTCAGCAAAAGTAGACTAGTACTTTCTCTTCCTTCAAGTTCTACATTTCATTTCTTTTCCTTTTCAATGTTGCAAATTTCACTTCAGCAAGAGTAGACTAGTCATTTCTTTCAAAGTTCTGCATTTCTTTGCTTTCCTCTGCAATTCTGCAAATTTCAATTCAACAAGTTTATTTCAGCTAGTTGCAATTTGTTTTGTTCAATCAATTTTAGCTTTACAGGTACTATCAGTGTGGGGAAAAAGAAACAAAAACCAACCAAAAATATTTCCTTTCATGCCTCTTAGGAATAGAGATAACTCAGGAAAATTCTTGTCCAACACCCTTACTGCTTCACAATCCAACCTTCTCTCTTCTTCAGTGGCTGCGATCAAGAAGAACCCTTAGGTGAACAACTAGACAAATTTGAAGAACCTATAGGGGAAGAAGAAGAAAAAACATTCCTTTGGAGCCAACGGCTGAACACATAAATTCTAGGGGGAATGGAGAGAGAATAGAGGGTACCTTTCCTATTCGGGAGACCAATGGGGACACCAAAATGAAGAATATAAGCCCTTCCGCCCTAACTCATTTCCATGGTCTGACTACAGAAGATCCTAACACCTTTTTGTTTGAGTTTGCTATTATCTGTTGAACCTATGACTATGCAGAAGATGAGCAAAAGTTGAAACTATTCCCTTCTACTCTCAAGGATGCACCATTGCACTGGTTCATGGGATTACTTGGCAATAGCATCACAACTTGGGCTCAGATGCAAAAAGCTTTTAACAACAAGTATCAAGACTATTGTAGGTCAAAAGATATTAAAGAAGAAATTTTCCGAATGACTATAGGAAGTGATGAGTCCCTGGAAGACTATGAAGAGAGGTTCCAACTCAGTCACAAAAGGGTCGGGTGTACACTTGACCTTGAGTCTCTAAAGCTAGTCCTGCTCAGGGGAATTTGGGAAGATCTTCTAGACACCCTCCATCTATTGGCTGGGGGAGACATCTACCAACTGTCTTGTGAGGACATAAAGACTGTTTTCAGGAACCATTCTAGAGCAGCGAGAAAGAAAGGTAGGGAGAGTCAACCCATAGCCAGTACCTCTTCCTCTAGCTCATCCATTAAAGGAGAAATTGGAAACATGCTGGAAAAATTCAAGAGTGAGATGCTACAGACTCTTGCCATGCAAATGGATACCTTACATATCAAAAGGAAACAAGAGGAAGTAGAGATGGCTTTGGCCTTTTTTTTCCCTAGATGCACCAAGAGGCATCCTAGGAATGAATGCCCATTGAACTCTATAGAGGTTTGTTCAGTCTGTGAAGAAAATCATTCTACCGAAAAGTGCCCTTCCTTACTTAGACTTAAAGTTGTATATCAAGGGGCTGAAGGAGTCACTGAATAGCTCTATTACATAAACCAAAGGAAGCTGCATGGACCTAGACCATATCAGCAGGGGATGCAAGGGACATATTAGGCATACTACAACCCCAACCAAGTCACTTCTATACCTTCTTGGGGCCCCCTTGCTCATCCTTGCTAGTCCACACCTTCTCCTTGGTCCTTCACATCTCCATATCATGCCCAACCAACCACCCATTCATTTCAATGCTATGCGCAGCTACAGCCTCAGTGGAATACATCTCATTAGGGGTGGAGGCCCCAATACAACTCTCCTCCCGTTCTTTTTCCTCCACCACCTGCCCAACCATCACTGTTACCTCCTGCTCCACCAAAGCAACCCCAAATGCCTGCCCAACCAAATCCGAACCTGAACAACAGACAGGCTCAACAAGTGTATAGTGGGGAACCATCATGCCTGACTTATGCTGTGGAGATTCAGGAAATTAACTTGCGATCTGGGAAAGTTCTCCCAGATAGCCAGCCTCCACCCAGGGAAGTTGAGGAAGATAAAGAGGAAAGAGAACCTAAAGAAAATCCACCCTTTCCTGAGAGACTATCTGCAACAGTCCAGCCTACCCAGAAGAAACTAAACTCCTTGGAGAATTGAAACATTTATGTGTGAAGATACCACTCCTCTAAGCCATAAAATATGTGTCTATCTACAATAGGTTGATCAAAGAGAAGTGCTTTAGGCATCCAGGAAGGTGCAAGAGGGATGCCCCAACCATCAATGTCATAGGGCAACTGTCCGACCTGATGTTGGGGCAGGTAATCTGTCCAAAATATCTGGACCCTGGAAGCCTAATAGTCGATGTCCACATCAATGGCACCATGATCCCACACACCTTGATTGATCTGGGAGTTGCCATTAATGTGATGACAAAGGACACAATTCTCAAACTCAACCTCCAAGGATCCTTGAGGAAGACCACAATCGTGCTACAGCTTGCAGACCGCTCCACCGTGACCCCTGAGGGGATTGTGGAAGATGTGATGGTCTCCGTTGATTCTTGGGAGTACCCTGCTGATTTCTTAGTTCTATAGCCAAAGGCAAAGCTCCCTGGGTATCCTCTCATTCTGGGAAGACCCTGGTTGGCTACCGTCGATGCCTACATCAGTTTTCGAGCTGGGAACATGACCATAAAGAACGGGCATATGTCCAAGCAGTTAATCCTATATCCTCCTTCCCAACCCTTGCTAGAACATGATCTACCTCTCTGGTTGGAGGAGGAAGATGGGGATGAAGTCTATTTTGCACCGCTTTGTGCATTAGAAATTGCCATGGGGGGAAATCGCCAGATGAGGATGATATGATTGAAAATCTGATTCAGAATCCACCTCTCAGTGTATCACCATTAGAGGACATAGTAAGAGAAACCCAAAACAACCCCTCAACTGATCTTTGTGCGGCCGACTCCACCTCTATGTGTGTTAAGAGTTTGACCCGGAAAGAACCTTGAAAATCAATTCATCCCTATCCACTTCCCAAGAGAAGGAACTATGTAGCTTGCTGAGAAAACACCTAGATGCCTTCGCTTGGAGTTATAAGGAGATGAAGGGAGTGCACCCTTCAGTATGTACTCATCATATATACATCAAGGAGGATTGCAAGCTAGTCAGGCAGCCTCAAAGGAGGATGAATCCAACACTTAAAGATATTGTTAAGGAATAATTGCAGAAATTGTTTGATGCAGGATTCATCTATCCCATATTTGACAGTGAATGGGTCTCCCCTTTGGTGCTAGTGCCAAAGAAAAATGGTAAGTGGAGAATCTGTGTCGACTATTGGGAATTGAACAAAGCCACTAAAAAGGACCATTTCCCTTTACCTTTCATAGATCAAGTGTTAGACGGTCTGGCAGGGAAAAAGTTTTTCTCTTTCCTAGATGGGTTTAGCGGGTACAATCAGATTCAAATAAGCCCAGAAGACCAAGATAAGACCACTTTCACTTGTCCTTAGGGTACCTTTGCATACCGGGTCCTTCCTTTTGGTTTGTGTAATGCTCCCGCCACTTTCCAAAGAGCGGTATTGAGTATATTCTTTGAATTAGTTCATGATGCAGTAGAGATATACATGGATGACTTTACTCCTTATGGCTCTGACTTTCAGGAAGCCTTATCTAATCTAGGAAAATTTCTAGACAAATGTATTGAGATGAACCTGTCCCTCAATCCAGAAAAATGTGAATTTTTGATGACTAAAGGGACCCTACTAGGTCATGCAATATCTCAATAGGTATTGCAGGTGGACCCCAACAAAATTTCCATCATCCAAAGGGTGCCACCGCCTCAAAACGTGAGAGATGTCAGAATTTTCCTAGGTTTAGCTGGGTATTACTGGATATTCATTAAAGATTTCAGCAAGCTAGCCTCTCCTTTGTTTTGTCTCTTAGGTAAAGATGTCGAGTTCGTATGGTCGGAAAACTGTTAAGAAGCCCTAGATACCTTGAAGAGAAAGCTCGTGACCGCCCCAATTTTGAGAGGCCCAAACTAGGCCCTACCATTCCACATTCACATAGATGCCTCGAACAAAGAAATAGGAGCAACCTTGGGACAAATTGATGAAAAGTTACCTTATGCCATATACTTTATAAGAAAAAACTTGTCAAAGGCAGAGTTAAACTATACAGTGACTGAGAAGGAACTCCTAGCTGTCGTGAATTCTTTAAACAAATTCAAACATTATATCACAGGCTATCAAACTTTTGTGCACATTGATCATGATGCAATTAGATATTTAATGAACAAGCCAGATGTGAATGCTTGCATTATTTGATGGTTTCTTTTACTGCAATAGTTTGATTTGACCATTATTGATAAGCCTAGTAAAGAAAATGTTGTTGCTGACTTTTTGTTTAGAGTAAATTTTCTTGCAGGTGAAGAAGGAATGGTGGATGACCAAATGCTAGATGAACACCTATTTTCTATCTCAATACTCTCTCCATGGTTTGCTAATATAGCAAATTACTTGGTTTCAGCACAGTTTCCACCACATCTGTCCTCAACAGAGAAGAGCAAGATAGTAAGGAAAAATGCCCCTTTCACCTGGATTAGGGGCACTCTCTTCAAACTTGGCCCAGATCAGATCTTGAGAAGATGTGTCAAGGAGGAGGAAGTCTTTGACATCCTCCTGACCTGTCATGATGGGCCTTGTGGAGGTCATTTTGAAGCAAAAAGAACTGCCTTCAAGATACTGCAAGCAGGCTACAACTAGCCCACTCTTCATCAGGATTTGAGGAGATATACCAGCGAGTGTGATTGGTGTCAGAGGATGGGGAAGCCTACTCCAAAGGATGAAATGCCCATGCAACCTCAAGTGACCTTTGAGCCATTTGAGAAGTGGGGCATGGACTTTGTGGGGCCTATTAGCCCTTCTTCAAAACAAAAGCAATACATCATTGTGTGCACCAATTACATGAAAAAGTGGGCAGAGACAAAATAAATCAAAGCAACGATAGAGGAAAAAGTAGCTAAATTTTTGAGAGAGAACATATTCTACAAGTTTGGGTATCCAAGAGAATTGGTCACAGATCAAGGTAGTTATTTTACTTCCAATTTGATTGAAGACCTGCTCACACATCATAGAATCAAGCACAAGACTTCGACCCCTTACCATCCACAAGCCAATGGGCAGATGGAGGTCACTAACAAAGCTGTCGGTTTTAACCTCGTACAGAAATTACCTGCATACAAATTATAAAACACAGAAAATAAATAATGCTAGAGCAGAAAACATAAAACACATATACAAAGAGATTTTCCCCTGGATCCCAAAACCGGGACTACCAGCTTGATTTTTCATTATGTTCCTTTCAATGTTATAATACATATTTATACATGCTGAAGCATCCAATACCATGGACCGAAAACCATCGCGTCCAATACCATGGACCGAAAACCATTGCGTCCAAAACACATGTGCGAAAATCATGCACAAAACCATAGGTGGGTCCGCCCAACCTAACATAGGGTCCAAAACTAAAATTTTCCTGGGGCGCTGCCGTAGACCCCATAAAGTGGGGTTACGAGTGCCCCTCAAACCCCCTATTAACTACATGGAAAGAATATAAAACAACCCAACATTCTCCCACTTGTTGTTTTCTTTCCACAGGGGGCCACAAGAGAGCTTAGTCATTTTTCCAGCCCTGAAATGCCCATTGTCCTTCTACACCAAGAGAACTTCTCAAAGCTCACAGATTTTGTCAATGCATCTGCAGTATTCTTTAAAGTGTCCACCTTTACTAGAAACACCTTTTTGTCTTCTATCATATCCTTCACAAAGTGATATTGAACATCAATGTGCTTTGTCTTTGAATGATATGCGGGGTTCTTTGCCAAGAAAATTGCACTTTGGCTATCACAGTCTATCCTTATAGCTTCCTATACTAACCCCATACTTGAACACAATCTCTGCAACCAAACTGCTTCCTTGCTTGCATGAGTGGCTGCCATGTATTCTGCCTCTGTAGTTGACAGTACCAATACAGATTGTTTCTTACTCATCCAAC
Organism: Pinus tabuliformis; assembly: GCA_031772625.1. NCBI lineage: Eukaryota > Viridiplantae > Streptophyta > Pinopsida > Pinales > Pinaceae > Pinus > Pinus tabuliformis. The sequence goes on from CM062805.1 coordinate 633,855,409, forward strand.
TAACTGCACCTCCAAATAGGTTAAACACATACCCACTTGTAGATCTTCTCTGATCCAGATCTCCAGCCCAGTCTACATCGACAAAGCTGTGAATATCCAACACTCTGTCCAATCTTGGTCTTCCTTGGTAGCACAAACCATAATCACTAGTGCCACACAAATACCTGAAAACCCGCTTCACTGTTGTCTAGTGCTCCTTCCCTGGTTTTGACATAAACCTGCTCAATACTCCCACTGCATGTGAAATGTCTGGTCTAGTACAGACCATTGCATACATCAAGCTATCGTTTGCACTTGCATATGGAACACAGGACATGTCCTCTTCCTCTTCTTGTGTATTGGGACACTGTTCAGTAGATAACCTCACACTTACAGGAATAGGAACCTTCACCTGTTTACTATCCTGCATATTAAACCTCTACAATATTGTCTCAACATACTTCCTCTAGTTTAATCAGAGCTTCCCCTTTGCTTGATCTCTTTTAATTCCATGCCCAAAATATAGTTTGCAGCACCAATATATTTCATGTTGAATTTGGAGGACAATTGGGTCTTCAAATCCTGGATAACTTCTTTGTCATTTCCAACCAACAACATATCATCCACATACAATACCAGATAAATAACACGGTCACTAATTAATTTAAAATACACACAGTGATCTGCTTTGCTTCTGGTGAAGCCAAGTCCCCGTATAAATGTATCAAATTTCTAATACCACATCCTTGGTGACTGTTTTAACCCATATATAGACTTCTTTAACTTACATACCAGTTCTTTCTTACCCTTCACCGCAAAGCCTGCGGGTTGCTTCATGTAGATCTCCTCTTCCAGATCCCCGTGAAGAAATGTTGTCTTCACATCCATTTGTTCTACGTCAAAATCAAAAGCAGCAGCAACAGATAAAAGTAATCTAATAGAAGTTACCTTGACAATAGAAGAAAAAATATCACCAAAATCAATTCCCAACACCTGGGAATAACCTTTTGCTACCAACCGAGCTTTGTATTTCTCCACCTTTCTTTTTGCATTTTTCTTCTTCGTGAACACCCATTTGCTACCAATGGGTTTCCTTCTAGCTGGCAACTCCACTAGATCCCAAGCCTCATTTTTGTGCAAAGATGCCATTTCATCAACCATGGCCTCTTTCCAGAGTTTTCCATCCTTTGAATCCACTACTTCCTTCACAGTTCTGGGATCATCATCAGTAACAGACAAAGCAAAATTTGAACAAAAAGCAGATGGACTATACCTTTCAAGTTGCCTTCTTTCTCGAACTGATATTCTCACAGCCAGAGTTTGTGGCTCTTCATCTTCTAATTCCTCCTCTGCTGTAGAATCTGATTCTTTCTCCTTTAGCTCAAACTCTATCTTCTCAAGTTCCTTTGGTTGGATTTCATGTTTAATAACATCTTTCACCTCTCTGAACACCACATCTCAGCTATACATAATCTTCTTTGTTACTGGGTTCCAAAGCTTATAACCCTTTAAACCATCCTTATACCCAATAAAGATGCACTTTTCAAATTTACTATCCAACTTTGTTCTTTTCTCCTTTGGAACATGCACATATGCATCACATCCAAATACCTTCAGATGTGAAAAAGAGGGTTTCTTACCAGTCCATACCTCTTGTGGAGTATTATCCTCCAACATTGATGAAGGTGACTTGTTGACCATGTAACATGCAGTATCCACCGCCTCTGCCTAGAATTCTTGTCCTAACCTGACACCACTGAGCATGCTTCTTGCCCTTTCCATCAACATCTTGTTCATTCTTTCTGCAACTCCATTTTGCTGAGGTGTATATGGAGTAGTCTTCTGCTGTGCTATACCAATATTTTTGCAGAATTCTTCAAATTCCTTACTGCAAAACTCTCCACCATTATCTGTCCTCAACACCTTTATCTTCTTCTCTGTCTGGTTTTCCACTAGAGCATTAAATTCTTTAAACCTATCAAAGACTTTAGATTTATTCTTAAGGAAATATATCCATGTATTCCTTGAGAATTCATCTATAAATGATACATAGTACACAGACTTACCTAGTGATGGAACCTTCACCGGTCCAAACACATCACTGTGCACAAGCTCTAATATATGTTTCGCCCTCTTACCACCAAAGGGAAAACTCACTCGATTTTGCTTCCCGTATACACAATTTTCACAGAAATCAAAATCCAGAGAGCTATTACTCATACCTTCTACCATACCTTTACCATGAAGTATTCGAAGGCCCTTCTCTCCAATATGTCCAAGCCTTTGATGCCACAGCATGGTCTTTTCTCCAGAGACCACTAGATTTTCTGCTCCACTTTCAGGAACCACGGAACTGTTGCACCCATCAACAACAATGCTACCTTGCAGCTTGTACAGAGTTCCAATCCGAACTCCCCGCATCAATACCAGTGCTCCCCGAACCATCTTGCAGGTATCCTTCTCGAACACTATTTTTACACCTACATCATCCAGCTTACTAACAAAAATCAGATTTCTGGCTAATGCAGGAATATGCAGAACACTCGGAAGTGTTCTAACCCTTCCACCTTGCAGCTTCAACTTTACTTTTCCATGACCAATGATTCTAGCCTTCCTGTCATCCCCCAAGAAGACATAACCACCATCATATTTCTCATACTCATAGAACCACTCTCTATGGGGAGTGAAGTGAAAGGATGCACCTGAGTCAATCAACCATGCCTCATGATGTACATGTGTACTTGAAGAAGCCAAGTACACATACCCACCTTCATCTGAGGTGGTTTTCGCCTCTGCAGAAGGAGCCTCATCAGATCCCTTTCCTTTGTTAGGAGCTTTAGATTTACTATCCCTTTTGAAGTGGCCTTCCTTTCCACATTTCCAGCACACCGCCTTTATAGGTTTTCCTGGAGATTTAGATCTCCCTCTAGATTTAGATCTCCCACTCGATGACTTATTTTTGTTTCTGTTCTGCGGCCATTCTCGTATAGACAAGGCATCACCATTTTGGCTCTCCATATTTTTTCGTCTCATCTCCTCCGTCAGCAAGGCTGAGATTATTTCATCAAACTACAAGGCAGTTGCATTGCTACCTATTGCAATAACCAAACTATCCCACGAATCTGGTAGAGAACATAACAAACTGATGCACTTATCTTCATTTGAAATTTTAATACCAACAGATGCTAACTGACTTACCACAGTATTAAATGCGTTCATATGCTCTGTCACCAAGTCTCCATCTTTCATCCTCAAGTTATACAGCTTTCTCCGCAGGAACAATTTATTCACCAGAGACTTAGATTGGTACAAAGTCTCTAACTTGTCCCACAAAGCCTTTGCTGTAGCTTCCCTTGATACATTTAGCAATACTGAATCTGAGACACATAATCGTATTGTGCTCTTTGCCTTCTGATCCAACTTCTTCCATTCTTCATCGGACACTCCCGTTGGTTTAGTACCTGGATATACCGCGATCCACTGATCTTTATCCACCAACAGATCCTCCATCTTGAGTTTCCACAACTCAAAACTCTGACCATTAAATTTCTTGATCTCTATCCTTCCACTGCTCGCCATCCTCTTTCACCACCAGAATTGGTCTCGCAGATTTCCCACTGAACAGGGTCTACCACAAGCCCGAGCGAAACCCCTCAGCAACAAAGGCGTCCCCTTGAAGCCAAATCTACTCCGATACCAAATGTAGGTTTTAACCCCGTACACAAATTACCTACATACGAATTCTAAAACACAGAAAATAAATAATGCGAGAGAAGAACACATAAAACACATATACACAGAGATTTCCCCTGGATCCCAAAACCAGGACTACCAGCTTGATTTTTCATTATGTTCCTTTCAATTTTATAATACATATTTATACATGCCGAAGCATCCAATACCATGGACTGAAAACCATCACGTCCAATACCATGGACCGAAAACCATCGCGTCCAAAAACATGTGCGAAAATCATGCACAAAACCATAGGTGGGTCCGCCCAACCTAACATAGGGTCCAAAACCAAAATTTTCCAAGGCGCTGCCCCAGACCCCATAAAGTGGGGTTACGAGTGCCCCTCAAACCCCCTGTTAACTACATAGAAATAATATAACACAATCCAACAAAAGCATTGGAAGGGATCCTGACAAAGGTAGTGAGCAGTGGCAGAAAAAACTGGGTAGACAGATTAGTTGAGGCCACTTGGGCCTACAACACAACATGGAAGACCACTACAGGGTTCACACCCTACGAGCTGGTCTATGGGAAGAAGGCTTTGCTATCAATAGAATTTGAATTCAATACCCTGAGGATGGCATCTCAACTAGACCTAGACCTCAGCCATGCACAGAAAGAAAGATTACTTCAGCTCAATGGATTGGATGAACATAGAACGCAGGCCCTTCTCCATATAGAGGTAGTTCAGCTTCAGAGAAGGATATGGCATGACAAAAATATCAAGGAGAAGCAATTCCAAGAGGGAGATTGTCCACTACACTATGATTCAAGATATAGAGATTTCAAGGGCAAGCTAAGGACAAGATGGCTGGGACCCTACACTTTGGAGAAATCTAATGACAATGGTTCAATTCTGATCAGAACCATTGATGATGAAGCCATCCCCATTCTTGTCAATGGACATCGGTCGAAAGTCTACAGGAAACACCTCTCCAAGCGAGAGTTCATTGAAGATTTGAATAAGACAGTGATGGTAGTGGATCATGTCTTAGCCTCCACTTCACCCACTCACTGAAGAAAAAGAAAAAGAAAATAAGCACTCAAGTGAAAACCTCCATGAGGTGCTTGAGTCCCATCATTGGATTGAAAAACTCTTCTGAGGCGGCCCAGTGATGTCAAAAAAAAAAAGAGAGAAAAATGAGATCCCTGGGTGGAAACTTCCCTTGGAGGTGCCCAGGGCAGGAAATTAGGGTGAAAACCTCCTTAAGGCACCCTAGTTGTTTTCAAACAAAAAAAAAAGGAAAAAAGAGAAAAAGAAAATGAATTTCCAGTTGCATTGCAGGTTTGCAGGAGGACTACAGGAAGCAGTAGAAGGTGCCAAGGGAGCCCTGAAACCAATACCAACACCTATCCTACCTTCCCATACCTTTCTCTATCATTCTTGGCATTTTTTTCACCTCACTGTGCTTATTTTTCAAAAACTGTGTTTTCTACTGGAGGCTCCTGCAGGAATTATAGAGAGCCAAAAATGGATATAAAAGGCAGTCTGAGGGATAGGGAGGCTTCATAAAAAATCTAAACCCTCCTGCAGCCTTCGAACCTCCTTGCCATCATGTCCAAGCCTGCATCACACCCCAAGCATCATTCTTCTTCTTGTCCAAGAAAAACACAAAAAAAACAGTTCTTGAGGAAAGAAAAAATAAGAAAGGGAACAACACCATCAACCTCGCCTGAACAGTCAACTCAAGAAAGATGTCAAGGACAAGTAGTGGAGGAAGTGTGAACTTCGATGCAATCATGAGGGATGATTACGAGGAAAGGGCCATGATGGCAAGGTAGGTGGGGACCAACGGTCAGAATATGGCCAACGTACACTTGGCCAGCTCACCCTCCATCACCGGGAATATCCATAAAAATCAATAAGTACTCCTCTCCGAGCACTCTCACCACCTTTTCCTTCATTCTCTCCTCGAAAATCTGCTCCTACAATCTCCTCGTGCCCCCACTGCCTCGTAACCATTGTTCTCCATTGATCTCTCCCATATTCCCACTCTCGGCATTTTCTACAGGAGCACTTACAAGTTCTACAGGGGAACCTACATGAATTCTACAGGAGGGCCAATGAGTTGTTTTGAAGGGAGAAAACACGGGTTTATCACAATTCTTGGGCTGAGGAGATAGATTCTATGCATACCGCCATTGAATATCAAAATATGCAAGCAGTGGTTTAATTTTGAGGAGGAAATAAGGCCTTTAGGTGGAGGAAATACATAACAGAACTTCTGCTTATTTCTTAAAAAAAAACACAGTCTCTCTGTTTCTCTATTTTTCTTCAAAAATTGTTGTCTCCATCTCCACATTTGGTTTCCCAAAGAAGCATAAACAAAATGACAGGAGGTTTTATGAGGAAGGAGCCTACCAATTCCTCCAGGCTCCATGCACATCCCCAAGTAGTGGACATATTCACAAGAGCAAATTGGATGAACTTTTTTGAGAAATTCCGAGGGTTTGATGAGGAAATTGCTCAAGAATTTTCCCACTCTTTGGTCCCTCACACTAGAACACATGCCACTGTCACCTTTAGAGGCCTTTCTATGGAGATAACCCCTAAATTTATCAATAGGGTCACTACCCTTCCTCTTGGATTGCCTTGGAGTAAGGATGAGAAACCAATTGGCCAAGCTGCTAAGAAAAACTTCTTCCAAAACAATGAAACCCCTGTAGATGATAAAAATGGCATTAGAAGGGCTAGCATACCATATCCTTGGGATGAGGTTAGCTACCAAATAATCAAATATATTTCCTGTGAGGGGAGGTACAACATTGTCTATGGTTACCATTTTAGAATCCTTCATGAATTAAGATATGGCATGGACACTCCAGCCCCTCAGAAGCTCAGCATCCCCTACTTCCTCCTGCAGTCTCTCATTGACTCTAGCACTAAAGTTCAAGCAAGGAATTCAGAGTAGCTCGCTCACCATGGGTTAATCAAAATTTTAGTGGAAGAAGCCCTCCATACATTTACACTCCCTATAGCATGGGAAATCTTCCGAAACATGACAACAAAAGATGACATAAAAGCCCTAACCTATGATATCAGTCCTACTGGCAGTGAGGAGGAAGAGTAACAAGGGGGAGAAGGTGAGGCAAATAGTGGCTTAGAAGAACAGAAAGGGAAAGAGGAAGAAACTAAGATAGAGGAGGAGAAAGTTGAAGAAACAGAGCAGGAAGAAACAAAGCAAACAGAGACAGAAAGAGAAACAGAAGGAGGAGAAAAAGGGGCAGAAAAGACAGAACAAGAAGAAGTGTCCCCGAAGACTCTAGAAAGAGAGGCGACAACTGTTTTCACTGCCCTCAGCACACCAATTAAGCCAAAACAGAAGAGGAAGAGGTAGACCTAAATGTATTTCAGGGCTAGGAAGAGCACAATAATCAAAACAGGGAAACCCGAGCCTTCTTCAAAAGTGCCAATTATCATTGAAGATTCAACCTCTGCCCAAGGAAAAGAATCCCCTTCCAAGGCACCTATCACATATGAAAGGGGGACTCCTAGATCCCCCACATGGAAAGAAAAGGTAGAACTATAGGACCCAAAAACAGTCCTACAGGAGGCACAGACAGTTCTATAGGAGACCCTGTCAAAACTACAGGAGACCCAAAATCTTGAGAAAAGGGTAGAAGGACAGCCACAAGGAAAGGAGGAAGAAACAGAGCTACAAGAACCTGATCCCCAACCCAGTCTTGGCTCCTACTACAATCTTCTTGAGGGGGGAAGAATAATTCCACAAAAATTTGCAATTCCACTATTCTTTGAATTAGAGAAAGAAAGGATAAGGACCCATAGGTGGATGCAAATAGCCAAATCCAAAGGGGTTGAGGATATTGGCCATATGGAGAACAAACTCAGAGAGATGGGTAGAGAGTTAAGTGCTGTCAAACACAAAGAAGCAATCACAAGAAGCCACCTTGAAACTGAAAATGAATTGCTAAGAAGATAGCTGCAAGAGAAAGAGACCCAACTGGCATGCATGGCTAGCTAGTCCATGGAGGCATTGCAATGTAGGACACTAGAAAAATCCTATGGCCTGTATCTCAAGGACCAATGGTTGCAATTTCAGATAAAGACTTTGGCACAAAGAGGCACAATGCCTTTCCAAGATTACAGGCAGTTTATGGACCTGTGTGACCAAAGCACATCAAAAGATAAGGCAAAGATGGCAGAATTCTACTTGCATAACATGGCCCTCACAGACATGAATGTGTGGGACCCCAATGCCAAGTTAGGGGACCTGCAACTAATGGCCATGGCCTCATGGATGAACCATGAAGAGTTAAGGGTAGTAGAAATAAGAAGGTTGATGGTAAAGGAGCAGAATGAGCCATTAATGATCAGAGCTGAGCCATCAGACCCCATGGCACTCATTAGCACACATAACCCACTTTCCAATAATCCTCAGATTTCCCATAGATATATAAGTGATTAGGTACAAGCCATTGCACATTTTGAGGATATGGAAAGGTTACTTGGGAACGACTGTGTGCATGCATGTATGAGGAGATGCAACACCTTACCACACAGTCTGTAGACCAGGAAATATCATTCCCCAATGAGGATGAAGGATGCATTAAGGAGAGTGCCAATGTATAAGCGCTCCATGCAGAGGCTGAAGGTCAATTGGATTGGCCTCAAATTGAGTTCCGCAGTGCTGCTAGGCAAGTTGGAAGGCAAAAGAGAAGAATAAGAAGAGCAGGAGCAGTGGGAAGAAATAGATAGGAAGGCAGGATTCTATGACAAGGAAGAGGAGACCACATCAAAAGCATGGGATGCTAAGGAGGCCACTAGAGCCATAAAAGACGAGGAGATGGACTAAGTTTCTCAGAGGATGAGCAACACTTTCAGTAGGGGGGTGATGATGAGCCTCATAAATGGGTAATTATATGGGCTCATTTTACCTCCTAACCTAGTCAAATCAACCATACTCTTAGCTTATTGTATGATTTTCTAATAATATTCATGCTTATAGAGTGAGTTGAGTTAGTTATGATGCCATGTGGTCTAATATGTGTTTAATGCAGATTATTGATGAATTTTGTGGTCAAAGTCAAGGATCCAATGGACAAATGGCAGAAATAACTCGAAGTGGACAAAGGAAAGGACTTATAGGAGGGAGTCGCCCTCATTTATTACTTCTCACTTCGAATTCCCCTTCATTCAGCTTGGATTACAAGCAGCCAAGTCATGCATTAGCAGGCAGCCGAGCAAGTGGAGGATGACTGATGACTATCTCGAGTTTTGGGAGCCAAGACTCCCTGATTTTAAGGAAGCTGTTGGTAGCTTCATTTGTATAAGTAGAGAGGCCTAGGGCCTCACTAGGGTCAGATTTTTGTTGGATTTTTGTTGTACTTTTGCTTATGTAAACTCTGCTCAACTTCGAGCTTATTATTTTGACAGTCTCATGTAATTTTGCTATTATTTTGGAAATAAAGATGGAATCCTTTTTGAGTTAGCACTGAGTTACCTCAAAGGGCTGAAGCTCTTGGGTTAGGGCCCAATCCAAGCAGCCAAGCTCCTCTTTACTTGTATTTGTATGTTTTATTTCAGTTTGTAGATTAGGTTGCTGTTAGATGTATTTCTTTTATGGTTAAGAATAGGTTGCTTTTGATGATTCAGTAGTTTGCTTCCATTTGTGCTTTCTATAGCAGTTTAAATAGCGATAAAGAAAAGATTCAAAAGGCTAGGAACAGTGCCTTGGCCTTTCTTCCTCCCTTTGGGACCATGATTTGAGGCAAAGACCCTCTTGTTGCCCCCAAAACACAGATTTTCCTCATTCATAGGACTTCTAGTGTTTGCAACTTTTTAGTTGGATAATAGAATAGTTTGCTTTGCTTCAAGATTTCTCCATCATGCTCATTTATTTAGTTGAAATAGTATTCTTTCATGCTTTCCTTTCTTGCAGCAGTTATCAGCATTTCCTTTCATAGATCATAGTTTAGACTAGTTTGATGCAAAACTCTCTTTTCCTAGATGTACTTATTTCATTGCCTGCCTGATCTTATTGGTTGACTGTCAGTTTTTTATGCAGTAGATCTATTCTAGCAGTAGGCCAGCCTATCATCCATCCAATCCTCCATTTGATCCATGCCCTACAGGTCGCCCAAGTCTCCCCTCATTTCTGCCTTAGTTTCTTGCATTTTCCATAGAATTTCTTCCCCTCTCCTTGAGCAAATCCAATCATCTTTCTCTCTCCTAATGATTCTTGGTAGACCCTAGGTGCCCTAACACCACATTCCAACCTTCATCCACCTTTTCCACCCACTCTCACACCCTCAAAATAGCCAAAACTTCTCTCGGCCTCCTCCTATAAGCCTCCTATAGAACGATGTTCTTCCTCCTGTAGATTTCCTATGTCCTCCTATAGATTTTCCTTTAGGATCTCTTTTGAAGGCTAAGTGTGGGAAAATCCTCCAGAAGGCCACCTGAGACCTCCTAGGACCCATCCACACCATCCTACATCCTTTCAAGTCCCAAACCCACACTCCAACGCCACCTATTCGCTGCCACATTCACAAACAATAAACTACATGCATGTCAAATTCACATAAAAATCCAAAAAGATGTTTTTTGCTCATTTACTTCCAGAACTAGTTTAGTTAGATGTTGTTTACTTCTTTGAATAGATAATGGAATTCTTTTCATGGTTTTCATAGTGTTTTCTGTAAAAGTAGGGTTAGTTGGTTAATTAGGATTTACTTGGTTTGCTTTACATTTCAGTCTTTCTCCTTTCTGCAGTTAGAGTAGTATCTGTAGAGTAGTCTTTCTCTCCTTTCATCACATATAGAGCTTCTTCTAGAATCCATAGAAGTTGGCTTGAGCTCCTAGTGATCTTGCGTCGGCTGACCAAGTGACAACCTGCAGTAAGAACTAGTACTTGTGCATACAACACCGTCGCTTCCAAGTTTGTTATGAACTACTAGGTTGATAAGAGTAAAGTAGGCAGCCTAGGAGTTGCAGCATTATTGCTGCAATACTACTGCTCACCAGTTGGGAGGTTTGGGAGATGGTTGGAAGGTTTAGGAGACCCTTGGATGACCTGGTGTGGCTTCCTAGAGGTTTTCCCTCAATTTGGTCTCAAAACATGCCACTATAGGAAAAATTACAGGATGTACTATTAACCTATAGGATTCCCTGTATTTTTACAGGATACAGCTGAGAGCAAAATGATGGTTGCTGGAGGTGATGGAAGGCTTAGGGAAGGTGGTGGATGGGTGGAATGGAGTGAGAAAATTCCCAGGATCACTCAAAACTCAATACCAAGGTTAGGAGATGGTTGGATTCACTCAACATGCTTGGAGGAATTTCTATGTAAAATGATGAGATTGGTGGAGATTTTGGTGAAAGCAGGGGATGATTATGAATGGATGAAGTTGGAAGGTTGTTGCTTGATATGATATCCCTTTAGATTTCTGAAGCACCCACTCTGCATCAAACATTTATAATTTCCACAAAGTCGTGTAAACAAGAAGAATTCTAACAAGCTGGAAAAGAAAAATTTAATGAACTAGCTATCTACTTCATGCATGAACAAAATTGCTAAATAAAATGGAATCATGGATGAGATCTACCGAAAGACTAAATATGGAAACTAAATCCTACACTTTCAAAATTGATAAAATGTTGGTTTAAGTACAGTAAATTCTAAATCTTATGAGAAAATGAAAATTTGTCTTTTTGGGGCTACTTAAGGGTCTTTTCCTCAAATCATGATCCCTGAGGGAAGAGGTGAGGCCAAGACACCTACTAACAGAATTTTGGTGCTCTTTATATCTCTTCTAACCTGCTATTGAAGTAGAGCACAAATGGAAGAAAACTAATAAACAACTAATCAAATCCACAATACTTGCAATGAAATATTTCTAGAGACAATTTAAACATGAATCTATGAAACTAAGCTAAGCATATAGATACAAGAAGATAGCCCTTTGCTGTTAGGGTTGGGCCCTAACCCAAGAGCTTTAGCCCGGTGAGTTAACTCAGTGCTGGATCAAGAAAAAGCTCATTTCCATAATCAAAACAAAAAATTACATCAATGTCTTCCACAAGTCTGGAGCTCGAAAATAACTAGTGTTTTTGCAACAAAAAATTGAATCCTAATGAGGCTCCAGGCCTCTCTACTTATACAACTGAACTCTCCAATGACTTCCTTAAATCTAGGGAGGCTAGGCTCCCAAACACGAGATGAACTAACTCTTTGTCTATCACTTACTTGGCTGCCTTTTGATCTTCATGACTTGGCTGCTTGCACTCCAAGTTGGTGTGATTAATGGAGGAATATTCGAATTGGGAGAGGAGTAAATGAGGAGGATTTACCTCCTACAATCTCTCTCCCTTGTCCCGTTCAAGTTTCAAACACTAGTCTTGCAAAAATTCCTTGATTTTCTCTTCCAAACTTGCATTCAATGCAGATTAATCAACTAGGCATAATATCTTACTTTAACTCATCTCATTAAACAAAGTATAATCAAAACATGTAATAAGTTGTGAGAAGAGTTGATTTGACTAAGCTAGGAGGTGAATTAAGGCCCATATAATTACCCAATGATGAGGCTCATCATCATCTCCCTACTGAAAGTGTTGCTCATCCTCTGAGCAACTCAATCAATATCCATGTCTTTCATAGCTCTAGTGGCCTCCCTGACATCCCATGCCTCTGTTGTGGTTTCTTCTTCTTGTGCATAGAATCCTGCCTTCTTTTCTACCTCCTCCCACTGCCTTCTTTCTTCCTCTTCCTTCCTTCCTTCTAACATCCCCAAGAGTAGTGGGGGACTGAGTCTCAGGCCAATCCAATTGACTTTGAGCCTTTGGATGGATTGCTTGTACATGGGTGTCATATTCAGTGCTTCTCTCATCCTTTGAGGAGAGTGGTACTCTCTGATCTTCAAACTATATGGCAATGTATTCCATCTCCTTGGGCAAGCTTTCATGCTTTCATTACCTAATAATCTGAACATGTCTTCAAAATGTGTAATTTCTTGCTCTATGCTGCAAGATACCTAGGTGCAAGTTGAGGATCATTTGCAATTAAATTATGTGTACTGATGAGTGCCATTGGATTAGACTACTCAGCTCTGATCATAAGAGGCTTTGTTTGTTCTCTTTCCAATGCCTTATTCATTTCTGCATCCCTTGCTTCCTCATGGTTAAGCCATGATGCCAAAGCCATCAATAGTAAATCCCCTAGCTTTGCATTAGGGCCCCATACATTCATGTCTGTCAAGGCCATGTTATGCAAATAAAAGTTAGACATCTTGGCCCTATCTTCCAATGTGCTTTGATCACAAATATCAATGAACTGTCTATAATCCTGGAATGGCATAGTGCCTCTTTGTGCTAGGGTCTTGATTTGGAACTGTAGCCATTATTCCTTAAGGTATAGTGCATAGGACTTAGCTAGCATCCTGCACTGGATTTTTTCCAAAGAGAGACTGGCCATGGATGCTAATTGATTCTCTCTTTCTTGAAGTCATCCTTTCAACCATGTATTTTCTGCCTCTAACTAATTTTTCATGATGGCCTCTCTGTCCCTCAAGCTACTTAGCTCTCTGCCCATCTCTTTGAGCTTCTCCTCCATGTGACCAATTTCCTCCACTCCCTTGGACTTGGCAATCTACATCCATCTATGATTTATGACTCTCTCTTTCTCAGGCTAAAAGAATAATGGAATGGAAAATTTTTGTGGAATGACCATGCCCCCCTCAATAAATCTGTAGTAGGAGTCAAGGTTAGGTTGAGGACTAGGCTCCTCTAGCTCTGGGTCCTCTCTCTTTGTTTCTGGTTGCTTACTTCTTTCCTCATCCAATTTTTGAGTTTCCTGTAGGTTTAGCAGAGTTTCTTGTAGGACTGCCTTTGCTTCTTGTAGGTCCTGCTGTGTATCCTATATGATGCATTTTCCTTTAGATGAGGTAGACCTAGTTATAGGCCTTATTACATAGGTGATATGAGACTTATGGGAAGTTTGGGCTTAGGATCCTTCTTCTTGAGTCTTTATAGGAGGATCCATCTTCTCCTATTGTTTAGTTGAGTCTTCAATAACAATGGGAACGTTTGTTGGAGTTTGGGGTTTTCCTTGCCTTATCCTTGTGCTTTTCCTTGTTCTGAAGTATAAGGGGGTCTACCTCTATCTTTTGCCTTTTTTTTTGATAGGGGTGCTAAGGGCAGTGAGGGCAGCGGCTACCTCTCTCTCAGAGGGTTCCAGAGACACCTTAGGTGAGTCCTCCTTGTCTTCTGCCTCCTCTTTTCCATTTCCCTTTTCCTTTATGTTTTTTCCCTCTTCTTCTCCTTCTAGATCCTCATCTTGTTTATCTGTTTCCTCCTTGACATCTTCCTCTGTTTCTTAATCACCTTCCTTCTCTTTCTCCTCTTCTTCCTCCTCATCTATATCATCTTCATCCCCCTCTGCTTCTTCTCCTTCTGTTTCAGTTTCCTCCTCATCCTTTTCACTGACAGTAGGACTAATGTCATATGTAAGGGCTTTGATATCCTCCTCTATCTGCATGTTTCTGAAAATTTCCCGTTGGATAAGAATTCTGAGGTTGTGGAGGGAATCTTCTATCATGATTCTAATTAACACATGGTGGGCTAATTGTTGGTGGTTTCCCTCCTGCACCGTTATGCTTGTATCTATCAGTGATTGCAGAAGGAAGTATGGTATGTTGAGCCTGTGGTGAGGAGCCATTTCTGCTCCAAACCTCAATTCTTTAAGAAGCCTAAAGTGATACCCATAAACCACACTATACCTACCCTCACATGATATGTATTTAATAAGGTGATAGTTTACCACATTCTAGGGGTATGATAGGCTTTTTCTCCTTACTCCATTTTTGTCCTCAATGGGCTCTTCTCCCTCTAAAAAGAACTTCTTCTTGGAAATCTGGCTATCTCCCTTGTCTTCCTTTCTCCAAGGCACTCCTAGGGGAAGTGTGGTAATCTTGCTTATGAGTTCAGGGGTGAGCTCTATGGAGAGGCCTCTCACCACAACAGTGGCATGGGCTCTGGTTAGTGGAATGAGGGAGAGAGCAAACTCTCAGGCCACTCCATCATCATACCCCCTTAATTTTTCAAAATACCCCATCCAATTATGCCTCGTGAATATTTCTAACACAGGAGGGTGTTGGTGGATTCTCACAGTGTTAATGGGCTCCCTTCTATTAAACCCCCCTGTCATTTTGGCTGGTGAATTTTGAGGAGCAGAGATGGTTGATACAAATTTTAATGCAGAAGTAAATGGGACTGAAATAATTGTGGAGTCAATTCCCCTACACAACTGCCAAATCTCAAACTATGAGATTTTTCTAAGAAATTCACTTAGAAAAAGGAAAGTAAATACAGAGCATACCTCCTCGTGGTGTTTGTTGTATCCAACCCCTGTGTATCCCCTTTTGAAACTGCTCTCATCTAATCCTGTAGATTGTCTGACTGTATCCTATAGTATTCATGTGTGATCTTATAGGATTTCCTGTGTAATCCTATAGGAAGTCCTGTGCAGGAGAAAGGTGGAATTTTCTCTCCTGTAGGTTGCCTGGGTACGCGAGAGACTTTTCTAGAGTGAGCCTTGAGGATATTAATGCATGAGTGCATGGGGATCAATGATTATTTCCTCTTATGGTCAAGTTGAGTGAGGTGGTGTGTTGGCAACTGAGGTACGTTTTGTATTTTTTGACTGTTGGTCCCCAATACCACCTCATCATTCCCCTCTCCTCATAATAAAGTCCCACTTCATGCATCTGTAGACTTAACTGCTTTTTCCCTTCTCCTCTCTTTTTTGACTTGACTGCTACCACATGTGGGAGGACCAACTGTTTTGTCTTCGTCGATTGAACGAAGGTGGCCAAGTTAATTGGCCACCTTTCGCTTATAAACCAACTCACTCACAACCTTTACATTTTTTTTACTACATAATGCAAATGAGAGAGTGAAGCGAGATACTTACATGTGGTGCTAATACCTTGCTGCAGTTTGTTGAAGACATGAGGTGCTTGTTGTGTGTTGGCTGCATGTTATTTTTCCTTCCTTTTTTATTGCTCTCTAATGATTCCCTTGATGTGCAGGTACCTGGTGTTGAAGATGATGGTGACGCTGCTGCTATGGAGCTTCTTCTGCCCTTGGATCTTTATGCTGGAAGCTTGCTGCTAGTCATGAATTTTATTCTGTGGGATAGGCTGCTACAATATTTCCTATAGGATGTCCCGTAGTTGCTTCTCCCTCAGAATTTTTAATCATTTCCTTTGCTAGGATTTTGAAAATGATGACATGGATAGAGAATAGGTCTAGGAGTGTGACTAATGAGGAATACACTCAGGTATTGTTCCCTTCTTCCCTTTGTTTCATTTTTTATCTATGTTTTCTCTTGAGGACTGTGATTTTTTTTTTGAGAACTGATTTTTTTCTTTCTTTTTTTTAATGATGAATGCAGGGGTGATCAAGGTGGAGAGAGGTATGGTAATGAATTTGTTATATAGGGATGTTATTTTTTTGACATGGAAGGTCATTTTCTCGCCCTAGTGTCACTACCTGTAGGATTCCTGAGCCACTGTAATTCCTACAGGACCATCCTGTAGGTTTTCAGGGGATCATGTAGGTTTACAGTGGATCCTATAGAAAACACAGTCCCCATGTAACCTGAAGAAAATGAGCAAAAAAAATGAAATAAATGGTGGAGTGATGAATTATGATGGGTGGAAAAATAAAAATGTGAGTGAAATAGGTCCCTTTTTTATTCTCCTTTGTTCTCTGATCGTCATCCTGCTGACATGCAAACAAGAATTTTTCATGATTTTTTTTTCTTTTTTCATTTTTTTTCTTCTTTATATATATATCTATATATATATATATATATATATATATATATATATATATATATATATATATATATATTGAAAACAACTAGTCTACCTCTAAGAGGTTTTCATTCTAAATGTTTTTCCCAGGGCTCCTCAAGAGTGGTTTTCACCCAAGGATATTTTTATGTCTTTTTTTTTCTTTTTTTTTTGACACCATTGGGCTGCCCCAAGAGGTTTTCAGTCCAATAGTGGAACATAGGCACCTCATGGAGGTTTTCATCTGAGTCTCCTTATTTTATTTTTTGCTCAGTGACTTGATGAGGCAGGAGTTGAAACTTGCTCCACCACCATCACTGTTTTATTGATACCATCAATGAACTCTTGCTTTGACAATGGCCTCTTGTAAACTTTCAGTATGTGCCCATGAACAAGTAATGGAATGACATCTGCATCTGTGGTTATGATTTGTACTGAACCATTATCATGACATCTATCGATAACATAAGGCCCTAACCATCTTGTCCTTAACTTGTCCTTAAAGCCTTTATATCTGGAGTCATATAACAAGGCCCAATAACCTTCTTGAAATTGCTTATCCTTGATGTTCTTAGCATGCCATATCTTCCTCTAAAGTTGAGTTACCTCTGTGTGTAGGAGGGCCTGCATTCTGAATTCATCTAAACAATTCAACTGGAGCAATCTCTCTTGTTGTGCACTGCAGATATCTAGATCTAGTTGGGCTTCCATCCTCAATGTTTTATACTCAAACTCAATGGACAACAAGGCATTTTTCCTATAGACCAACTCATAGGGTGTGAATCCAGTGGTGGTCTTCCAAGTGGTATTATAGGCCTCAACTAGTCTATCTACCCAATCTTTCCTGCTGTTGCTAACCACTTTGGTCAAGATGCCCTCCAACACTCTGTTGGTTACCTCCACTTGCCCATTAGCTTGTGGGTAATAGGCAGTGGAGGTCCTATGCTTGATCTTGTGCTGGATGAGCAAGTCTTAAATCATGTTTGAGGTAAACTGGCTACCTTGGTCAGTGACCAGTTCTCTAGGGTACCCAAATTTGTAAAATACATTCTCCCTTAAGAACTCAACCACCTTTTCCTCTGTTGCTACCTTAATTACCTTGGTTTCAGCCCACTTAGTCAGATAGTTAGTGCACACAATGATACACTGTTTTTTCTTGGAAGGAGGGTCAATAGGTCCAATTAAGTCCAGCCCCACTTGTCAAATGGCTCAAAAGTCACTTGAGGTTGCAGAGGCATTTCATCTCTTGGAGTAGGCTTTCCCATCCTTTGGCACCGATCACATAGACTAGTATATCTTTTGACATCCTGATGAATAGTGGGCCAATAATACCCAACTTGTAACACTTTAAATGATGTCCTCTTTGTTGCAAAGTGACCTCCACAAGGCCCCATCATGACAAGTCAGAAGGGTGCCAAAGACTTCCTCCTCCCTGACACATCTTCTCAGAATTTGATCTAGGCCAAGTTTGAAGAGGTTGTCCCCAATACAGGTGAAGGGGACGCTCTTCCTCATAATCTTGCTTTTCTCTTTGGAGGACAAATTTTGTGGGAACTGTGCAGATACCAAATAGTTTGTTATGTCAGCAAACCATGGAGAGAGAATTGAAATGGCGAATAAGTTCTCATCTGGTAACTGGTCATCGACCATTCCATCTTCACCTGTAGGTAAAGTTAATCTGGACAAAAAGTCCACAACAACATTTTCCTTTCCAGGATTATCAACAATAGTTAGATCAAACTGCTGTAATAAAAGTAACCATCTAATAATTTAGGCATTCACATCAGGTTTATTCATTAAATATTTGATTGCAACATGGTCAGTATGTACAAATATTTGATAGCCTGTAATATAATGCCTAAATTTTTTCAATGAATGCACAACAGTTAGGAGCTCCTTTTTGGTCACTATGTAGTTCGGTTTGGCCTTTAACAGATTCTTACTGATAAAGTAAATGAAATAAGGAAATTTCTCATCTATCTAGCCTAGGGTTGCTCCTATGACTTTGTGTAAGGCATCAACATGAATATGAAAAGGAAAGGCCCAATTTGGGCCTCAGAGAATTAGTGCAATGGTTAACTTGTCCTGCAGGGTTTCGAGGGCCTCTTGACAACTTTTTGACCATACAAACTTAGAGTCTTTGGCCAATAACCCAAATAAAGGAGAAGCCAACTTGCTGAAGTCTTTTATAAACCTTCGATAGTATCCAGGTAATGCTAGGAAACTTCTGACATCTCTCTTCTTTTGTGGAGGTGGGACCCTTTAGATGATAGCTATTTTGTTTGAGTCCACCTCCAGTCCTTGCTGATATATTGAATGACCTAGCACGGTCCCTGTCTTCATCAAGAATTCACATTTCTTGGGACTGAGAGAAAGGTTCATTTCAATGCATTTGTGCAGAACCTTACCTAAGTTGGACAAAGCCTCAGGACTACTCTCTAAAAAGTGGTAGGAGCATTGCATAGGCCAAAAGGAAGGACCCTATAGGTGAAAGTACCCCAAGGACAAGTGAATATGGTTTTATCTTGGTCTTCCAGGCTGATCTAGATTTGGTTGTACCCGCTGAATCCATCTAGGAAAGAGAAAAACTTTTTCCCTGCCAGGCCATCTAGCACTTGGTCGATGAAAGGTAGAGGGAAATGGTCCTTCTTTGTGGCTTTGTTTAACTCCCTATAATTAACACAAATCCTCCACTTACCATTTTTCTTTGGAACCAACACCAAAGGAGAGACCCACTCACTGTCTGAGATAGGGTAAATGAATCTTGCATCTAGCAGTTTTTGCAGTTTTTCTTTAACTATATCTTTAAGAGCTGGATTCATCCTCCTTTGGGGTTGCCGGAATGGCTTGCAACCTTCCTTGATATAAATATGGTGAGTACACACCGAGGGGTGCACTCCCTTCATTTCTCAGTAACTTCAAGCAAAGGCATCCAGGTGTTCCTTTAGCATGTTGCACAACTTTTCTTCTTGGAGAACAAAAAGAGATGGATTAATTTTCAAAGTTCTCTCGGGACCGATTTCTATGGTTTTGACACGGATAGGGTTGGAATTGGCTAAGCATAGATCCAATTGATGGTTGTTTTGGGTTTACTTTACTACTTCCTCTAAGGACAATGTACTGGGGGTTGGACTTTGGAGTATGTGTTCGATCAAATCATCTTCATCTTGTTGTCCCCCTCCCATGGTTGTTTCTAAGATATAGAGTTGGGTGGAATAAACTTAATATTCCTCCTCCTCTTCCAGCCACAAAGGTAAGTCATGTTCTAGATATGGCTGAGCAGGAGGGTATAGGACTAACTATTTGGATATATGCCCATTATTAATGGCATATTTCCATCTCGATAGCTAATGTAAGCATCAACAGTGGCTAACCAAGGCCTCCCAAGGATGAGAGGGTAACCATTAAGTTTAGTCTTAGGCTGGAGAACTAGTAAATCTACAGGTTATTCCCAAGAATCAATGGAGACCATCACATCCTCCACAATCCCCTCAGGGGTCACTGTCGAGCGGTCTACAAGTTGCAGAACTGTTGTGGTCTTTTTCAAAGAACCTTGGAGGTTGAGTTTGAGCATGGTGTCCTTGGTCATCAGATTAATGGCAACCCCAAGATTGGTCAAAGTGTGTGGGAAAATGGTACCACTGATGTGCACATCTACTATAGGGCTTATAGGGTCCAGATACTTTGGATAGATTACCTACCCCAGCATTAAGTCGGGAAGTTGTTCAATGACATTAATTGTAGGGGCATCTCTTTTTTGCCTCCCTGGATGCTTGAAGCACTTCTCCTTAATCAATTTGTTGTAAATAGCTACATCCTTAATAGCTTGAAGAAGTGGAATTTTGACACATAGGTTTTTCAATTCTCCCAGAAGTTCAATCTCTTCTCGGGTAGGCTGGGGTGGTTGGGTTAATCTCTCATGAAAGGGTGGTGGATTTAATTTAAGAACGCTTTCCTCTCTTTCTTTCTCAACCTCCCTGGGTGGAGGTAGAGGTTGGTTGTCCGGGAGTATTGTCCCAGATCTCAGGTTGATTTCCTGAATCTTCACCGCATAAGCTGGATATGATGTCTCTCCATTGTATACTTGTTGTGCTTATCTATTGTTCGGGTTCGGATTTGGTAGGGTAGGAATCTGGGGTTGTTTAGGTGGAGCGGAGTGTAAAAGTTGTGGCTTGGCATGTGATAGATGCAATAAAGTTGGAACATTATTGTATTGGGGCCTCCACCCCTGAAGCGGTGCATTCCACTGAGGTTGTGGAAGAGCATATGGTTGAAATGACTAGCTGGCTGGCTGGGAATGATACTAAGGTGCAAAGGACTAAGGAGGAGGTGTAGACCAGGAAGGATGAGCAGGGGGTCCCCAAGAAGGTATGGATGTGGTCTGGTTGGGGTTGTAATATGCATGGGATGACCCTTGCATGCCCTACTGGTATGGCCTAGGCCCATGAGGTCTCCTTTGATTTATGTAGCAGAGCTGCTCAATGGCCCCTTCAGCTCCTTGATATAGAACTTTGAGTCTAGGTAAAGAGGGGCAGTTGTCCGTGGAGTGGTTTTCTTCACAGACCGAGCGAATTTCAATATAATTCAATGGAAATTCATTCCTAGGGTGCCTCCTGGTGCATCTAGGACAAAAAATGGCCAAGGCTCTCTCTGCTTCCTCCTGCTTTCTCTTAATGTGCATAGTGTCCATCTACAGGGCAAGGGTTTGCAACATCTCACTTTTGAAATCCTCTAGCATATTTCCAATTTCACCCTTGATGGATGAATTGGAAGAGGATGGACTAACCATAGGTTGAATACACCTACCAGTTTTCCTGGCTGCCCTAGAATGGTTTCTAAAGACAACCCGTAGGGTCACTGGTCGATATCCCCTTCTGCTAAGAAGTGTAGGGTATCCAGAAGGTCTTCCCTTACTCCTCTAAGCAGGACTAGCTTCAACAACTCAGGGTCAAGTGTGCACCTGGCCCTTTTGTAGCTAAGCTAGAATCTTTCTTCATAATCCTCTAGGGATTCATCATTGCCTAAGGTCATCCTAAAAATTTCCTCTTTAGTGTCTTTAGACCTACAGTAGTCCTGATACTTGTTGTTGAAGGCTTGTTGCATCTAGGCCCAAGTTGTAATGCTATCTCCAGGTAAACCCATGAACCAATGCAAAGCTGCATCCTTGAGAGTGGATGGAAATAGTTTCAACTTCTGCTCATCATTTGTATAGTCATAGGTTCGGCATATGACAACAAACTCAAATAATAAAGTGTCTGGGTCTTCTGTGGTCAGGCCATGGAAATGAGGAAGGGCAGAAGGGCTTATATTTTTCATCTTAGTATCCCCATTGGTTTCCCTGATGGGGAAGGCACCCTCAACTCTTTCTCTATTTCCCCTGTCATTTCTGTTTTCAGCCATAGGTTCAGTAGGAATGGGTTCTCCTTCTTCTTCTTCCCCTATAGGTTCTTCAAATATGTCTGGTTTCTCACCTAAGGGTTCTAGTTCACAGCCACCGAAGAAGAGGGAAGGTTGGTTATTTGAAGCAGTGGGGGTATTTGGCAAAAATTTCCCTAAGTTATCCCTATTCCTACGAGGCATGAAAAGAAATGTTTTTGTTTGGTTTTGTGTTTTTTTTTCAAACTTTGAAAGTGATTGCAGAATTGAAATTGTAGATTGAATGAAACTACTGACTGAATAAAAAATTTTAACTACTTGATTTAAATCTTACTTGCAGAATGGAAAGGAAAGCAAAGAATGCAGAATGAAAAAGGAAGCAAACTAAATTACTCTTGCAGAAATGAAACTAAGAGCAGAATATTAGAAACAAGAAATAGAAGAAAGAAAGCAGTAATCACATAGTACTCAGACACCTCCCCGACAACGGTGCCAAAAAGTGATGAGCACTAGTATTGCAGTAAGAATACTACAACTCTTGGAGCTACCAATTTTACTTTATCAACCCGAGGTTCGTACAAACTTGGAGGTGACAGTGCTGTATACACAAGTAAAAGTGATGGTTCTGCCTTTTGTCATTGTTCAGTTGGCAAGAGACCACTAGGGTTTTCAAGCCAGACTTCTATGGATTCAAAAGAAGCTTGATTGTTGATGAAAGAAAGAGAGATCTACTCTAGGAGAAATCTTATCTATTGCAAATAAGGAAAATGACTGAAATCCTATGCTAAAAACACACCCTTCTCTAACTAACTGCTGAGAAACTATGCTTTACAGAAATGCCAAGCCAACATGTATGAAATGCTACTATCTAAAGCATGGAAATTCAAGACATCAAACATCACTACTGTGCATGTAAATGACTGAAATTAATATGTTTTTTTTCTTTTTTCTTTTTATTCATTTTCTAAAAATTCAAGTCTAAACCCTAATCTCTTTTAGTGATGTGATAGGTGGTTTAGCGATGATGGTGGATGGTTGGGAGGTTTGGGAGATGGTTGGAAGGTTTGGGAGACCCTTGGGTGACCTGGTGTGGCTTCCTAGAGGTTTTCCCTCAATTCGGCCTCAAAACAAGCCACTACAGGAAAACCTACAGGATGTACTAGAAACCGAAAGGATTCCCTGTATTTCTACAAGATACAGCTGAGAGAAAAATGATGGTTGTTGGAGGTGATGGAAGGCTTCGAGAAGGTGTTGTATGGGTGGAATGGAGTGAGAAAATGGCCAGGATCACTTAGAACTCAATACGAAGGTTATAAGATGGTTGGATTCGCTCAACATGCTTGGAAGAATTTCTATGTAAAATGATGAGATTGGTGGAGATTTTGGTGAAAGCAAGGGATGATTATGAATGAATGAATTTGGAAGGTGGTTTCTTGATATGAGATCCCTTTATATTTCTAAAGCACCTTCTCTGCATCAAACACTTATAATTTCCACAAAGTCATGTAAACAAGAATAATTCTAACAAGCTAGAAAATCAGAATTTAATGAACTAGTTGTCTACTTCATGCATGAAGAGAATTGTTGAATAAAATGGAATCATGGATGAGATCTACTGAAACAATGAAGATGAAAGATATGGAAACTGAATCCTACACTTGCAAAAATGATCAAATGCTGGTTTAAGTACAATAAATTCTAAATTTTGTGAGAAAATGGAAATCTATCTTTTTGGGGCTGCTTAAGGGTCTTTTCCTCAAATCATGATCCTTGAGGGAAGAGGTGAGTCCAAGACACCTACTGATAGCTTTTTTGTGCTCTTTTTATCTATTCTAATGTTATATACCTAGGGGGGATAATATGGGGTACCAAGGGAGGTACCCAAGGTAATAATGTAATAATGGGATGGGCCATAGTAATAAATAAGGTGGTTAACCCATGTCATGTAAGCGACCACAAGTAGTTAATAATAATGTAATGGGCCCATGGTATTAGTTGATGGTATGAGGAAACCATGGTAATGATGCATGGTATTGTATGTATGAGGCCTATATAAAAGCTAGAGACTCCACATATGAAGATGAAGAGAAGTATTCTTGTATGAACAGGCATATGGCTTGTGGAGTATTCTCCTTCCTTAAGGAGTGAATGTATGGTGTTGCCCTACCTTAAGGGTTGATCAATAAAGTATCATTTCATATTATTTCTGGGTTAATTCTATTATCATATATTTCTGGGTTAGATCTACAACAAGTGGTATCAGAGCTACAACAATTGGTATCAGAGCTACAACATCTAACCTGCTACTAAAGTAAAGCACAAATGGAAGCAAACTAATAAACAACTAATCAAATCCATAGTACTTGTAAGGAAATACTTCTAGAGACAATTTAACCATGAACCTATGAAACTAAGCTAAGCATAGAAATACAAGAAGAGGATCATTTGCTGCTATGGTTGGGCCCTAACCCAAGAGCTTCAACACTCTGAGTTAACTAAGTGCTAGATCAAGAAAAAACTCATTTCCATTATCAAAACAGAAAATTACATCAATGTCTTCCACAAGTTTGGAGCTTGAAAATAACTAGTGTTTTTGCAACAAAAATTTGAGTCCTAATGGGGCTCTAAGCCTCTCTACTTATACAACTGAAGTCTCCAACGACTTCCTTAAATCTAGGGAGGCTAGGCTCCCAAACTCTAGATGAACTAACTCTTTGTCTATCACTTGCTTGGCTACCTTTTGATCTTCATGACATGGCTACTTGCACTCCGAATTGGTGTGATTAATGGGGGAATATTCGAATGGGGAGAGGAGTAAATGAGAAGGATTTACCTCCTACAATCTCTCTCCCTTTTCCCATTTGATTTTCAAACTTCAGTCTTGCCAAAATTCCTTGATTTTTTCTCCCAAACACGCATTCAATGCATATTAGTCCACTAGGCATAATATCTCACTTTAACTCATCTCATTAAACAAAGTATAATCAAAACATGTCATAAGTTGTAAGAAGAGTTGTTTTGACTAAGCTAGGAGGTGAATTAAGGCCCATATAATTACCCAATGATGAGGTTCATCACTAGAGGAGATTGAAAACCCAATCTTAGAACTAGAATGAGAACCCTATATTATTTTTGAAGAATCTACAATGGCTGAAGAAGGGGAAGGAGAGGTACATAATTTAAATGGTGAACAGCCTACAATTGGAGGAGGAAGAGGATTTGGAAGACAAGGAAGAGGAGGTGGAAAAGATGGAGGAAGAGGAAGAGGAGAGAATATAAATCCAGAACCTTTTGGATTTCCAATCCTCGATAAAGATACAACTATATCAATGAAAAATATCTCACCCTCTAACCTTCCAAACATTCATGGATTAAGAAGCGAAGAACTTGAGACATTTATCTTTGAATTTGAAGTCTTGTGTAGATCATATGATTATCTACATGAAGCTCAAAAGTTGAAATTATTCCCTGCAACCCTTAAAGATGCAACATTAAAATGGTTTATGGGTTTAGGAATAAACTCCATAAGAACATGGGAACAAATGAAAACTGCATTCTTAGAGAAATATAAGGATTAATGTATGCTCCATAACATTATAAATGAAAACTTTAAAATGATACAAAAGAAAGATGAAAATCTTGAAGATTTTGTTGAAAGATTTGCTTACAATGTAAAAAGGACAAAAATGAATAATCTAGATGAGGAAAATTTGAAAGCTCTCTTATTAAAATCAATTTGAGATGAATGGATTGATATTCTCAATCTAACGGTTAAGGGAAACATTTCTCAGTTATCACTAGGAGAAATTTGTGAGTTGTGCATACGCATTTCAATAGGCAAAGAAAGAACCAAGAAAAATCCAAGAGATCCTTTTCTATCAAGGATTAATAAATCTGAATTTGGGACAGTAAGTAGAGCAGAATTAGGAAATTTGCTTGATAACTTTAAAACAAATATTTGAGGGAGTCTTAGTGAACAAATTGACACCCTTAAAATACAAAACAAACAAAAATATGAAAATGTTGTGTTGTCCATCTTCTGTCTTAAGTGCAGAAAGAAACATGCCTTAAGAGAATGTTCTCTTGATTTAAAAAGAATAGAAAATTGTGTTATTTGTGGAAAATCATGATACAAAATAATGTCCCTCAATACGAGGTCTTAAAGTTTTTTATCAAGAAGGAGTACCAAATCAGGTAGACACTCTCTGTTTTATTGCTAAAAGACCTTGGCAGAATCCACAACCAAATACAGCTCAAGCTTTTAATCCCCCACCATTTTCACAATTTTCGCAAAATAATTGGACTACCCCAATGCCTTGGCAATCTTGGTCACACGTATGGAAAAATCCTTATGTAAAATTCCCTCAATATCCTCAATATCCACAATTTCAACAATCATATCCTACTTTTCCTCCACAATATTATCCTCAAGTTGTTCAACAAACTCAACCTCACAATGTGAATCCACAACTTTCATTACCATTTCCTCAAAGACAAAACCAATTGCTTGCCCAACCACTTCCAAATCCAAATAATAATAAAAATTCACAACATGTTTACAATATGGAAGGACAAAATTTTCAAACCTACATGATAACTCCAATAGATCTAAATAATGTTCAACTTAGATTTGGTAGAATATTAGAAAATAAGTCCCCCTCAGTTGTTATTCAGGAAAGTGAAAAATAAAATATCCCCGAAGAAGAAAAGTCTCTTAATAGTAAAAAAGAAGAAACTAAAAAACAAGTTATTCCAACACATCCAAATAACTCAACCCCTATTATGGAACAACTTTTAGCATCTGTTTCAAAACCACCTTTCCCTGGAAGATTGAAAATTGATGAAGGAGTAGAGAAACAAATTTTATTCCCTGATTATGACATGTTATATGAACTGAAGAATGTTTGCATAAAAATTCCTTTTCTTCAAGCTATTAAGGTGTTGTGGTAAAAACACAACCCCCCCATTTTTGACTTATTCAACTCAAATAATGGGGACTCTTTCTATAAATTTTTTGGCTAAACACCTTTTAGGATTTTTATTTAGTTGATTATCCTACGATTTTGTTAATTTTTCATTTTCTTTAGATTTTTGTTTTGATTGCCTTGTTAAAATCGGTTTTTTATAAGCTTCCCATTGATACTTTTTTCGTCTCATTTGGTCAACTGGTTTGAAAATGGTACTCCTTTGTAGTCTCATCATTTATCTAGCCTGAGTTAAAAATGCATAAAATGTACAATATTGCATTTTGTAAATAAATTATTTCAATAATGCATTTGTTTTAAATATTAACTCCTAGTTAGTTATTACTAACATTTTTCATTCTTTTACTTATACAGCCAAATCATGAAGCATCAGGGTTTTAGTAATTTACTACAATTTCCAAATTGATTACTAATCTCGAAAACCCAGAATTTCGAAGTGACTATAGTTTATTTTTTTATTTTTATTAGAGTCGCTGCAGTTTATAAATTTAACTTCATTAAAATAAAACTAAATTAAAACAATATAAAATTAAAATTAAAATTTAATATATATATATATATATATAAAATAAAAAATTATAACACGATCGGATCAGAAAATCGGACCGAAGTTTTTCAATCGCAACAAATTTTTAAAACCCTCGAGACCTCCCCATCTCCGATCTCCCGATCATTAAAGGGCAATGGAGTATTAACTAAAGTTTAATAATTCATTTGTTTTTTGAGTTTCCAAACTCACTTATATGAATGAGTGAAATAGTAATAGGTGGAGTAGGTAGTAGTTATATTTTAAAATTAAAATAAGTTTTAAATATTTAATATTTAATTTTAATTAATTACTATATAATATAATTAATTTAATTATATTTAAATTAAAATATTATTTAGATTTATATTAGTTAGTTATAAATAGTTAATTATAATAGTTAGTTAGATTAATAATTAGTTTAGTTTATGATTAACAGTTAAATTAAAATTAATTAGAGATTAATTTAATATTAGATTTTTAATTAAAATTATGATTTTTAGCCCAGCAATGGAAATCCCAGAATTGTGCCAGAATTAACTCTTCTACTTTGGAAGTTCATAGATTGAGTTTTACTTGGGAAAATGAGGCCCAAGATGGCTCTTTGGAAAGATAAAATCAAGGAGAACATTTCTGAGGAGGTTTTACTAATAGATTTGGTCATTTATTTGGACAAAAATCACACAAAAGATCAAGCTACGAATTTCTAATTTAAAATCATTTTTCTGAGTTTTATTTTCTACATTTTCATTTGTCAAAGCCTCTTCTCAATGCAGATCCATTCGTCAATAATATCCTTGGCCAATTAACACATCTCAGGCATCAATAGAAAGCTTATATTTTATTTTCAATTATTTAATTAATTGCATTAGATTGGATTTGTTTTAATGCCAGAAATGATATTTTGATTTTATTGTTGCATCTTAATTCATTTTTTATTTTTTTTTCCAGGAAAACAGTGGAAGAGATATGGAGAAAAAGATCTCAATCAATGAGAATGCTCCAGCAATTAAAGATATGAATTCTGAGGAAATAAAATTGATTGGATATATTTTTCTTCAATAAACTTTCCTCTCAAGAATTCCTTTGCAAATATTATAAATAACAAATTGTAGAATGTAATAAGAGCTGCTCTCCTCTGCAATTATGGAATTCTAAAAGCACTTCTGTAATAGGGATTTAGAGTTGTAGGTCGGAAGAGTGGAATCTCAGATCTGGAGATTATTGAGGGTTTTCCTCTACATTCTGAGTTATGTATAATGAACAGATTTTGCACTTTTGTAGTTCTGGTTTTGAAAACAGAAGCTCAGGCATTGTAAAGGACTATTAGAGACCGAAGCTCGAGAAATGGATTCCATAAATTGGTATTTCGAATACTATTATTTTAAATGCTAGTTTCATTTTTGATAACAAAAATTGTGTCAATTTACTTACATATTTGTGCACTTTTTTCGGTATGGGTAATTTGCCTCTATTTTATGTTGTTATTTATCTCTGCTCTTATGGGCTGAATTCTGATTTCTGAGTAACTATTTACTCATAAATCTGTCTTTTAATATTGGATTAATAAATAGTGATATGTTGTGAACTTCTTCTGCATATTATTGTTTAATAATTCAAATTACTGATTAAATGATCAAAATCACTTTGTGAACTTCTTCCTGGGTGATGTTGATTGATTATTTCAGTTAAAAGGTCTCAATAGGATGTGTTTTGCTACCCATAATTTCAGATAATTTAACTACTTCATTAACTTGATATTAATATTATAAATATCTGCTTTTGGTTGGGTTAGATCTATATCTACCTAGTTGAGATAGGATTAAGATAGTTTATTTTGCTTGCATCATCTTAGAACAAGTTTGCATTTAGAATAAATTCTACATTCTTTTAAGTCCTCTTCTCAAAGAGACAAACTTTAGTAGTGGATTGGCTGAGCCCTAAATTAGCTTAAGGATTAATTTCTTACCTAATTAGCAAGAAGGTTGATCTGATGTCTCTTTTCCATTGGTGAATGAAAGTCATATTTTAAAGCCATTGGAGATTGAGAGAAGGTAACTGGACCTAGTTGAACCAGTTGGAACCACCATTTCAAATGGAAAAAGAATTTCTTTAAGGTCCAGATCGAGTGGTCATCTCCCATGTTGCTGCAGCGATTCTCGAGACTTCAACATTTTGGTGCTAGAAGGAGAGCTTAAAACTTTTTGTCTATTGGAGTCTTTTCAATTTTAACATTTTATTTAAATCACGATGGATCCTCTTAAACTTCCAATTTGGAATTGTATCCATGGATGTACATCTTCCAATACTCCACCTGAAGTGGTAAGACTTTTGTCTCAGGTAAAGTTTAAGGGTGAGAGAAATTCTTTTGCTTTTAATCATGTCTTTCAATTTATTCAAAAATCTTTCAAATTATGATTTTCAAGGAATTGATGAAAGCATTTTATGAAGAATTTTTATTCTCACATTTGCGGCCAAAGCCAAAAACTGGTGTAGAACTCTTCCAGTTGCCTCAATTCACAGTTGGGATCAATTTGTTACAATTTTTGTTTGTAAATTTGACGGCTATGATTATGATCAGGTATGTGATGAAATTGAATATCTAGGAAAAGAAAATGAGTCTTTTTGAGATTTTAATAGTTGATTTCATTTGAATTGTTTAAAATTTAATGTTGAAGATAAACCTATGAAAGAAGAATCACTAGATTGGTTTGAATATATTTTTTCTCTTCCTCCCATTCCCAATCCATATGAAATTAGTTCAAGCTTTGTTCCATCTCCTTCCAGCATAAATGAGATTTCCAATTTGGATGTGCAAATAAATTGTGATGAAATGGTTTCACAAAGCATGGAAAATATTTCTAATCAAATACAAGAAGACAACAACAACAATTTTCGAGAAAGAGCCGCTTTGAAATCTGAAAGCTACTTTGAGGTAAATTCAGAAAATCAGATTGAAAATCAACAAGTGCAAGCAGCAATCAAAGTAAATAATAAAATGCAAATTGCTGTACAAATTTATGAATTTTTCCACGATGAACAAATGCCGAAATCAGAGAAGAAAAGCAGCTTTCTTAAAGAAAGCATGAGCACATTAAGGAATGATTTACAATCTAAAATTTACAATGAGCATAATGTACAAGAATTCTCAAACAGAAACATTTTTAAATGCATTATTTCAAATTTACATTTTTCCTTTTATCCTGATATTTTTAATGATGATAATTTATCCCCTCTTGGTATTAATGATATCCCAGAAAATAAAGAAGATGTTCTAAATGAATTACCAATAAGTTTTTATCAAGATAGAGAAACAATTATTGATCATCCTTTTGCATTAATAAACATGAAATTTTTATTCCTTCTTGTTTTGATATATTGGATGAGATCGAAGGGAATTCTAGAGAATATTATGAAGTCATTTATGATAAATAGTCTAACATTGAGGAGGCCGATTCCTATTCTTCTAAAGGGAGTCCTCATGAGAAAATTCAAATAACATCTGAAAATGAGGAACATTTCAAATTAGAAAATTTTCCAACCAATCCTTCTTTCTAGAGCAGCAAATTATCTTTATGAATTCACTATTCAAGAAAACATTCCAATTTATGATTCATATCATGATCAAGCTTTCATTCCTGTTCATAATCATAATTCTCTTTCTAATTCATAAGTTGGAATTCAAAATTACTCAAATTCCATAATTCTAGCCAATCTTTATGAAAAAGAAATTATTTCAAAACAATCCCAATTGTGCTGTAACATTAGTTGTAATAATAATGATTTCATTTTATTTTTGTTTCCTCGCTTATTTTGTTTAAAATCAGATTTTATTTCTAATTTTATTTTTCAAATTTTTGATACTTTATGCTGGCATATTGAACATTTTATTATCAAACATTCAATTGATGCATTGCCCTGTTGGAAAATTGAAGTTTTATATTATAATCATTAGCATCAAAAGCTATTAACATTTCAATTTCAATCAATGTTAATGTTTCATCAAAAGATTCTATCTTCTCAAAGGCAATGTCAACAAGAGAATGTAATTTTACAATCTGGCCAGCAATCCAATTCAATTAATAATTTTCCATTTTATTTAACAGATTTCCATCCATTTTTCATTAATTCATTTGAAAAATATTTGGAAATTTTTTTCATGGCAGATTGTTACTAATTTAACATTTGTACATAATACTAAAAAAAATTTCCAGGCCTTTGAATGTAAAAGTTCATATTCACAATATGGCCTTTCATCTCCTCTTTTGAACATTTCCCAATTATTAATAGAAATCCATCCAAATTTCTATGATGCAATTGATATTCAATTGGAAAGAAAATTTCAAGACAGATTTTAATTAAGTCGCTAACAATAACTGTGCATTTTATTTACAGATTTATTTTTCTTAGTTTAATTAGATTTGTATTTTTATTACTAACATTTGAATTGTACATACATGCAGGAATTAAAATGAGAAAATGGTTTTACTAGAAATATGATTATACCTAGTCATTTTCATGTATATGGTTAGAATAGGAGTATAATTAATGTAGTTAATTTATTCTCAGCAGTTCTATAGATATAAAACAAAAAAACAAAGCAATCAACCCTTCTCATATCATATAAATTTTCAGTGAAACATTTTCTTCCTGTCAAAAAGTTTTAATTCTTGTTTTTCTTTTCAAAATTTGTTGCAGCAATACTTCTACCCAAGAATACATCTCTGCCTATTTCGAATAATGTATTGACAGAATTTAATTAAGTATGCACCTGGCATACATTTAAATCTGTGTTGATATTTTTTCCACAATTAGTGGCTTTATCTCATTTTGGTCTTTAGTTTATTATCTGATGCTGCAATACGAATCATATTTATTCAATGAAGGCATTATTGAATAGTCACTATAACAATACAGATTATTCTTAAGTTATTCAGAATAAGCAAAGGTAATAAATTTCTGTTTCAATTCAAAAAGGAAGACTATTTTCATATTTATTTCTGGTAAATTTTATATTTCTTGAACATGAATAAGCAGATTTTATTTAGGCTGATTGCTCACTCCGATTCAGAATAAATGATGAGATGATTTTGAACAAAGTTAAAATTTTGATAAATCGAAGGAAGAATTTGAAGATTCATGAGGTAAAAGCTACAAAGGATTTCCTTCCAGATACGTATTTACAAGTTCATTTTCATCTATTAGTTTTTTTCCTTAGTTTATTTTTACTCTTGTTCTGTTTTATTTGCATGTTTTCATTTGTTTTCAAAACTTGAAGTAAGCAGTAAACCCAGTTCAAATTTGCAACAGGTTCAGGGAAATTTTATTTGTGATCATTAGAATTTGAACATTCTTTAACTTTTCTTTTATTCATTTAAAAAACCCAATCGAAATTGAAAACAGTATCATAAGATTTCATCAGAAGTAGCTCTTAGCATTTTTAATAACGAACTGTTCATAAAAGATCTCCGATGTATTACCTCACTCATATGCCATATCGCATTTCGCATATCGGAGGTTTGCAGTTGAATATACTTCCATTATCATGAATTGCCGATCTTCGATAAACTTTACCGATATTGCGATGACCACATAATTCTGGACCCGATATGAAATTCAAATCAAATTTATAAAATATCGCGTCCGCTCAATCACAATAATGGTAGGAGCATAACTTTACAAGGGCTGATGTCTTGGATCCGATATGTTATTAAATTTTCATCATAAAGTTATCAGGTCCACTCTTCATCGCATATCGGCGTATCAAGACTTATTACCTCATGTGCTTAAGATCACCGATAGCTGATTAGCCACGTCATCCATCGCATTGCCGATATCACAATCGCTTTATCACATTTTATTTATGCTTACATCACAATTCCGAATCTGCGATGTGCGTTGTGCGATGTGGGAAGCACAATGTAAATATTCCCCGATCCCTGATATAATATTTCTTCAATGATGTGATCGCTCCATCTCATCGCATGTTTTCATATCGTCAATTTTCCATTGCAACCTCCGATGCGATAGCTTCCAATTCATGCCTCTAAGCCATTGAAATTTAATCGATATATGGCATAGAAACAAAGGTGAAGTCTTGCAGATTAAACTCGAAACATGGCGAAGAAACATGTGATGCGTGTTGGCATTATGATTCAAGTGTTGTCCTTGATGGCAACTCACTCAGAGGATGGTACAGGTGCTCAGAGGTTGGTACAGGTGATGGCAACTTAATCAGAAGACAGATCTTAGTACAGCATGCCAAGGAAGTTCATATACGCATGTTCGTTAAGCCCAAGTCGCGTGTACACGCAAGTTGGTTTCAGAAAAAGCGCGTGTATGTGGAAAAGTATCTTTGGTCCATGGTGGTTAGTCCTTGGAAGTTGTGCCTATGATTTCGGACCATTGTGTCTCGACGGGTGTGTCGATCCCTAGTTTTGAAGTTGATGGTATTGTGTTACTATGGTTTTGGCTCTTGGTATTGAGCTAGGCCTAAGACTATATAAGGAGAAGAAGATCATTAGGCAAAATCATCTTTCGACAAGGCTTGAATATCTAAGAGAGAAAGAGATCTGATATGCAGGTTCTGGGTTGCTTGATCTAAGCCAAGGAGAGATCACATCGGTTGATGGAAGACTAGATCTAAGGATAGATCGGGATCTAATGGTTTGAAATGCACTATCATGATATGGTTGATTATGCGTATTTCTAGATCTGCATATTGTCGCAATGTTACGTTTTGGGTCTAACTAATGTCTGGTACAGCTGCAAATTGAGAAAGTTTATTTTTAGATCTGTACGCAGGTTGGCTTCGGTAAAAGCGCGTGTATACGCGGGTTTTGCTCATTGAAGTAGCGTATATCTTTTGAAGCTTGATTTTGGGTTTACAGTGGGGTCTGACTGTTATTGCAGAGTTCTGTAGTCTGCTCTGTGTTCTGGTAACTGGTGATTGACAGGGTTCAGTGGTTCAGTGATTCAAAGTTTGGTTGTTTTATGCTTCAATGATCTGTTGTGGAAATTGAATGATTTGTGGTCTTCAGATTGTAATGTTGTGCTTCAGGAATATCCAAGTCTGAAAATGTATGAAAAGTGATACCTGAAAGAAGGAAGATTGTAGGTCAGCACCTACGTACTAGTATCTTGGCTAGTACAAGAGCAAAGGGGGTTGGAGCTCCCTTCCAAGGAAGTTTGGAGAACGAGAGAAGGTTGTAGCCTTCTGCAGGTTGTAGCCTGCGTACTGGTATAAGGCTGCACCAGTACAAAAGATTGTAAACTGAAGTTTCATATTAAAGAAAGATAGAGACAACTTGCAGCAGGTGGTTTTCACCCACATTGGGTTTCCACCTTATATCTTGGTGTTCATGTGTGTGGCTTTTTATCTGTTCTGTTATACTGCACATGTTTACTGTTAATGTGGTGAATAATGTCCTGATGCACTTAATTGAAGAATAAGCTAACTAAATTGTGAGTTTTCTTCTTATACGCTGTTTTACTTCGTCACAGTAGCGTGTACACGCTGGTTCACTTAACTGAAGTAGCGTATATGTTTCTGAGCATTTAAAAAGTTTGATTAATCTGATAATACTGATTCACCCCCCCTCTCAGTATTATTTCTAACAATTGGTATCAGAGCAGGTCCTTCAGAGAAGCTTGATCGCTTGAAGGAAGATCATTCATCATGAGCAACTACGAGAAAGAAGCATCAATCAGGCCACCGGTTTTTGATGGAACAAATTTCAATTATTGGAAGGTAAGAGTTACTGCATATCTTCAATCTCTTGGTACAGAAGTTTGGGACATTGTAGAAACAGGCTATGCTTTTCCTTCAGCTACTCCTACAGATCCAGCTGAGAAAAAGGCATATGAAACAAATGCAAAAGCAGTCAGTACTCTATTAGGAAGTATATCTCAAACAGAATTCATGAAGGTCATGCACTTCAAATCAGCAAAAGAGATATGGGACAAAATGATCACTAGCTATGAAGGAGATGAACAGGTAAAGCAAGCTAAACTTCAAACTCTCAGGATTCAATATGAGACCCTCAAGATGTATAATGATGAAAGTGTGGCTAATTATTTTCTTCGGGTAGATGAGATTGTTAATTGTATGAAAAATTTGGGTGAAGAAATAAAAGAGACTATAGTAGTTCAAAAGATTCTAAGATCATTATCCCCCAAGTTTGAATCTAAAGTATCTGCAATAGAAGAAAAGGAAAATCTCAAAGTTCTCACTATGTCTCAGCTACATGGAATTCTAACTGCTTATGAAATGAGAAAGGGAGGTCCATCAGACAGAAGGGAAGCTGCTTTTAAGGCATCAAGAAAAGAAGATTACTATGAAGCAAGCCATGTTCCAGAAGAAGAGGAAGAAGAATCAAATTTTGTCAGAAATCTTCAAAGGGGTGCTGGAAGGTTCAGAGGTAAGCTACCTTTCAAATGCTTTGCTTGTGGAAGAGTAGGTCATTATGCTGCAAAATTTCCTAATAAGGATAAAGGAAAAGAACCTGCTAGATGGAATAAGAAACAAAGTGCAAATAAGAAAAGCTACTACACCCATGAAGATAGTGATGGCTTATCAAACAGTGATGAAGATGAACAAGGTAATAAATATAAGCTATTAATGGCATTTGAAGATGATGATTATGAGGATGCTGTAGATGTGGATAATCTCTATAATGAAATTACTAGACTCAAGAGATGCATAGAAGAAAAGAGTGTGATCATTGATACTTTGCAATTTCAAATTGATGAAAAGGAAAAACATCTTGAAAAACTAGAAGGTGAAATTGTTGGTCTCAGAAAAGAAATTGAGAAAACAAAAGCTATTAATCTTAAGTTTGTCAAAGGATCTGAAACTTTGGATGAGATTATCAATGTGCAGCGGTCTCCTCTAAACAAGACAGGTTTGGGCTATAATGGAGAAACCTCTCAAGCATCCACCTCAAAAAGTTATCTTGATGCAGCAAGAAGAAATGAGCAGAAGAACAATGAAGATAATCAGGTAAAGCAGGGACGAATTACAAACAGAAACTATCAGGGACAATCCTTCTTAAGGGTGAACAAAAGCTACAACCAACCACAGGTAAAATCTTCTCAGTTTGGCACAAGAATAGATGAAAATAGAAATTACAATCAGTTGGCTGGTAGATTCAATAACCGCAGAAGCTTCTTCAATGGACAATGCTTTTCTTGCCATAACTTTGGTCACAAAGCAGCTCAATGTGTTGCATATAAAACAATCATGACTAGGGAAGCTCAAAAACAAAGAAGTATGACAGGGATTACAAAGAGGACCTATAACAACTTTTCGGTTCTTGAAAATGAAGTTGAATGTTCTATTTGCAATAATTTTGGTCATAAAGAATCTGAATGCAGGAGCAGGTTTCAGGAGAAAAAGGAACAAGCCACGAGCACCAAAAAATGGAGAATAAAAGAACCTCAGACAGAAAGATGTGGGATAGCGTTTTATGCAGAAGGACAGGAAAATCTATGGTACATTGACAGTGGATGTTCGAAACATATGACAGGTGATAAAGAAAAACTTGAATCTTATTCTACTTTAGAAAAGGGAAAGAAAGTTTCTTTTGGAAATGATACTCCTGCAACTATAAAAGGAAAAGGTATTGCTCCTTTGAAAGAAAAGGTCAAGGCTGGAAATGTTTTGTATGTTGATGGATTGAAGCATAATCTTCTAAGTGTCAGCCAGATGTGTGATCAAAAAACCGAGGTTATTTTCAGATCGAATGGATGTCTTGTTCGTGATCTTGATACAGGTAAAACAGTTCTCAAAGGCAAAAGAACTCCA
The DNA here is from genome assembly GCA_031772625.1 of Pinus tabuliformis. NCBI lineage: Eukaryota > Viridiplantae > Streptophyta > Pinopsida > Pinales > Pinaceae > Pinus > Pinus tabuliformis. Next base: position 633,892,631 of record CM062805.1, read on the forward strand.
AATAATCTGTACATATTTGAAGAAGGACAACAACAATGCTATCTTAGCAAGGATGAAGAGCACTGGTTATGGCATCGAAGGTTGGGACATCTAAGCTTCTCACAAATAAGGAAAGCATGCAAATATCAGGCAGTTCGCGATCTTCCAGATATCAAAATTCCAGACAACACCATATGCAAATCTTGTCAGTTTGGAAAGCAAACCAGAACTAACTTTCCAGAGAAGGAAGGATCAGCTAGCTTGCCTCTTGAGCTAGTCCATACAGATGTATGTGGTCCATTTAGGAAAAGGACACCTCGAGGAGAAGAATATCTGATATTATTCATTGATGATTTCTCAAGGTTTGTTTGGTTAGGGCTTATGAAGCACAAAGATGAAGCATTCGAAAAATTCAAATCCTTCAAAGCATTGGCTGAAAATGAATCAGGACACAAAATTAAGTGCCTCAGATCTGACAGAGGTGGGGAGTTCACATCAAATGAATTTTTCGATTTCTGCGATGAACATGGGATAAGAAGAGAATTCTCTACAGCTAGAACTCCTCAGCAAAATGGGGTTGTGGAAAGAATGAACAGAACTATCCAACAAATGGCTCGTGCTATGCTCGATGAATCAGGTACTCCTGCAACCTTCTGGGGTGAAGCTGCACATGCTGCTGTTATCATTCTTAACAAAACAAATGTCCGAGTAAACAGCACTCAAACACCTCATGAGCTTTGGAGTGGTAAAACTCCTTCCGTGAAGCATTTCAAAATCTTTGGGAGCAAATGTTATATTAAGAATACTGATGAGCAACTTGGCAAACTTGAACCTAGAGCAGATGAGGGCATTCTTCTTGGTTATTCTCCACATAGCAAAGCATACAAGTGCTACAATAAAAGACTTGGCAGAATTGTTGACAGTATTGATATAGTGGTTGATGAGAAGGGATATATTCCTAGGCAAGTTCATCATGAAGACATTGAAGAAGATGAAGGTTACTCTCAAAGGCGAAATGATGAAGAAGAAGAACCTCAAGAAGAAGAAGAATCTCAAGAAGAACCAGAGGAGCAGACAAGAATAGAAGAGAAGACTCCATCCAGATATGTCCAAAAGAATCATCCAGAAACTCAGATTGTGGGGCAGAAAGAAGCAGGAGTACAAACAAGAAGGACACTTGCAGAAGCTTCAAGCTACTTGGCTCTACTCTCCTCCATTGAACCACAAAATGTGAAAGAAGCATGCAAAGATGAATGTTGGGTCAAAGCAATGGATGAAGAACTTGAGCAAATCGAAAGGAACAACACTTGGGAATTAGTTCCTAGACCAAAAGATAAGAATGTAATAGGAACAAAATGGGTCTTCAAGAATAAGTTAAATGAAAATGGAGAAGTAATTAGAAACAAGGCCAGACTTGTTTGTAAAGGGTATGCACAGCAAGAAGGAATAGATTTTGAAGAGACCTTTGCTCCTGTGGCAAGACTAGAGGCCATCCGAATGTTCCTTGCTCTCTCAAGCTTTCAAAACTTCAAGGTATTTCAAATGGACGTGAAATCAGCCTTCCTGAATGGAGACTTAGAAGAAGAAGTATATATTGAGCAGCCAGATGGGTTCATTCTTGGGAATGATCCAAACCTTGTATGCAGATTGAAAAAGGCACTCTATGGGCTCAAACAAGCTCCAAGGGCTTGGTACTATCGGTTGGACAAATATCTTCACCAACAAGGCTTTTCAAAAGGATCAGCAGATAGCAATCTCTATATAAAAGTTGAAAATAACAAATTGCTAATTCTTGTTGTTTATGTAGATGATATTATTTTTGGCAGCAATGAAGAGACTATGAGTCAAAACTTTGCCTTGGTTATGCAGAAAGAATTCGAAATGTCACTTCTTGGAGAATTGACATATTTTCTTGGATTGCAAATCCAACAAAATGAAGGAGGTATCTTCTTGTCTCAAACCAAATACCTCAAGCAGATCTTGAAGAAGTATGGCATGGAAGAGTCAAAGCCAGTATGTACACCCATGGTTACAGGATGCAGCCTCAGTGCAAATGATGAATCAGCAGCAGTTCACCAACCCACTTATAGATCCATGATTGGGAGTTTGCTTTATTTGACAGGTACTCGACCAGATATTACACATGCAGTAGGAATGGTTGGAAGATTTCAAGCCAACCCAAAGGAAACTCATCTTCAGGCAGTCAAAAGAATCTTCAAATATCTTCAAGGGACCCAAAACTATGGCTTATGGTATCCTAGAAATACAGATCTCACTCTTCATGCTTACACAGATGCAGATTGGGCTGGAAGTGTGGATGATAGGAAAAGCACAAGTGGAGGTGCTTTCTTCATGGGTTCCAGATTAGTATCTTGGTTCAGCAAGAAACAAAGTTCGATTGCCTTATCTACAGCTGAAGCAGAATATGTGGCTGCAGCATCTTGTTGCACACAACTTCTTTGGATGATGCAGACCTTGCAGGACTTTCAAATCACTTGCACTCCACCTGTCTCTATCTTATGTGATAATACAAGTGCAATCAGCATTTCAAAGAATCCAGTCATGCACTCAAAGACCAAGCACATACCAATCAAGTACCATTTTCTTCGGGAACAAGTGCTTGAGCAGAAGGTCAAGTTGGAGTATGTTCCTTCTAAGGAGCAAGTTGCTGATATTCTCACAAAACCACTGCCCAGGGAAACTTTTGAATATCTCAGACAAAAGCTGGGAGTAGTTGATGCTTCATCCTGTTGTTGAAGTTTGTTTGTTCTACAAAAAGTTGGTATACGCAGGTTACGGAAGGGATATGCGCGTATATACGCGGATTCATGCTGGGTAAGTCGCGTGTATGCTGGACGCTTGTTGCAGAAAGAATATCCGCGTACATACGCTGTTTTATACAGGATAAATCGCGTATATGAAGTTCTGAACAGCAAGGGAAAACTCTGAAGTTCTGAACAGCAATGGGAATGTCAGAATTCTTCAGGCACAGTTTCAGGGAGTGCAACAGGCACAGGTTCAGGGGGAGCAGCTTAAAAGTCTCATAAAGCATTGTTGGCATTCAGATGTTTTGGTTGTTGGTTTCAGGAGAAGGAGCTCAGAAAGAAATTCTGGTTGCTGATCTAACAAGATGTTTATCAGATGCTGCTGGTGCCTTTCCTAAGTCTTGGTCTAGATCTGTTGTCTCTATGTCATGTATCTCTCTTGTCATATCTCTTTTATGGTGTCAAGGTCATGTAACGGCCTATGTTGGTTTCCCCACTATGCCTGGGATGAATGCTGTAATATAATTGGTTGTTTCTGATATGTCCCCTCTTGGTAGGGAGTATGGATGTATGTATTGAGTCTTTTGGTGATAGGAAGGTCCCTTATGGTGTATAAGTCTTGGTTCTTGTTGAAGAACATCTTTTGCAGATCTGGCCTACTGTCAGGGGGAGCACGAGTCAGCACAGCCAAACAGAGGTATCAGCATGTCCTCAGGGGGAGCACAGCCCTTTGCCCTTGATGTCAAAGGGGGAGAGTGACTTGGTGTGGTGGTTGCCATCAAGTCCAAAGGGGGAGATTGTTGGCATTATGATTCAAGTGTTGTCCTTGATGGCAACTCACTCAGAGGATGGTACAGGTGCTCAGAGGTTGGTACAGGTGATGGCAACTTAATCAGAAGACAGATCTTAGTACAGCATGCCAAGGAAGTTCATATACGCATGTTCGTTAAGCCCAAGTCGCGTGTACACGCAAGTTGGTTTCAGAAAAAGCGCGTGTATGTGGAAAAGTATCTTTGGTCCATGGTGGTTAGTCCTTGGAAGTTGTGCCTATGATTTCGGACCATTGTGTCTCGACGGGCGTGTCGATCCCTAGTTTTGAAGTTGATGGTATTGTGTTACTATGGTTTTGGCTCTTGGTATTGAGCTAGGCCTAAGACTATATAAGGAGAAGAAGATCATTAGGCAAAATCATCTTTCGACAAGGCTTGAATATCTAAGAGAGAAAGAGATCTGATATGCAGGTTCTGGGTTGCTTGATCTAAGCCAAGGAGAGATCACATCGGTTGATGGAAGACTAGATCTAAGGATAGATCGGGATCTAATGGTTTGAAATGCACTATCATGATATGGTTGATTATGCGTATTTCTAGATCTGCATATTGTCGCAATGTTACGTTTTGGGTCTAACTAATGTCTGGTACAGCTGCAAATTGAGAAAGTTTATTTTTAGATCTGTACGCAGGTTGGCTTCGGTAAAAGCGCGTGTATACGCGGGTTTTGCTCATTGAAGTAGCGTATATCTTTTGAAGCTTGATTTTGGGTTTACAGTGGGGTCTGACTGTTATTGCAGAGTTCTGTAGTCTGCTCTGTGTTCTGGTAACTGGTGATTGACAGGGTTCAGTGGTTCAGTGATTCAAAGTTTGGTTGTTTTATGCTTCAATGATCTGTTGTGGAAATTGAATGATTTGTGGTCTTCAGATTGTAATGTTGTGCTTCAGGAATATCCAAGTTTGAAAATGTATGAAAAGTGATACCTGAAAGAAGGAAGATTGTAGGTCAGCACCTACGTACTAGTATCTTGGCTAGTACAAGAGCAAAGGGGGTTGGAGCTCCCTTCCAAGGAAGTTTGGAGAACGAGAGAAGGTTGTAGCCTTCTGCAGGTTGTAGCCTGCGTACTGGTATAAGGCTGCACCAGTACAAAAGATTGTAAACTGAAGTTTCATATTAAAGAAAGATAGAGACAACTTGCAGCAGGTGGTTTTCACCCACATTGGGTTTCCACCTTATATCTTGGTGTTCATGTGTGTGGCTTTTTATCTGTTCTGTTATACTGCACATGTTTACTGTTAATGTGGTGAATAATGTCCTGATGCACTTAATTGAAGAATAAGCTAACTAAATTGTGAGTTTTCTTCTTATACGCTGTTTTACTTCGTCACAGTAGCGTGTACACGCTGGTTCACTTAACTGAAGTAGCGTATATGTTTCTGAGCATTTAAAAAGTTTGATTAATCTGATAATACTGATTCACCCCCCCTCTCAGTATTATTTCCAACAATGCGAATCATCTGATACGGCGATGTGTTATTTTAAAAGAGAGCTTGGTAACCACTATGGTAAGAAAACAGTTAATGACCAATTTGAAAACATATTCAAATAATTTCGATTTCGCATATATTTCAGTTTTCAATAAATAATTCCATAATTAAATATGGAATTCAAGACCTCTCTATCTTCACATTTAAATTTTATTATCTTGGATTTGGTCTTGATTCTGAACAATTTATAAAATCATGGAGTTTATATGAAACTTATAATATTTTGAGAAACAGTCATTACTGAAAATTCTCATTCTCATTTCTGATGCATTTGTTTTAATTTCAATTCCCTTGAACAGTAAGCATTCCATTTTTACATTTTACTGCTTGCTTTAGTTTAAATAAAATAAACAATGATTTTGGGTTATAGGATTTTGGTTAGTTTGATTTCATGTTTTAATGTTAACTAAAAGAAGAAGCCAGCTAGTATTGGAGAAACTGATACCTTGCAGGTAAGATCAAAAACAATTATGCAATGGTAAGATCCATGTACCCACTTTCATTAATTTCTATTTCATTATTTTAGTTTTGTTTTTAAATGTATGCTGATATAAAAAATTTGTTTTGCAGCTTTTCATAAAAACTTCCAATCCTCTGCCAGATCATATTTTCGAAGTCTTATACTCTTCTCCTGGTTTTATTTCAAGTAGCAACGATAATCTTCGTTGAAACAGCTACACTAGGAAGTTTCTGAACCTTTATTTTGTTTATTTAAGCATTCCTTTTTTTATTAGAAAATGATTAAGATGATGCTTGGAAACAAAAAGATTGATATCAGACAGAAAGTTTACATTGTGGCTGAATTTTGTCGTCACTGCTATCCAAAAAGCCTAAAACACTTACAACCCTACAAGGTATGATTTTTCTAAATCTCAACATAAGAAGAAATGATTACGCGATTATTTTCTTTTTTTCTTCATATTGTTGAGACATTGATATAATCATTCTTGTTTGAATTTATCTTACGAAACTTGGATTTTCCTGTCCACTTTTAAAATTTCTTCATTTTTATTTTATGTTTGTTGGTTTCTTTCTTATTTTAGCAGAAGAATTCTTTTTCTTTGGTTTTCAGTTTTGATTTGGTGACTTTGCCATGATTTATATGGAAGACCTATTAGTTACATAACAATGGTCAGCATACATGGAGAAAAATTGTTAATTCACCTATTAATTTTTTTTAAATATCTTATTAAAATTTGTTTTTTTTTATTATAAGGGTAGACATACTTAAGGAAGAGATTATAAAACAAAAGAAGTTGGAAAAGTATCATAAAATCTGGAGAAATTTTTTTCATCAAAATTGTAATCATTTTGAGATTTAAATATTTTATTGAGATCTTTCAAATTTCTATTATCAATCAAGAAAAGTTATTTTTAACCAAGTAAAAACACTTTACGGCAAAGCACCTTTTAACTCTGAAATTGTCATTCTTAACTCTTAAGGAGTCAATGATTTTCCATGTCCCAAAGAGTCTTATTTTTCTAGAGTATAATCCAGAGATATATTTAAACTTAAAAGATAAGAGGCCTCATCATGAGCCTGCTTACCATGATCATAGGGGAAAAATAGGTTGACATTACCAACACTGCAAAACAAACCAGGGTAATGGCTTATGATTGCAAACAATTATAAGACAAGGGGTCTCATCATGAACCAGCTTGTTCAGTCCAGTTATAACCAGTGAATGGCATTGTCAACTATCTAACTACCAAATTAGGACAATGGCTTCTAAGAACTAAAAAATAAAAAATTAAAAAAAATTAAAAAAATAAATAAGAAATAAACGTATATAAATGGATTTATCTCTAGATCAATAATTCTTAAAGAGATGGGATTCTGAATCATTGATGATTAAGAAGTAACCCTGTCGAGACTATAGATATTTGCTGGCAGCAGTAGCTCTACCTGTGACAAATGAGTATATTTTAAAAACTAAGCTGTAAAGTGACCCCTGCTTTATCTCTACAACTAATTAAAGACTGATATAGAATATTGAAATATTTTAATTTATGAGGAATTTTAAAAAAAATCACAATTAGATGATTCTTTCTTTTATTCAGACTAATGAACCTAGTCAAGCATTTCAAGCATAATTCTCTCTTCTTTAATTATTTTTTACTTGGATTTTGGGAAAATCTCATTCATATCAAATAGAGATAACTGGTTCTTCTCCCGTGTGTCGCCATTGTTGTGGTAAAAACACAACCCCCCCACCCCATTTTTGACTTATTCAATTCAAATAAGGGGGGCCCTTTCTATAAATGTTTTGGCCAAACACCTTTTAGGATTTTTATTTAGTTGATTATCCTACGATTTTGTTAATTTTTCATTTTCTTTAGATTCTTGTTTTGATTGCCTTGTTAAAATCGATTTTTAATAAGCTTCCCATTGATACTTGTTTTGCCTCATTTGATCAACTGGTTTGAAAATGGTACTCCTTTGAAGTCTCATCATTTATCTAGAATGGGTTAAAAATGCATAAAATGTACAATATTGCGTTTTGTAAATAAATTAGTTCAATAATGCATTTGTTTTAAATATTAACCTCTAGTTAGTTATTACTAACAATTTTCATTCTTTTAGTTATACAGCCAAATCATGAAGCATCAGAGTTTTAGTAATTTACTGCAATTTCCAAATTGATTGCTAATCTCGAAAACCCAGAATTTTGAAGTGGCTATAGTTTATAAACTAAACTTCATTAAAATAAAACTAAAATAAAAAAATATAAAATTAAAACTAAAATTTAATATATATATATATATATATATATATATATATAAAATAAAAATTTATAACACGATCGGATCGGAGTTTTTCAATTGCAAAAATTTTTAAAACCTTCGAGACCTCCTGATCTGCAATCTCCTAATCATTAAAGGGTAACGGGGCATTAACTAAAGTTTAATAATTTATTTGTTTTTTGAATTTCCAAACTCACTCATATGAATGAGTGAAATGGTAATAGGTGGAGTAGTAGTTATATTTTAATATTAAAATAGGTTTTAAATATTTAATATTTAATTTTAATTAATTAATATATAATATAATTAATTTAATTAAATTTAAATTTAAATATTATTTAGATTAATATTAATTATAATAGTTAGTTAGATTAATAATTAGTTTAGTCTATGATTAACAATTAAATTATAATTAATTAGAAACTAATTTAAGATTAGATTTTTAATTAAAATTCTGATTTTTAGTGCAACAACAGAAATTCCAGAATTGTGCTAGAATTAACATATCTACTTTGGAAGTGTTATCACCCCAAGAAACTCTCCTAGGTTGTATATTGGAGATGCTCAGGAACATTACAAATTCAACAAAAATGTTGGATAAATTAGTGGATGAATGAAACAAATGCTGCATATTCAAGCCAGATAACCACTTCTACTGTGCTTGACCCTAGACATGGGTGAACACCCCCAGACTACAAGGCTTTTAACCACCAATTACTCACAGTTTGAGGATGAGGTGATAATGGAGAAGACTGATCACACCAGAAGATGCACATGACCCTGTGATGGCCGGCTGCAACCAGTTAAAAAGTCTGTAAATCTGTTTTCTAATACACAGACAGGATGACAACTCTTTGGCATTAAAACAACAGAAACCTGCATACAAATTCAATGATACATGTTAAAACCTAACACAGAGGTGGGATGACAACCCCTTTAATGCTAAACATCAACAACACATGAATAAATGCAAAACAGGCATAGCCTAGAACAAGAAGAAGAAGTGGACAGTGAGCAATTAACAGCAAAAGAAGTTTGTATTAGTTGGAAATGAAGACCAGATGCTACAGGTTACACAGTAGTTACAGTCTCCAGAAGTTGAAGCTTACAATAGAATAACACTCATCAACCTCATTACATTTTTTCTCTAGGTATATATAGGGTCTGTTTACAAAAAATCTCAGCTAGCCTATGCGTTGAGGGGTCATAACTGACCACCAACCGCATTTACAGTTAGATATGGCTCTTCTGCTACAATCTGAATGTCTTAATGGACAGAATGACATTTACTGGTACTTTGGTGTACTCCTTGAACAGGTGGAATGTTCCCTGCATAAATGTTCATAACTGCTGAATGAATTCAACTGCTCGAAGTAGTACTTTCTCATCCTTGACCATGCTGTTATTTAACTGCGGTAGCTGAGGAATTCATGCACTAAAAACTGGATCATCTCTTGGTTCTTCGCGGGGGCAAAACAGGCTCAAAAACACAGCAAAATACATTAAAAATGGACAAATAGCCGAGGGAGAACATTAGCTGTTGGATAACATAATGGACGGCCTAGATCTGATGGCGGGAGGCAATGGAAGACATAAAGGCACAAGGATCAATAGCAATTGTCAGATCGCAAAAACGAACGGTGCAGATGAGATTAGGGAAGCCATCGGGAAGAAATTCGAAACGGAGGATCATGGACCGTCGGATCATGATCGGGGAGATATGACGGTTGACGGGAAACGGAGATGCGAGTGCGTTAATGAGTGGGGGACGAGCGGTTTTGCAGGCGGGCAATATTCCCCGCACTGCTTTCGAGCTACGACGGTTTACGTACAAGGCGGTGTGATACAATGGAATGGTGACATGTGGCAGATGCAATGGCGGGGAAACCACTTTCCCCGTTCCCTAACGGACGATTGGGGTAATGAACATGCGCTCTGGAGTTGATGTGACAGGTAAGGGGCGGGCCTGGGCTTTATTAAAGCTTAGGGTTGTGAAAATATGCGCAGGTTGTAATAATTTTAATATATGCGCGCGGGAATTAAACACAAAAAGGTTTATACAAGGTTTTAAAAAGCTTTTGGGCTTTATAAAGGGTTAGCGGGTTTTGGGATTTATATAGGTTTTTGGGGGGTTTAAAGGGTTATTTGGGTTTAATATAATTTAACAAAAAAAGCGCCCAAAAGCCATTTTAAAGGTTTATGTGGGGTTATGGGAAGGAACAAAAGACAAAGGGGCTTAAAGGGTGATGAGGAGAATTTAAGGGGAAGGAGGAAATGGAGGTGTGGGAGTTATAAGGAGAAAAGGGAAAATGAAAGGGAATGATGAAATAAACAGCTGCAAACCCTCTACAACCCAAACCAGCGCTATTTGACCTGATATAATCCATCAAATGTTGCAAACTGTAGCAGAGCTAACACTGGCTCCTTCTGGGGATGAGATCCTCCCCGTGAGGTCTCAAGAACCTGCAAATCAATGTCTTTCCAGCTGAAAACAAATTAGCCAAAATTCCTAGTGTTCCATTGGGCATGGAGTTTACTGCATCTGTACTAAAACTGATAAAAACAAAATATTTACAACCTTTAAGGCCAAAGAACCTTAAACAACTTTTTAAAAACCGCCCATTAACTGGGCCATCAAAAACTGCTTCTCCTCCCATACTTTTCAATATGAAGGTGTTGTTCCCCTGAATCTGTGAAATAACAAAAGGCCCTATCTAGAAAGCATCAAATTTCCCATCGTTGCCTTTCTTTTCCTTCAATGCATCCCATTTCAAAACCAAGTCACCAATCTAAAAATTATTTTTTTTTTCCTTTTTGTCAAAGGTTTCCTTGACCTTTCTTTGATGTGCTACAGCTTTTTCAACCAGCTGTTCTCTAATTTGATGTATTTATGCTAAATCAGTGATCCTCTTTGCCATGCATTCTTCCTCATCCTGCTCTTCTTGAAGGAATTTTGCCACAGGGAGAGTTAGTTGAATTGGAAATACAGCATCAGTGCCATATACCAGCTTGAAAGGAGAATTCCCTGTGGATTTTTTAATGGTCACTCTGTCAGCCCACAGTGCATACTTGTGCTTGGAATCCCAATTCTTCTTATTGTTCTCTAACAATTTTTTAATTATCTTGATCAGACTTTTATTAGAGGATTCTGCTAGACCATTTCCCTGTGAATAATATGAAGTGGAATGAACAAGTTTGATACTCATTGAATCACACATTTTCACCAGTTCTTTTGCCTTGAAAGTTGCTACATTATTTGTTATTAATTTATGTGGACAACCAAATTTGCTGAAGCTATTCTCTGTCAAAAATTTCATGACCACATTATGATCAACCTTTCTTGCAGGGACTGCTTCAATCCACTTTGTGAAATAACGGTGGCTACTAATATCCATATGTGCTGGCCACTGGAATGTGGATTGATTTCTCCAATGAAATCCAAACCCCACTGCTGAAAAGGTCATTTTGCAATTATTTTTTTTAGGGGGAGGAATTTCAACTGCTGTTTTCCTTCAAATATTTGGAACCTGTCACAAGATTTAACAAAAGCAAACACATCAGAAACTAAAGTGGGCCAATAGTACCCAACTCTGAGAATTTTATGGGCTGTAGTTTTCCAATAATGGTGCCCTCCACACATGTTGTTATGAAACTACTGCATCACTTCCTTTGACTGTTCTTTGTCCAGACATCTCAAAAATATTCCAAATGGATCCTCCCGTAGAGCAGGGTTTCAGTGATACAATATTTTGCTGCCCTGAGTTTTAAAGTTCTAGCTTGACTTGTGCTTAAGCCTGAAGGGATTTCTAGCTTTAGCAAGAAATTAATTATTGTAGCATACCAATTACATGAAGCTAGATTTTCGGCCATTGATTGTTTTCTCTCTGTTTCAGCTGCTTCCTCTTCATTTGTCTGACCATTTTCTGCAATTGTACACAGGAAATCAATATCTAAAGACCTGCAATTTTCTTCAGCCAATAATTTGGCAAGCCCCTGAACTCTGACCAGTTTTGTGGGCTTCAGCTGTATATTAAATTCTATCATTTTTGCAATCCACTTTGCTCTTCTTCCATCAACATTAGGTTGTGTCAAGACATCTTTTATTGCGGCAGAGGGCACATATGAAATTATCTTTGAATGCAGAATATAAACTCTAAAAGCCTTCAAGGATTTGATGAGAGCATATGCCTATTTTTCGATAATATCATACCTTAGTTCAACATCCCTCAAGTTCTTGCTGAAAAATGCCACTGGATGTTCTGAACCTTCTTCATCTTCCTGCAATAAAATTGCTGCAATGGTGTCTTCAGAGGCAAAAGAAAATATATGGAACTCCTTGTTGTAATCTGGACTTATTAATGTGGGAGCCTCCATGATATCTTTTTTGATAGAATCAAACGATTTTCTTGCTGTATCAGTCCATCTTACCTCTAATCCTTTCTTCAACATGGAGGTAACATGCTTCACTAGTTCTGCAAAATTTGGTATGAACCTCTTGACAAAATTAATTTTGCCCAAGAAAGACTGAATATCCTTCTTTGATATGGGGACAGAGAAATTCTGGATTGCCTTTACTCTTTCTGGGTCAATCTGCACACCTACAGCAATCACAACATGTCCTAACAACTTGCCTTCATTTAAAGCAAATTGAGATTTTTTAGGATTGACTAATATTCCAAACCTTCTACACTTCAAGAACATTTTTTTCAAATGCTGTACTAGAGTAAACTGTTATATCATCAAGGTAAATAAGCACAAATTTGTCCTTCTCTCCCACAAATGCTATATCCATAGCTCTCTGAAAGGTTGCTCCAGCATTCATCAATCCAAATGGCATTTTGGCATACATAAAAATGCCCCAAGGAGTGGTAAATGCAGTCTTTTCTTGATCATCTAGGTGCACAACAATCTTATTAAAGCCTGAAAATCCATCGAAAAATGACATCACTTTGGCTCCTGAGACCTTCTGTAACAAATGCTCCATTTTTGGCAGAGGATAATTGTCTTTCTTTGAGAATTTGTTCAAATTTATGAAATCAACACACAGTGTGATTTCACCACTCTTCTTCCTTACCACCACTAGATTGGCTACCCATTTTGAATACCTGAGAGGGACAATAATCTTGACAGCCAGCAACTTTTTAATTTCTTTTTCAATCAATGGAAGAAGCATCGGATTTATTGGTCTCAGCTTATGTTTGAAAGGTATTGTGTCTTTCTCCAGAGGGATTTTATGCTGAATTATATTTTTGTCATATGTTTTCAGATCACTATATTCCCCGGCAAACACATAAGCAAATTGCTTCATTAAATTACAGTATTCAACACTTTGATCAACAGACAAATGAGTAGAAAAATTTACATATTTAGGCTGACCTGGACTTCCTATATCATGCTTACAAACTGCAGATTGGTCTTCTCATTGGGTAGCTTTGTAAAGCACATCATTTTGATCAAACAATCTTTCAAGAAGAATTAGGCCCTTAAGAATATGATTACTAGGAAGCTGGACAATGTTGTTTTTACCAATTTTATTTCTTAGCAGGGGCTGGTGGCTTTCTTCCAAGGCGACATTCTCTTGGTCAATTTGCATTTTAGAGAATTAATCAATGACTTGTAGAAACCTATTTATCTCATTATCATCTTCAAAAACTTTCCAATGGTGGACATTGTCAGGCAAGGAATGTTTGTTCTTCATTTGCACTTCATAAACTAGTTTGGGAGGCATGGGAGGGATAAATACACTAGCATAAACAGCAAGGGAATCAACCAGATGATTTTGGGCTCTAGGGATGTATGAAATACATAAAAAATCAAAAGAGTCTCTGATTCTCCATACCTCATCTCTGTATGCTTTCAGCCTTGGGTGCTTTACCTGAAATGTTTTATTCACTTGCTGGATAATCAGATCAACATCTCCAAACACCTTCAAATTCTTGATTCCTCTGTCTTTTGCTGCAATAAGGTCCAACAATAGTGCTTCATATTCTGCTATATTGTTAGTCACTTGAAAAACTAGCTTAAATGACAGTTGAATGCTTTCTTGTTGTGGATATACTAGCACCACTCCTGCTCTTGCAGTCTCCTTGGAACATGCTCCATCAAAGAACATTTCCCAAACTTGACTTCCTTGCTTCTCCTCGGCCTGAACTGTTGGTTTCCTGATCTGCAATGCGGCTTTCTGAGACTCTTCTATTTGGAGAATACATGCTTCAAAATCAGTGTCCACTACATAAATGGGATGATTTGTAGGATTATTCTCATCACTTATAATATATGCCAACTTTGCTTCTCTATATAGCCTCCTGATTTCTCCTTCAAAAACTGGGACAATTGCATAAGATAGATCATTTTGTAAAGTCCCACCTAGTCTCTTAATCCACCCTCTGAACAGTAGCATGCCAAACTTAGGAGGGACATCTGCTACCACAATATCCATCATCATACTTTTCATGGGCAGCTGAGTCAAGGTAATGGCCAGATATTTAATCAATCCAAGACATTTCACCTTCCTTGAATCAAAAGAAAATAAATCATGATAGGGTCTAGTGATATCAAGACCTAACTCTTTCATGATAGCTTTAGGCATCAAATTGTGGCTGGCCCCTATGTCTAGCAAGCAATTGTGGAGGATTTTGTCATGAATGGTCAAGGAGACATAAAAATATGGAGAATTATTATCAGTAGGTTCACTCAGAGGACTAAGCACAATGGTAGGCTTGTCATCTTGCAAATTAACAGAGTCAGTGGAGGTTTGTTTGGTTTCTAGCTCAAGGGCTTCAAGGATAGGCTTTCTAAACACTTCACTCTTAACCAACTTAACTAGAAGCACATATATTTTCAATTTCTGAACTTCTAACTCAAAGCTAAAAGAAGAAGATGACTTATCAGAACTTTTTACCTCTTGAGCTGGAGCTTTGAGGATGACTGGATCAGCTGCTAGTCTTCTCTACTTGATATTCTGTGGTTCTGTTTGGTCAGTAGGTCTTTGTGCAGGATTCTCCTTGGCATTTTTAGCATTGGATCTCAGATTATATCTCTGCTGATCACCAGTCTGTAGAACAACTCCCCTGTCCCATTTTTGACTGTCTTGTTCCTGCAGCAATGATTGTTCATACTCAGCCAATGTCAAAAATGCAGCGCTGCCTTTATCTTTCATGCAGTGAATTTCATCCTCATCTTCTCAAATTGTTCCTCCTCCATGACTACATTTTGGGACGGAGCTTTAAATTTTTGATCTTCCTTTGTTTCTTCACCCCTTTGCATTATTTGTAGCTGCTCATTTGCTCTTCTGAAAGAATTATGATTTCTTGGAGCAAATGTGTTCTGCTGCCTTGTTTTCCCTGAGTTCTGCTCAACCTTTAGCTTAGAAATTTCAGCAGCCAATGACTCTATCATCTTGGTCATTTTATCTAATTTAGGCTCTGAAGATGATGCAGAAGAAGTAGAATTCTGATTTCTCTGTCTTCTCCTGTCAACTTGATTTTTTAACTTCTCTGCAGCCATGATATTAGACTCTACTTCAAGGGTTGCATCTTGCGTGTCTACCAGAGTGGCACATCTCCTTTCTCTCAATAACAGACAGAAATCAGAGTCAAAAGCATTGGCATAAGTGAGTTTGGTAGAGGTAGGAGTAGGCTTTACCTCAGTTGGTATCTTACTATACATTCGATTGAATCTTTTATTAAAATCAGGTATTGATTCACCATTTTCCCTCTTTAGAGTACCAAACTCAGTATGATAATACAAAAAATCTTTTTTATCACCTCATTGCTTCAAAAATCCATCATCTAATGCTTCAATATTTGTTATTGATATCTGGGGTAATTCTCTAAACCACTTCCTAGCCTCTCCATCAAGGCTTTGGACAAAAACTCTCATTCACACATCATTTTCACTTATATCTAAATTATCAGCATAACTGTAAAAAGCTTCAAGGTGTTCCTCTGCTGTTACTCCCTCTGTACTAGTGAATTTAGGCATATAGTTCTGATATTCCCCCACAGGCATAGGATTTAAAGGCACAGACAATACCAATGGTCCATATCTGGCAGCTACAATTCTTTCTATCCTCGTAGGTGCTTGATGTCATGCCATGATTGGGATATTTGGAAGAATCCTAGTAGATTGAATGATATGGAGTGATGTGATGGATGGTAGAGATAAATGGATGTTTTGGACTGAGAATCAGAGGGGAACTAACTGCACAAGGGTCTGAACTAATCTCTGAAGGTTTTTCCTTATTAACAGTGCTATGCTCTAAATCTTCAAACTGTAAATCTTCAGCAACAACTTTATCTTTCAGAGATGCATGAGACTTCTTAGGCTTACCTGATCCTGATGCCCCTTTTTGTGAAGCTTTCTTCGATTTAACAGTGCTCTCAGGTTCAGGCACTGGTTCAACTGGTAATTTCTGAGGATTTCTTTGAGTATGTCTCACAAACTGAGGCAGAACTTCAATGTGGAGTCAACAAAGGATGGTCTTCCTCCAATGGAGTCACCAGACAGATGATTACAACCAAAAACTGTGTTCAAACCTTGTCTGTCATCAAAGCTTGAATCTGTGTCGTTCTCCCAGGGAATCTAAGCTTCAATTCTCCTCTCCCCGGCAACGGGGCCAATTAATGTTATCACCCCAAGAAACTCTCCTAGGTTGTATATCGGAGATGCTTGGGAACATTACAAACTCAACAAAAATGTTAGATAAATTTGTGGATGAATGAAACAAATGCTGCATATTCAAACCAAATAACCACTTCTACTGTGCTTGACCCCAGACATGGGTGAAAACCCCCAGACTACAAGGCTTTTAACCAGCAATTACTCACAGTTTGAGGATGAGGTGATAATGGAGAAGACTGACCACACCAGCAGATGCACAGGACCCTGTGATTGCCTGCTGCAACCAGTTAAAAGGCCTGTAAATCTGTTTTCTAATACACAGATAGGATGAGAACTCTCTAGCATTAAAACAATAGAAACCTGCATACAAATTCAATGATACATGCTAAAACCTAACACAGAGGTGGGATGAAAACCTCTCTAATGCTAAACATCAACAACACATGAATAAATGCAAAACAGACACAGCCTTTAACAAGAAGAAGAAGTGGACAGTGAGCAATTAATAGCAAAAGAAGCTTGTATTAATTGGAAATGAAGACCAGATGCTGCAGGTTACACAGTAGTTACAATCTCCAGAACTTGAAGCTTACAATAGAATAACACTCATCCAACACTCATCAACCTCATTACATTTTTTCTCTAGGTATATATAGGGTCTCTTTACAAAAAATCTTAGCTAGCCTATGCGTGGAGGGCTCATAACTAACCACCAGCCGCATTTATAGTTAGATATGGCTCTTATGCTACAATCTGAATGTCTTAATGGACAGAATGACATTCACTGGTACTTTGGTGTACTCCTTGAACAGGTGGAATGTTTCCTGCATAAATGTTCATAACGGCTGAACGAATTCAACTGCTCGAAGCAGTACTTTCTCGTCCTTGACCGTGTTGTTCTTTTAATGTGGTAGCTGAGGAATTCATGCACTGAAAACCGAAGCATCTCTTGCTTCTTCGTGCAGGCAAAACATGCTAAAAAACAAAGAAAAATATATTAAAAATGGATGAATAGCCGAGGGAGAACATTGGTCGTTGGATAACACAATGGATAGCCTAGTTCTGATGGTGGGAGGCAATGGAAGACATAAAGGCACAAGGACCAATAACAACCGTCGGATTGCGAAAACGAACGGTGCAGATGAGATTAGGGAAGCCATCGGGAAGAAATTCGAAATGGAGGATCGTGGACCGTCGGATCATGATCGGGGAGATTCGATGGTTGACAGGTGACGAAGATGCAAGCGAGTTAATGAGCGGGGGACAAGTGGTTTTGCGGGCGGGCAGTATTCCCCGCACCGCTTTCGGGCTACGGAGGTTTACGTACAGGGTGGTGCGATACAATGGAATGGTGACGCGTGGCAGATGCAATGGCAGGGAAACCACTTTCCCCACTGCCTAACAGACGAGCGGTTCACGGGAGCGGGGGTTGCGAACACCGTCAGATGATGAAGTGGGCGCGATCGGACGGTCGAGGTAATGAACATGCACTCCGGGGTTGATGTGACAGGTAAGGGGCGGGCCTGGGCTTTATTAAAGCTTAGGGTTGTGAACTTTACGATATGTGCGGGTTATAATAATTTTATTATATGCGCGTGGGAATTAAACACAAAAAGGTTTATACAAGGTTTTAAAAAGATTTCGGGCTTTATAAAGGGTTAGCGGGTTTTGGGATTTATATAGGTTTTTGGGGGGTTTAAAGGGTTATCGGGGTTTAATAGAATTAAACACAAAAAGCGCCCAAAAGCCATTTTAAAGGTTTATGTTGGGTTATGGGAAGGAACAAAAGACAAAGGGGCTTAAAGGGTAATGAGGAGAATTTAAGGGGAAGGAGGAAATGGAGGTGTGGGATTTATAAGGAGAAAAGGGAAAATGAAAGGGAAGGATGAAATAAACAGCTGTAAAGCTTCTGCAACCCAAACGAGCACTATTTGACCTGATATAATCCATCAAATGTTGCAAACTGTAGCAAAGCTAAGAGGAAGCTCATAGATTGAGTTTTACTTGGCCAAATGAGGCCCAAGATGGCTCATTGGAAAGATAAAATCAAGGAGAACATTTCTGAGGAGGTTTCACTAATAGATTTGGTTATTTATTGGGTCAAAAATCAGGCAGAAGATCAAGCTATGAATTTCTAAAACAAAATCAATTTTCTGAGTTTTATTTTCTGCATTTTCATTTGTCCAAGCCTCTTCTCAATGCAGATCCATTCGTCAATAATATACTTGGCCAATTAAATCATCCCAGACATCAATAGAAAGCTTATATTTTATTTTCAATTATTTAATTAATTGCATTTGATTGGATTTGTTTTAATGCCAGAAATGATATTTTGATTTTATTGTTGCATCTTAATTCATTTTTTATTTCCTTTTACAGGAAAATTGTAGAAGAGATATGGAGAAAAATATCTCAATCAATGAGAATGCTTTAGCAATTAAAGATGGGAATTTTGAGCAAATAAAATTGATTGAACATATTTTTCTTCAACAAACTTTCCTCTCAAGAACTCCTTTGAAAATATTATAAATAACAGTTTGCAGAATGTAATAAGGGCTGCTCTCCTCTACAATTCTGGAATTCTAAAAGCACTTCTGTAATAGGGATTTAGAGTTGTAGGTGGGAGGAGTGGAATCTTAGATCTAGGGATTATTGAGGTTTTTATTTTACATTCTGAGTTATGTATAATGAACAAAGTTTTCACTTTCGTAGCTCTAGTTTTGAAAGCAGAAGCTCAGGCATTGTAAAGGACTATTAGAGACCAGAGCTGGAGAAATGGATTCAATAAATTGGTATTTCGAATACTATTGTTTTAAATGCTGGTTTCATTTTTGATAACAAGAATTGTGTCAATTTACTTACATATTTGTGCACTTTTGTCGGTATGGGTAATTTGCCTCTATTTTATGTTGTTATTTATCTATGCTCTTATGGGCTGAATTCTAATTTCTGAGTAACTATTTACTCATAAATCTGTCTTTTAATATTGGATTAATAAATAGTGATATGTTGTGAACTTCTTCCGCATATTATTGTTTAATAATTCAAGTTACTGATTAAATGATCAAAATCACTTTGTGAACTTCTTCCTGAGTGTTGTTGATTGATTATTTCAGTTAAGAGGTCTCAATAGGATGTGTTTTGCTATCCATAATGTCAGTTAATTGAACTACTTCATTAACTTGATATTCATTATAAACAAGACATATTTCAATCCCAATATTATAAATATCTGCTCTTGGTTGGGTTAGATCTATATCTGCCTAATTGAGATAGGATTAAGATAGTTTCTTTTGCTTGCATCTTAGAACAAGTTTGCATTTAGAATAAATTCTACATTCTTTTAAGTCCTCTTCCCAAAGAGGAAAACTTTAGTAGTGGATTGGCTGAGCCCTAAATCAGCTTAAGGATCACTTTCTTGCCTGATCAACAAGAAGGTTGATCTGATGTCTCTTTTCCATTGGTGAATGAAAGTCATATTTTAAAGCCATTGGAGATTGAGAGAAGGTAACTGGACCTAGTTGAACCAGTTGGAACCACCATTCCAAACGGAAAAGGAGCTGCTTTAAGGTCCAGACTGGGTGGTCATCCCCCATGTTGTTGCAGTGATTTTCGAGACTTCAACATAAGGAAATGCCAATTTTCGCAAAAACAATTAGGGACTTGATTATAAAAAAGCTTGGAAGAAAGAGAAAAGAAATCAAAAGAATCCAACTCGTTAGAAAAATTGCAAATATAATGATGGGTAAAACAACAATTCAAAAACATCTTGATTCAGGAAGTCCCATTGTGAAAACACACATCAATGGTATAGAGATCCCAAATACATTGATTGATCTAGGAGCAACCATAAATATCATGAGCAAACAAACTATGAATCAATTAAAACTTTCTAATCTTCAATATACACCTACACTATTATAATTGGTAGATAGATCTGTAATCAAACCTGATGGTGTATTAGAAGACATATATGTATCCTTAGATTCTTGGGAATATCCTATTGATTTTATGATTTTAACACCCAAGAATAACTTAGGAGGGAATCCATTGATTCTAGGAAGACCATGGCTAGCTATAGCCGATTCTTTCACAAGTTGTAGATCTGGTGATATGTACATTTCTGATTGTAGTGCAACAAATAAATTCACACTATATCCAAAAGAAAAAGCAACAGTAGAGGTTGAAAATGAAGAATGGCTAGATGATGACTTCGATATAAGACCGATCTTTGCTACTTCACAATTAGATGAAGAAGATCAAACTTTAAATTTAATGGAAAATATTGAATCTTCATTATATTGTGAATCTAGTCATAGTTTTCAAGAACAATACAATATTGAATATTTATCATCTCGTCAACTATCCTTGCACTCTATGGAAAAATTTGGCAATTCTACAATTGAAATATTCCAGGAAAAACTTTCAATACCAATAATAATTTGGAAGAATTTCGAAAGAAAGAATTAATCAAGATGTTACAAGAAAATTCATCTACTTATGCATGGGAATATACTGACATTAAAGGAATTGATCCCAATACTTGTAAACATCATATATACATTGAATAAAATACCAAACTAGTTCGACAACCTCAAAGAAGAATGAATCCAAATTTAAGAGAGATTGTTAAGGAAGAACTAAATTTTTTTTGAATGTCAATTTCATCTATCCAATATCAGACAATTAGTGGGTTTCACTCTTAGTAATTGTCCCTAAAAAGAATGGAAAATGGAGAGTGTGTATTGACTATAGATAATTTAATAAATCCAATTTAAAATATTACTTTCCATTTCCTTTCATAGATCAAGTTTTAGATACATTGGAAAGAAAGAAATATTTTTCATTTTTTGTTGGTTTTAGTGGGTATAACCAAATCCAAGTAGCCCCAGAAGACCAGGATAAAACCACTTTTAACTGCTCATGGGGAACTTATGCTCACCGAGTACTTCCCTTTAGATTATGTAATTCTCCTGCAACATTCCAAAGAGTAGTATTAGGCATTTTTTTTCTGATCTAATTCATGATTGAGTGGAAATGTATATGGACGATTTTACAGTTTATGGAGATTATTTTGAGGAAGCCCTTGAAAATTTAGAAAATGTTCTCACTAGATGTAAAGAGGAAAATCAATCATTAAGCCATGAAAAATGTTTTCTGATGTTTACTGAGGGAATTGTTCTAGGACACCATATTTCAGGAAATGGAACTAGAGTGGACACATCTAAAGTAGAAGTTATTTCTAAATTATCAATTCCAACCTGTCAACGAGATGTTAGAAATTTTCTTGGTTTCACTGGTTATTATAGAAGATTTATAGAAAACTTTACAAAAATTTCATCTCCACTTTTCAAGCTATCCACGAAAGATTGTGAATTCAATTGGAAATCGGATTGCCAAAAGGCCTTTGAGTCATTAAAAGAGAAAATATCCGAGGACCAAATTGGAAATTACCTTTTCATATCTCAATTAATGCTTCAGATACAACTTTAGGAGCTCTACTCGTGCAGAGTTATATTATATTGTCACATAAAAGGAGTTTGTAGTTATTTTTCATGCCAACAATAAATTCAGACATTATATTACTAGCTATGAAAATTTTTTACACACTGATCATTTTCTAATTAGATACTTAATGAATAAATCAATCACTAATGGAAGAATCACTAGATGGTTATTATTGCTACAAGAGTTTAATATTACTATTCTGGATCGACCTGGAAAACAAAACACAGTTGTTGACTTTTTATCAAGGATTCAAAATGATAACAATGATATGCCTGTAGAAGATAATTTTCCTGATGAATATCTTTTTGCAATATCTACTAAATCTCCATGGTTTACAAATATTGCTAACTATTTGGCTACAGAAAAATTACCATCATACTTGTCTCCTCGAGAGAAAAACAAGGCAATCCAAAATAGTGCATCTTATTCATGGATAAACGAAGAATTTTATAAAACAGGTCCAGATCTGATCATCCGAAGGTGTGTAAGAGAAGATGAAGTACCAGAGATATTAAAATCTTGTCATGATGAGCCATGTGGAGGACACTTCGCTGGCAAAAGAACTTCCTACAAAGTCATTCTCTTAGGATACTATCGACCTTCCCTTTTTAAGGATGCCAAGGAGTATGTTAAGAGATGTGATAGTTTTCAAATGATGGGGAAACTTATTCTCTCTGATGAAATACCTTTACAGCCTCAGGTACTTATTGACCATTTTTAAAAATGGGCTCTAGATTTTGTTGGTCCAATCAATCCACCATTGAGATAGAAAAGGTACATTCTTGTTTGCACTGATTATGTTACAAAATGGGTAGAAGCTAAAGCACTTCCTTTTTCTACTTAAAATGTTGTAGTTTCATTTATTTTTGAGGATATCTTTACTCGTTTTGGTGTCCCATGGGAAATTATAACAGATAAAAGTACTCAATTCACATCCAAGTTGGTACAGAAGATAATGGAGGAGTACAAAATCAAACATCGAAAGTCCACTCCATACCATACACAAGCAAATGGACAAGTGGAGTCCACCAATGAAGTAATTGAAGAAATTATCACCAAAGTTGTGCATCTGCATAGAAGAGACTCGACAGAAAATCTTCCAAAAGATTTATGGGCATACCATACCACATGGAGAAACATTATAGGGCATACTCCCTATGAACTTGTTTATGGGAAGCAAGTCCTTTTTCCTATTGAGTTTCAAGTAAAAAATTTCAAGACAACAGTTAAATTGGGTCTTGATCTTTCAAATGCACAAAAAAAAAAGAATGGAGTGGCTAAATGAACTTGATGATATAAGACAAGATGCAATCCAAAGAACCAATCTAGTTCAACAACAGAGATCCAAATGGCATGAAAAATATATCAAAGAAAGAAAGTTCCAGCTAGGAGATTGGGCATTACTTTTTGATTCAAAGTTCAAAGATTTCCAAGGGAAATTTCAAACTCATTGGCTTGGGCCCTATGAGATTGAAACAATCTTTGATAATGGTGCAGTTAGGATCAGAACTATTGATGAAGAAAGGACCACCTTTCTTGTGAATGGTCATTGATTAAGAATCTATCATAAGCCATTGACAAAGGAGGAGTTTATCAAATATTTGTAAGACAACACTGATTTCCAGTTGGTTAAGAAGGATTTTCCTTCTCCTCCAACTTGACTTTTAAGACTTTTTCTTTTCTAATATATATATATATATATATATATATATATATATATATATATATATAAACATGAAAACCAACACGGTTGGCATGTTTATACAAAAAAATTAGGGTGAAAATGAAGTAAATTTGGGATCCTAAATTTTATTTCCCATTCCCATTTTATTTTTATCCCTCTTTTTCTTTATAGAATAAATAGCTACAGAATTGCTAAGAATCTACAGCTTTGACAAGATTCTGCAGCTGATGTTTGACAGGGACTACTAATTGGATAAAATGAAGAAATGATCAAATCCATCCTATGCAACACCTGAAGGCAATATATATAAAAAAAAGAGAAATAAAATGTTAGAATCATCAATTCAAAAGGTATGAAAATATTTAATTTCAAAATAAGGGTCAAAACATTAGTGTATGAATTATATGGATAATATACTGCCGGTTCAAAAACCATCATTGCTGAAAGTGTGATGAAAATATCGTGTCATATCAAATAAAAAGTCATAAATCACCCATTCACCCCTCATCATTACACAATACTCGTCTCAAATTTCAAATTAATTGTTGAAATTGCCCAAATCACATCCATTCATACCCTAACGGTCACTTCACTTGTTTTTCCCCTCACTCTCGTTTATACTCTCACCGAAGCCATTATACCAAAACCCTAACTCATACCCGGTTAAGAAACAATTCTGAGGTAAAACTTCTCAACCATGGGCGTCATAGTAAGAACAGAACCAAATGGAAGAAAATTCATGGAAGGATATTCACAGCTGAAGGAAATGTTGTAGAAAGCACATGGCTAGAGTTCATAGAAAAATTTTATGGTTTTAACAAGGAAGTAACCAAATAATTTTCCATAGCATTTGATGGCATAGAGGTTGAAATTGGAGATATCAAGTTTGCAGTGACAAAATCTCTTATTGTTGAAGCTACCAGACTTTTAAGAGTCGGAGAGAAATGGTTTAATGACAAGGGAATTGAAGGAGAAGACTGGAAGACCTTCTTCAAAAACCCAGGTATGGATATCAACTTTTTTTAAGAAAGGAATTCCTAGTACAACACTTAAGGGTAAATGGAGAAATTTGTCGATAGTAATTCAGAAATTTGTCACTTATGAAAGAATATTTGGTTGTACGTTTATTTACCACATTCATTTGGTGATGCATTTTCTCGAAGAAAATGAAAGAAATCGTCCTTATTTTGTGTTAAATGGCTTAAGGAAAATGTCTGGTAATGTTTAGAAAAGGTTCCAATTCGTAGAGAACACCATGTATCACCAAAACCTTATAAAAATAATCATTGAATTTCATCTTGAAATACTAGGAGATAATTGGAATAGCTTCCTAGTTAGAAATCATTTTAAGCAGGAGGATCAAGAGTCACCTAGCAGCAACAAAAAAAAAATAGGAACGAAAAGAATATTTGAGAATCCTATTAAAAACTTACTTCAACAACAACTACACAAACAGTTAGAAGATGAGATTCCTATTGCAGAAATTTTAGGAAGCCTTAAAAGGCAATCTGTTAGAAGAAAGAAAGCTAGTAAAAAGAAATAAATCACATCCAAGAAAATAGAGGAAGCTAAAATAGAGAAGAAAAGAGTTAAAACTAAAAACCCTCTTCCATCAAATGTAAGAAGAAGTGTTGGGCTTAATAAAAAACCATCTCAATAATCTACAGATGTTGTTAATTTGGAGGAAGAAGAGAAAATGGAAGTTTCATCACCTATTCATAGCCCATGCCGAAGAACACCAGAAATAGATTCAGTACAACAAGAAATCTATGACTACATTGAGTCTCTAGAGAGGAGAGTTGCAAAAAAAGCATCTTTTTCTACAGTCCATGTAAAAGAAATCCAGTCTAACAGTCCACAAGAACCTCCACTTGTGAAAACTCTGAAACAAGAATTCTTTGAGTTGGAGACACTGAATAGACATCTGAAGAAAGAACATGAGACATTAAAGATGCAGAATGAGATACAAAGGAATGATAATTATTTCATTCTTCTACATATGGGCTTATGGTATGAAAAGAACAAGAAATTAAAGAAAAAAAATGAATCTCTAAAAAAGAAGGTCATGAGTCTAAAATGCAGAATTTTGATGAAGAAGCTCAGAATCACAGTTGCAAAAAAGAAGATAAAAAGGACAAACTTGGATGTTCTGGCCCAAGTTTCTAAGCGAGAGTAGTGATAGAGAAATACTTCCAATTATAAATTTATGCATGAGGACATGCAATGGCATCCATGTGGGGCAATGCTGAGCCTCATGATTGCTTCATTTTAACACTCTCCCTTACCTATTTTTCATTTCCTTAACCATCATCATCAACTCAATAGGCATCAAACTACAAGGTTTTTGACATGGTAAGGTATTTAATTCTCTTATCTTTCATATTCAATAATGTTCCTTATTATTGATTTATTATTTGTATTGGCTACCAAATTTGCATGATTATGAAACTAATTTATGTTTCTGTAGCCAATTCCATGGTTTACTAGGATCAGAGGTGCCATCTAAGAGAATAAATATATGGACAAGTGGAGATTGATCCCTTTCACGATTTCCTCTTATTCATCCAAATCAGATCATTAAAAGATTGTTCGATTGCGTGGTCAAAGGGAAAAGTCAACTTGTTGCTGAACAGGTGAGCGAGAATCCGAAATTCCTACGCTTCATGATTTTCTTTTCCAAATAGAAAATCATGAGCAATGATATATTGATATTTGTTAGAAGCTTGATTTAGAACTTTGTTAGCTAAGGTAGGCATAAAAGCCTCGAACAGTTATTGACACTTTTATAAATATCGTGCAACAAACACCAAAAGAAGGTTAATTTTTATGTATGCGATAGTAATGTTTTAAAACTCAGTTTTTACTCTGTTAATGAAGAAATTCCTTTGAAGTTTTGATGCATAGCTGACTGTTCGGTTGAATTTCTATGACTGCCTGTTTGTGGAGGGCCCCTGCAAACAGTGAAGGTTTTACATTTTTCATAACTTTTCTTTATCGTTTATTGCAATTATTCATACGTTTTAGAATTGTTTTGCAGTCTTGATTTCAATCAGATAGCGATAGAAATATTTCATTAATCGTTCTTTTTTTTAAGTTTATTTATAATGATGCTAATGATAGTGTAATTGTTTTTCATGGATTTCCTTATGATTTCAGTGTTTCATTTCAGAGCTTGATAGATTTCATTATAGTTTCATTTTACAATATTTCATTTCAAAGTATGTGTGATTTATTTATGGTTTTCATTTCAAAGCATGAGTGATTGATAATAAGTAAATGCATGGTTTTCATTTTGAATAGAAGTTAATTTCATTTTTGTTTTTATGCAAAGGATTGCTAGAATGTTAGATAAACAATTATTCTTTTAGAGATTAAATTTATGTTGCAATAGATCAGTTAAGTTCTTAATAAGATACTGTGAGTTTGCTTTAAGTTTTATTTTGCAAGTGTGAAGAGCATTTCTTATTTCATTAGAAAGGAGTAGGAATATTTATTGTGTTAAATCCATTTGCTTTGAAGAGTAAGATAGGAATAAATTACTTCCTTAGAAATAAATTTCAATAACTCAATCATGCACATTAATAATGTGATTTAATAAAAAGGACTTCTAGAATATATAGTGCACGTTCACTTCACAAGCTTACCAACTCCAGTCGATAATTCATGTAACAATTTAAGACAATTAAATTGACAAACAATAACTAAGAAGTTGAAGCCTATGAGAGATAGACATTTCAATATGATTGAGAAAGTTTGTGCCAATGTTTTTGAGCTAAACATGCCTCCTTATATGAGATTGTAATTAATGATTAATGTCTTAAACTTATGATTGTTCAAACTATCCTTTTTATATGGGGTTACTAGAGGAAGAATAGATTTTTCCCATTTTTCTCTGGATGTACTTGAAGGATTCGATGAAGGAATAGTTTTACAAAGAAAAACTAGGTTAATAAAAAAGGACAATAATAAATTTGGAAAATTACTTTCAAGGGATAAATATTGAGGAAAACCAAGTGTTATGAGGTGAACCAAATTGCAAATAGTTTACCTCACATTTCCTTAGAAGCTTTTGGGGACTAAAATCATCCCATTAAGAAGGTCTGACGTGAAAGGATCCTTGAAATTTCAAAATGGATAATTGGTAAATTATGTGGTTAGATTTTGTGCTTATGAAACCTTGTTAAATTGTGTACTTGAGATACACGTGACGGCTTGGTCAAGTGTTGCTAACATGGAAAAGTGATGTAGAAACATTGCGGAAAAGGGATAATTTATATATAAGGGGAAATTCGCTCACCCAACCCAATTATACTTGAGGATAAAAATAAGAATTAGAGAATCCATGGGGATTATGCCACTCCTCATTTGGGAAGACTCCTCCAAAAGTATTGGTGGCCCTATGTTGGGTATGTGTTAGGTCCCTATACTACTAGTGTTACCCCTTATTGTTATTAGTGCAACCCCCTTATTATATTTTTGTGCCCATGTAGTCCCCATATTATTATTACTGTGCCCTATAGAAGCCCAGTATTGTTATTGTTGTGCCCTTACATTATTATTGTTATGTCGGCGCTGATTATATTATGACCCCTTAGACTACTATATATAGAAAGGAGGTCTTGTCATTTGTATCATCCATGAATTGTTAATTTGTGTAATGTAAAGGAGGTTGCCCCCTCGAAGAGGCTGATTTTTAAGTTGTTGATCTATCTTCTCTATATTTTTGTGAGCTAGTTTCATAACATTTGGTATCAGAGCTTTCGATTCTAGGGTTTCGCTACTCCAAATAGGTCATCGTGGCATTTTTGCTATAACTTTTTTGCTACGAGGTTCCAGACACTAAAAAAATCCCATTTGAGCCAAAATCTTTCTGAACCTCGGGTTTGAATTTCAAATCTTGTCTCACTATATTTTCAGAGCTATGATCTGAGGAAGTTAGGGTTTTTCCAAGCTCCAGAATTCCATCTCAAACAGGTCATCGTCAGATTTTCACTATGATGTTTTTCTATGAAGGTTCAAACTCTTAAATTGAAACCCATTGGAGCAAAATTCTTGGTGAAGCTTGGACTCGAATTTCATATTTTGTTTCACTATATTTTCAGAGATATGGTCCACAACATGTAGGGTTTCTGCAGGCTCCTGAATTACATCCCAAACAGGTGACCTTGGGAAAATCATCATAACTTTCTCTCTGAGAACTAGATTGAAATTTCGTAAGAATTTACAGAAAGAGGACGGATTGTAATTTTTTTATATTGTATTCAGGTCCAAAGGTTGAAACGGTAACACATGGCACTTCATACACGTTCACTCTACTAAAAAAGTATATAATAAGGTCATCTTGGGAGATTGGGCATAACTCTTTATTGAAGAATCCAATATTGATCAGAAAAGTGGGGTTAGAGAGAGGACTCAGAGGGATACCACAGGAAAAAATTTGAAGATATGAAATTACAAATTTATAGTCATTTAAATATCGATCTCATAAAACAAAGAAAAGTAATGACTCGAATCAAGAAAATAGAAACACCTAGTAAGCAAAATTGGATGGATCACTTGAAGAATGCAATCGAAACTAAGATAAATAGCCTTTTATGTTCCATGGAAGCTAATATCAATGGTATGGAAGTAGATTTGAATAAAGGTATGGAATATTTGAAGAGAGACATGGAAGGTTTGAAGGAAGGTGATGAGCCTCATCATTGAGTAATTATATGGGCCTTAATTTTCCTTAATTCACCTCCTAGCTTAGTCAAACAAACTATTCTCACAACTTATTGCATAATTTTGATTATATTTTGTTTATGAGATGAGTTATAGTTGGATATTTGGATTTGTGGTCTAATGTGCATGTAATGCAGGAATAAAGGATGAATGCAAGAAACTATGGCAAAGATAAAGGATAAAAGGATAAATGCAAGGAACTATGGCAAAGACCTTGGGTAAAACTAGAATGGGACAAGGGAGAGTAACTATAGGAGGTAAATCGTCCTCATTTACTACCCCTCCATTCAAATATTCCACCATCATCTCGGAGTGCACACAACCATCACTTTGAAGACTAGAAGACAGTCGAGCATGTGAAAAGGACAGAAAACAATTTATCTTAAGTTGGGAGCCAAGCCTCCCTAAGGGGAAGGAAGTCGTTAGAGACTTCAGATGTATAAATAGAGAGTCTTAGGAACTCAGTAGGATTCAAACTTCATTTGTAAAACTCTGTTTTATTTCTAAGCTGCAAAGACTTGTGACAATTTGCTCTATAATCCATGGTTTTTATAATAAGAATGAGTTCCGTTTAAGCCAAATCTGAGTTAACTCTGAGGGCTGAAGCTCTTGGGTTAGGGCCCGACCCAAGCATCCACAACCCCTCTTTACTGTACATGTATGCTAGCATAGAGTTCTGTTCTGTTTATTTTCTAGTTTCATGGCTTTTTGTTCATTTGTTTAAGTAGCCTTATGGTTTTCACTGTTCATTTACTTAAGTAGTTGCACTTTCATTACAATAATATAGCGTAGGTTATTCATGGTTTTCTTGTTCATCTGATTCAGGAGCTGTATTTTCTGTAGTTTACTTCCATTTATGCCTTCTTTCATTTCACGGGTTAGTTAGAGGAAAAAGATCACTATCAGGTTGTGCACAGGTGTCTCGGCCTCATCTCCTCCCTATTGGACCATGACTTGAGGAAGGGACCCTTCAGCAGCCCCAAAAACATAGGTTTCTGGTTCTCACATGAGCTATGGATTTTGATGTTTGATGCAATTTCTAGTTCACCGTCACTGATTTTATCTATCATTTCGTTTGAAACCGCCTTCAACACGTTCTTCGTGCATCGTGTCCTCTCCATCCGATCCACAACAAACCTTCACAATCACCATCTGATTCATTATTTTCTCCAACTGCTACCTTGTGTGGAGTCTACCACTTACTTTATGAACTTTAAGTCCCCATCGTCGATCCGCCTTGCCTGATCTGACGGCTGTCGCTTCACCCGATCGCCAACTAGCTTGGATGATCTCCACCGTTAATCAGCCCCGCCTGAGCTAAAAACTACCATGAAATCTCACTCGAATTATTGCACTACCTTTATCCGCCTGAGAGCACATGAGAAAAGTGGTTTTCTCATGCTACGTGTCATGCAGTAAGGCTAATCGCATGAAATTTCAAAATATTGCTTACAGCATGAAGGGCGCACGAGAAACTACTTTCCGCCTTAGAAACCCACTCCATTGTTTCCACATGTTTCTTTTCCCCGTGATACGATCTCCGCCGTCCATCTCTTGACTTCACCCCCGCGATTAGATCTCAGCCATTCATCTCCTTTGTTAGCCTTGTCCGTCCATCCCTTGACTTAACCCATGCGATATGATCTCCACCATTCATCATGTGCGTTCATCTTGTTCATCCATCTAGTTGCTTAAGCCTTCGCAATAAGACCTCAGCCGTTCATCTTGTTCATTAAGCTCGTTCATCCATTTATTCGCTTAAAGCCCCATGATAAGATCTCAACCGTCCATCTTCTGATCGTTGATTGATCCAACGGTCCCTATGCGCTCTTGCATCCTTATGTCCGCTTTCCATTGATTTCAACCTTTGATTGCTTTTTCCGCTTGAAACCCAATTTAGCCTAAGTTTCTTTGCTACACCTTAGTTTAGTTTAATGTTTTTTACTTATGCAACTTAGATAGCAGCGTTAGGTTAGTGACTGTTTTAGCAATTCTACTTAACATAGCTGTTTAATTGGTTAGTTAGGTTATGGTGTGGTTTATCATTACATGCTGATTTCTGCATTACTGCAATAGAGTAGCTCTCTCTTAGAATAGGTTTGTGCTCCTTCCATCAAAGAATTAAGCTTCTTCTGACCCTATAGAAGTCTGGATTGGAACCCCCAGGGTCTCTTGCCAAATAAACAGTGACAATAGGTAGGACTTTCACTTCTACTTGTGTATATAGCACTGTCACCTCCAAGTTTGTATGAGTCTCGGGTTGATAAGTAAAGTTGGTAGCCCTAGGAGTTGCAGCATTATTGTTGCAATACCTAGGCTTATCACTTTTTGGCACAGTTGCCGAGGATGTTTCTAAGTAGAAGTAATTACTACTTTCTTCTATTTCTAGTCTCCAACTTTCTTTTCTTCTACTTCTAGTCTTCAAACTTTCTTCCATTAGTTTATTTCTGCAAAAGTAATCTAGTTTCTTTATTTCTTTCAGTTGTCATTATCTGCTTTCCTTTCTATTCTGCAAGTACTTTCTAGATTTAAAAAAATCTTACAAAAACCAACCAAAAAACATTTCCTTTCATGCCTCGTAGGAATAGGGACAATTCAGAAAAATTCTTGTCAAATACCCCCACTGCATCCAATAGTCAACCTTCTCTCTTCTTCGATGATTGTGAAGTGGAAGAACCTTTAGGTGAGCAACCTTACATATTTGAAGAACCTACAAGGGAAGAAGAAGAGGAGGAAACCATTCCTGCAGAACTAATTGGTGAAAACCAAAATGACAGGGGAGATAGAGAGAGAATTGAGAGTGCATTCCCCATCAGGGAAACCAATAGGGACACTGAGATGAAGAATATAAGCCCCTCTGCTCTACCTCATTTCCATGTCCTGACCACAGATGACCCTAACACTTTCCTATTTGAGTTTGTTGTTATATGTCGAACCTATGACTGTACAGATGATGAGAAAAACTTAAAACTGTTTCCATCTACCCTCAAGGATGCAACATTGCATTGGTTCATGGGTTTACCTGGAGATATCATCACAACTTGGGCTCAGATGCAACAAAATTTTAACAAAAAATGTAGGGACTACTGTAGGTCAAAGGACACTAAAGAAGAGATTTTTAGGATGATCATAGGCCAAGATGAATCCTTAGAAGACTATGAAGAAAGATCCCAACTTAGTTACAAAAGGGCCAGGTGCACACTTGACCCTGAGTCAGTAAAGTTGGTCCTGCTTAGAGGAGTAAGGGAAGATCTTCTAGATACCTTAAATATGATAACAGGAGGAGATGTTTACCAATTACCCTATGAGGATATTAAGACTGTCTTTAGAAACCATTCTAGGGCAGCTAGGAAAAAGGGTAGGGGTAGTGAACCTATGGCCAATACATCATCCTCCAACTTATCCATCAAGGGTGAAATTGGAAATATGCTAGAAGATTTCAAAAGTGATCTGGTGCAAACCCTTGCCTTGCAATTGGACACCATGAACATAAAAAGGAAGAAAGAGGAATCAAAGAGAACCTTGGCCATCTTTTGTCCTAGATGCACTAGGAGGCATCCTAGGAATGAATGTATTAATATTTGCTCAGTCTGTGAAGAGAACCACTCCATAGACAAGTTCCCTTCTTTACCTAGACTCAAAGCTGTATATCAAGGAGCTGAAGGGGTCACTAAGAATCTTTGCTACATCAACCAAAGGAGACCTCCTGGGCCTAGACCATACCAGCAAGGTATGCAAGGGTCATCCCATGCATATTACAACCCCAACCAAACCACAACTATACCTTCTTGGGGACCCCCTACTCATCCTTCCTAGTCTACACCCCCTCCTTGGTCCTATACATCTCAATATCATTCCTAGCCATCCAACCAGTCATTTCAACCTTATGTTCAGCCACAACATCAATGGAATACCCCACCCTAGGGGTGGAGTCCCCAATTCAACAATGTTCCAGCCCTATTACCTCCACCACCTACCCAACCACAACTCCTACACTCTGCTCCACCCAAAAAAACCCATATGCCTTCCCAGCGAAATCCAAACCCAAACAATAGGTAGGCTCAACAAGCATGCAATGTAGAGACATCATACCCAGCTTATGCTGTAGAAATCCAAGAGATCAACCTAAGATCTGGGAGAATTCTCCCTGATAACCAACCTCCCTCTCCACATGGGGAGGTTGAGGAAGAGAGAAAGGAAAGAAACCTTAAAGTAAATCCACTGTTTCCTACCCCAAAAGAAACTGAACTTCTGGGAGAATTGAAAAATCTATGTGTAAAGACCCCCCTTCTCTAGGCAATCAAAGATGTTCCCATTTACAATAAGTTGATTAAGGAGAAGTGCTTCAAGCATCCAGGAAGAAGAAAAAGGGATTCCCCTACCATTAATGTCATTAGGCAGTTGTCTGAATTAATTCTGGGGCAGGTAATATGTCCAAAATATTTGGACCCTCGAAGCCCTGTAGTAGATGTGCACATCAATTGCACCATTGTCCCACACACTCTGATTGATCTTTGTGTTGCCATTAATTTGATGAATAAGGACACCATGCTCAAGCTCAACCTCCAAGGGTCATTAAGGAAGACCAAAACAGTTTTGCAACTTGTAGATCGTTCCACAATCACCCCAGAGGGAATTGTGGAGGATGTGATGGTATCCATTGACTCCTGGGAGTACCCTGTAGATTCCTAATTCTCCAGCCTAAGGCTAAGCTTATTGGTTACCCTCTCATCCTTGGGAGGCCATGGTTGGCCACAATTGATGCTTACATTAGCTACAGAGCTAGGAATATGCCATCAAGAATGGGCATATGTCCAAACAATTAGTCCTATACCATCCTATTCAAGCTACCCTAGAGCATGATTTACCTTTATAGTTGGAGGAGAAGGAAGAAGATGAGGGTTATTCTGCCCAACTTTATACTTTGGAAGCAATCATAGGAGGATGAAAACAAGATGAGGATGACTTAATTGAACACCTTCTTCAAACTCCAACTCCTAGCTCATTACCATTAGAAGAAGAGGTAAGGGAAACCCAGAGAAATCATCCCATTGACTTATGCTTGGCCAATTCCAACTCACTCTGTGTTAAAACCATAGAATTTGGCCCAGAGAAAACTTTGCAAATTAATCCATCTCTTTCTGCTTTAGAAGAGGAAAAACTATGGAACATGTTGAGAGAGAACCTAGAAGCCTTCACTTGGAGTTATAAGGAAATGAAGGCAGTACACCACTCAGTGTGTACTCACCACATATACATCAAAGAAGGTTGCAAGCAAGTTAGGCAACCACAAAGGAGGATGAATCCAGCTCTTAAATACATAGTCAAAGAAGAACTGCAAAAATTGCTAGACGCAGAATTCATTTACCCTATCTCAGAAAATGAATGGGTCTCTCCTTTAGTGTTAGTTCCCAAGAAAAACGCTAAATAGAGGATTTTTGCATATTATAGGGAGTTGAACAAAGCCACAAAGAAGGATCATTTTCCCCTACCCTTCATTGACCAAGTGCTAGATGGCCTAACAAGGAAGAAGTTCTTTTCTTTCCTAGATGGATTCAGTGGGTACAACCAAATCCAAATGTACCCAGAAGACCAGGATAAGACCAGATTCACCTATACTTGGGGTACTTTTTCCTATAGGGTCCTTCCATTTGGCCTATGCAATGCTCCCGTCACCTTCTGGAGAGCAGTATTGTGTATTTTTGCTGAATTAGTACATGATGTTGTGGAAATCTATATGGATGATTTTACACCTAATGGCCGTGATTTCCAAGAAGCCCTGACTAACCTCGACAAAGTATTACACAAATGCATTGAAATGAATCTGTTTCTCAGTCTAGAAAAATATGAATTCTTAACGACTGAAGGGACTGTGCTAGGTCATTCAATATCTCAGCAAGGACTGCAGGTGGACCCAAAAAAAATAGCAATCATCCAAAGGGTCCCACCTCCACAAAAGTAGAGAGATGTCAGGAGTTTATTAGGGTTAGCTGGATACTACCGAAGGTTCATGAAGGACTTCAACAAGTTGGCCTCTCCTTTTTTTGCATTGTTGGCCAAAGATTCTGAGTTTATATGGTCAAAGAGCTATCAAGAGGCCTTAGACATTCTAAAGGGTAAGTTAACCACTGCAACAATCCTTAGAGGCACAAACTGGGCCCTCCCTTTTCATATTCATGCTGATGCCTCACACAAAGCTATAGGAGCAGCCTTAGGTCAGGAAGAGAAGAAATTTCCCTATGCCATCTATTTTATCAGTAAGAACCTATCAAAGGCTGAGTCAAAATATACTGTGACCAAAAAGGAACTCTTGGATGTTGTGCATTCATTGAACAAATTTAAGCATTACATTACAAGTTATCAAACATTTGTACATACTGATCATGCCGCAAACAAATATTTAATGCATAAACCAGATGTGAATGCTAGAATCATAAGATGGTTGCTTTTATTACAGCAGTTTGATCTAACTATTGTTGATAAGCCTGGTAAGGAAAATGTTGTTGTTGACTTTATATCTAGGATGAATCTGCCTGCAGGTGAAGAAGGAATGGTGGATGACCAATTACTAGATGAGCATTTGTTTGCTATTTCAGTTATCTCCCCATGGTTTGCTAATATAGCAAACTATCTGGTATCATCATAGTTCCCACCAAACTTGCCCTCCAAAGAAAAGAGCAAGATAGTCAGAAAGGGCACCCCCTTCACCTGGATTGGGGGAAATCTGTTCAAACATGGCCCAGATCAAATCTTAAGAAGGTGTGTAAGGGAAGAGGAAGTCTTTGACATCCTTATGACCTATCATGATGGGCCTTGTGGAGGTCACTTTGCAGCGAAGAGGACAACACTCAAAGTGTTGCAAGCAAGCTATTATTAGCCTACTCTTCATCAGGATGTGAAAAAGTATATTAGTTAGTGTGATCGGTGCCAGAAGATGGGAAATCATACTCCAAGAGATGAAATGCCCCTGCAACCTCAAGTGACTTTCGAGCCATTTGACAAGTGGGGCATGGACTTCATTGGGCCTATCAACCCTCCTTGAAAGCAAAAAGAACACATCATTGTGTGCACTGATTATTTGACTAAGTGGGCTGAAACCAAGGAAATTAAGGCAACAAAAAAAGAAAAGGTAGCTAAGTTCCAAAGGGAGAATATATTCTACAAATTCCAATACCCTAGAGAGCTAGTCACAGACCAAGGCAACTAGTTTACCTCTAGTATGATTGAAGAACTGCTCAGCCACCACAAAATCAAGCATAGGACCTCCACTCCTTATCATCCACAAGCTAATGGGCAAGTGGAGGTGACCAATAGGGCACTAGAGAACATCTTAACCAAGGTAGTGAGCAGCAACAGGAAGGATTGGGTAGAGAGACTAGTTGAGGCCACCTGGGCCTAGAATTTAACATGGAAGACCACCACTAGATTTACACCACATGATCTTGTCTAAGGGAAAAAGGCTTTGCCGTCCATTGAGTTTGAATATAACACATTGAGGATGGCAACCCAATTATATTTGGATCTCAGCCATGCGTAGAAATAAAGATTGTTACATTTGAATGGCTTGGATAAATTCAGAATGAAGGCCCTCCTACATATAGAGATACTTCAACTTCAAAGGAAGATCTGGCATGACAAGCACATCAAGGAGAAGCAATTTCAAGAAGGAGACTGGGCATTGTTATATGATTCCAGGTTCAAAGACTTCAAGGGAAAGCTGATTCGAATTGGATCCATGAAGAATAGGATAAAACTTCGAATTCAAGAGCATAGAGTGATCAGGGAGACCTTTGAATAGTGGTAGTTGGCAGCCAGTGAGGAATGATGAGGACCTCGGTTAAAGCGTGCTGACCGAGGCCCATGGAGATCGCGCAGGAGGCGAAACTAGCCCCTGGGAAGCTTGGATCAGGAAAAGGAGGCAGTTTTTGTTGCGTGCTTAGTGCTAATTGTGCATCGCTGGGAAAAACCTCTCGAGAAGGAAGGGCCCTGAGCACTTAGTCGCATGGGAGCCAAGAAAACTATGGGGGAAGCACCGAAGGCTAAAGGCAAGACCCGAACTCCAAAACCGGTGGTATTCATTGGGGGCACCCTTGGGAGGTAAGCAGATTTTGAGAAAAACAAGCGATTCGACTCAGCCCGATGTGTGGCAGGCCGATGAGAGAGAAAATCACAGCTCATCACACGGTAATAGTCGAGTAAGTCAACTGTGTGAAATGAGCGAATTGTGTCAGATCTGGGGGCTCTAGATCTAATGGATAAGATCGCACCGGATGGGGAAAATAGATTTAACAAGGGATTAAGCCACAATGTGTAGAATTTGAGGTCCAATTTGACCGTTGATGTGACGGACGAGTCATTTCCCGACGTAACCAAATAACCAAACCGACGAGGCAAAGGTGGCACAGTTTGCGAGAGGACAAGTGGCCACTCCCTGTGAGTCATTTATGAAGACGTAGAGACAGGGAACTCCAAGTGAATAGTAGCAGGCGATTTGACGGAGGAAGGAAGCGGAATCGAGCAGTCATGAGACAGAGTGGCTTTAAGCCATGAACACACCGAGAACATGACACCGAGAGGGAGAGAAGAGAGGAAGACAGAGAATGAAGAAGCGACAGTAAAGCAAGAAGCAAAAAGACAGAAAATCGAGCTGACCTGTAGCATAAGGCAACATCGAGTAGACAAAGAGCTTGAGAGGTTCAAGCGATCCCTGAGAGGATCTATTAGGAACCGAGCACCACATTGGGCTCCTTCCATTAAAGACCAGAGAGGTCAAAAGTTGGTAAGGCAGAGAGTCTGTGTACATTAGTGGCTTGGGGAATCCAAGAACCACCCTGCCAAGCAATTCTGTTTTAGGAGACTCAGATTGAGCTCCTCATTGTAATTCTCCACTTTAAAGACACAATAAAATAAGGCCACAACTGAAAGCTGGACCGGAGACGTAGCCCTGGAGGATAGGGTGAAATCATTATTAATTGTTTTGTTCTTATATTTGCTTACTGTGTTTCTCTGTTGTTTTCCATATTTCGAGTGTCTGTGTATTTTACAATCTGATCGATCCGTTGCCTAAAATAACATATACACACACCAACACATGAGTCTGCAATACCTTCATTCATTAATTAATTAACTGAGGTCACTCAAGGGTGATTTTCAGATCAAGTGGTATCAGAGCATAGGCTATAAAGGTTAGACAAGCTTGTGTTGGTTTAGATGTGAATGCTCACTAGATCAAAGCTCAAATTAGGAAAAGGAGAGTTGGTCGAAAATATTCCTGAAATTGGGAGAGTCTATCCTCGGAAGACAATGTCAGAGGAAGGTTCTGTAGGATCAGACCCTCAATTCATCGAAAGTTTCATATCCATAAAGTCCATGGTAGAAGAAATGTATAGGGACTTTAGAAAACATAAGGAGGAAGGTTCATCAAGCTCTAAACAAGACAGAGAAGAAGATGAGTCTCACTTCCATGACCACTCCAAAGGAAAAGGGAAAGAGGAAAGCTTTCTCACACCTCCTAATAGCCCTGTGCATAACAAGAAAGAATCTTTGATCAAACTGGATGTTAAATTTGATTTGCCTATATATGATGGAGAGTTAAATGCAGAAAAGTTGGACAATTGGATTAGACAAATTGATGTTTATTGTAGAGTACAGAACATCGACTCAGACAAGAGCAAGATCCAGCTGGCAAGCCTACACCTAGGAGGCACTACCTTGGTTTGGTGGGAAGGCAGGACCCAAGATGACTTGAAAAGACATGGTAAGACTATCTCTGTCTGGAGTGAATTTGTTTCTACAATCAAAAAGCAGTTCTATCCATTGGCCTACATGCAACAAGCCATGATGAGTTGCAAACTCTTCGACAGTTGAAAGGGCAATGTGTGCAAGGGTACACTCAAGAATTTAGAAAGAGAGCATTGATTCTAGGAATCTCATTAGACTCACCAGAGACTCTGTTGAAGTACATTGGTGGTCTACACAGCTACATGAGGCATAGCATCCTCATGTTTAATCCCACTAGTATAGATGAGGTATCTTTACAAGCTACTCATCTAGAAGCTAGAGGAAAGAATGGAAATCCAGAAGTTGGGGGACCATCCCAACCCACTGCAAGCAAGAGCAAGGAGAAAAGAAAGCAGAAGTGGAAAGAAAGGAAGGCTAACACTGCACAGAAAAGCAAATCTTCATGCACTCACTGTAAAAAGGATGGGCATGATGATGAGCACTTTTGGATTCTGCATCCAGAGCTGAGACTTAAGAAGTTCGAGGGCAAGAAGAAGAAGGCTGCTACAGCTATTCAGAAAGATTTGGGGTCAGACTTAGGAGATGAAACAACTATTGCAGCCACAGGTATAAAAGGTAAGAATTTTGAAGCATCTACTAGTAATTCTACACAATCTATTACTGATGAAGAAAATGAGAGAAAAAGACATGAGCTTTTCCATATTTGAGTTATTTCCAAACATTAAAAGATTGATACTTTGTTTGATAGTGGCTCACAAGTAAATATAATTTCTGAAGCAATTGTAAAGAAATTGGGATTAGAAACTACACCTCACAAAAAACCATACCCATTAGGATGGTTGAATGATAAAGCACAACTACAAGTGACTAGACAGTGCAAACTCAAGTTTTCTCTTGGGTCAACATTTGTAGATGAGGTTGAGTTAGACATAATTCCTTTGGATATATGTGGAATTGTTTTAGGAAGTCCATTACTTGTATGATGGGAAAGCTATTTTCTATAGAGCTAAGAACAAGTATCTACTTATTAAAGATGGAATCGAATACTTTGTGAGAGCTCATAAGCTCAAGAATAAGTATATTCTCATAAACTCAGGGCAGATGAAAAGAATGATAAATTCATGCAAACAATTCTTACTGATGGTTGTAAAGGAAAAAAAACTTGAAAAAACCAATGTATTTTAGGGATGTAATGATGAACAACAAGCTGATTTAGAAAAGGTTGTTTTAGAGTATTATATTTTGTTTCAAGAACCTAAAGGTCTGCCACCCAAAAAGGAAATAGTACATGATATTATTTTGCAACAAGATACTCCATTGCCTAACATTGGAATGTATAGGTTGTTTGCTTTAGAGAATGTTGAAATCAAGAAGTAGGTGTAGGAGTTGCTCGAGAAGGGGTTCATCAGGCCTAGCACATCACCATGTGGGTCACCAATCGTTCTAGTGAGAAAGAAAGATGGCTTGTGGAGAATGTGCATTGACTACCGAGCACTGAATAAGATAACAATAAAAAATCGTTATCCCCTTCCTCGCATAGATGATCTTTTGGATCAATTGAAAGAAGCTGTTTATTTCACCAAGCTAGACTTGCACAGTGGATACAATCAGGTCAGGGTTGCAAAACAAGATGCATGGAAGACTGCTTTCAAAACAAATCAGGGATTGTATGAGTGTCTGGTTATGCCTTTTAGCTTAACTAATGCTCCTTCTACTTTCATGAGATTAATGAATGATGTACTCAAACCTTTTATTGATGATTTTGTTATTGTGTATCTGGATGACATTATAATTTTTAGTAAAACGTGGGAAGGACACTTAAAGCATGTTAAGAAGACATTAGATGTTTTGAAAAGAGAAAAATTCATGTTAAACTCTCAAAATGTGAATTTGGCAAAACATCTCTAAATTATTTGGGTCATATAGTAGGGGGTGGTAAATTGAAAATAGATCCCTCTAAGGTGGCAGTCATTGTGAACTGGCCTAAACCCAAGTCTGCTACAGAAGTGAGAAGCTTCTTAGGGGCAGCACAGTATTGGAGGAAGTTCATTTCTAAATTTTTTTCAATTGCAACTCCCTTACATGCTTTAACAAGATTGAACAAGGTGTTTTAGTGGGGAGGGAAACATTAGAAAGCCTTCGACACCTTGAAAGAAAAAATTAGTACAACACCTGTACTAGCACTGCCTGATTTGCAAAGACCATTTGAGATCCAAACAAATGCCAATGACTATGCCATGGGAGAAGTGTTGACAAAGCACAGTAGACCCATATGTTATCATTCTGAGACTTTCAATCCTACAGTAGTTAACTATCCTACATATGATAAAGAATTGTATGCGTTAGTTTAGAGTGTGAAAAATTGGAAACATTACTTAATGGGAAAAGAGACAATAATACATACTGATCATCAACCACTTCAATATCTATACTCTCAAACTAAGTTGCAGCAATCAAGACACTATAGATGGATGGGTTTTCTACAATAGTTTCATTTAGTCATCAGGTATAAAAAGGGCATACATAATAAAGTTGCAGACATGTTATCTAGACCCATTATAAATGCATCTACTATACTTAAGCATAATTTTGTGCTACATGAAAGCTATATTGAACAATATGCTCAAGATATAGACTTTAAAGATGTATATGCAACTTTTAGTCAAGGCAGAAGAGTAGAAGAATTGGATTATCATGTAAAGGACAGACTCTTATACCATTGTGGGAAACTATGCATTCCACAAATTAAGAGAGTAAAGATAATTAGAGAAGCACACACTTCTCTGATATCAGGTCACTTTGGGGTAAGTAAAACAGTTGCACAGCTACAAAGATTTTGTTATTGGCCAAAAATGAACAAGACAGTTTCTAGATATGTAAGAGGGTGTACTATGTGTGCTAAAAGCAAGCCCAACAATAGAAAACTAGGCTATACACTCCATTACCAATTCATTCTCACCCTTGGGAAAGTGTTTCCATCGATTTTGTTAGAGGACTGCCTAAATCTAGGAAAGGTAATGATTATCTATATGTTGTTGTGGATAGGTTCAACAAAATGTGTGTTTTGATACCTTGTAATAAACAGATTACAATTGAACAAACTGCAAAACTATTCTTTGAACATGTATGGGTTCAATTTGGACTACCCACTTCCAATGTATCTGATCGAGACACCTGATTTGTGGGGAAGTTTTGGTCAAGTCTGTGGGAATTGATGGACACCAAATTGAAGAAAAGCACAACTTTTCATCCACAAACTAATGGCCAGACAAAAGTAGTTAACAGGACAGTGATCCAGTTACTCAGAGGATATTGCAGCAAACATCCTAAGCTTTGGGATGAACACTTGTGTTATGTGCAGCATGCTTACAATAGAGCAAAACATTCTTCTACCCAGATATCTCCTTTTGAGACCTGTTTTGGTTTCACACCAAGGTCACCTTTGGATTTTCTCTATGGTAAAGATACCACAGTTGATGGACACAGTGATGTGTGTTACACTAAAAAATGTCACCTTGACTACTTACAGTTAGTATGACTCAAATCAACAGTCATGCTACCCTCTTAGGCAAGTCTCATGCCTCTGTTATCCATCTCAAACCCAAAGAAGAGAGAAAGTCTTGTAAAAAACTATGTTTATCTCTGGGGTCG
Source organism: Pinus tabuliformis (assembly GCA_031772625.1). Lineage (NCBI taxonomy): Eukaryota > Viridiplantae > Streptophyta > Pinopsida > Pinales > Pinaceae > Pinus > Pinus tabuliformis. The sequence continues at coordinate 633,935,368 of CM062805.1, forward strand.
CAGGTTCTCTCTAGTCTTACCTGCGGGGACGCTGACCTTGTTCACAAAATCTGCGTCCAAGGACGCTCTGTATGTTAAGGGACAGGTGCGTCCCTCTGTAAAAGGCAAAATGCGCGAGTTTTATCTTGAAAAAGTTACTTGTGGTTACTTCTAGAACATTCTAGAGGTCGGTTTGATGAAATGGATGCGCCTCCAGTTGGTTCATGTATCTCTATTAAGGGGGAACTTATCCCATCAATAAGGGAGCTATCCCACCCATAGAGGGGGATGATCCCATTGATAGTGGACCTGAATAACCTCTTTACAGCACTATAAATAAAGGCATTGAGCCAGAAGGAGAGGAGGTTGGAGCTATACATTTTCTTTGGGTAAATGCTGCAGGATTTAGGTCTTCCATTAGAGCCTTTGTGAGGAGAGATTGTCTTCACTTGATTCTACTTGGGAGAGGGTGAGCTTTGTCAAAGTAGAGGAAAACCCTTGATGGACCCTGGGAGGAACTTGCACAACACCAAGGCCAGGTTGTAAGAGTTTCTTTGTTTCGTTATTAATACAAACTGGTTTATTTTTCTCAATAGCTTGTGTTAATGAGTTATTTCATGTGTTCCTTGGTCTGCATGTTGAATATATGTTTTATTATATGAAATGCAAGTGCTTGGTAATTGTTTGATTGTTTGTGGTTGCAGGAATTGACTTGAAGGAGGAGCTCATCCGGATCGTCAAGAACGGACTTCAACAACAGCGTTTTGGAATAAGGTAAGCCTAAACACTTGTAGTTTTCATGTTGTAAAAGGTGTATTTAGAGAAAGATCACTCCATTTTGTCTTGTTTGTCATTAGAATGTCTTAGACTTCTAGGAAGGTCAGTCGTGTCCGCACCCTTGACAGATTCCGTGTGACAAATTGGCGACTCCACTGGGGAATCCATTAATGAGAGAGTCTTTTCCTTTATATGAACTTTGCTTTGAGAAAATCATTTTTATTTTCTGGTTTTTGACTGTGAGAATTAGTATTTGGGTGGCTTAGCTTTAGATTTAGTTAGATTTGGTTTTTCTTCATTTTCCAGAAGGACGCACCCTCTGAGTACTGCACAGTGCGTCTTTGGACGCGCTGTTGCCGTCTGCACAGAGCGGGGCCGCACCTGTGACAACGGGTTGCCTGCGTCTTCCTGTAAAACTTAAGAAAATTCCATTTTTGCTTTAAATTACTTTTAGATTTTGTTTTTCCTTAGTGTTTTCTGCCCAGATCCTTTAGTACCCTGTCAAGAATTTTCACCTGAACTTGTTTTGTGAGCTTTGAGTGTTTTAGTGGTTTTCAACGAAGTTTAGACCTAGGGTTTGATTTTTGGAAAGGCTTTGTAGTGACTTTGATAGTAGAAAGTTGTCCAGCCTTAGATCTCTCTGGTTAGTCAACCTTCTTAGAAGTCGAGCCTGTCGTAAAGTCTCCTTTTGTGAGCAACTTGCCATTTGAGTTGTTTTGGGTCAAATTTCGAATTACTTGTTTATAAAGTATTGATTTCCATTTTACAAAAAGAACAAAAAGATTAGAGTTTTGTTTTGGCTAGTTTTTGATTCTGCAATAAGCTAGTCCTTGATTTGATTGTGATCAAGTAAAACACCTTAGAAATAATCATTGTTAGTTTTGGCCTCGTTAAGATTGCTTAGAGTAAATTTGCCTTTAGTTTGCTTATGAGTGCATTTTCATAGATTTTAAGAGTTGTTAAGATTGATTTTTGGTTATATTAGATTTACTTGCTTTATTAAAAGAAAAATACAAAAACATCTTCTTAAAAAGTCTTGTTTCAAGTAGCTTTTTGTTTTCAAAAGAAGAAAAGAGTTTTTTCGTGCATGTAAAGAGAAGTTATGTTTTTATGCTTGGAAAAGAAAAACGAATTGTTTCTTTGATTGTCTTCAATTAAGAAGTTGCTTTTATAAAGATTGCATTCTCTCAACTTTTTAGTTAAGCAATTCATCGAAAAAGTAAAGTAGTGGATAAATCATTCTAGGTGCATTTTGTAGTGGTTTCGAGTCGAGTCAACACACCACTGGTTTCACTTCCATCACCTTTTGACTTAAGAAACAACCTTAAAAGTAACGCTTAAATTAAAATCAATCTAGTAATCTTTATTTTTCTAGGGCTCTGAAGCACCAACATAGCTTAGGCTAGGGTCTTGGAGTAGGTGAGTACTTAACTCTCCAAGACTACAAAACCAAACAGATAGTCTATCTTGAGTAGAACAAATCCAATTGTTTCAGTTACATTCTGGGAAAGCTCCTCTTAAAGGAGAAGCACGAGCTCGTGTCCGAACCAGTGAGGGGATCATTCCTCCCTCGTTGGGAACGACGCCAGGCAGTACGTATTACAAACGGTAAACCTCGGATTAACCATTGTCGAGGAGCCAGGGGTCACTTATCGGTAAACCTTGGATTGTTGTCAAGGAGCCGGTAAGGGGATTGGAGCTTGCTACTCTGCCCTTGCGTGCTGTCGGAGTTTAGACTGTTCCCCCAGGTGTAATTGTTGTGATTGGTAACCTTAGTGGCCATAATATCTAGGATTCTACCCAAGGTGACGGTGGAGGGAAGGTCCCACTGTACCTGGAGCAGACGTCGGTTATACTCACTTGGATTTTCTGGGGGGTTCGCTTCACTTCGAGACGGTTAAAGTGGAGGAACTTGGTCCAGTCTATTCATTAAGCAGGTTGCCGGGGTAACTGTTCCACCCACTATTTCTGTACTGAATCCTGCGAGGTTGGGCCTAATCACCAACTAGCGCTTTTGGTCCGGAAGACTACTGTTTGTGTGTGGTTTGACGCTCTAGATTATTTAGGCGTGTGCTTCAAATTTGATTGGTTCTTTAGAAGACTTTAGGTGGTTTGATTTGAAATTTTTTACTTTGTTTTCGTGTGTTGTAGTTAAAATCTTTAATTGTGGCGGAATTACCGAGAAGGTCCCGTCGAATTGCGGGCCAGTCTCCTGAAGTTGTTTCTGTGGCCGAATTGTTGAGAAGATCCCGTAACTTAGGGGATCCCCTCCTCGAGACGACCCAGGTAATTTAGAAGGGTTAAAGGTCCTTGTAACTCCTCCTAGTGGCAGTAGAGTAGGATCACCTGAAGAAGGAGAATCTTCCTTGGTAGTCCATCCAGATTACCAAAGTTTAGAAACAGGTTACAATCCCGAAGCTGTTACAGTTTCCGAGCTTGCTGGTAGTTTTTCATCTGCCAGTGAAACAGGCGAAGAACCTGAAATTTCAGAACCTGTTACTCCAACTCCTAGTGTTCCTGATTCACCAAGAATAGAAAGAATTATCACCGAAAATCTTCCTGTTGGATTAATTGCTATAGAAGAACTTGTTCCAGAGGAAGAAATAGGCGTTTCTGATTCTGAAGATCTAATTACCCTTGATCTAAGGGAGCGTGAATCCATCTTTTACAGTCCTCCTAGAAGTGAATCTTGGTACCTTGCATTAACCAATTTTTTAGACAACTCAGTAGGTTTTTCTACACCTCGTACTCCGGTTCCACCTAGAGGAATTCATTCTCCTGTAAATATGTCTGGTCAGTCATCTGTGTTTTCACAAAGTCCTGAATCATTTTTACATGGCGGTCCTTCTGTTCCTACTGGGTATCAATCACTTTCTGGTACCTTTGCGGGAGCATCTCCTCAACCCATTGATCATGGGTTATTAGTTGGAAACACTGGTAATGTACCATTGAGTATAGGTGACGTTTATATGATGTCAGGTTCAACTCCCATTAACCAACCTCAAGGTGGCCAATTACCGCCTGGGGGGCAGCCTTCGTTAATGCCTGGGGGGCAACCTCAAGGTACTTCATTTGTGACTGGGGGGCAACCTCAAGGGTATCAACCCCAAGGGTATCAACCCCAGCCTCAATATGTACCCCAAAGTCAACCTCAGTATCAGTATCAACCTCAAGGATGGCAACCTCAAGGATGGCAACCCCAAGGGTATCAACCCCAAGGGTATCAACCTCAAGGATACCAACCTCAAGGTCAAGGTCAACCCCAGTATTCGTATTTACCTCAAGGTTATCAACCTACGGGTCAATACCCTGGTCAAGGTTATCAACCACCTCAAGGGCAATCATATGGGACTGCACCTTACAGTTATCAACCCTATCCTCAATACGGCTATGGATCTCAGTATCCTCAACCTGTTACGAGTCAATACCCTGGAATGTTAACATGGGATCCGTCACAGGGTCAACAGATGTCGCAACCAAGTATACAGTCGGTACCTCAAGCAGGACAACCTGCAGTTCCTGGTCCACCCCAGCAACCGCAACCTGTCCAGTCAAGTGTTCAGACCCCTGTAACTTCTGTAGTTACTCAGCCGCCAATTGCACCTGGTACTCCACCTCACACGGCTGCAGCAACTACCGCTTCATCTACCATGCTTACTTCTGGAGTATCGGCAGCTCCGGTTTCTACTGTCCCTGTAACCACTCCTCAGACATCTGTACCGTTGTCTGGACCCACGGTTCAAACCACAGTCCAGATGCCTGCAGGCCAACCTGGTACAAGTACGGTTGTTACTACTCAACCTCAATTTGTTCAACCTCCGTACCAGGGACAGTATCAACCTGGGCAAGCTGCCCAACAACCGGTTTACCAGTATCAACCGTATCCTGGGTACACTTATCAACCACCTCAGCAACCCCAGTACGGTCCGGTTAATCCTGGTTTTCCAGGAGGATATAATATCCCAAATGCGACTCCTGTTCCTAGTTATCCTGGATATCCTCCTCCTGGGGCTGGTATTGTGACTCAGAGTTTTAGAGATCCTAACCGGCAGTTACCGTTTATTGCGACTTTAGATTTACCCGACTTGACGCGCCTAACGAACGATCCAATTCAATATCTTCCGTTCTGGCCGCCAATGCCAAATAAGTTGCCCAGCGATATACCCAAGTTCGAAGGTAAGTCTGGAGAGGATCCGTCTAATCACGTGATGACTTACCACCTCTGGTGTGCATCAAATTCCATCTCAGATGATTCCATCCGCTTACGTCTTTTCCAGCGTACACTCATTGGTCTCGCAGCCAAGTGGTACATTGAGTTACCACGGGCCTCTTTTTACAACTTTAGCCAGTTAGCTACCTCGTTCTTAACTCATTTTCAGTTACCAGTCAGATACGATAATGGTACAGAATTATTAACTTCGCTAAAACAATCGACATCCACGTACATTTCTGATCACATCCATGAGTGGAGACGTCGAAGAAGATTAGTGAAAGTTTTTATCCCGGACCAAATCTTAGCTGAATGGTTTGTCAAATCATTATTACCAAGAATTACTGAAGATGTAGCTAAGGCCGGAGTAGTTACTGAGGAGCAAGTCATTGCTCAGGCACAATACCTTGACTTAGTTTACACTCAGTCGGGTACGTTACACGAGAAAATTCCGGATCTTCCAAAGTCAAACCAAATCGCTGCTGCTCCTTCGGGATCTCATGCCGCTGATGGTATGATCGGTATCGTGACTACGAAGAGTAAGAAGAAGTCTTCCAAGACCTCCAATACTCCAATTATCACTTTGCCTGATTCTCCGACAGGAGAGTCTTCTCCTCCTGAACTTACCGCCGACATTCACGCTGTAGAGTCATCTACGGCCAAATCCAAAAACGGTGGAAAGAAGAAAGGAAAGAAGAAGGCTAAAGCAGACAAGGCTCCAAAGGAGAAAACGGAAAAGTCGGAAACCAATGACGAAAAGCGCAAACCTCGATATCCTTGTCTTATTTGTGAAGAAGATCATTTTACGAGAGACTGCCCTCATCGGGCCGAGGTAGTGAAAATAGTCAAAGGTTCTCCCACTCCTGCTGTGTTAAAAAATCCATTTCCAGAGCAGGAGAATAAGATGATAGGTTCTTCTTCGAATGCCAGTGAAGAACCCATTTTGATGATGTCTCATGTCAGGATTGCGACTCGATCGCAAGATTATGGTAGTAAGGCTCCTGTTGATGGTAAGGAAGCAGAATCTTCTCACTCTAACCCATCAACCTCAGCTCCTGGTTCCGATCCACTACAGATCGAAAAACCTAACCCAGACTTAGTGATTAAGCCGCCCGCCAAGGGTGTACTTCGAAGGTCTGCTTTCAATCCACATGCGAGAGCAGCCCAGAATTACAACATTGTTGAAGACTTAGCTGTTTCACCTTCAGCAATGTCGGCACTCGAAGTGCTGCAATCATGTCCAGCGCAACGAAAATTGCTTTTGTCGGCTATTGGAGCTGTCGATGTTCAGGACCCGAACCTAATGATCTTTGATCTAGAAAGTAGTACACCGCGTCTCCCCCATCAAATGGCTTTCCAAATTCCAGTGATAGTCAAAAACAGGCCTATTCATCGGACTGTGATTGATGAGGGAGCTTCTACGTGTATTATGTCGATTCAATGTTGGAGATCGCTTGGTTCTCCTTCGTTGAACCAATCCCCCACCATCCTTAAGGCCTTTGATGGCCGTGGGTTCCGTCCGTTTGGTATTCTACAAGAATTGCCTATAGGGGTCGAAGGTAAAACCGTTAGTCTGGATGTGGAAGTGGTTGATGCCCCTCTAGACTACAACCTTCTTTTGGGTCGAAGTTGGTCATATGCTATGACAGCGGTCGTTTCATCGGTCTTCAGAGTCATTAAGTTTCCACATAACGGTAAGATCGTGACTATTGATCAGCTGACATACTTTTCATCCGACCCAACCTCTTTAGAAACTATCCAGCATGTTGGTAAAACGACAATCCCTTATAGGGACATTGGTGTAGGTTTAGTTAAGGATTCCGGTTTACTGGGAACTTTTCCTCTCCCTCCACTCAATGCAGACCCTTCGTTTGCAACAATTCATATGATCACGTCAGAAAACATTATTTATGATGATCCTTGGTATGTTCCCTCTGACTCTGAGCTAGACTCACTCGGTGATGTTATGCCGTTGAGTCCGTATGAGATTGCTTATGAAGCTCTTATGTCTTTTACCGACTTTCATTCAACCGACCAAATGAATGTGGTCAGTGAAGAGTCACTTTTCACCTCACCCTTAGAACGGATAACGTTTCCCGAAGAAGTGTCATCTGACGAACAACTTCGCGAAATCCTAAGTGTAGATGATCTACCATGGGAAGATCTCCATCACAGATCTTCGTTTTTACCTAAGGATGATGCATTTGAAAATGATTTTTCATCTATCTTTACCGCTGAATATGTCAAAGACGCTCAGGATCCAACGAAACATTCTGATTCAGAGCTGAATTTAGGGAATATTTCTCGTACTATTCCCATTGATATTTCAGTGAAGCCCGGAATCGAGGAGAACATTCATATAGGTGCCGCATGTACTGAAGAAGAAATCCAAACTTACAAGGCCCTATTCCAAGAATTCCGCGACGTGTTTGCCTGGTCTTACGAGGAAATGCCGGGAATTGATCCTGCCATTGTTGTTCATGAAATCAAAACCTACCCGGATGCTAAACCCATTCGGCAACGGTTGCGTCAGATTCACCCTCGAAAAGCGGCTGCGATTAAAGCAGAAGTCGAAAAGCTGTTGAAAGCAGGTTTCATTTATCCGATCCCGTTAACGGATTGGGTATCGAATATTGTTCCCGTCAATAAAAAACAAGGAACAATAAGAATCTGTATCGACTATAGGGATATCAATCGAGCTTGTCCAAAAGACAACTATCCTACGCCTTATATCGATCAAATTATTGATGATTGTGCCGGAAGTGAGATGTTTTCCTTCATGGATGGTTTCTCAGGCTATAATCAAATCAATATTCTACCTGCCGATCAACCAAAAACGGCATTCATTTGTCCATGGGGGACATTTGCTTATTGCAAATTACCTTTTGGACTTAAGAATGCCGGGGCCACTTTTCAACGGGCGATGTCTTATGCATTTCATGACATCAAGCACATTGTGCAACCCTATCTCGATGATTTGCCTGCTCATTCTTTACAACGAGCTGATCACCTTGTCCACCTACGAGCAATCTTTATGAGGTGTAGGCATTATCGAATTCGGTTGAATCCCCACAAGTGTGTTTTCTGTATAGAAACAGGTCGATTGCTGGGATTTGTTGTTTCAAAAGCCGGCATTCGCGTCGATCCCTCGAAAGTCGAGGCTATCATCAAATTGCCTCCTCCTTCGAGTTTGCGCCAACTCCAAAGTTTGCAAGGGAAAGCGAACTTTTTACGCCGATTCATCCCAAACTACGCCGAGGTCACTAAAGGTTTTACACGGTTGTTGAAACAGAACGCACAATTCTTTTGGGACGAGATTGCCCAACAATCTTTTGATGCACTGAAACACGCGTTGACCCATGCACCGTTATTGCATCCTCCCAACTACAACCAGGACTACTTCTTATACCTCGCAGCTTCGCATTCCACCATTGGAATGGTGTTAGTTCAAGAAGATGAATTCAAAGCAGAGCATGTGATATATTATCTTAGTAGAACCTTAAATCCCACTGAGTTAAAATATTCGCATGTGGAGAAATTGGCCCTGGCAGCCGTTCAAGCTGTCCAGCGTTTTCGTCACTACATTCTTCTCCGCAAGACTACAGTTATTTCGGATTGCAACCCTATGATTTATATTTTGACAAAACAACTGCTAGGGGGCAAGTACTCTAAATGGATTGTTATCCTGCAAGAGTTCGACTTGGAGTTCGAGAAGTCCAAGTCTAAGAAATCTTTAGTTTTTGCGGAATTGATGTGTGATTTCCCGAGTGCTGACACAGAGACTGTGGCAGAGGAGTCCATTGCGGACGAATCTTTGTTTCTTATTAGCACTTTAGATCCGTGGTATGGGGATATAATCATCTATCTCCAAACCCAAACCTTTCGGCCTGAAGCTTCCAAGGAAGACCGTCGAAAAATTCGGTTTCGATCCCAGCAATACAGAATTATTGGAGATACACTTTATCGCCGGGGGGCAGACTTAGTTTTTCGACGTTGTTTAACTCACGAAGAGGCTGAGAGAGTTTTGAATGATTGTCACTCTGGAGCATGTGGCGGTCATATGTCTGGGTATGCCACAGCTCAGAAGGTGTTGCGCGCTGGCTATTTCTGGCCGTCTATGTTTAAAGATTGTATCCTTGCTGTCAGAACATGCCACAACTGTCAAGTGTTTGATCGAAAGATGCGCGCTCCACCTGCTCCTCTCCACCCTATAATTGCCGCTGGTCCATTCGCCAAATGGGGCATTGACTTTATTACTTGTAACCCTCACTCGGCCGGGGGGCATGCGTATATCATCCTCGCGGTTGATTATTTTACAAAATGGGCCGAGGCGATGCCTACATTCGACGCAAGCGGCAAGACAGCTGCAGTTTTCGTATTCAATCATATCATAACTAGGTTTGGTGTCCCACAAGCAATCATTACTGACCATGGGAGCCATTTTCGAAACGTCATGATGACTGAGCTTACAAGCCAGCTTGGTTTGCGCCACGATAGCTCTACTCCTTATTATCCGCAAGCCAACGGTTTGGTTGAGTCAATCAACAAAGTTCTAGTCATCATGATTCGACGGATCATTGGTATCCATCGAACGAATTGGCATAACATGTTATTTTCGGCGCTATGGGCATATCGAACTTCAGTGAAAAATTCAACAGGTTTCACCCCTTTCCAGCTAGTTTATGGCTTAGAAGCTGTGTTACCTATTGAATGCGAAATCCCATCACTTCAAATGGCTGTCGAATTACTTCCAGCTACTTCCGAAGAGGAGAAACGGTTATTATACTTGGCTAAATTAGATGAGACTCGACGTGACGCTACTTTAGCTATCGAGACTCACGCGAAACGAATGAAAGCTCAGTACGATAAAAATGTAACCCCTCGAAGTTTTTCGGAAGGAGACCTAGTACTATTATATGATCAAGCTAACGATAAGCTAGGTGCCGGAAAATTCGTTCCCATGTGGCATGGGCCCTACATTGTAAAGCGAAAGCTAGCAAAAGGGGCTTATGAGTTAGTTGATTTTGATGGGGACTCTTTGGGTAAACCCAGAAATGGACTTTACCTAAAGAGGTATTATGCTTAAAATGATGGGTATGGAGAAATTTTTAGATAGGTTAGATTTTCTTTCTAGCTAGCAAGTGTGTTAGTTTAGTCAGTGTGCTTAGCTTAGCAAGTGTGGTTTTTCGTCATTATTCTGGCTTATCTTGGTTTTACTCTTGATATTGTAGATGTCGACGCCTCTCCAAACATACATTGGATTTGCTGATGGTGCTTGTCGTAGTACACGGAATATCTCTTCCGCAGCTTGGGTTATCTATTCGCCCTCTGACGAGTTAGTTTCTATGCATGGGGTAAGCCTCGGTCAAACAACGAATAACATTGCAGAATACAGTGCAGTGGTTGAATTATTATCCGAATCTATTTCATTTGGAATTCGACGTTTGATAGTGAGGTTAGATTCTGAACTTGTTGTATTACAGCTTAATAGAGTTTATGCCATTAGAAATCCTGTGTTATTAAGGTTGTTTTTGAGAGTGCGTCTCTTGGAACGTGAATTTGATTACATTGAATATCAACATATTCCAAGGTCTTTGAATACATTAGCAGATGCAATTGCTTCTCGAATGTTGGACAGACATTTACGATAATCATGCAAGTAAATTTAAAAACATTTCATCACATATGTTAAACAAGATAAGCCGGTAATAGTGATATATATAGATAGAAGTGTGTCAAAAAATATATACATCGTCTTCGATCATAGGTTTAAAACACCTTATGATCGGCAAAATGATAGTACAAAAAGTCAAAAATGTCACATGTGACTACAAAAGTGACTAGTCAATCACTGGTGGTGCTCTCTGTACGACACCACTGCGCGGGCTACCTTACGCAAAAATCTCCTAAACGGTCCAGGGACCGCGACTACGAAGCGCTGAAGCCTGATAGGAATGTCGTCCATAGTAGTCTCAGGTATATCTGCCGTGAGACGCTCTAGATCATGCTCCAACTCAGCTAGTACTTCTGCTGTCGCATCCTGTGGGGCCGGTACCGGTGCAGCTGGATGTAGTCTATCATAAGGCCGGAGGTTGGCTGGACGCTGTGGACCAACATCTGCATTTTGAAAGATTTACTATTAGTTTTGAGACGATATATATAAAAAATACAAAAAATACATAACTAGAAAACTTGTGAAAATAAAAAGTACCTCTGTCGTCCCATTGTTCTCCCTGTGGAAGAACCATGTCCGGATCACCTCTGAAATCCATTCCGGCATACGGAAAGTCCTGTATCACAAAAAGCTGGCCCTCTAACCAGTCAAAATAACTATCTGAGAATCGAACTACTGTCGCGCCCTCGTCAGGATGCCGGGCCATCACCGCAACCCATCGTATCAGCTTTGGCTGCTGAGGACCCAAGATATCAACAGTGAGTTGCTGAGGGATCAGCATTGGAATTCTCTCCAAGGCAAAGCTCACGACTATAGGCCCATATCCAAAAGTCTTTAGTCGTCCGTTCTTTGCCTTGGTCAGTTGGCTCTTCATATGAGCCGACACAGCTTCACACCAGTTGAAAATGGTGCCTTGGTAACAGTCAATTGCCATCCGCATTTGGGATCCGGAAGCAATGTGTAAAGCGGCCGCGCCGCAAATTCTGGTAACCGTGAACGCTATGACTTTGAGTTCCGGTAGAGTGATGTGTTTTATCTCTATGCCTTTTGAATGGTGAGCCCCAGGTGTGCACCAATCTCGCGGAGACTATCAAGGGATTGGCCACCCGGCCTAGTCCCCGCAAGACTGAGTTGCTCACCTCTGTTTGGCAAGCCAGTGAGAAAGTATACATCCGAGGGCTCTATCTCGAGCTGGTGCCCTCCTATGTAAAAGCATTGTTCTTGTACGTTCCATCGCTCAACCAGCCATTCCAAGAATCTTACCTGGCCCCTCATGCCCGGTATGGTCCAATATTTGTATAATCCGCATGCTCTTAGGGCATCCAGGGAAGGTTGATGATTTATTGCAGCTTCATCTTCCTCTACATGCTCTCTTTCTCTCCAGTCTAACATGATTAATGCCCTGCATATCAAAAATAGCAATTAGAAATTAATTTGGGAATTTTTGGTGGTTTTTTGAGAGAGTTGGGGTTTTGAAATGCGCGTTTCTCGGAGGACGCACCCCGGCTTTGTAGCACAGGGCGCCCGGACGCAGCTGGCCTGAAGGCGGGCTGCGTCTTCCGACCGTTTTCCCGTATGAGAAAAAGTCGGGGGACGCAGGTCACCCGAAGGGCACCTGCGTCCGCCGAGAGGCGCATTCCAAAACCAAAACCCCCCCAAAAAATGAAACTAAAACCTAAAAATTGATTCTAAACGGATAGAAATGCAGAGTAGGATGTGTAAAATACCTGGATGAGACGGCGTTCGATTCCGACGGTCAGATTTTCCGCAGCGACCACGGGAAGTTTCTTGTCAAAAGCTCCTTTTTCAACCTCAACAGTGAAACGGTAAAAATGACATGGTAAAAGGTCTTTTTATAGGTTTTTTGGATGAATTAGTTCATTTTTTACCATGAAAAGATGTTTTTGAATGTATTTTTGCCTATTTTAAACAGGTATGAGTAATGTGTCGCTTTTGTGCAGGACAAAGGGATTTCGAGGGAAATTGTAATTTTTCACAAACAAAATTTCAGAGTCATCTTTTAAGCCCTTTTCTGACTCCTAAAACATGAAAAGATCGCCGAGTGTTTCTTTTTCACTCGTTAAAACGGAATTAAAAGACGGTCCCCTTTTAGCTCTTTTCTGACCGCAAAATCAGGAAAAGATTGCCGGGTTTTTGTCGTTTCGAACTCGATAAGGAAATAAAACGACGTGTCCTTGATCGCTTTTTACTTTTCAGGTTAACGACACTATTATGAAAGTACTCCTTGGTCGCAAGATCAAGCGGTTCCCCCAGGTATTATTTTATACTTTTTCGGGCTTGAGGGACACAAATATACGAAAAAGTTCAACGTGGAGTCTCCTTTAGTTTTTTCAGACTCTCTAAAATTGAAAAACGCCGAGTTTCTCCTATACTGGGCTCGTTAAACTTTTACAGTAGAGGACCTGTTCAATTACAAACAGGAACGAACCACTCCTTCCTAGGGTTCGAATTTAAACTAGGTTGGACTCGTCCGAAGGATGAGCTTATAATCAAGCATATGTTATCCTCCTCAAGCTTGTTAAAAATAAAGAGGTACTTGCCAGAAATGGTGGGGGAAAAAAGAGAAGAATGAACCTATTTGTCACCTTTTGTCTCAGAAGAAACTTTATTACCGCTCTTGAACACGACACTTTTCATTCACCTGGGTTGGGAAATCTTTTACCTCACAGTTGACCAAATCACTTTGAAAGTCTTTAACCGGGTTCCAGGGGTTAACTTTGAGTTATTCGTCACCAAGCCATCTGTTGTGTCGTTATGTGTTCAAGAGGTCTGCAAGAAAAAACTTTCATCTGCAAAATACTTGTCATCCATTTGACCATCCCTGAGTCAGTCCTTACAGCAACATTTCTTCAACTTGAACAATGATTTCGTGTTGCGGGCTTGCCTGCAACGGGTCGCTTTCTATCGACATCGACACATTATCTAGAAAGATGACTTAGGAATCGACAGTACCTTGAAGTCTGCATGCATCAATGGCAGGTTTCTCGCCTTTGACGTCAGTTTACATCATTGACTTTCGATCAAAGGATTCCGTGAAGTGTTCGACATCAAAACATCTATTCACATTTCACGGGTTGTGCTTGGTACTTTGAGAACCATTGACATTACTGGTGGTTTCTCTCACGCTTGTTAACAGTTTACATCATTGACTGGTAATCAAGTGGTTTCTAACATGTTCGACATCGAATCATTTAATCACATGCTAGAATCGTACCAATTCGGGAAGTAGAAGTGAAGACCCTGGATCTAGTTTCTACCATCCAGGCTGCGAGGAGTTTTGTATTCATTATCTATGTAGACTAATCATAAACAGATGGCTGCGTCCATACTGTGTCTACAAAAGTCTATAAAAATGATGTACTGCAAGATCATTCCTGTATCAGAATAGTTAGTCCATTAGTTAAAGTTTTGAATCTGAGTATGGGAATGCCTACCTCAGTGATGATATAATCTTATCCATGTATTTTGTGTTGAAAATTGCAGGTTCCAACCAGGCCATCCACAAGGCAATCCTTGAAATGATAAAGCGCTTCACCCTTCCTAGAATTACAAAACCCTATTCTATTCCAGGCTTCGCACTTTAGGGGGCAATCTGTTACACTAAAAAATGTCACCTTGACTACTTACAGTTAGTATGGCTCAAATCAACAGTCATGCTACCCTCTTAGGCAAGTCTCATGCCTCTGTTATCCATCTCAAACTCAAAGAAGAGAGAAAGTCTTGTAAAAACCATGTTTATCTCTGGGGTCGCAGGTTCTCTCTAGCCTTACCTGCGGGGACGCTGACCATGTTCACAAAATCTGCGTCCATGGACGCTCTGTATGTTAAGGGACAGGTGCGTCCCTCTGTAAAAGGCAAAATGCGCGAGTTTTATCTTGAAAAAGTTACTTGTGGTTACTTCTAGAACATTCTAGAGGTCGGTTTGATGAAATGGATGCGCCTCCAGTTGGTTCATGTATCTCTATTAAGGGGGAACTTATCCCATCAATAAGGGAGCTATCCCACCCATAGAGGGGGATGATCCCATTGATAGTGGACCTGAATAACCTCTTTACAGCACTATAAATAAAGGCATTGAGCCAGAAGGAGAGGAGGTTGGAGCTATACATTTTCTTTGGGTAAATGCTGCAGGATTTAGGTCTTCCATTAGAGCCTTTGTGAGGAGAGATTGTCTTCACTTGATTCTACTTGGGAGAGGGTGAGCTTTGTCAAAGTAGAGGAAAACCCTTGATGGACCCTGGGAGGAACTTGCACAACACCAAGGCCAGGTTGTAAGAGTTTCTTTGTTTCGTTATTAATACAAACTGGTTTATTTTTCTCAATAGCTTGTGTTAATGAGTTATTTCATGTGTTCCTTGGTCTGCATGTTGAATATATGTTTTATTATATGAAATGCAAGTGCTTGGTAATTGTTTGATTGTTTGTGGTTGCAGGAATTGACTTGAAGGAGGAGCTCATCCGGATCGTCAAGAACGGACTTCAACAACAGCGTTTTGGAATAAGGTAAGCCTAAACACTTGTAGTTTTCATGTTGTAAAAGGTGTATTTAGAGAAAGATCACTCCATTTTGTCTTGTTTGTCATTAGAATGTCTTAGACTTCTAGGAAGGTCAGTCGTGTCCGCACCCTTGACAGATTCCGTGTGACACCAAATTGAAGAAAAGCACAACTTTTCATCCACAAACTAATCGCCAGACAAAAGTAGTTAACAGGACAGTGATCCAGTTACTCAGAGGATATTGCAGCAAACATCCTAAGCTTTGGGATGAACACTTGTGTTATGTGCAGCATGCTTACAATAGAGCAAAACATTCTTCTACCCAGATATCTCCTTTTGAGACCTGTTTTGGTTTCACACCAAGGTCACCTTTGGATTTTCTCTATGGTAAAGATACCACAGTTGATGGACACAGTGATGTGGGCAAGGCAACTAGGTTCATTGAACAAATCCAGGAGATCCACCAGGCAATACAGGAATAACTGGAAAAGAGCCAAGCCAAATACAAGGCTAGGCATGACAAGCATCGGATGGAGCATAGCTTTCAAGTTGGTGACCAAGTATGGCTGTATATTAGCAAAGATAGAATGCAAGGTGAAGGTAAGAAGCTAAAGCCTATGAGGTATGGACCTTTTAGGATACTTGAGAAGATTGGTGAGAATGCTTTTCACCTTGATCTACCAGCTTACATGCACATCTACTCAGTCGTAAATGTAGATTTCTTGAGATTGTTTGAACCCTCGCTGATTGAGGATCTTGAAGAGCAGAGGAAATTACCTTCTATTGATGACCTGCTACCTGAATATCTTAATGAATTACAGGAAGACACAGTTTTAGACAGGAAGGTGAGGACAATGCACAAGGGAGATGTTGAGTACCTCAGAATTGGACTCAAGGGTTCAAAGTCGAGCAGTGAAAAGTGGATTGAGATTGGACAAGTGAGACAATTGTATCCTCACTTAGTTGATGCTTGAAAACCAACTTTTGGTGGTCCAAAAGCTTTTTCAGTGGGAAGGCCGTAATCCGAATTGGATCCATGAAGAATAATCAAAGAACCATGACTGTATCAAATCATGATAAAACTTCGAATTCAAGAGCACAGAGTGATCAGGAAGACCTCTGAATAGTGGCATTTGGCAGCCAGTGAGGAACGACGAGGACCTCAGTCAAAGCGCGCTAACCGAGGCCCATGGAGATAGCACAGGAGGCAAAACTGGCCCTGAGAAGCCCAGATTAGGAAAAGGAGGCAGTTTTTGATGCGCAATTCTGACTTAGTGTGCATTGTTGGGAAAAACACCTCGAGAAGGAAGGGCCCTGAGCACTCGGTCGCATGGGAGCTAGGAAAACCGTGGGGAAAGTGCCAAAGGCTAAAGGTGGGACTCGCGCTCCAAAACCAGCAGTATTCATCGGGGGCACCCTTGGGCGGTAAGTGGATTTGGAGAAAAACGAGCGATTCCACTTAGCGCCTGATGCGTGGCAAGTAGAGGAGAGAGAAAACCACTGCTCATCGCGCACTAACGGTTGAGCAAGTCAACCACGCGAAATGAGCGAATGGCGTCGGATTTGGGGCTCCAAATCTAATGGCTGAGATCGTGCTCGATTGGGAAAATGGATTTAACAGTGGATTAAGCCGCGATGTGTAAGAATTTGAGGTCCAATTTGACAGTTGAGGTGGCCAAACCGACAAGGCAAAGCTGGCACAGTTCACGAGAGGACAAGTGGTCACTCCCTGTGAGCCATTGATGAAGATGCAAAGACAGGGAACTCCAAGTGAACAGCAACAGGTGATCCAATGGAGGAAGGAAGTGGAATCAAGTAGTCATGAGACAGAGTGGCTTTAAGCCATGAACACACCGAGAATAGGACACTGAGAGGGAGAGAAGAGAGGAAGACAGAGAACAAAGAAGTGACAGTAAAGCAAGAAGCAGAAAGATAGAATGTTGAGCTGACCTGCAGCATAAGGCAACATCGAGCAGACAAAGAGCTTGAGAAGTTCCAGCGATCCCTGAGAGGATCTGTCAGGAACCAAGCACCACATTAGGCTCCTTCCATTAAAGACCAGAGAGGTCAAAAGCTGGTAAGGCAGAGAGTCTGTGTACTCGAGTGGCTTGGGGAATCCAAGAACCACCCTATCAAGCAATTCTGTTTCAGGAGACTCGGATTGAGCTCCTCATTGTAATTCTCTGCTTTAAAGACACAATAAAATAAGGCCACCACTGAAAGCTGGATCGGAGACGTAGCCCTGGAGGATAGGGTGAACTCCTTATTAATTTTTGTGTTCTTGTATTTGCTTACTGTGTTTCTCTATTGTTTTCCATATTTCGAGTGTCTGTGTATTTTGCAATCTGATCGATCCGTTGCCTAAAATAACATAGACACACACCAACACATGAGTCTGTAATACCTTCATTCATTAATCAATTAACTGAGGTCACTCAAGGGTGATTTTTAGATCAAAATCTAAGGACAATATGGCTCAGACCTTATGTGGTGGAAAGATGCCATGGCAACGGTTCAGTGCAAATCAAAACTATTGATGAAGAAGCTATTCCATTGCTAGTTAATGGACATAGATTGAAAATGTACAAGAGGCCTTTATCAAAACAAGAGTTCATTGATAGTATCAATAAGACAGTGATGATGGTAGAGCAATTTCTAGCTCCTCCCTCATCAAGTCACTAAAAAAGGAAAAAACAAAAGAATAAGGATTCAGGTGAAAACCTCCATGAGGCGCATGAGTCCGATCTTTGGGTTGAAAACCTCATGAGGCGGCACAAGGATGAGAAAAAATGAAAAAGAGTAAGAAAAACCCTGGGTGAAAACCTTCCTTGAGGCACCTAGGGCATATATCTAGGGTGAAAACCTCTCTGAGGCAGCCTGGGTGTTTCCTTAAAAAAATACAATAATAAAAGTAAAAAACATAATTGATTTTTGTAGGTGGATGAAAAAGACAAGCAAGGAGCAAAGAGAAGATCCAAAGGGACCCTGCCTCACATGTATTCATCTCCTCCACTCCTTACCATGCATCCCTCCATCAATTCTATTGTTTTTCACTTCATTGCTTCAATTTAGGTGAAGATTGTGTTTTCTAACAAAATCACCTCAACCATTACCATCATACCTGCATCCACATACACTCCTACTTCCTCTGTCTATTCATTACAGCATCCTCACAGCACCATCCAGCAACATGATCAAGAAATTCTAAAGAACCACCAAACATTTCCAAGTGGTAATCCAGTTGCTCCACAATAGTAGTAGCATCAAAACTAGGATCTCCACAACAATAGCAACATCAAATCTAGGAGCTGCACAGCAGCAGCAACCTCAGATCCAAGAGCTCCATAGCAGCAACAACAACATC
This sequence comes from Pinus tabuliformis, assembly GCA_031772625.1. NCBI lineage: Eukaryota > Viridiplantae > Streptophyta > Pinopsida > Pinales > Pinaceae > Pinus > Pinus tabuliformis. The sequence continues at coordinate 633,953,890 of CM062805.1, forward strand.
AAATCTTCAGCCACAGACACCTGTAAAAGCTAATAAACCATCAACAGACAACAGAGGATGAAGAAGAATGACCATTAGTAGCACCTTTGATCTTTGACAACATTGGCATCAAGACCATAGGTAAGTATCCCACTCACTCACTCATATGCATCATTTGATCAAAAGTTGTAAAGGTTAAGAGGTAGTTGGCTTAAAAGTGAAAAGGTGGCAAAAAGGAAATTCTTTAATAAGTCAAGAGAGAATGTAAGAGTCCATAGATATAGTGTTGTTATGGCAACCATTTGAGAATGCTTGAAGAATTAAGATTTTGGGTAGAAAAACCAGTTTACAAAAGACTCAACATACCCTATTTCTTGATGCAATCACTCATAGACTCCAGCAGCAAAGTAAAGGAAGGAAATTCCCAGCAGTTAGTTCACCATGGGTTGATCAGGATCCTCATTAAGGATTCCCTCCAAAGCCTCAGGATCCCCATAACATGGTCAGTCTTCTCTGACTTACCAACAGAGGATGACATCAAAACCCTGATCTATGATGTTAGTCCTTCTGTCAGTGAGGAGGAGGCAAAACAAGAAGAAGATACAGAGCTAGATGGTATGAGATGAATAAATAAGAAACTAATATAGAGGAACATGTTGAAACAAAAGGAGGAGGATGTTGAAACAGAGGAAGAAACTGATGGAGATGAGGAAGAACAACAAAAGGAAGAAGATAAGAAAAACAGAGAGGACAATAGTAGGAAAAGGAAGAGGCCATCCAAAGTAGGATGCTAGCTAAATCCTATGTTTTTTTTACCTCAGAGAACAATGGCTAAAATTTCAAATTAAAACACTAGCACAAAGGAGCACCATGCCATTTCAAGACTGCAGGTAGTTTATTGATCTTTGTGATCAAAGTGCACTAAAGAATGGGGCCAACATGGTTGAGTTTTATTTGCATAACATGGCCCTCACAGATATGAATATTTGGGACCCTAATGAAGAGCTAGGAGATCTAAAATTAATGACTTTGGCATCATTGATGAACCATGAGAAGCCAAGGGTTGCAGAAATGAAAAGAATATTGGCCAGAGAGAAAAATATACCTCTTTTTATTAGAGCTGAACAATCAAATCCCATGGCCCTAATCAGCACCCATAATCTAATTGCAAATGATCCTCAGTTGGCACCTAGATATCTTGTTTCCCAAGAGCAAACAATTTCACATTTTGAGGATATTTTTAGGCTGCTAAGATGATAATATACATGCCTGCTAAAGGAGATGGAAAACACTGCCACATAGCTTGAAGACCCGAGAATATCACTCCCCTCAAAGGTTGAGAGAGGCACTCAACAGGACACCTATGTATAAGAAATCAATGCAAAGGTTGAAGGTCAACTGGGTAGGCCTAAAAATCAGTCCACCACTACTTTTAGGGATGCTAGAAAGGAGAAAAGAAGAAGAGGAAAAGAGGCAGTGGGAAGAAGTAGAAAGGAAAGTAGGCTTCTATAAACAAGAAGAAGAGACCACAGCCGAAGTATGGGATGTCAGAGAGGCTACCAGAGCCACGAAGGACAAGGAAATTGACTAAGTTGCTCAGAGGATGAGCAACACTTTCAGGAGGGGATGATGATGAGCCTCATCATTGAGTAATTATATGGGCCTTAATTGTCCTTAATTCACCTCCTAGCTTAGTAAAAAAAACCATTCTCACAACTTATTGCATACTTTTGATTATATTTTGTTTATGAGATGAGTTAGAGTTGGATATTTGGCTTTGTTGTCTAATGTGCATGTAATGCAGGAATAATGGATGAATGCAAGGAACTATGGCAAAGACCTTGGGTAAAACTAGAATGGGACAAGGGACAGTAACTATAGGATGTAAATCCTTCTCATTTACTACCCTTCCATTCAGATGTTCTACCATCAACTCAGAGTGCACACATCCATCACTTTGAAGACTAAAAGAGAATCGAGCACGTGAAAAGGACAAAAAAACAATTTATCTTAAGTTGGGAGCCAAGCCTCCCTAAGGGGAAGGAATTCGTTAGAGACTTCAGATGTATAAATAGAGAGGCTTAGGACCTCAGTAGGATTCAGACTTCATTTGTAAAACTCTATTTTATTTTTGAGCTGAAAAGACTTGTGACAGTTTGCTCTGTAATCCATGGTTTTTATAATAAGACTGAGTTTTATTTAAGCCAGCTCTAAGTTAACTCCGAGGGCTGAAGCTCTTGGGTTAGGGCCCAACCCAAGCAGCCACAACTCCTCTTTCTTGTACATGTATGCTAGCATAGAGTTCTATTCTGTTTATTTTCTTAAGTAGTTTCATGGCTTTCTGTTCATTTTCTTAAGTAGCCTTATGGTTTTCACTGTTCATTTACTTAAGTAGTTGAACTTTCATTACAACAATATAGCATATATTATTCATGGTTTTCATGTTCATCTACTTCAAGAGCTGCATTTGTTGTAGTTTACTTCCATTTATGCCTTCTTTCAGTTCACAGGTTAGTTAGAGGAAAAATATCACTATCAGGTTGTGCGCAGGTGTCTCGGCCTCATCTCCTCCCTCTTGGACCATGACTTGAGGAAGGGACCCTTCAGTAGCCCCAAAAACATAGGTTTCTGGTTCTCACATGAGCTATGGAGTTTGGTGTTTGACGCAGTTACTGGTTCACCATCACTGGTTTTCTTTGTCGTTTTCGTTTGAAACTGCCTTCATCACGTTCTCCATGCATCATCTCCTCGCTGTCCAATCCACAATAAACCTTCACAATCTCCATCCGGTTTGTTATTTTCTCCAACTGTTGCCTCGCATGGAGTCCACCACTTAATTTATGAACTTTAAGTCCCCACCATTGATCTGCCTCTCTTGATCCGACGACTGTTGATTCACTCGATCGCCAACTAGCTTGGCTGATCTCCACCGTTGATTAGCCCTGCCTGATCCAACGGATATCATGCAATCTCGCGCGGATTCTTGCATGACCTTTATCTGCACAAGAGCATGTGATAAAAGTGGTTTTCTCATGCTAAGTGTTGCGTAGTAAGGCTAATCACGTGAAATTTCAAAATACTGCTTATAGTGTGAAGGGCGCGCGAGAAACTACTTCCCGCCTTAGAAACCCACTTCATCATTTCGGCACGTTTCTTTTTCCTGCGATACGATCTCCACTATCCATCTCTTGAATTCACCCCAACGATTAGGTCTTGGAAATTCATATCCTTTGTTAGCCTTGTTCGTTCATCCATTGACTTAACCCGCGCGATATGATCTCCACCTTTCATCATGTGCATTCATCCTGCTCATCCATCTAGTTGCTTAAGCCTTCACGATAAGACCTCAACCGTTCATCCTGTTCATTAACCCCATTCATCTGTTTATTTGCTTAAAGCCCCACGATAAGATCTCCATCGTCCATCTTCTGGTCATTGATCGATCCAACAGTCCCTATGCGCTCTTGTGTCCTTACGTCTGCTTTCCATTGATTTCGACCTCCGATTGCTTTTTTCGCTTGAAACCCGATTTAGCCTAAGTTTCTTTGCTACACCTTAGTCTAGTTTAATGTTTTTTACTTCTGAAACTTAGATAGCAGCCTTAGGTTAGTGATTTTTTTAGCAATTCTGCTTAGCATAGCTATTTAATTGGTTAGTTAGGTTATGGTGTGGTTTATCATTACATGTTGATTTCTTCATTACTGCAGTAGAGTAGCTCTCTCTTAGAATAGGTTTGCTCTCCTTCCATCAAAGAATTAAGCTTCTTCTGACCCTATAGAAGTCTGGCTTGGAACCCTTGGGGTCTCTTACCAGATAAACAGTGACAATAGGCAGGACCTTCACTTCTACTTGTGTATATAGCACTATCACCTCCAAGGTTGTACGAACCCTGGGTTGATAAGTAAAGCTGGTAGCCCTAGGAGTTGCTGCATTATTGTTGCAATACCTAGGCTCATCAGAAGGTAGGGCAAAGTAGCTACAAGAAAGGCCTCCTAATGACGAAAAGGTAGTAGAGGAAACTCATGATGAGAAAAAATTAAATTTTAATCATGATTTCATAAAATCTAACATTGGATTGAAGACCCACCATATTCCAAAGATTGATATGTGGAAGTTTGATGGCAAGGATCCCATAACATGGATACTACAGATGGAGAAATATTTTTATCTACATGATGTGCAACTTTTACAAAAGGTATGTATTGCATCTTTATATTTAGAACCAAATCAATTTTTATGGTATAAACAGCTTTGTTCTCGTAAACCACTTGTTACTTCGTCAATTTTCATGGAGGAAATGATACCACATTATGAGGATACAAAGAGAAACACCTTCTTTAGCCAATTGATAAATCTCAAACAAAAGGGTTCAATGGCAAAGCACATCGAGGACTTCCAAAAATTGAATATAAGGGTAAATGATATTCCATATAAGCTGAGGATTGATGTCTTCGTAGGGACTTTAAAGGATAACATTCAACATGAGGTTCGTCTTTGGGAACCTGATTTATTGGAGAAGGCATTCAGGCTAGAAAGAAAAATATGGCAACAAGAAATCCTACCACTCACAATTATAAAGATGGAAGTGTTGTTGCTCCTAGCCTTCCACAACCTACAAGGTTGACACCACAACAATTGGAAGAAAAAGGAGAAAATGGCCTTTGTTATAGTTGTGATAGAAAATACACTAAAGGTCATAAGTGTGCTGAGAAGAAATTATTTTACATTAATTGTGAAGAGGAGGAAGAAAAGGATCAAGAAACGTCAAAAGAAGAGGATATACACCAGGAACCAACCCCATAGAAAGAAGAAATGAATCCGACCATATCTTGTAATGCATTGGTAGCAATTACCGCTCCTCAAACTTTCAAGATAGAAGGACATATCAAGAATAAAAAGGATAACCTCACTTTCACGGAAAATCGAATGAAACAATAGACATATCAACATCGCAACGAAAGAAGTTTTGATATAGACGACTGGGTATTTTGACGAATACAACCATACAAAAAAATTTCCCTCAAGAAAGCTAAGAAGGATAATAAATTATCACCAAAGTACTAAGGTGCTGCAAAAGATTGGTACTATGGCATACAAATTGGAGCTTCCTGCATCTTCCCGAGTGCCCCTAGTTTTCCATGTTTCATGTTTAAAGAAGGTTATAGGTGAAAAGCTCCTAGTTCAAACAATATTGTTGGAACTTGACAAGGAAGGAAAAATCATATTGGAACCTGAAGCAGTCACAGAAACAAGAACCCGACAGCTACAAAATCGATCAATTTCAAAGTATCTCATCAAGTGGAAGAACTTGCCCACTGAAGATTCCACATGGGAGGACGAGAATTTTATACAGAAGCATCCATAACTACTCAAGCATTGAGGGAAACACTTTTTGAAGGAGATGGGCATGTTAGGTCCCTATACTACTAGTGTAACCCCTTATTGTTATTAGTGCAACCCCATTATTATATTGTTGTGCCTTTACATTATTATTGTTATGTCGGCTCTGATTATATTAAGACCCCTTTTACTCCTATATATAGAAAGGAGGTGTTGTCATTTGTATCATCGAAGAATTGTTCATTTGTCTAATGTAAAGGAGGTTGCCCCCTCGAAGAGGTTGAATTTTAAGTCATTGATCTATCTTTTCTATATTTTTGTGAGTTGGTTTCATAATAGTATGTGTTATGTTATTTCCATGATTGGACCCATGTAGGATCCATATACTTTGTAATGATATAAGAGAAAGGAGGGGGGAGCCTTTTCCCCATTTTTGGGTTTAGGGGCCTAGCCCATGAAAATAATTGGGTGGTTTTTGTGTTCATATTTGGTGGTTTTCAATACACAATTTTCTCCTTTTGGTGGTTTTATGGTTCAATATGGTTTTTCAACCCATGGTTTTCTAATTTTGCATAACGAATTAAGGTTGTAATCTAATCTAGGTCAATGGATTAGAGATTTGGGATGTCACATGATCCTATATGTTGTATTGTAAATGATGAAATTGATTGATAATAAAAAAAAAATAGAGGTGTGGATCTAAACATTTTTTTCATTTTCCTAGTTAATGGTTTCTAGGGTAAATATCTAAGTATTATGTATGATTTCCATTGTTTACTTTTCTATGTATCAATAATTTGTGTATGCATTGCTCACTGTAACTTGTCCTGACGATGAACCACACTAGTTGGTTCGAAACGCGTCGACAAATGATTTTCCATGTGATTTTCGCCGAAATCTTTCTCTAACATAATATGGATCACAGAAGCCTAAACTCCATTATTGTTTAAAGGGAGAGTTTTATACCGAGGAATAAATGGGGATCATGCCCTCCTCATTGGAGAGGTTACACCAAATGCCCAATGGAATTATGGGTCCCCCATTTGCACTAGGGACTCCACAAGGATTACTCAAGTCATTAGTTAAGAAAACTCCAGGAAGAGTTTGACTACAAAGAAAAATGGACCCCACATGGATTGAAGGAATAGCCCATCACCAATAACCATATGGCACATGGAAATCATGAGAGGGACTAAAATATCTCAATGGGGGACTCAAAAGGTTCCATAATGAATAAAAGGTTTCGATGTGGTGGATGAGAAATGAAAAAATAATCCATGTCGCTTAGGGAGAAGGTTGAGCATCTATCAACATTGGTAAAAGTATTTTTTCTTTGTTAGTAGGCCATTTTAAGAGTGGTAAACAAAGGGATGATAATGATCTATTTTTAGAGGTCATCAGTCATCAGGTTATTGTGGGGGTCCAGGGAACAATAGTAAGAAGATATTGAAATGAAACAAGAGGGGTTCAAGCAAAAAGAAACAATAGGAGTTTAATAATGGAGATAATGTCCAGATAAATATTACATTTTTTGCCTTCAATTATAAATTAGAAAAAGATAATGATAAAAATATAGAGATCTTGGCATATAAATAAAGCTACATTGACGTTAGTGTTATTCTAAGTGGGATAGGAATGAAATTACCCAATATGGACCCCTAGAAACTATGCCTATAGTAATATTTTAAGTGCAAATGAAAAGGCCAGGGTTGATTATAGGATGGAAAGACACGAAACATAGGAGGTGATACATTCTTGTGAAGAAAATATGGTAAGCACGTGGTAAGCGTGGTAAGTATATTACTATTTTAATTAAATTTGAAATTATTAATATAATTTTAATAAGTTAATGTGCAATTGGGGTCAACCAAATCCCATGAGCACCATGCGAAATGAGGAAACATATAATAATAAATGGAAAGTTTTATAGCCTTACTTTCCATCCCTTCTCAATCTCTGAGGACCTATTTCACTTTCTCAGTGAGACTTTACATTTTTTCTTGTCTATTTAGTTTTGAGGGTGGTCATAGCCTTCTTTTAGGAAAAATGAAATCAATAATTGCTTTATCTCTTTTCAAAACATGACTATATAATAAAAATTGGATCATTATATTTTTTTCATCCATATTGATGCTTTTAGAGTGGAAAAAGTGGAGGAATCAACTCACAAGACCATTTTTACCAATAGGACCCAGTTTGGAAAATAGGGGTTTGAAACCTTCCGGAGCATTTTGAGGCATAAAATTATGCTTTTTGGGTGGTAAAACTTTTCCAATTTAGTGCATCACATTGTTTTCATAATCTACACACAAATACCTTTCCAATAGCACAAGAGTCACCTCAAACAAACTCTGTATGCAAAATTTATGCGACTCAAAAATTGACCTTCTTGTTTTCACCACCACAATTCAAGAGGATGCCACGTCAGCCCACATTATTCATGAAAAATGGGATATCCATGTGATTATCATGAAGAATAATCCAAAACAATCCATATTGTAAATCTAGTTAACAATTGATGTAGTCAATCCTAACCACTAGTAAGTTATCAGGTTGTGTTATAACTGGGCCACTAGGAGGAAAAGGGGTTCCACTATTTTCGTGTGAATTTTGTTGCATAGATGAGAAAAAATATAGTTGAGAGGGATAGGATATAGAGAACATAGATAATATTTGTGCATAGTAGTATCCAAAAATCCACAACTATACTTCCTTGTACTCGCAATCATTTTATATTAAGAGAAAGAGAGCAGAGTGGCTTCACCTTCCAACGAGGTTTTCTCCCAAAAGGGTTTTCCAGGTTATACCTTGTGCGAATCATGGTTTGTGAGTTTTTATTTATTTTTTATCTATTTTATACATAATTTTAATTTTCACGCATACACAATTGAACGTAATATACAAATCCATAAATCTAAAGAAAAATAAAACCCTAATAGTGTAGATTTCATATTTGTAAATATAGTTTTATAAAATGTGTTATGACGAATTGTGTAGTGGAATATCCAAAGTATTTTACAGATCACTACCATAGGCTTCATTACTGATAGCATGCATCTGCATCTCTAGCCTTCAAATTTGATGATCCCAAGGAGAATCTTTGCATGAAGAGATGGATACTTCATGTGCATAATCACAACATTGTATTAGACTCAAGTTCACTAAGATCACTAAAGAATTCAAGGTTATCGCTCTTACTTATTTTAGCTTCTCATTTGTCTATATAACAAAGTGGATACCAAGGGGAAAGAAAGAGGATCTTAATGGAAGCTTATGTTGTCAATATCCATATTTCCTTCCAACTTTTATGTCATCAATATTATGATACTTTCATGAGGTCCAAGGAGGAACAAAGAAAAAGAGCTATGAGAAACTCATAGTTAGGACTCAAGGTAAATAAACCTAGTTATTGTGTTGTTTATTATATCATTTATAAATGGATCTATTTGGTTTATACCTCCTACATTCCATCTATTCAATGTGCATTATAATTATTGGTTGATCTAACTTTTCTTGAGTAGGTTAGATTAAAATCATTTTTAATCAACATTCCTTTGCTTTGAAGGAGTTGAGTTGGGTATATTTTTTATTCATATGTAGGGAAACGGTATTAGGATCCAGAGCATTGGATCTTATGAGCCATGCCAATTCATATCACACGAGGATAAACATCATATAAAGGTACACAGTTAACGATGCCCTCCTTCTAGTGCCAGAAATGTTGGCGGTGCTGGACTTGCCAACATTCAAGGGGTCTCCCCGATATGTGGTCCCAATTAGACCTCACACCATTTGGGATAGGAGATCCATCTGGAATATGGCCTAGTTTCTAGTTTCTTAAGGATTCTCAATGGCTCTAACTGTTAGCAAGAGAGAGGAATGCAAATGTGCCTTCGAAAAGCAAGTAAGTTTCCTGGTGAGTGTTCGGTTGTAGGTGTGTCAAGGTTCTTCTACTATGGAGGGAAAAGAAAGTGAGCCTCTAAGAGAGAGGTAATAGTACCACTCTGGTAGAAACACACACAAAAAAGAGATATCCATCTAAAATCTAGTGGAATATTCCACAAAGATGCGACAGGCATTGCAACCATTACAACACATTCTCAATATGATAAGCACTAAAATAACCGAAATAGTTCAACTACTTTAGTACAGGTGAAAACAAACATGAATCATAAAAAATCACAGAACATTCTTAAAAACATTCATAATCCATACATGAAGAATGTGTTGGCCATCAGGCTTCATATATTAATAAAAAGTCCCAACACACATGTATACATCGAACACCACTACCTCCAATAGTGGAGTGTCGGAGCCACCACTTTCTCCTAAAAAGAGCTATCTTGTCTCTCTAATGCCTTGCGGGAGGATCCAAGGTGAAAAGTCCTTTGCTCATACAATGAGGGTGTATATATAACTAATGGGGTGATGCTTCACCTCCCTTGTGACTCTTTGACTACCCTCATGACTGTTTGACTTCCTATGACTTTTCAACTTTACATGACTCTTCATATTTTGTATGTGTCCTTTGGACTTCCACTTTACAATACATTTTTAATAGATAATTACATAATCCAAAATAATGATGTGGCATATGATGACTCATGACATGACATGACATGACATTGTTGACATGGACTGCATGATGACATGGCAATGTCAAGCCATTCTTGTTGTTCCTTGCTATGTGTCTTCCTGAGTATGCTCTTTTTTCCACCTCCATATGGCTTAGGGGCAAGGAGTCTTCAATGATATCAAGTATTGAGCTTTGATAGCAAACTGGTGTCCCTTTTATTTGTGTTGAATGATCAACTTGCATAACCATTTACAAATATCTCTTTCAACATGTTTATCTTCTCCATATCATTCTTCTTGTCCATATCATTCTTCTTCATCCTATCATTGACTGATAAATTACATGCATCTGCAATTCACTCAGGACAAGATGAAATCAATCTGATAAACCCCTAGTCTAAGATGTTGCATGTTGATCCACTAACTAAGTTGGAATCAGGTGATAGGTTGAGGGAGGTTATTAGTGACTATGCAGTTGTACAACTCAGCAAGTTAGGGGTGAAACTTGAACCTTGAGACTGCACGATGTGCAGTTCAGGTTGGACTAGGCAGGCCGATTGCATAGTTTTGGGGCTCAATGAGCCAGGTTGAGGAGTTTTTACATTGTTTCATCCAAATATGTAGTTCTAGGAGGTAGAGAAGACCTGGTGAATATGAAATTGTGGAGCTCAGGAGCTCAAGAGCTAATCGTGAGCTTAGAGATTGTGCAATGCGTAGTTGAGGCTAGGCTCGATGGTTGGATAGCGCAATTTTGGGCGCCAAGGTTCAGGGTTGAGCACTAGAACTACACAGTACACAGTCCTAGGAGACAAGAACTGAAAATTACATAGTGTCAAGGGATAGGGTTGTAGCTTAAGGTTTAGAATTGTGCAATGCACATTTGAGGAGGGTCGAATGAGGCTAAGTTGTTGGGAACTTTCTAGAATTTGGTTAAGTGTGGGATTAGTGGACTAATGTGATCAATTATATGACATGACTGTGATCACACACTTAGAAAACTTGACAAAACAATAACATAGATCATCCATGACACATGAACCACACATTTCCCTTAGCGTGACAACTCTATGATGACTTACAACAAGTGAAACACCAAAGATAGACGTTGCGATGATAATGACGACACTAGTGCTATAGTGGTTAAAACTTTGGAAATGAGTACGAAAAAATGTTTACATGGTTAGATCAACTCATTTACATTATATTAATCCCTTGAAACAATCAAAACAATCTTATATACCTCATACGACACTTGACATGTGAAAATATGAATTTTTTATTTTCTTGAAAAAGGGACCAAAACAATTAGAGAAAACAAATGGAATGGATCTCAATGTTTATGGCGACAATATACAAGACCAGGGTAGAATCTAAAATTTTGTTCAGGAAAAACTTTTGGGGGGTGTTTTAGCAACGAAAACACTTGTTGACACACAAGTAGAATTCTTCTCAGTTAACTCTTTTATGCAGGGTCTCGGTTCTTCAGGGAGTATTGATGAATCGTGTAGATCACTTTGGCTTCCCCAATTACCTCATGAATAAACATGGTTCCCATTTGTGCCTTATTGGTTGAACACAAGCATAAGGTTCAACAATATAACAATGTTTCAAATCAAACAGTGTACTGAAGTTCGCGAGCCTTAGATTTTTAGAGTATAGTTTTTCATCTTTGGTGTTGCTCCACTGCCAGCAGGCCTGGACAGTACCCTAGTGGAGTCACTATAAGAATGCAAAAATTTCTTTGCTGCCAACGATCCTGGAAAGTACCTTGGTTTATTTTCTTGCTTCACCTCCCTTTGTTGGAAGCCTTTCTCTTCTTTCGCCTTTATTTATATATTTAAAGAGGATTATGCATTGGCACTTATTTATTTTATGGGCGGAAGAAGGATCCTGACTTATTGAGAGAGGGAGAGGTTGTTCCTTCATAGAAGCATATAGAGACATCTAATTTAGGTTTTCTCATTTATATTTTCCCCCTTTTCCTCTTCTATGGATTGGATAAGCATGAAAACACCCAAAAAAAACCAAGTGTGGCCAGGTTTCCATAATAGACACAAGAATCATGGTTTGACCAAAATTCTCCTTACGAACGAATCGTATTTTCCGTCAAAGCTTCATTGAAAAAAATATGTAACCAACACAAGGAAGGAGGACCGAAAGTTAGCCAAATGTTGTGGTGTCACAAGACTCTTTTCAATTCAGCCACACACAAAGAATCCCGAAAACATGTTCACACATGCTGCTTATTTACACAAATGAAAACAAAAATAAGACCAAACAAACAAACATGCAAGAAAAGAAATTATGTACATAGGGAAGGGCACAACCCCAGATCATCATGGAAAATAATTTTTTAATTCTTGGCCATTAACAGGAAGAGAGTCAATCCTACCGTCTAGTGATTGCAGATAATACATGTGTTGGCCAATATTTTCATGTATGGTGAATAGTCTGATCCTTTGTCCTCATGGGCTTTGTCCCACTTCAAGACTAAGTCACCCATGTTGAATTCATTATTCTCTGTATACTTCTTATCGAAGTACCTCTTGATATGACTCTGATGAAGTGGGAATTTTTCTTTTTCTTTTTTCCTATCTTCCTACAGCTTGTGAAGGGTGTCTATCTTATGTTGAACCAATAAGAAAGGCTTGCCCTAGGATTCTTGTGAAAGTTGAAGGGTATGCAGGTAGATTCTCGGGAGTAAGATGGCTTCTTTTCCTTACACCAGGAAGTAAGGAGACCTATTTAGAAAGGGTTTGGTGTGACTCGTTCAACCCATAAGGAATTCACCAAAGCAGAGTGTTAGTTCCTATGTTTAGAGAAAATGGTATTTTTGATAAGGGAGTTGAGATTCTTGTTTCTATACATAGAAAGACCAATTCACCATGGATAATAATTAGCTGAAGTTTTCAATACAATTCCATTTTCCAATGAAAAATCATATAACTTTAACGATGAAAAATATGTTGCGTTTTCAAAAACAAGTGAAGTCAGGATGTCAAACCTGCAAATGATATTCTGCTTAAGGAAGTTAATGACTTCCTAATCATTCACTAGTTTGAATGGGACATATTTTGTCCATTGTGTGAAGTAGTCTATGACAATGAGAATGTAGTGGTGTTTCTTTGACAAGTGTGGGAAAATTTCACCGATCACATCTAAGCCCCATTGTTGAAATGGATTTTCCACTACACTTGGTTGCAACAAGGTAGCTCACTTCTTTCCTTTGTCGGCACACCTCTGAAAGACCAGACACTTTTGGGCATAGGCGTGGGCATCTTTGAATAATTTGGGCCAATAGAAACTGACCTACATAACCTTATGCATTTTTGTGTTTCCTGTGAATTATCCCCTGGCTGGTCCATCGTGGAGATTACACAATACCTTCTCTAAATCATGCGCTTCCAAGCATTTGAGCAGTACTCCATGGTGCTTTCTGAAATGAACCCCATGCACCCAAATAATAAGATAATTATTTTAGCCTAAGTTCCCTCTTATTCTGTGTAGACAAGTGTGAGGGTACTGTGTCATTCTAAAGATACTGGCGAACATCAGCGTACCAAGAGTTTGTGATGCTAGTGGGGGAAGCTTGCTCAACATTATACATTTCAATCTCCTACTCCCATCTAAAAGGGTATTCTTCTTTTGCATCTACCTCTACTGCTACTAGCCAACATGGATCATGGCCCTTGATCGTGTGAGCTGGATTGAACTCTAAGTCATATTCTTGCAAACCATTCATTCAGTTCACTCTCCTTTCACCCATCTCTTGTTGAAAAAGCAATGATCTGACTGCTGGTTGCAGAACAAAGATAATGCAATGATTTTTCAAGAGATAGGGCCCAAAGTGCTTCACCGCCTTGTAGATTGTGTAAGCTTGTTTTTCAATGGTGGGGTAGTTAAGTTTTGGTCCTTGATGGCTAGAACTCATGAAAGATATTGGTCGCTCATTATTCAGATCATCCTTTTGTGTAAGCACAATGACAAGAGAAGCATTAGAAGTGAAAGTGTAGAGCAAAAAATATTTGTTGAAATCTGGGATGTACAAAGCAGGTGTGTTTACGATAGCTTACTTGATACAGGAAAACACATCCTTTTCCCTCTTATCCCATGTATATATGGCATCCTTCCTTACCATCTCATGCATGAGTTTCATGATCTGAGTGTAATCGAAGATGAGTTTGCAGAGAAGATTTATGTTTCACAGGAAGGACTACATAGATTTCTTGTTTACCAGGAAGGGAATTTCATTATAGCTTTGACCCTTTCCAGGTCTATTGTAAACCCACTCTTTGCAATAATATGGCTCAATATATTACCCTTAGACACTAAAAAAATACTCTTCTTTGGATTAAGGGATATCTTGTATTTCACACATCACTCGAAAATTTTCTTCAGATGGTGTAGGTGCTCAGATACTTTCTTGGATAACATTTTAACACCATCCAAATAGATCACTACACTCTCCCAAATCAGTCCATGAAATGTGATGTCCATTTCACGTTGGAATGCCATGCCGACATTTACTAGCCCAAATGAAATTCTTTTGAATGTGAACATACTCGACTTTGTGCAGAATGTTGTCTTCAATCTGTCAAGCTCTGAGACCAGAACCTGGTTGTAATCGAAATACCCATCTAGCCAAGAAAACACCTCTGAACATGATATTTTCTACATATTTATTCCATAGATGGAATAGGGTAGTTATATTTGTTTGAGGCATGATTTAAGTTGTAGAAATCAACACACAAGCATATTTCCCCAGACTTCTTTCTTACTGGGACTAGATTTGATACCTAGGTCGAATGTCACACTTTATATATGATCTGAGCATCCATCAACTTCCTTAACTTCTTTTGAATCAGAGGCTCAAGCATCGGATGCACCTTTTGTAGCTTCTATTGGAAAGTCTTTTCCCCTTCTTTAATCAGAATCACGTGCTGGATTATTCGTGTGTCATAAGTTTTGAGCTTGTCATACATCCACACAAAAACATCTCAATACTACTTGAATAAAAGGATGAATGTTTGTCACTCCTATGGTGTGCAACAAGTACCAATATTGACAAACTTTAGATCCTTTTCTATTCCAATATTTATTTATTCGTGCGACAACGTTGAACTATGGGTTTTTGCATTAACTAGCCCTCAGAAGTAGTTCTGGAAGTCATACAACTTTTTCAATGATACCACACCTTTCGGCATGGGATTTTACATATTTGTGTGAGCTTCATTCTGCAACGCTTTCTCGTTCTCATCTTCATCGATAGCTGCATCCTTGAATACATCAGTGTTCAACATAAAGTATAGTATCTTCTAGTCATCATTGAAAATGCGTAAATTAGTAATATTGTCAAGGATGAAAGATTTATAAATAATCTGTACCGAAATATTGTATCTAAGCAGCGATAACCTAGAAACAACATTTACTAATGCATTCCCAGTTGTGCTACGCATCCTAGGAACATAAATGATATTGAAAGCTTGGAAATGAGAAATAAAATTCCATACCTCTTGTTGATAACCCTTTAGATGAGGTGACACACTTTGTATAATATCATGTACCTGTCGTATGACAGTTTCTAAGTCACCTACTGCTTTGGGAATTCCAACATTGAGGTCGATGGCCCTTTGTAAGCACAAGATGAGTGCCTCGTATTTTGCGGTGTTATTCGTGCACTCAAACTCCAAGCGGGTTGAGATCAATTTTTTCTTTTTCATGGGTCTACTAAAACACAACTAGCTCCATAGCCCTCCTACATCTTTGAACCATCAAAATATAATGTCCAAAAATCATATGTACGAAGACTATGTACTACACTAGTACTACTACTACTACTACTACCACTTACTGCACAAATGTCGTTTTCACCATTTGGATTAGGAAGGAGTTCCAACTGTGTGTCAGGTGGGACTAGGGATGGCTGAGAAAAATAACACCAAAGATTAGTTTCTAAAAATCAATTTCCAAAAATAATATCCCTGACAACCACAGGTTCATTTTTACCTTCGAAGGGAGTAACAGTGTGTTTCATGTAAGGCTTTGAGTTAACCAATATTTGGATGTTTCTTCCCTTGTACGGAAGCCATAAGTGTGACCATTCGGTAGCAAAATATCCCGTAATTTGTTGGACCAATCTTTGCTCATCAATACACTATATGCTTTTGGAATATCCACAATTACTCTATTTATACATTAGTGAATTAGTTGGTCATATGATAGGCGTATAAACACATTTCTGAGTTCACCAATAGCATGAACAAGCGTCATGTCTAGTTGAATGATTTGTGCATCTATTTTATCCCATTTTGAATTGATTTTATTTGCTACAAATAAAGAAATTACGTTTACAGATGCACTATAATCGACTAAAAAATTGTGCACATTATAATCGAAAATTTCAAACGTTAACAAAAATGGAGGGTAGAGTGTATTTTCATCCAATGGTAAAGTTGTAAGTACAAATTCCAGGGAACTAGAGGACTTACCAGATCCCTTCTGCAAAGAAACATCATTACCTAAGGTGGATTATTCGAGTGTGCAAACAAATAATTATCGTTGGATCACGAGCTTTGTTATTTCAAATAGTGAGATATCCAGACGAGATTTCTTCATGTCATCCACTATGTTATGATCCAGTGCAGAGACATTGTCACAGTGTCTGGAGGTGTAACTTGGTCTGCTACTTCCAAAATGATGGGCTTGATTTTTTTTTATTTGCAGAAGCATTTTTCATTGTAGTAGAATTTCCAGACTTGTTCTAAGTTTTCTAGGATGAGATGACGAGCAGTGTGATCTTTCTCAGCAAATTCTCTTTCAATTTCTGCCTCGTAAATTCTAACTCAAATACCAGCCCTTGGCTTCTTAACTTGTATTAATTGTTCTCTTTTTGGGTCGGGACCTCACTCAGTGGTTGTTCTTCGGCACTCTTATTTTCAAATGCGTAAATGAAACTGAATGTATTCACTGCATGTTCGACACTCGTTGTTTCTTTGGCTGCAAAAATTATTTTCCTTCTCTTTCACCAAAAACTCAATATTCTCATCTAAAAGCATTGTATCAATGATATGCGCAACAAGAGTGTTCATGTTTTGATTCCATTGCAGGTATGCTTTTTCTAAATGATATTCTTGATGAAATGAGTAGTGTTGGTCCATTCCCATACTCTAAACATTCAGCACAACATTCGAGCTCTGCGCAGACTTAGTCGATTGATTGTTTCTACTCCTGGAGTTGGAAGCTCTTCTTAGAAAGATGAATTTATGAGGCTTGCTACTCATGATGGTCTCTCTTGAACTTTGTTTAAAATCTGCCAATTCGTTGGATAAAGACTTGATGGTGCGGGTCAAGCTCTCAAGATCGGTTGCTTCCTTCTCCTTGGCCTTACTTACAAAGGCCTGATACCTTTTTCCCATGTATTTGGAGTCCTTCGAACGTTCATCATCTGC
This sequence comes from Pinus tabuliformis, assembly GCA_031772625.1. NCBI lineage: Eukaryota > Viridiplantae > Streptophyta > Pinopsida > Pinales > Pinaceae > Pinus > Pinus tabuliformis. Next base: position 633,971,232 of record CM062805.1, read on the forward strand.
GATGACTCCAATCGCACTCAAGTCCTTTTCAAATGCAATTGCCTCTTCATAATTTTCAGCCAAAGTTGGCTTCATAGTGCTTTTCATGAAGCGTACAATGCATGTTGGTAAGGCAGATGTGTAGTAATCGATAGTGATAGAGTCATGAGGTTTCATGTCTGTGGAAAATCTATTCAATATACGATTAAACCTCTGATTGAAATCCTTCTCTTTATCGTTTTGTTCCATCTTAAGACTGCCCGGCTCTCTTAATAGCATGAAAGGGGTTTTATCATCAGCAAAATTCTCAAAAAATGTGTTGGCTTATATGGGCCTAACCCAGTTTCGGAAAAATTATTTAGCAAAGCAAATCCCACAACTACCGGGCCTTTCGGCAACAGCCCGTGAAGCGTGGATTGAGGTCTCACCCGAGGTAGCAGGGGAGGGTGCTGGAACCAAGTTTCTGCACCCTTGCGATGTCTAGATGTGCTTTGGAAGTTTCGCGCCCCGTTCTGCATCTTCGCACTGCACTGTCTTTGTGCAGTTCCCGAATACCTCTTATTGTTTATTAGCACGCAGTCTATAGATCTAATCTATTGGATGAAGTATTGCAACTCAGATCTACTTTAGAATAGTATTTAAGCAAACATTTATTAGATTTATTCACTTCGTGTATTAAGATTTAACCCAGATTCACATGTATTCAATAAGCAATCATATGCACATAGATCAAACAATTATTATTACTCATACAAAAATTCTAGATTTACAATAATTCAGATTTGACACAGATTTCTCAGAAGGAACTTATCTTTATTTCCACTTATCACCAATACATCCAGATCCACCCTGTGCACTCAGCTACAGGGGTCCGCGCACACAGATGCGGACTCTTCCAAACCTCTACACACATAGCTGCAAAGCCTCTATCCTCTACCCACACCCTCGACTCGGACTTACAGACGCTTTCAGAATGCTTTTCTCAAAAACCCATTACATGACAGATCCAAAACCATACAACAAAACTTAGCTACTCTACCCATAGAGCCTTGCTCTATTTATACCTTTCCATGGACCGCAATCCATGGGCGGGCCAACTCAACTTACATTTCTTTACATTATTTTTGGGTGGACTACCCCTTTGACTTTGACTTATTACAAATCGCGCTCCACGCATCTCGCGGAGTCTTTACCCTGTTTTTACCCAAAATTGTGGGCTTCGCACCCCATGACCATTGCGTGGGGCTTCTGCTACCCAACAGTCCCCCAACACAATAATTGTGACTTGTCCCGAGTCACTCAGCTGGTATGGGAATCTTTTCGCAGAGGTTGTTCAGCAACTTCTGCATCTCGCCTGTGTCTGCAACAAATTCGGTTGCAGAACTCTGTACCTTTTCCAAGTGAGCCGCTAAGGTATCTGGATCATTTGCCTGCATCTTCGTGACCTTACCTTCAATGGTTGTAGATATTCTAAATGCTTCTTTGAGCCAGGGCTGGATATGCTCTTTAAGTGCTGCCTCCTGTTGTCGCACTGCGTCAACTTGGGCTTTGAGCACCTAGGCCTTCTTCATTTACTTCCTTGATATATGTGGGAGACTCTTATGCTTCCTCTTCACTGTCAATTGTAACAGTTTTACCCTTTTCCTCCATTGTGAACTTGCCAAAGTGCAGGTGTCGCGGCGACCTTCTTACTAATTTTGGAACCTAAGGGTCCTTCCTAGTCCTCAGCATCTGGGGTGATTTAGGGAGCTCGGCTACTTGCAGCGAAGCTTGCTATGGATTATCGGTGGTAGGGTTGTGTGCTTTGAGGATTGCTTCCTGGTAGTGCTTCGGCAATGCCTTAAACCACAAAATTTCTTCGAATTGCTTGTCACTCATCTTGCGCTTATTTCTAACCAGGGCGGCTTTCTTGCAGGATGGTAAGATGTGGTGGTGTGACCCTTACTATGATTATATATGATTTCAAATTTAAAATCGGCTGTTTGCCCTTGCGGCAGCTCATAAATGCGATTTTGGTGGTTATTCTTCTACCTTAATTTCCCACCGCCCACTCCATTGTGCTTTAAATGGGCCATCATATCATGAATAGTACCTACAACGATCGCTTTCCATCTTTCCTTCATGGCAGTGAATCCCCAGGGTCGCAAGTGTAGTTTTTGTATGTATGTTGTGGCCATATCGCACAGCTTCGCAGCAGCCTGTTTTATAGTCTCGCGCCCTCTTTCAACTACGTGGGGTGCTGGGACTGGTCCTCCTACAGATAGTCAGGTGGGCAAACCCCTCACGTGGGTCTTCCATTTCCCGACTAGCCCGGGTTGCGAGCACCTTCTACATTCCCTTGATTCTGCTAACGGATTGCAGTGTGTGCGGTCTTGTCCTTTCTGGTGCAAGCGCAACCATGCTAGCGGGGTCGCTGCTTGTGGCAGGGTAGGAGAGCCAACCATGTTCGTTTCCTTCTTCATGTAATCCGTGTAGGTGGCTTCTAACTGCAACTTGTCAATTGCTTTATCCAACTTCGCACTCTGTGTGCAGAGTCTGGCCCCTGTTTCTTCTAACTTACCCAGTTGCACCTTACCGCGCAAAATGGCTGCCCAGAGCTACTGAATTCTTTCGCGGATGTTGTCACTAGGGTGAACTGTCTCTGTGCTAGTTTGTTTGGTCGTAGAGAGACTTCCCTGCCCAGTCGTGTGAGCCTTCATCCCGCACAGATCCGGTTAGGTTGACGGCCGCCTGATGTGCACCTGTACCTGTTGTCGTTGTTGAATGATCTTGGTGGCCGCGTACATCCTCCAATGCGTACCTGGAGCCGCTTCCTACATTTCGGCTTCTGCGGCCCCCTGAGGTGCATGTAACACGCCTTCCACCACATTATGTTGCTCCCATGTTGTGTATAAAGTGCCTAGCTAGCCGAGCTGCCCTTCATCTGTTGCGGCGTTCTCTACTGGCTGTTGTCTTTCCTCGGTGGTTACGTGTCGCAATGACCGAATCATCATATTGCAGTTAAGTGTCGTAACTTCCTGCAACTGGTTCTGCCATCGTTCAGTCTCCTCATCGGAATCCACTGTACAGGTGCTATTACGTTCCCACGAGATTCTTCCACCATCCACGGAGTGCACCTGATCTTGGTCCTATGTAGTTATTTAATAGATGCAATCCAGTTTGTTGTCACTGTCCTCATCACGCACAAGTTCAGTGTCGCGTTCTCCTTCCACTGGGTCCAATGGAACTACTACTCGCAGTGACTTCTTTTCGAATGTCATTTTCCACCTTTTTAAGTTAATGATCCCTTTCATGTTCGTTGCCCAATCAATTCCGAGCAATGCAGGGTAAGGGTTACTGTCATCAACAATATCTATGACTTCGAAATCAGTCTATGTACTTACACCGTCAATATCCATGGTCACTCCTTGCAGTTGACCCATTTGTAAGATCTTTTGTTGGTTGGCCATTCATAGCTGAATTGGGGACCATTGCAGTGCAAGTTTGCCCATGTGCTCCCATTTTTGTTTAGGTAATACGTTCGCATCTGAGCCTAAGTACAGGATGACCTGATCCATTTCATATTCACCAATTTGCGCTGTCACTCTCATCTCCCATCTGGTGCGCAGAGCATGTCTTCCTATTTTCTGGACTACCTGTGGCTCGCTGGATCTAGCACACCTAGTGATCAGCTCTTGTAACCCTTGAATGGCTTTACTATCGCACAACAGTTTCATGCAGGTTTCGAGAAAGGTAGTAATCATGGAGGGGTCCAATCCTGGCTCCGTTTGATCCCTCCTACCCAGAGTAGAAGCTTCCGCGAAGCTCCGCTAAGCTTCCCTCGGCATCTTCTTCCCCTGTTCCAGCTCAGAGTCATGTTCCTTTGTAGGTGTGTCACACCTCTTTCTACCTTCCGCACGCTCTTCTTGCAGATTACCTCCTATAGTTGCACCGCTCCTTAGTACCATATTTATACTAGGATCCTCTTCATGAGGTTCTGCTCACATCATCTGGATATTCTGGGTTGGTGGAGATTGTAGTACTCCCTTTTCACACATTTGGGCAATTAAGGTAAGATATTCTACCATTTCATGATCAAACTGCTCGCAACAGGGGCATGAAGTTCGGGTCAGGTTAGCACAGTCACGAGCGTAGAGTCCCGACCCTCCACAATTATAATAGTTCAGCTGTCCACGGCCCTGACCGGGCTCCATTCCTATTCCTTGGCTACGTCCTTGAAATCCTCCTCGCACTTCACTCTGCATTCGGTAAGCTGGGGTTCTTTCCATCATTAAGTCATAACTTCGACACGTTTTATCATCGTGTCCATTTGATCGACAAAAGTTGCAATACAACTACTGCAGGGTCTGGGTATACTTTTGCAATAGGTGGCAGTTATCTGTTGCATGTTTCCCACCCACTTGACAAATCGCGCACCAGAGCGTAGGTGTGGCACTTGGTCCTACTTGTACCTCCACTTTTAATGGCATCAGGCCTCCCCCCGCCAGATAGTTTGCGAAGACAGGGAAATGGTCCTTATCGTGCACTTGGCTCTTGCATTTAATACATCCTACCTTTGTACGTACCTCTGGTCGAGACACTCTTTCTTGCTTCAAGCTTTGCATTTCTAAACTCAAGTTTTGAAGTTGCGCATGGATTTGCTGAACTCCCAACCCTAGATCCGGTATTGGGGTCTCGTGTAACCTCATTGCTATCTCCAGTGCCTCGGCTTGGGTTGAGATCTTTTGTTGTGATAGAGCCGTCCTCAGATGTGGTGTCAATGATGCCACAAACCATGTGCAATGCTGCGCATCTGTCAAGGTCATGTTGGCTTCACAAATAGTGCTCTTTAAACTTTGGTCCAAGTCCCATGGAGTTTGCTAGGCAACATTGCGATCTCCTTGAACCCAATAACCGACTAGGTTTCTGATTTTGGTCGGCCAAACTCTTTATTTAACGCATCTTGGATTGCCACTATTCCCTCATTTGGATGGTCGGTCGAGTATTTTATGTACCACGTCAGCGCGTGGTCCTGTAGTGCACTAACTAACATAGCCTTATTGATGTTCTCATCTGTAATGCCTTGGGAATCCCATACAGATCGTATCACAAACCAGAATCATCCCGGTTCTTCATTCCCCACACCCTTAAATACTAGCAGTTTGATTGCACTCACCATCCCAACTTTTGGTGGAAGTGGTGGAGGAGGTGGGGTCGGGGTTGGTGTGGACGGATTCGATGTAGGTGAAGCGAGTGGTTGTGTGGACGGAGGTGGTATCAGTGGAAAGCGCTCCCTGATCAACTGGACCACACTTCCTAGTGAGAGCCTCGCGAGCTCCTCCTCGCTTTCCTGGGAAATGGAAGCTAAAGCACTATTCTCTACTCCTCTCGTTCCGCAGTAACCTCTTCCGCTCTGCGTTACTCCAAACATCAATAAACGCGCATAATATGTTTTTCACACAACAACATCTTAAACCAAGTATTCAATTATTTTATATACCTACTGTGAGGTCCTTGAAGAAACTGCCTTTCCGCTTTGCTATAGCTCATGGTAGTATCTATCGTGAACTCAGTGATAAATCCTCCTATTACTCGATCTAGCCAATGATCTACTATGCGCACGATTTTATCCTTGGTGGCTTCTAGCCTACGCACCAGTTTCAGGGTCCACACGATAGGCTGGTCTAATCTGCACCTTCCCACGCTGTCAGCTAGCCTTGCAATCCACTCGTACAACTCTACCAGAAATGACGCAAAGAAGATTTCGTGAATGTCTGTGAATATATACTGGTCCAACCAATCTTCCTCTAATATTCGCGAGTTTTTGTTTTCCTGAACTGCGAACTCGTGGAGTTTCAGATCCCACCACTCTTCAATCTCTTTCTTTGTAGGGTTCTAGTGTTGCCACATCAGACACCCCTCAGGCAAATCCCGATCCTGGCAACAGAACTATTTGTTGGCTTATATGGGCCTGACCAAGGTTCGGAATAATTATTTAGCCAAGCAAATCCCACAGCTACCGGCCCTTTCGGCAATACCCCGCGAAGCGTGGACTGAGGTCTCACTCGAGGTAGCAGGGGAGGGTTTTGGAACCAGGTTTGTACACCATTGGGATGTCTAGATGTGGTTTGGAGGTTTCGCACCCCGTTTTGCAGCTTTGCGCTGTGTTGTCTTTGCGCAGTTCCCGAATACCTCTTACTATCTATTAGCGCACAATCTATAGATCTAATCTATTGGATGAAGTATTGCAACTCGGATCTACTTTAGAATAGTCTTTAAGCAAACGTTTATCAGATTTATTTAGTTTGCGTATTAAGATTTAACCCAGATTCACAAGTATTCAATAAGCAATCATATGCGCATAGATCAAACTAGTATTATTACTCATACAAAAATGCCAGATTTGTGATAATTAAGATTTGACACAGATTTCTCAGAAGGAACTTATCTTTATTTCCACTTATCACTAGTACATCCAGATCCGCCCTGCGCACTCAGCTGCAGGGGTCTGCACACACAGCTACAGACTCTTCCAGGCCTTTGCACACACAGCTACAAAGCCTCTATCCTCTACCCACACCCTCAACTTGAACTTATAGATGCTTTCAGAATGATTTTCTCAAAAACCCATTACATGACAGATCCAAAAACATACAACCAAACTTAGCTACCCTACCCATAGATCCTTGCTCTATTTATACCTTTCCATGGACCGTGATCCATGGGCGGGCCAACTCAACTTAAATTTCTTTACATTATTTTTGGGCGGCCTACCCCATTAACTTTGACCTATTACAAATCACGCTCCACGCATCCCATGGAGTCTTTACCCTATTTTTACCCAAAATTGCGGGCTTCATGCCCCATGACCATTGCACAAGGCTTCCGCTACCCAACAAAATGTTTTCTTAAAACCCCTCCAATTCTAGATTGAGTTCAGAGGAAGGTTGTGATAACATGTAGCTGGTCTTCCATCTAAATTACATGGAAAAATTCTACATGCAACATCATCGTAACGTACCTCAAGCATTTGCAGATGCAAGTAAAAGTTGTCCAAGTGGTCCTTCACCTTCACTGCTTTGTCAGGGTCATACTTTGTTAACAACTTCTTTGGGTGCCTCAAAATCTTATGTAACACACCCGACAGTGCAAGTGGGCCCTGAGTCATCTAGTCCATATCTTTGTCTGCCATATCTTCGTCTCTATGCTCCTCTTCTTCTTTGGAGTCTGATGGATCCTATTCTTCTTCTTCACCACCTAACATGCAGAAAGTATAATCTGAGAGTACAACATTATCTATGTTACCTCTGTTAAAATATGGAGGTTATTCTAGCTTCTTTGCAGTCTCTGCTAGTTCTTCAAGAGTGGAGAGAACTAGATATTCAATTGTCAAAATCATTATATTGGTAGGATTGGTCACGTTCTTATATGGAAAATAAGGTAGATTATGTACTCTAGGAATCAATCTGATAGCCTTTGCAAACTTACAGGTTATAGGTCGGATGGCTTGGATGTTCTCATAAGAAATTTCATAGTTTGTTCAAGATTGAGTTGAGAAGATCCGCCAAATTTAGGAATATGAACAGGGGAGGTGCTGGGAATATTGTTGCCTTGACCAGAAGATGTATGGTTAGGGTGGGTGAGGTTATCAACCATAAAAATCTAGTTTCCCTCCTTCTAGTGCTAGAAATGTTGACAATGTTGGACCCGCCAACATTCAAGGGGTCTCCCCGATATATGGTCCCAATTATACCTCACACCATTTGGGATAAGATATCCATATGGAATATGGCATGTTTGCTAGTTTCTTAAGGATTTTCCATGGATATAACTGTTAGCAAGAGAAAGGAATGAAAATGTCTCTTCGAAAAGGAAGTAAGTATGCCTAGTGAGTGTTCGGTTGTAGGTGTGTCAAGTTTCTTCTACTATGGATAGAAAAGAAAGTGAGCCTCTAAGAGAGAGTTAATAGTACCACTCTAGTAGAAAAATACATGAACAAGAGATATCCATCTAACATCCAGTGGAATAGTCCACAAATATGCAACGGGAAGTGCAACCATTACATCACATTCTCAATATGATAAGCACTAAAATAACCATAATAGTTCAACTACTTTAGTACAAGTGAAAACAAACATGAATCATAAACATTCAAAGAACAGTATTACAAACATTGGTAATCCATGCAGGAAGAACATGATGGCCATCAGGCTTCATTTATTAAGTAAAATTCTCAAGACACATGTATACATCGAACATCACTAGCTCCAATAGTGAAGTGTTGGAGCCACCACTTTCTCCTCAAAAGAACTAGCTTGTCTCTCTAATTCCTTGCAGGAGGAGCCAAGGTGAAAATTCCTTTGATCATAAAATGAGGGTGTATATATAAGCAATGGGTTGATGCTTCACCTCCCTTGTGACTCTTTGACTACCTTCATGATTGTTTTACTTCCTATGACTTTTCAACTTTACATGACCCTTCATATTTTGTATGTTTTCTTTGGACTTCCACTTTACAATACATTTTGAATAGATAATTACATAATCCACAATAATTATGTGGCATATGATGACTCATGACATGACATGACATGACACTATTGACATGGACTGCATGATGACATGTAAATGTCAATCCATTCTTACTTCTCCTTGTTATGTGTCTTCTTGAGTATGCTCTTCTATCCACCTCCATATGGCTTAGGGGCGAGGAGTCTTCAATGATATCAAGTCTTGAGATGTGATTGCAAAATGGTGTCCCTTTTCTTTGTGTTGATTGATAAACTTGCATAACCAGCTACAAAGATATATTTCAACATGTTTCCCTTCTCCATCTCCTTACTCTTCATCCTGTCATGGAGTGATGGAGTACCCGCATCTACAATTCACTCATGACAAGATGACATCAGTCTAATAAGCACCTAGTCTAAGATGTTGCATGTTGATTCACTTAATGAGACAGAACAGGGTGACAGGCTGATGGAGGGGCTTAGTGATTGTGCAATTACATATCTCAAGTATTCAGGGGTGAAGCTTGAGCTTAGAGACTACATAATGTGAAGTTGAGGCCAAGCTAGAGGGTTGGATTGTGCAATTTTGGGGGGCCAATGTTCAGGATTGAGCACTAGAATTGTGTAGTTCACAGTCCTCAGAGACAAGAACTATAAAATGAGTTTCAAGGGGCAGGGTTGCATCTTGAGGGATGGAACTACACAATGCGTAATTGAGGAGGGCCAGATGATGCTAACGTTTTGGGAAATTTCAGGAATTTGGCTAAGTGTGGGATCAATGAACTGATGTGATCAGTGCTATGTGTTGATTGTGATAAAACACTTAGAACACTTGACAACACAACAACATGGATCATCCATGACACATAAACCACACATTTCCCTCAATCCGACAACCCCGCAATGAATTACGAAAAACATGACACTAAAGATACACTTTATGACCACTGTGATGACACTTATGCGAAAATGCTTAAAACTTTGGAAATGAGTACGACATAAGTTTACATGGTTAGATCAAATCATTTACATGAGAGTAACCCCTTGAAACCACCAAAACAAGCTTATATACATCGTGTGACACTTGACATGCAAAAAGATGAAATTTTTATTTTCTTGCAAAAGGGACCAAAACACTTAGAGAAAACACACGGAATGGATCTCAATTTTTGCAACGAAAAATATACAGGACCAAAGTGGGCTCCAAAATTTGGCACGAGCCAAAATTTTGGGGGATGTTGTATCAGTGACAATAACTGCATAGGGATGTCTCTACTATAAATGTTGTGGATCTTGAACTAAGATGTATTCAATATTGATATTCATAATTAGATCTAATATAAGCCTACTTTAGTGGGAGTCTTAAGATATAATTTTGGCTAAAGAAGGATGGCTAGTAGTCAAACGATTGAGATTGAGAAGTTTAATTGCCATAATTTTGAACTTTGAAAGCCTAAAATAGAGGATATCCTCATAGACCAAGAATAGTGGATTGTTATGAATCCTAAAACACCTCCAATTGCCATGTTGACTAAGTATTGGGAGAAACTAAAAAGAAAAGTGAGGAGTACAATTTGACTTTATCTTAAAAATTTAGTGCTAAATGTCTTAGGGGAAAACACTACCAAAGTTTTGAAACTTATACTAGTCGAAATCCTTGGTCAATATGTCATTTCCTTGGAAGAAACTCTACCTTTTAAAATGATAGAGGGTTATTTGGTCACAAAACACCTGCATTTATTCAATGTTTTGATTAGTCAAATATTGAGTATGGATATCTATATTACAAAAGAGGAAAATTGCATCAGTTCATTATTTTATTTTCCAGACTCATGGGATAGTTTAGTTGTGTAGATTAGGAGTAATACAACTACACTAACTCTTGATGATGCACTAGCATCTCTATTATTAGAGGAGACAAGGAAAAGGAACATGAATAGATCAACCAAAGATGCATTGTTAGTGATAGATTGATTTGTTGATAGAGGTAAAGGTAAATTCTATAAAGGGAGATCTAGGTCAAAAGGAAGATCTAAGTTTCCTACTAAGTTCACAAGAAGATGCTAGAAATGTAGTAAAGAAAGGCATTACAAAATAGATTCTAAATCAAAGATTGCCTAGCAAAGCTAGGGATCTAAAGAGCTATCAACTAAAGGGATAATTGTTTCAGATGAAGGAGGGGATATGTGTTTATCTTTGACAAGCAAATAGTTTGATCATGAGGCATAGTTGATCGACTTAAGAGCATCCTATCATATGCCATCCCCAAAGGTGTGGTTATGTTAATATGAAGAATATGACTAAGGGGTTACTTATTTTTGGAAGACTTGAGAACTAGCATAGTCAATCATGGTCAAGTTTGACTAGTACTAAGTAGAACATTTCTAGGTGTTACCTAGAAGTCTAATATTTGTCAATCAAATGGGTTATGCAAGTATGCATACTTTATTAAAAAAGGATTCATTTAAGATTGTTTGTGGTTCAATGTTATTGATGAGAGGTGTTTGAATTGGGACATAGTATAAGTTATCAAGGAATATTGACCAAAGTGTTTGCAATAATACATTTTGTTCTCAAAACTGACAAGTTAGCATCTTTTATAGTGAATGAGACCATGTTGTGGCATCAAAGGATGTGAAACATTAGAGAGAAAGGACTTCGAGCTATGCAAAGAAAAACTATGGTCGAAGGATTTTCTGGTAACTCTCCAATGGTTGATTTTTGTGAACATTATATTCATGGGAAAAAGAACCATGTTAGATTCTCATTTGGCATTACAAGAGCATAGGGAGTTCTAGAGCTAGTTCATAGTGATGTATTTGGTCTAGTACTAATAAATTTTCTAGGTGAATCTATATATTATGTTTCCTTCATTGATTATTTCTTCAATATGACATGGTTATATTTCCTAAGGAAGAAATCTGAGGTTTCAAGAAATTTCAGGAGTTAAAATTGCTAGTGGACAACTAGATGGATAGGAAGGTAAAGGTGTTGAGACTAACAATGAAGGTGAATTTTGTGGTAAATTGTTTGAACAATTCTACAAACAACATGGGATAGTGTGCCAGAAAACCAATCCATACACTCCTCAAAAAAATGGAATCATTGAAAGAATGATGATGGGAAAACATAACTCACATTATTTGAAATGAATTTAAAAAAATATGTGATCCCCACATACTTAAACTTAAAAAAAATGATTGTTGAACATAATTAATTTTTAAACTTAGTGTTGCTTTACTGATTTGTATTAATTAAGATGATTGATCCAATCATGCTATACAGAAAATGAGTTTGATGATGCTTAATCACATTAACAATGTAAGGTCACTTCACTTATGGCCATTGGCTTAAAGGAAGAAAACTTTCCCCGACCAATCAAGGTAACCCATATGTTTTGAAAAAATAATTTCAAAAAAGAATGAGTTATAAAAAGTTGCTCCCAGATTAGAAAAGGGGAGGTAAATGCTTCCCTAATATTTGTTAGCCAAGTGTCAAGTCCACCTTCTATCATTATCATGGAAACAATGAGTAAGAAATATGGTACATTCTTATTTCGCTACACACGTTAAACTCGTACAGGTTGATGAGACAACAACAATTACTTTAACAAATGGTTAATTCAATTTCGAAATATTGTCTTATGATTACAACCCTTGACACTATGTTAAACTATGAGGGTTTAATATTAAATGTAAAGGAGAGTTCAAGCTTGTTATCTTTAAAGTCTCTATTTGAGGTTGTTGTGAAGGGATTTCGTATATTAATATTAAAATTTATTTTCTAGCCATTCTAATTCTTTGCACCATTTTACTTTTCCTAATTATTCTCTCTGAACATTTTATATTTCACTTGGTTTGAGCATGCTTTATAACATTTCTTTGGGAAGGTAGATCCATTAGGAGCTAAGGACTTCATAGAAGGTGCATTCTTCCATGGCTTATTATTACTCGGTAATGGTTTATGTGGGAGATAAGGAAGGTGTGGGGATGGGACATTAGTTTTTGATGTAGCCTCATATCCATGTTTGGTTATGTAGTTAGTCCTATATAACTTGTTCTTATCCTTCACATTTCATCTTTATCCTCTATTTGTAAGGCATTCATTTTGAGCTTCAATTGGATTTTTTTCCCATTTAACCTTTCATTTTCATGGTTGTGTTGGGATTTTTCATTCATTTTGTTTGGAAAGCTCAATTAATTGAAACTAGTACATTTATGTAATGAAATCAAAGTTTTTCAATTTTTTTCATTTCATTTCATTTTATTTATTTATGTATGTATTTTTAATGATGAGGAAATTTGAAATTTTCTAATGTGTGTATGATTGGAGGATAAATTGACCATTATTAGATAGCCTAGATGATATATCACATAATCACAAGGGCATTTTTGCAAGGACGTTGATTGCTTTCTCCATTGGCTTGTTCCAATTGTTGATGATGGTGAAGTGTTTTTAACATCATCAACTTGAGAGAATTAATAAAGATATGGAATTGAACTTAGATTTGTTATCAAGAAGAATATTCCATGGTGATAAGGAAAACATTCACATGAGCTAGCTCAAAATATTCCATGGTGATAAGGAAAACATTCACATGAGCTAGCTATTTATGTTTAGTGAGGCTATAATATTCTCGTAATCATTGTTATTTCAAGTAGGGTTAAGAGGAGGTGGCATGGAAGGAAGCATAGTGGAGAGATTGGTGAGAAATTTGAGGGGAGTACACATGGATGACATTATTAACAAACATCATTCCAAATACAAAGTGAGAGGAACACATGGACGGGATAGGTGGCTAGAATGGTTTTTGAAACTCATTGTTTTGGATCATAAGATTTGCTAGAGGAATCACTCCATTAAAGACATATTTAGTGTCATAATATTATTCAAGGTCACAATATAGCTAGATGTCAAATATTGACATAGGAGATCCTCTTTTTTGTGGGATAAGGGACCCCTTTTACACAATGGTTTAATTGCTTAGTCTATGAAGGTGTACATATTGTACCCCTCTTTGGTTTTGAACCTGTGACCTTCAAGGAGGAAACACATTTTCTTAATCATTAGGATAGCATGGTTAGGTTGTGACATCACATGGTCATCATGAGGCCACTCTTCATTGGGGCAAGCCTTAAACTCACTTTTACTCTTACCAACTTCCCTCAAGAGAAAAAAATTCCAAATCATTAGATGATATGAGAACCAACGACACGTTTTTTTCCAACTTAAAGTTGCTCAACATAACATAATACAAATGTATGTGAGTCCTAAAACAAACGATTTTGATTGGTCAAATGTAAGTATCACATTAAAATCCAATCATCTTTTAGCCCCCAATTAATAATAACACGTACCTCAAATTTTATTCTTATATTGATGATTTTTGTGATATATGAATACTTCACAAAGTTGTCTATCTCATAATTATTATTCATGCCCTAAGTTTTGGAAAATCAAAAGGTAGAAAGATTTTCTTATCTTGATAATTACTTGTGATAATTATTTATCTTCTTTTATCTCTTCTTCAATTTATTTGTTTTCTTTTATCTTCTTATCATCAAGCAACTACCAAAACATAAACATGAAGATCAAGGACACAGGATGTAGGTTCTCAGCCAGGGCAAACCCCCTCTTCTATGGGAAAACAGAAAAAGTCTTCTCTTCTATAGAACTAAATCAAATGAGACAACCAAGACCTTTTGACCAAGACAAATACCTCCTCCAATAAACCAAGTCATCTTCCCATTATGATTATCCAAACTCCAAAAGTCAACTCAACTCAAACTACTTCAATATTGCAGAAAACTCAGATTTTGGCCCTCTTGCATCAGATTTCTGGCCCTATTGTAGACCTGTAATTTTGGCCCTCCTATAGATTCAAATTCTTCACATGTGTGGGGGAATTAGAGAGAAAAATGGTCTTTAATTTCTTTTTTATGGTTCCTCCTTCTTCGCTTAGGGTTTCTCCTTGTTATTCTAACTTCCTTCACACCTTTCTCTTGTTATTTCACACTCCTTCAATTGCAGACCGAATTATTGCTTGGATGATTGCTCAAATAGGTCAAATTTCACTTTTATATATACCCTTCTATATGGTCGAATTTCCTTATTGAGGTTGACTTGTCTTCTCTTGAGGCCAACTTGGTGGAGGGAAAAATGACACTTTTTACTTAAAAATATTTTTCTTCTTTGATACAATGAGCCCAAGAAGGGTCTATTACAAAATTACAAGGACAATGACAGATGAAAGAAACCCTAGAAGCACACAATGGGTGCTTAGACCTAGAAACCAAATAAATATAACATGAAACCCATGCTTATAAACAATTTTATTTTACAATAAATTTTCTTTTTGCTTTATTTTGATAAATACATTACACTATGACTTAAATACAATTATGAAGACCGATACTAGTTACATTTCTCAACTCTCCCTCTTAACTAAGCATGTATTCATAATTTTTCAACTAGTACAAGATTTACCTCAATTTGAAATGTTGTGCAAAGAGTACAACAAAATAGCAATACTAGGGATACCCTTACTTCCAAGGTATCATCCCAACATGGACTAAGGTGTCATCAAGGAAAACGATTCAATAGGTACCATCAGGCTAAAAGCCTAGTATAAATCCAATAAGATATAGATACCATCTAGGAATTAATGCCCTACAATCGACCCTCACAGGGATCCAAGTATTAATGCTAAACCAGAGCTCCAAAATACCAAGATACCCTCCCACACTGGGATATAGACATCACAACATGAGATCTCAATATTAACCAGACCAAGATGTCCTCCCAAGTACCATCATCTAGGAAGTTATGGTACTCATTGTTTAGTCAATTTAGTGTTCCTAAATTGATGTCATTAATTGTCAACCCGGGGCTCGTAAGCTGATGAAGTGAGGGTGTACTATATGTACTTAAGCAACTTTTCTTAGAGCTTTTGTCGTTTAGGGGGTTGTTTATGGTTAACTTATCTTCCTAATGATGGAGTGATGATTATAGACAGATGAGTGCAAGTGTGTGAAAAGTGAGTTCTAGATGAGTGGAAGTGTGTGTGAAGGTGATTTCTAATTACTTGCTGAATTTGTAAAGGAAAAGAACTTGAAAGCAATGAATGAATTGAAATGACTTGAAAGTAAATGACCACGTTCTAATGGCATTAGTCTCTATCCATACTGCTGCAAATAAAAGAAACAAGAAAATCACTTCAAGGATTGATGTTAATGATTATCTCCTCCTAACTCCCTGCTTCTACCACATAGTACTGCGTAAAACACGATTAGGAGGTAGCTGAAGACAAATCCAAGAATTGATAAAAACTCTAATCTACTCTAATTTGACAAATTGTAACACTACTAAGCCTTTTCCAACATACTGCTTCCTACATATGTGATTATGTGTAACAAGTGGAAAAAGTATTAGTATCACAAGCCAAGACTACTCAAATACAAGCTGCAATTAATTAGTGTTCTGTTCTCTTGAAATATAAGCTATTCATGATAAAGAGAGCATAAATTAGTTAGCATCCAACTTGTAAAACTAAGCTAAAACTAGTCTAGAAAACAGAGTAAAAAGGGCAGCATCATGAACAAGACAACTGCAACTACCATTAGATTTTAAAGCAAACAAAACACACTTAATCCCGGGTGAAAACCTGCAAAGAAGTAAATCTGATCAGTGAAAATAAAGGCTGCAGCAATAAAGAGAAATCAAGCTGTACATAACTCAAGAAAGGAAATTCTGTTTGTAAAATGAAGAAATTGCAGAAATATGAACATGAAAATACTTTACAAGGCTAATACGAACAGGGGCCCTCCATTCATATTATCCACAGAAAACTCAGATGCTCTTAAGACTTCAAAACAACGTTTCCATTACTTTATATGCAAAGATACATAATCCAAAAGTGCTGGAACAGCTCTTATAAAAACAGAGTTTGAAAACGTGCCAAAATACTCACAAATACATACACTACAGCATCTGAAAAAGTTAACCTCAGTGTACGCAGACGCAAGTATATATAGGCATCTGCAAGATGGCCTAATACGTAAACATAAAAACAGAAAATGAACTAACTGTTATGCGTATTAAAGGTGCAATTAACACGTCATAGGCTTCGTGGTCAAGCTGGAGGTCCTGGTCGATATGGGAAATGAATCTAACATTAGATCATGTCCCCCACGGCTTTCAAAACATGGACAGGTCACCTTTTCCACCGACGTGATCAAACAGCTTACGTATCCACGTTGAGCTGCCTTTATTTGACCGAAACTTGACCCCCTTTGACCGGAGGTACAAATGATGTGGCCGGCTGAACTGATGGCACAGGAACCTCGAGCATGTATATTCCAACATGCCCACGTGGCTCATTCTGCAAAATAGCACGTGGAACCTTGAAATCAACAAAATAGCTGCGGGATCATCAGATGGCTGCGGAATCAGTAGATGGCTGCGGAATCAGCAGAAAGCTGTGGAATACCTGCAAGTATGTCAAAAACTAAACAAAACAATTACCCATTAGCAAAGCTCACTTGATCATGTTTAATGACAACTAATGTAATGATCTGGGTGGAAAATGAGGTAAAAGAGAGAGGAAAGTGATGAAAACAGTAGGTAATGATGGAGGATAAGGTGTAAAGTAGGGACTCTACATACCCCCACTACGAGGGCATTGCATGTCCTCATGCAAAAACACTGATCAATCAACCTGCTGTGATGCCTCTGCCAAGACATCCAATCTCCTCTTCTTTCTCTGTGTAGACACATTTACCCTTGGCTTCTTTACTAAGCATCTGAACTTTAGGTTGATCAAGGCTCTGTTGAGCTTTTTGCATCTCTTCCTTAACTTCTTTTTATTTCTTTGCCACAGGCCCAAATGTAACATGGTGTTATCATGAATCATCTTATCCAATTTGGCTTGCTCTTTCAGCTTCTCATTTTCTTGCGTGATATGTCGATTTAGAACCTCAATCTCAAAAAGTTCCTGTTTCAAGGAGTGGACTTGTTGTTCTAAAGGCTGAACATTACTAGGGCTAGTGGCTGCTTGCTCCAATGTTTCCAGATAATTATACACTTTTTGCTGCTCTGGGTCCACTTCAGGTGACTTTTTGGGACTTGGTTCATAATCAAATTCAGATCCATGTTCATGCTCAAGTTCATGTTCAAACGGACTTTCCTCACGTGGAGGAGTAGTCTCAATGTGCTCAGCGTGTGGAGGACTTGTAGCACCTTTTTGAGGTGAGCTTAAGTCAATGAAGAATGACTGTTTACCCTTTGTGGCCCCTACTTTTCTATTTTGCAATCTGATGCTCCTTCTTACAGAGGTGGCACTCTGTTTTTCTTTTGGTACCTTCTGCTGTTTTTCTTTTGGTACTTTTTGCTTCTGTTTTGTCTCCTTTTTGGAAAGAGCAGTTTTGTGAAGTTTGGCCATTCTCTGAGCTAAGGGTTGAGTGTCTTCCTCACTAGTATCTTCAGGGATGAGGGGAGTTTCTTGGACTACAGATTTACCCTTATCTTGCTTACGTTTCTTCTTCCCTTCTTTCCTTTTCTGAGCAATTTCTTGAGCAAGTTCTGAAAGGGTTTCAGAGATAATTCCTTGGGCTGCTTGGTTATCATCTTCAGTAAATCCAGGATCAATATCCTGTTCAGAATGCTGTATATCAGTTTCCTCATCAAACTGGTCTTGAACTGTTTCCTCTTGGGCAGTTGTTTCAGGCATAGTAGTATCAGGAACAATGGTTTCTGTTTGGGCAGTGGTTTCTTGGTTAACCCCCTCTCCTCTTTTTCTTCTACTTCTTTTTGGCACTTGAGGGGATCCTCCAGAAGTTTCTCCTAACTCTTGAAAATGGTTCCTTATGAGAAACCTCTCCCATGAGTCTCTTTTTGATTTTAATTGTTCCTCTACCAGCAATTTCACAAGACCGTGATGACATAAATGTGCTTCAACATTTCTAGGGTTCTTTTGGACCATTGCACACATTTTCTTAAGACTTGAAAATAGAAAGTAAGGGAGATTAATGTCATCACCTAGAAAATGCATCATAACCTTTGCATGATAAACATATAAGACCCCAAATCTTCCTTCACAAGTGAAAAATTTCTGCACTAACAAGAGTAAAGTGGTCCACTCTTCTTTAACATAAGAAACCAGAATCCCTTTGGTAAAGATACTTGTGTCCATACCTGGGTTTTTCAAAATTTGTTTCCACTGCTGATCTTGGACTGCCCGGTTCTTAAACCACCTTTCTCCTGTCTGTGGAAGTGAGGTAGCTTGAGCTATGCTGCTTTCATTTACTGTGAATTGTAAGTCTCCTATCTCCACGCGACCATCTTTTTCTCTGAAAGACCTTGCAAAGGCCTTTGTCACCTCCTTATGGTAGCCTTTGAACTTCTGTACACATTGTAACCAATTTGCCTTTTGTAAAGCCTCCTTGACCTGAGGATAACCCTCCAAAAACTTTGAACCTTCCGGTTCTGCCCTCAAGAGCTTCCCCATTTGCTTTTACGGCTCTGTTCTATTTGAAACACGGCTTTAAAACAGCTTCACACAGTCAATTCACGGCTTTGGTTTCAGAACACGGCTTCAACAAGGGTTTTACATAGTAAATTCACAACTCTGTTCTGGAACACGGCTTCAACAAGGGTATTACACAGTGAATTCACGGCTCTGTTTTGGAGCTCGGCTTTAAAATGGCCCTACACAGTGAATTTACGGCTTCAACCCAGTGGATTATGGGTTCAACTTTGAATACGGCCGTAACAGACCTCCACTGGTGTTTCGAATTAGCGGAGAGGGAAAAAACAGAGTATGGTGAATGGCAGCGTAGTGAGCACAGCATAACAGAGTGTGGTAACAGCGTAGATGGAATGAAACATGCGAGTGGAAATGGGAGTGAAATGATATGAGCGTAAGAGGGTAGAAGGGTTAATGAATAAACAACGGCTATGTCCTTAGATCTCGGCTTCGAAATTACACTTGGCTGCGTGAGTGGAGACGTAGTACATTAGGTTACGTCACCTAAGTACGAGATCTTAATGAAAGAAGCAGCCGGAAGTGAGATTTAAAATCATGGTAATCAAGGACTGATAGTCGTGGATGATACGTGGATATATGGTTTCATGGCTAGTAATCATTACACTTAGTGGCAAGAAACATGACTTAGAAAACTTTGCATAATGGAATAACTGTAAGCTTAGGATTTGAAACATACCTCAGATTCCCGTTTAGATTTGCCTTTGATGACTTGCCACTTAACCCTTCACTGATTTTTGCATGACTATTTTCCATTTTGTTATTGATGACTACTGTGCTGTAAAGAAATTTCAAACAGACTGTGTTTTTTATTTGTGCAGGTACAGAGAGCTGCAGAATCATTAGATGGCTGCAGAATCCTCAGATGGCTGCGGAATCTGCAGTAGTAGCCTCCAACTGCACAAAAGCAACTTTAGTTGTAAAAGAAATGACTTTATTGATGGAATGGAGTGTAGTGGGTGGATGGATGAATGAAAACAAATGAGGTGGAGTGGAAAATGAATGAAATGGTGGGTGAAATGGTGGTGATGATGAAATGAAATGAAATAAGGGAAGAAAGAGATTTTTTTTCTTTAGAAAACATGAGGTGTCAGGTGACCCTGATTTTCACCTCAGGTTTTCTGTATGAGACTGCCAATCAGAGATTGGTTTTCAGGCTCATACATTTATTCTTCTTCTTCTTCTTTTTTTTTTTTTTTTTTTTTTTTTTTTTTTTTTTTTTTTTTTTTTCAAAAACCAAAGCTTTAGGCTGATGGAGGAGAAGAATCCTTCTCCACTAGCCTGATTGCAGAATCTCCTTTGAACAATTTGACAAACTCTTCTTTTGAGAATGGCTTCTGGTAGATTTTCAAGCGGTGGCCATTCATAATAAGAGGAGTATGAAATTCATCGATAGTTTTTACTCGAACTGCTCCATTGTTAAAGACTTCATCAATCTCATATGGCCCAAGCCAATGAGTTTGAAACTTTCCTTTGAAGTCTTTGAATTTTGAATCAAACAATAGAGCCCAATCTCCTTTCTGAAACTTTCTTTCTTTGATATGACGATCATGCCATTTAGATCTTTGGTGCTGAACTAGATCGGTCCTTAGAATTGCATCTTGTCTCATTTCATCTAGCTCATTTAGCTGGTCCATTCTGTGTCTTTGAGCTTCTGAGAGGCTCATTCCCAATTGGACTGCCATCTTGAAGGTCTTGATTTGGAACTCAATAGGAAGCAGGACTTCCTTCCCATAAACAAGTTCATAGGGGGAATGTCCTGTTGTGTTCTTCCATGTGGTCCTATAGGCCCATAAGGCTTCAGGGAGCCTCTCCGCCCAATCTCTTCTATGAAGATGAACAGTCTTGGTGATAATGCCTTCAAGAACTTTATTGGTAGATTCCACTTGACCATTGGATTGTGGATGGTAGGGAGTAGATGTTATGTGCTTGATCTTATATTCCTCCATCAGCTTCTCCATCAAATTAGATGTAAACTGGTTGCCTTGATCTGTCACAATTTCCCTTGGGACACCAAAACGAGTGAAGATATCCTCAAAAAGAAATTGAACAACTGAATTTTCAGTGGCAGAAGGCAATGCTTTTGCTTCTACCCACTTAGTAACATAATCAGTACAAACCAGTATATATTTCTTTTGCTTTGATGGTGGATTAATTGGTCCAACGAAATCTAGAGCCCATTTCTCAAAGGGTTCGATGCATACCTGAGGCTGTAGAGGCATTTCATTTGAAGGAGTTGGTTTCCCAACTCTTTGGCAGCTGTCACACCTTTTAACATACTGCTTTGCATCTTTAAAGAGAGAAGGCCAATAATATCCTAGAGAAAGGATTTTATAGGCTGTCCTCTTGTCCGCAAAGTGCCCGCCGCATGGTTCATCATGACATGCCTTAAGGATGTCAGGCATTTCATCTTCCCGAACACACCTTCTGATTATACAATCTGGCCCTGTTTTGAACAATTCATTAGAAATCCAAGAATAATGTGAACTCTCCCGAATGATTTTCTTTTTCTCATTAGGAAATAAGTGTAGAGGAAGTTTCCCTGTAACAAGATAATTAGCCATATCTGCATACCAAGGTGTCTTGGTAGTCACTGCAAACAAGTATTCATCTGGAAACTTATCTTCTACTAGAGAATCCTCATTAGTGTTTTGGATTCTAGACAAGAAATCAGCTACTGTGTTTTGCTTTCCAGGTCTATCTAACACAGTAATGTTGAATTCTTGCAAGAGTAAAAGCCATCTTGTAACTCTACCATTAGTGACAGGTTTGTTCATTAAGTATCTTATGGCAAAGTGATCAGTATGGACAAAGGTTTCATAGCCGGTTATGTAGTGTCTAAACTTGTTGATTGCATGTACCACAGCTAAGAACTCTTTTTCTGTAACAATATAATTTAACTCAGTAGGAGTCAAATTCTTACTTGTGTAATAAATGGCATAAGGGATCAAGTCCTTTTGTCCCAAAACAGCTCCTAGAGCTGTATCTGAAGCATCAGTAGAGATGTGAAAAGGGAGTTTCCAATTTGGCCCCCTTAAGATGGGTGCTTCAGATATTCTAGACTTTAAAGTTTCAAAGGCAGATTGACACTCAGGATCCCATTTAAACTCACAGTCTTTGGTAAGCAATTTGAAAAGAGGAGATGCTATCCTAGTGAAGTTTTCAATGAATCTTCTGTAATACCCAGTAAACCCAAGAAAACTTCTAACATCCTTTTGGCAATTTGGAACAGGTAACTTAGAGATGACTTCAACTTTGGATTTATCAACCTTGATCCCATCTCCTGAAATATGATGTCCTAAAACAATCCCTTCAGTAAACATCATAAAACACTTTTCATGACTTAAAGAAAGATTTGTTTCCTTACATCTTACCAGTACTTTTTCCAAATTTTCCAAAGCTTCTTCAAATGTATTACCATAAACTGTGAAATCATCCATGTATACCTCTACACAATCATGAATCAGATCTGAAAAGATTCCTAATACAGCCCTTTGAAATGTAGCAGGTGCATTGCACAATCCAAAAGGGAGTACTCGGTAGGCAAAAGTTCCCCAAGGACAAGTAAATGTGGTTTTGTCTTGATCTTCAGGTGCTACCTGAATTTGATTGTACCCACTAAAACCATCCAAGAATGAGAAATACTTTTTACCTGCTAAAGTATCTAGTACTTGATCAATAAAAGATAAAGGAAAATGATACTTTAAGGTTGCCTTGTTCAATTCTCGATAATCAATGCAAACTCTCCATTTACCATTCTTTTTGGGCACTATAACCAAGGGAGAAACCCATTGGCTATCTGAGATGGGGTAAATGAAGTTTACCTTGAGCAATTTCTACAGTTCTTCTTTCACAATTTCCCTAAGGTTTGGATTCATCCTTCTTTGTGGTTGCCTAATAGGTCTGCTATTCTCTTCAATGTAGATATGATGAATACAAGTCTTAGGATCGATTCCTTTCATGTCAGTGTATTCCCATGCAAAGGCAGTGGAATGTTTTTGCAACAGTTTAGTTAATTCTTCTTGTTGTGGTCTTCCCAAGTTTTTGTTAATGTTTAATGTTTTTCCTGGGAGGATTTCAACTGTAGAACTACCAAACTCTTCCATTGAGAAGAGAGACATTTGTCTAGAGGAGAGATATTCAATGTCTGCATCTATCTGAAAATGTTCAGAGTCATATTCTAAAGATACTTCAAAATTTTCTAATGTATTTAGAATTTGACTATCCTCACTGATCTCAGAGATGGTTAGAACTGGTTGTATAGTATCTTCATCCTCTACCCATTCATCTTCTCCTATTTCTGTTATAGCTTTTGCTGGGGGATACAAGTTGAACTTCTTGGTGGAATTACCATCTGATATATACATGTCTCTAGACCTACAGCTTATGAAAGCATCAGCTGTGGCCAGCCAAGGTCTTCCTAAAATAAGAGGATGTCCTCCTAGATTGTTCTTGGGAGTTAGAATCATAAAATCAACAGGATATTCCCAAGAATCTAGAGAGACTGGAATGTCTTCCAATACACCATCAGGTTTAATGATTGATCTATCTGCAAGCTGCAGTAGAGTGGGTGTAAAGAGAAGGTTAGGAAGCTTTAACTGATCCATGGTCTGTCTACTCATGATGTTGATCGCGGCTCCTAAGTCAATCAGAGTATTTGGGATTTCAACCCCATTAATATGAGTTTTGACAATAGGGCTACCGGGATCTACATATTTTTGCATGGTAATCTTACCCATCATTATGTCTGCAATTTTTCCAACTAGATGTATCCTTTTAGTATCTCTGGTTCTTTTTACTGTTTTCTTCAAACTCAACTCCTTTATTGTCTTCGCTAGAATGGTAATTTCCTTAATGGCCTGTAACAAGGGGATCTTGATACATACATTTTTCAATTCATCTAGGAAGTTATAGTCAGGCACCCATATCTGCTTTTCTACCCCTTTATCAATTTGCAATCTTTCAGGAAAGGGAGGTGTAGCTGTAGGTGTAGGTTGCTCAACTAGGGGAGTTGTAGAGATTGATTCTTTTTCTTTTTCTTTTTGGATATTTTGGGTTTGAAGTGATACTTCAGAACCTTTATTGACTTTGAGAGATTCCTCCTCAGAAATGCTTGGTTGTTGAACACTTGTGGAAGGTTGATCTAGGATTCTACCTAATCTAAGTTGTACTTCATTAAGAGGAACAACCATATAGGTAGGGAATGGTTGACCTTCCATCATGTAAGCATTTTGAGGGTTCCTATTATTTGGATTCGGTAATGGCTGAGAGGGAAGTTGGTTAGATTTCTGCTGGGATTGAAGTGATAATTGAGAATTTTGATTTTCTGGAGGAGGTTGTTGTTGCTGAGGGTATGGCAATGATAGTTGTTGACCTTGGTTTGGAAGTTGTGGAGCTTGCTGATTCTGAAATGATGGAGGATATTGATAGAATTGTGCAAATCTCCCATAAGGATTTTGCATGTTTTGCATCCATGCTTGGAAAGCATTTTGAGGTTGAGGCCAAGGTTGTTGCCAAGGATTCCAACTTGGTTGGGATTGAGAATTCATAGAGTTGTTAAACCCTTGATTCTGTTGTCCTTGCCAAGGTCTCCTTGCAATAAAACAGAGAGATTCGAGTGTATCTGGATCCTCTTGAAAGACTGCTTTGAGGCCAGGGATTGAAGGACAATCCTTGGTCTCATGAGTTTCTGAGCAAATTACACATGTTTCTACAACGTGTGCATCTAAGGGACATTCCCTTAAAGCATGTTTCTTTCTACATTTCGGGCAAAAGATAGCCAAAGCTTCAGCTTCTGCTTTTTATTTATTGTGAATCTTAAGGGTATCAAGTTGTTCACTAAGACTCCCTAAGATGTCAGTTTTAAATTCATCAAGCATACTGCCGATTTCAGCCCTACTCACTGATCCTGTTGCAGATTTATTCACCCTAAGGAGAGAAGGATCTCTAGGCCCTTTTTGAGTTTTTGATTTGCCCCTTGAGAGATGGATACAAAGTTCTGCTATGTCATTGAGAGAAAGTTGAGAAATATCCCCTTTCCCCATCATGTTTAAGATGTCTATCCATTCATCCCTGATGGCTTTTAATAAGAGGGCTTTTAAGGTCTCTTCATCCAAGGTATTCATTTTTGCTCTTTTCAAGTTATATTGAAACCTTTCAAGTAAATCTTCTAGACTCTCATCTTCTTTTTGTACCATTTTAAAAACCTCGTCCTTGTGATTAGTAGGCATGCAATAGTCTAAATACCTATCCAAAAATGTCTGTTTCATCTCATCCCAAGTCCTAATGGATTGAGTGAGTAACCCCATGAACCATTTCAAGGCTTGATCCTTCAGTGTTGAAGGGAACAACTTGAGTTTCTGAGAGTCATCCAGATAGTCATAAGTTCGACATACCACTTCAAACTCAAATAAGAATGTTTCAGGGTCCTCAGTCCTTAACCCATGGAAGTTAGGGAGGACAGATGGTGATATGTTTTTCATGGTGGCTCGGGAATCCTCATTAACAATGGGAAACCCAAATGAATTATCCCCATTTCTATTTCCTCCTCCTATGGGACCTCTACCTCCATTGTTGTTATTGTTATTTCCTCCTCCTCCTCTACCTCTACCTCTACCTCCTCCTTCTTCCTCTGCCATGATGATTCTCCTAGGGATTTCAAAATCTTCTGGTTCCTCTACAAAAGGTGAATGAGAGGAGATTTCTCCTTCCTCTTCAGATGATTCCAATTCCTCAATTACAATTGGTCTTCCTGTAGGAGAAAGAGAAGAGTCTCTTCCTGGTTCAAACTCAATAGAAGGTGTAGGAGAGTCAACTCTTGGCTCTTGAATTTCAGGAATTCTAGGACTAGGAGTTTCGGTTGGAGATAAGGGGGGTGTCTCTTGTCTATCCCTTGAAGCAGATGGACTTGTAAAAATTGAACTTCGAGCTCTAGCTAAAAACGTCCTCTAGAATCTCTAGCTCTATGCATGTCATTTTTTAATTTTTCTTCAAGTCAAGTTAATAGTTCTTTTTCTGATCTTCCAGTTCACTCTAGGTGCAAGAAGAGAGCATACTCAAGAGACTACTAAATCAATAACTTTCTCCTTTCTGATCCTCCAGATTACTTTAAAGTGCAAGAGGAGAGCATACTTGGATAGATTATTAACTTCTTTCCTTGAATTTTTTTTATGTTTTTTTTTTCTCTAAGTATGGCTACTTAATTTCACTTCCCCAGCAACGGCGCCAAAATGTTTAGTCAATTTAGTGTTCCTAAATTGATGTCATTAATTGTCAACCCGGGGCTCGTAAGCTGATGAAGTGAGGGTGTACTATATGTACTTAAGCAACTTTCTTAGAGCTTTTGTCATTTAGGGGGTTGTTTATGGTTAACTTATCTTCCTAATGATGGAGTGATGATTATAGACAGATGAGTGCAAGTGTGTGTGAAGGTGATTTCTAATTACTTGCTGAATTTGTAAAGGAAAAGAACTTGAAAGCAATGAATGAATTGAAATGACTTGAAAGTAAATGACCACGTTCTAATGGCATTAGTCTCTATCCATACTGCTGCAAATAAAAGAAACAAGAAAATCACTTCAAGGATTGATGTTAATGATTATCTCCTCCTAACTCCCTGCTTCTACCACATAGTACTGCGTAAAACACGATTAGGAGGTAGCTGGAGACAAATCCAAGAATTGATAAAAAATCTAATCTACTCTAATTTGACAAATTGTAACACTACTAAGCCTTTTCCAACACACTGCTTCCTACATATGTGATTATGTGTAACAAGTGGAAAAAGTATTAGTATCACAAGCCAAGACTACTCAAATACAAGCTGCAATTAATTAGTGTTCTGTTCTCTTGAAATATAAGTTATTCATGATAAAGAGAGCATAAATTAGTTAGCATCCAACTTGTAAAACTAAGCTAAAACTAGTCTAGAAAACAGAGTAAAAAGGGCAGCATCATGAACAAGACAACTGCAACTACCATTAGATTTTAAAGCAAACACAACACACTTATTCCCGGGTGAAAACCTGCAAAGAAGTAAATCTGATCAGTGAAAATAAAGGCTGCAGCAATAAAGAGAAATCAAGCTGTACATAACTCAAGAAAGGAAATTCTGTTTGTAAAATGAAGAAATTGCAGAAATATGAACATGAAAATACTTTACAAGGCTAATACGAACAGGGGCCCTCCATTCATATTATCCACAGAAAACTCAGATGCTCTTAAGACTTCAAAACAGCGTTTCCATTACTTTATATGCAAAGATACATAATCCAAAAGTGCTGGAACAGCTCTTATAAAAACAGAGTTTGAAAACGTGCCAAAATTCTCACAAATACATACACTACAACATCTGAAAAAGTTAACATCAGCGTACGCAGACACAAGTATATATAGGCATCTGCAAGATGGCCTAATACGTAAACATAAAAATAGAAAATGAACTAACTGTTATGCGTATTAAAGGTGCAATTAACACGTCATAGGCTTCGTGGTCAAGCTGGAGGTCCTGGTCGATATGGGCAATGAATCTAACATTAGATCATGTCCCCCACGGCTTTCAAAACATGGACAGGTCACCTTTTCCACCGACGTGATCAAACAACTTACGTATCCACGTTGAGCTGCCTTTATTTGACCGAAACTTGACCCCCTTTGACCAGAGGTACAAATGACGTGGCCGGCTGAACTGATGGCACAGGAACCTCGAGCATGTATATTCCAACATGCCCACGTGGCTCATTCTGCAAAATAGCACGTGGAACCTTGAAATCAACAAAATAGCTGCGGGATCATCAGATGGCTGCGGAATCAGCAGATGGCTGCGGAATCAGCAGAAAGCTGCGGAATACCTGCAAGTATGTCAAAAACTAAACTAAACAATTACCCGTTAGCAAAGCTCACTTGATCATGTTTAATGACAACTAATGTAATGATCTGGGTGGAAAATGAGGTAAAAGAGAGAGGAAAGTGATGAAAACAGTAGGTAATGATGGAGGATAAGGTGTAAAGTAGGGACTCTACACTCATTTCTCCCTCTCAACCAAAATAGAAATATCCATCAATCCAAGTATGCTTCTTAATTATTCAAAAATTATTAGGGAGAGATCCACACATCAACGACTTCATCATATTGTATCCACATGAACCTAATCACTTCCAATATATTGATTTTTGTTATGGATATGTTAGCACAATATTTTGGGTCCTTAATAATTATGATGTTTCTTAGGTTATCATAGTATTCGAACGAATCTTGCTAGAAGCTTCCTTCTCCAATCTTCTTTAGCAGCACGAAACACAATTTCAACACTTATTTGAAACATGCAAGCTTGTTCACAACACATCAATATCATCTACCAATAGTGTTTACCTATTCTTCAATCTCAAACATCCTCATGACCTTCACATCATGTTATAAACTATGGAGAGGATTGACTTTTCTTTATCCAATCTTCTTCTCAACTAAGGGACAAGCCCATCAACAACTTTATTCTTCATCCATACAAACTCTTTCTTTCACATCATCATATCGTCAGAGAACTTCGACCTTTCAAAACTTCATTCTCATTATTTAACTCCGTCTTTTCAACATGCTCATCATCCTCATCAAGTCATCATCAAGTATGGGGTAGGTAAGCATCTTCAACATCTTGAAGACTATGTACCTGCAAATCTTCGACAAGTACAACCAAGCACAAATATACAAGAACATGAAGTTATCTTTATCAATATATGGTTATCATTTAATCAAAATGGGAGCATTTAGGGTTATCGAAGCTTTGGATATGAATTCAAACTTTTAGATATCCAAAACCTAAGCCTAGTTAGGTTTACAATCAACAAGGGTTACACTTTATACTTTCACAACAAAATTTTGCTATGGTTTTGTCACAAACCCTAGATACCATTATCAAAACTAAACCTTAGATATCAATAGCTAAATCAATTTAGGATTTTCAAACATAGTGAAAACATTTTACATCATGCCCTAGAATCTTATATTAATCTCTACTAGGGTTTTTTTCGTAAACCCTAGATATAATCGTCAGAACCTTAATATTAGATATACAACAAAGAGACCAAGTTAGGGTTTCAACCATACATAAACATATGCACCTAGGGTTTCGTTCCTAGGATATTATATTAACTATTACAAGGGTTTTTTCATAAACCCTAATTCATCAAACCATAAAAAGCTAGGGTTTCATCAAAACATCAAAAGGTTAGGCTTTTTATACTGAACCCTAAAGATTAGGGTTTTATCAAAGTGAACAAAAGGTAGTTAGTATGATAAGGGTAGTTTTAATCTAAATATTAATCATCCTAACAAATAAAAATATTTATGATTCTAAAACCCTAAACATGAGATAGTTAGCAATATAGAGAATTAAAGATAAAATACTCAAATCTTCTTATATGATGAAGACCTGACACAAGTCTTGCAATCTTATACATACCTTGAGTTTCTCCCTTTACAAACCTTTTTGGGTTTCCTATTGAAAAGCTCCCTTTGCAACAAATCTTTTTTCTTCTTTTGGAGTCTCCCTCTAAATCTAGCCATCATTCTTTAGAGTATACCTACAAAATTTCCTTCCAATGAAAACACAAGAGAAAGAATTATAAACAAGAAACAAAACGAAATGAAGTTATATATATAGATATATATAATAATGAAAAAAATGAAATAAAGAACACGATAATTATCTTTTGTAAAAATGGTGGTAAGTTATCAGGTGATCATGTCCTAAGTGGAAAAAAATGATCAAAATTTTAATTGCTCAGAATTGGTTGAAACCAGAACGAATGGATAGATCTCGTCTTCCTAATTCCAGCGCCGTGAACGGCTCGAAAAACTAACACTGTATGGAGGAGTTATCGCATTTTAAAAATGCTCAGTAAACCACAATTTTTGAATTTTGGAAAAAAAAAAAATTGAGGAATATTCCTTGGAATATTCTCTAGAATATTCCCTAGAATATTCCCCAAAATATTCCCTAGAATATGTTGTTTGGTTGACCAATCAATGAACACCACATGACCTTCCCGGAGGCTGCCACGTGGCCTTAAGTCTGCAGGTTTGTGGTATGGAAAAATTATATTGAGTCCACAAGATTCGATCGCAGGTCTCCACGCTACCAGCCCACAGGCCCGACCAGCCCGCCTACATAGTGGTTTTTAACAACCTAAGGACTTATTTCATATTTAAAGTTTGAAAATGGTGTGGGTGGCGGTAAAGGGGGTCAACCCCCTTATAATAGAACCCTGGCACAGAACCAAAGGCCTAAGCCGGCGGATAAACACAAAATCCAAACGGTTAAGGTTTTAGTTCACGTGGTCACATGCGTGGTGGTCCGCCGATAGTTACGCTAACCGTAACCGCCAACATTAACCACCGCCACTAGCCCTGGTCACATGCGCCATTACCGCCGACAGTTACGGTCAGCTGGCAGTCAGTTTGGCAGAGTCCCCCATTTTAGGTGCGTTCGCCAATTTTAGTGGGCCTAACTGCAGTTATTCCACTTTTAGTGGAGTTTCTTTAGGTCAAATTGGAGAAAAAATTTTGGAGGTCATAAATTTCACTAGGGAGATCATTTTGGAGCGATTTTTATTTTTATTTTGGGTATTCTAGGCATTCTAGAGCCAATGATACAGGTTTTAGAGCCAACAAAGCTCATCTTCAGGTGTTTTTTTAGCGAAGAAGATTGGAGAGCCATCAGGGCCTAGGGAGTGTTGGAGCTGTATTGGGCTATGGTTAACAATTGGAGGTGAAACAAAAGTCATTCTTGACTATTTTCTGTGTTCTGAACTCATTTTCACAACTTATTTTTCCTGTTTAGGTTTTCTTATCACTATATAACCAATTTGAGCATTTAATAAGAGCAAGGACATGCCCATTTGGGGGCTTTGGACTCGGCAAATGTAGCCCAGGAGGGGTGAACTACCTTATCAACTGTTGTGTTATATTATTTGATTATATCTTGCTGTGTTTTTCAAATTTGATATGCTAAACAGTAAAATGAAATAACACTCCTTCACACATAAGACTCAGGAATTTACCAAAAAACACTTTGTTTCAATTGAAAGACATCATTAACATTTTTCACATATAATTTAATGGAAATGAATACCTTGAACAACAAAAAAAAGTAGTTTCATTTTCAAATCAGTTGGTATCAGAGCTCAGTTTTGAGTATTAGTTTTGTGCAAAGATATTTTTGACTGTTTTGCAAGTTTTAATGCTTGCCGGGCTTAAGCTTCAAAGAGGGAAAGGAAAATTGGTTAGAGCACAAGATAATCCTCAACCAAGGAGGGTGAGGGTGCCATTATCTCCACCTTCTCGTTCACCCTCAATAGCCTTAAAAGAAGCTTCAAGTATGTCTGAAAGGGAAGGAGAAGTTCCTGGAGACATGGATCCAAGAGAAGAAGAACGGGTATTCAGAAAAACTTTTTTGGACATGACTGATATGGTAAGAATATTATACCAGGAAAGGAATGATAGGTTGGTTGGAGAATGGTCTAAACATCAGAAACAAGGAGAGGGCTCTTCAGGAGGAAAGAAAGGTGATGATAATTCAAAGAAATGACATGGAGGAAATGGTGATCCACCATCTCCATCATCATCCTCTTCCTCTACATCATCATCCACTACCTCAGTAAATCAACCTCGTAAGCCTAAATCTTCTGGAAAAAGTCCATTTTTAAAGCTAGATATTAAATTTGAATTACCCATGTTTAACGATGAAGTCAATGTAGAGAAACTTGACAACTGGATAAGACAGTTGGAAGTTTATTTAAGGATACAGAACTTACAAGATGACAACACCAAGATTCAGTTAGCCTCTTTAAGAATGGATGGAGCAACATTAATATGGTGGGAAGCCAAGATCAAGGATGAAATTCAAAAACATGGTAAGCTTACTTTATCATGGGTTGAATTTATTTTCACAATTAAGAAGCAATTTTATCCTCTTGCTCATTGACAAAAGTCTATAATGAATTGGCAAAGTTTTAGACAACTTAAAGGACAAGTGTTCAAGAATACACTCAAGAGTTTAGGAGAAGAGAACTCTTATTAGGGGTAGAATTATAAAGTCAAGATAGTTTGCTGAAATATATAGGTGGTTTGCACAGCTACCTTAAACACACTATCCTTATGTTCAATCCTACTAGTCTAGATGAAGTTTGTGTACAAGCTACGCATTTAGAGACTAGAGGGAAAAACACTTTTGATGGAAATGAGGGTAGTGATTTTAAAGGCAAAGGAAGAAAAAGGATTGCAAACTCTAGAAAGGAAAAAGGGAAATTATTTTGCAAGAACTATTCAAAAACAAGCCACGATGAAGACCACTGTTGGAAGCTTCATCCAGAGCTGAAACTAGAGAAATATAAAACCAAAGACAAAACCAAAGAAAAGGGAAAAACTATAGCAACTGTTGAACAGGACTTAGGGTCTGAATCAGGTGATGAGACAAAAAGTATTGCCATGGTATTAAAGAACATAAAGGGGAAAGAGGTTGTACAAGAAATAAATCCCAGTTCTAGCACATTAAACTGTCACAAAGAAACTCAAAATGAAAAGAGGAGGATAGATCTATTTCACGTGAGGATAATCTCAAACCACACAAGTATAGACACACTTTTTGATAGTGGGTCTCAGGCTAATCTCATCTCAGAAGACTTGGTCAAACAGCTAAAACTTGAGACAATTCCACATCCAAAGCCTTATCCACTTGGGTGGATATGCAAGGATGCAAACTTACAAGTCTCAAAGAAGTGCATTTTGCGCTTCGCATAACAACTCATTATGTTGATTGGGTTGAACTGGATGCAGTACCGCTTGAGACTACAGGTGTTGTGTTGGGTAGTCCATATTTATTTGATAGAAAGGCAATCTTCTATTGCCATGAGAATAAGTATCACTTGTTCAAGGATGGAAAAGTGTACATTGTGAGAGCACATAAGAAGAAGCTAGAATCTTCTTTAGTTCATGCAAGGCAATTGAAAAGGCTAGTTAATGCAAGTCAAAATCTGACTTTATTGATGGTTAAACAACAATATTTGGTACAATCTCCTTTTTATATAATTTCTGATATAAATGATGATATGTTTCAGTCTAACAACAGTTCGTCTTTGAAAGACTATGACAAAAGGTTACACAAGATACCTTTGGTGTCGATCGGTGCAGAGAACTAAGTGTCGGTGCAAAGCGGTGCAAGAGTCCATGAGAATGAAAAGCATGCAAGAAAAGAGGGCACACAACTTAGCATGGGTCAATGTAGGTTTCAGAATGACAGATTGGTATGTCAAGAAAACTTGGTCGAGACTCGGCACAAGTACAGGGCTCATTCAACAAAAATTCGCCATGTGAACAGTTGGCAAGGTGAATTTTATTTTAAGTCTTCTTTGAAGTTTAACCATTGTAGAAACAATATTCTTTCTACAAAATATAGTTGTTGTTCTGCAAATTTCAAGACTTTGCATCAAGACTCAGTCAATTTTAGAAACGGTCAGTCAATGAATTCAAGGGAACATTTATCTTTTTATGAGAAGCTCAATTTGATGAAGTCGGGAAGATTTTGATTACTCAAGGTTGGAAGAGTGGAGAATCAGTCTCCTCATCTTCATTTTCAGTAATTAGAGAGATTTTGGGGTCCAAAAGCTTCCAATTTGGGAGGTGTGATGAGGTGATCATGTCCTAAGTGGAAAAAATGCTCAAATTTTGAATTGATCAGAATTGGTTGAAACCAAAATGACTGGATAGATCTCGTCTTCCTGATTCCGGTACCATGAACGGTTTGAAAAACTGACACCGTATGGAGGAGTTATCACATTTTAAAAATGCCCAGTAAACTGCAATTTTTTAATTTTGGAAAAAATTAAAAAAGAATATTTTGAGGAATATTCCAAGGAATATTCTCTAAAATATTCCCCAGAATATGTTGTTTGGTTGACCAATCAATGAGTACCACGTGGCCTGCCCAGATGCTGCCACATGGCCCCAAGTCTATAGGTTTGTGGTATGGAAAAATTATATTGAGTCCACAGGATTCGATCGCGAGTCTCCGTGCTATCAGCCCAAAGGCCCAACCAACCTGCCTACATAGTGGTTCTTAACAAACTAAGAACTTATTTCATATTTAAAGTTTGAAAATGGTGTGGGCGGCGATAAAGGAGGCCAACCCCCTTATAATAGAACCCTGGCACGGAACCAAAGGCCTAAGCCGGCAGATAAACACAAACTCCAAATGGTTAAGGTTTCAGTTCATGTGGTCACATACGCGGTGACTCCGTCGATAGTTACGCTAACCACAACTACCAACATTAACCACCGCCACTAGCCCTGGTCACATGCGCCATTACCGCCGATAGTTACGATCAGCTAGCAGTCGGTTTGGCAGAGTCCGCCATTTTAGGTGCATTTGCCAATTTTAGTAGGCCTAACTGCATTTATTCCACTTTTAGTGGAGTTTCTTTAGGTCAAAATGGAGAAAAACTTATGGAGGTCATAACTTTCACTAGGGAGATCCTTTTGGAGCGATTTTTTTTTTTTGATTTTGGGTATTCTGAGCATTCTAGAGCCAATGGTACAGGTTTCAAAGCCAACAGAGCTCATCTTCAGGTGTTTTTCAGCAAAGAAGCTTGGAGAGCCATCAAGGCCTAAGGAGTGTTGGAGTTGTATTGGGCTATGGTTAACCATTGGAGGTGAAACAAAAGTCATTCTTGACTCTTTTCTATGTTCTGAACTTAGTTTCATAGCTTATTTTGCTTGTTTAGGCTTTCTTATCACTATATAACCAATTTGAGCATCTAATAAGAGCAAGGACATGCCCATTTTGGGGCCTTGGACCTGGTAGATGTAGCCCAGGAGGGGTGAACTACCTTATCAGCTGTTGTGTTATATTATGTGATTATATATTGTTGTGTTTTTCAGATTTGATATGCCAAACAGTAAAATGAAATAACACTCCTTCACACATAAGACTCAGAAATTTACCAAAAAACACTTTGTTTCAATTGCAAGACATCATTAATAGTTTGCACATATAATTTAATGGAAATGAATACCTTGAACAACAAAAACAAGTAGTTCCATTTTCATATTAGTAAGCTCCCTCTTGATCAATCTAGTCTTATGGGGGATTCCTTTGACTTATCAAAACCATTCAAGAACAAAACATATTAAATCCATAAATCCTAGAAATAAAAAAGAAGTATTGATCCTAGAGACAAACATAAGAGAAATTCTACAAGAATTAAAGCAATAACTTATACTATAAGTAAAGGATATATGAGACTTAATAGAATAAGACTTTGACTTCAAAATCCTCATTTTTAGACTTATTTGGAGGATTATCATCAATAGCAACTGTTGGGGAATTCATTTTTGGAGGAATTGAGACATTTTGAGAAGTCAAAAGGTTGATGACAAGTGGTGGAAATGGTCATTAGAGAGCTGCGGAAACAACAGCTGGGAAAAATGAAGGAACTTGCAGAAGACTGGCAGTTGTGAAGGGATGGCAGGAAAGAGAAGACACAACCGAGAAGGAAAAGAGCAAGGACAACCAATCAAAGGAGAAGGAGGAGAGCCAAGTAAGGAACCGCAGTTCAGGTTTCCATGCAAAGAGAAGGTCGAAGAAGAAAAAATATAGAAAGGAGAACTGAAAAGGGTTGTTTTTTGTTGTCATTATGATCAACATTGTTACTCTTGTGTTTCGGAGCTATGAGAAATTCTATCCGTCTATCATTCCATACAATTGTATTCTATCTTGTTAAAGTCATGTATGTCAAGGAAGAGACCTTGAGCTTGACGTAATATATTCACCTTTCATATCAATGATGAAGACTACTATTGGGATCATAGTGTCGTAGTTGTCTATTATTCTGGTTCTTTAAATTTTTATATATGTGCATGTTTACGTAATATATCACTTATATCATGTATGTCCTGTTGCGATCTGACTTCCTTATATAATTATTCAATGATATGTGTTCTTTATTCTCTAATATGGTTCTCCCTGATATTAGATTCCAACCCTCATCTAACTAAAGTTGTGGCACACCTTGGGTGAGACTCCTTACCCATTTTGGGTAAGGTGAAAATTTCAACATTGTGTTAGACTACAATAGAGCCTTGTTGGCCCCTATGCCTGAACCCAGGGTCTCGACCCTGTTGCTATTTCTGCGCCAACAAATGGTTCTGTTGTCGGGACCTGAAATTCAAAAAGGGGGTTTGGAATATGGTATCGAGGATCTTTAATAAAGAACTATGAAACTGGTGGGATGAGTAAGTGGACCAGTTTGTTTCTTAGAAAGCTCAATTCTGCCAATGAGCTATTGTGAAGAAGGATGAAATCCTATACTCGGAGCCAACTTGTGATTAGTACAAGATCTTCTTGTGCAAGTTCCCATAAGAACTTTATAACTAGTTTTGGATATTTCAGGTGAAAGGGAAGTACAGTGTCCAAAACCCATCTCATCGTACCTGGACTCAAGCGGATCTCACTACACTATGTTGTCTTGATACGGATCTAACGAGAGAGGTAGATTTTTGGGTAAAAACACATTGGAAGGGTATACTATTGAATTTGTAGCAAAAATCCATCAATCTTTTTCAAAATCTGAAGTCGTGTTCTGATCAGGGTTGTGAGGGAAGTTATTAAAAGAGGTTACCCTGTGTATCAAGGTTTTAATGGTGGAAGCAAGTTTGATGGTGTTCCAAAACCCAAGCATGGCGATGTAAACACCTAGTAATGGGGGAAGGACCTAAAGGGAGGGATGCTACCTAGCAGGGAGTTATGATAGTATCACGAGGATGGAACCATATGACTCTCAAAAGACTAGGGATCTAAGAGTGCAAAGGAGAGAGCAAATAGCGGTGAAATGGTAGGGGAGGGCCATATCAATGATTAAGAGGTGATAAAAGGGATTGCACCAAGTAGGAGTGATGTTGAAGGATCTAGAAGAAGGAGAAAGTATGGAAGGAATTTTAGTGGGAGGGACAAAGACAGCTGCAACTGCAGCGGGTCCAGAAGGTTATAGGGACCCACCCCTACCAGTGGAGATGAAGATATTGGATGGAAAGGGCCATTTAGGCTTGGAATAAATCCTAGAAGAGGACATGTATTTTGTTATATGGAGATTGTTTGCTGAAGATGATGCATCCAAAGGAATCAACGATCTGCCTCCCTGAAGCTCAGGTAGTGTCTCCCCCAACCTTCCCCTGGTACTCTATCACAATCCTTACATGTTCCTATCTAAGCTAATCAAATATATAAGAGTTCATAGCGTACATGTTAATTATAAATCTAGTGCTAGTAGTTGTGGAAATAGTAGTAGAGGTACGAGTTTACAAGGATCACTCCAACCTAGATTACAAGGATTTGTGCTCTTAGCATGGACTCAATAAAAAATGGTTGGATCAATCACAAGGTATCCTAAGTTCTCTGGCGAGCAGAATTAAGACATAGAACACCACTAGTATCTCTGTGAAGCCATTTGGAGGGCCCACCAGATGCTAGATGATGTGAAGTTAATCGAATTTCAGAACACTGTTAGGGAAAGGGCCTTGATATGGTTGATAAAGGGGTCATAATTACACCAGAACCCGACTCTGGATGATGTTAAAAGAGAATTTGTACAAGAGTTTAAACTTCCACAAACCAATCAGCAAGTGTTGTCAGAGCTGTGGGAGACAAAAAATGGGAGGGAGAGACTACATGGGAGCTTATGAAAATATTTAAGGACATAATCGGTAAACTAAGTTACCCGATATATCCAAATCATAAAAGGGACTGGTTTATATAATCACTATTTTCTCTCACTCGTATGCCATTAACGCAACAAAAAATTGATACACTACAAGATGCTCTCGAGCAAGCAACTCAGATTAAAGCTATGGAAGGATACCCACACGAGTACCGAAGGGGAGGGATGTCACATGATTTATCCATTTTGGGTCTTCAACATCAAATTGCAAGTCTGACAGAGAAGTTGAAGGATCTGCAACCAGCCCCTCTAGCGCGACCAAATGTATGGTGTACAACCTGCTTAGTGGAAGGTTATGATAATACAAAATGTCTGGGGTTGTGAGGTGGAAATACCATGTCCACATGAGTAGGACCATTTGGGCTTACACCTACAGTAGGAGTTGTGAAAATATGATCGCAAGGTTTATATCTTGGGTGCAACCAACGAGAGTATTATGAGGTATGTAGGGGGTATGGACACCCTCCTCGTCTGTGCCCGATACTACAAAAATACTCCAATGTTCCCAATGAAAATTAATGTGAATTATGTGCTTCTACAACTCACCATGCCGACGAATGTAGGGCACTAAATTCTCTATCTAATAGGTTATACCACTCAACCTTCAAAGTTAACAAAACTCCTCAAGGGCGAGGAGGAGGAGGAAGAACAGGTAGAAGGGCGGGCGGTAGAGGTCTAGTCCGCTGCTACAACTGTGATCAAGAGGGGCATGTTGTGAAAGATTGCCCACTACCAAGAAGGTCATGGTTCTCATAGTGTAGGGCCAACACACATGTAACAAAGGACTGTCCAAAACATATTGCAAGATGGGAAGAGGGGAACTGACATAGGGGATCAAATTTAATTAATGCAGAGCCAAGGGTATTGGAGGTAGCCTCACTCTCGAATATCAATATAGTCACACAAGGAGGAAAATATATTGGGTTTGATCGAGGATCCATGGACCATCCCATGATTATAATATTGACCTCCTTAAAGCGCTCATACAACCTTGAGCAATAGAAACATTATTACAAGGAAGCAACAAAAGTTTTTGACAATTTGACTAGAGGTGGAGAGTCATTGAAAGAGCAACCATAATCTCTTAAATATAAGAGCCTAGACCTGTCACAATCCACAGTAGTTAGACCCATCGCAGACTTGTTCATATTATTTCTGTAGATTGTGAATGATGACCAAATGTTGGGGCAGTTGCGAAAGAGTCTGAAAGCATCCATCCCAGAAGAAGAGGTTGTCGAAGGATTCATCTTCTCTAACCTACCCGAAATACACTATAGGAGAGTACAAAATAACAAGAAGAGAATAGGAAGAGAGTTTCAGATTGATGCTCAGATTGCGGGGTTCCAGATCAAGGACATTATGTTAGATCTAGGCTTGGATGCCAACATTTTTCCAAGGAAAACATGGGAAGCACTAGGAGACAAGGACCCCTACCCAACGCTGCTCGGGATATACTGGGCCTTTCAGAAATATGCCATAATCGACTTGAAGAAGGAATCGATGAATTTTGAGGTAGAAGGGGTTAGGTTGATCTAACCTCTAGATCCATATCAGGGACTGAGATTCACAAAACCGACAGATGACAGAGAAGAGCTAGGAATGTTGGATCAACTATATAGACTAACAACAGGAATAAGAGAGGAATACATTAACCCAATGATTGAAGGGTCTATCAGTTGGTAGAGCATTCAGAGTTTAGAGGTTGGCTTAAAGGTTGCTTGGGATGATTGGCAGTAGAGTGGATATGAGATCAACACTAGACATTGTGCCACAATTTGTCGGGTCAATTGGATTGGCACTGAGGTACAAGACTTCCTATCTTTAATGGTATAGATTTAGTAAATTCATTTATGAACAAGATTGATGCAAATATTATTGAAGAACATAAAGTACCTCTACTAAATGGCATGTTACAAGTGACACAGGAAATATGGTGGGGATTCAATCACAACTACCTCCGAGAATGGGAGAAGATCAAAATATCCATGGAATTAAGATTCACACAAGCAGGGGAATACCCTCAAGAGTTTTCCAAATACAAGGGGGGGATCTAATCCTCGACAACATTTGAAAAATTGTAAGGTGGGTTGGAATCTGGAAGGAGTTCTAAATTATTTTTCGGTGCATGGTTTTATACACACCCTCGAAACCTTTCCAAAATCTTGGTATGTCCAAGAGGAAATAAGGAGACAAATGGGAGACTAGGATAATTTGGCTTATCAGTTTTTCAACAACTTTTCTTTCTCAGATAACGACAGGAGGTTGACTGAGGCATTGCAGGCTATCAAGAGGATTCTGCTCACAACGAGTCAGCTAATGGATGGGTGCATAGATCATAAGACCTTAGAACATATCTATGAGTTTGGGTATCATGAAGCAGTGGCTTGTGGAAAGGTGGACAGAGAGTCAGATGAGGATGATCTGGAGGAATTATGGCATCTGTCATTCCATGAAACTGAAGGGGAAAGGGACATCAAGGATGGACCTATAATTGATGTTCCACATTTACTCCCATTGAAGTTGTAGAAACATAACATCGGGACTGATGACAAACCAAAGCTAGCCTCAATTGGATATTATTGGGATGAGCATACTACAAAATATATTTTCGACCTCCTGAGAGAATATGAATACTTATCCCTTTGTTAGTTGTGGAACTGAAAGGGAAAAAAAGATATCTAGGGGAGATGAAAATCGTGCTAAAACCAGATGCAAAGCTAGTAAATAATCAACCAAATAGATTGAACCTAAGGGATAAGGAGAAAGTGGAGAAAGTGATAGACAATATGCTAGAAGAAGGGATTATATTTCCTATGGATGAGGAAGAATGGGTGAGTCCAACTGTGATACAAAACAGAAAGATGCTACAGAGATACGGGTCTGTGTGGACTACCACAGATTGAACAATGCTTGTGTGCATGACCTGTTTCCTACACCATTTAGTGATGAAGTTCTAGATAATGTGGCGGGGAATGAAGCCTGCTCTTTTATAGATGGATTATCTGATTATCAAAAAACCAAAATCGCCAAGGAGGATAAGAAGAAAACTACATTTACTATAGAATGGGGATCTTATGCCTATCATGTTATGTCATTCGGTCTCAAGAATGCACCCGCAATGTTCTCAAGAATTGTAATTGCTGCCTTTAGAGATTATATCCACAAGTTCCTAGAAGTATATATGGATGACTAGACGGTCTATAGTTTGTTGAAGAAACACTCAAGTTTTCTCAGGATCATGTTCGATCGATGTAGACAACTACAAATCTCGTTGAATTTGAAGAAGTGCATTTTTGCAGCCCCTTTTGGAACGCTTTTGGGCCACATAGTGTGCAAATAAGGAGTATGCATAGATCCTACTAAGGTT
This sequence comes from Pinus tabuliformis, assembly GCA_031772625.1. Taxonomy (NCBI): domain Eukaryota; kingdom Viridiplantae; phylum Streptophyta; class Pinopsida; order Pinales; family Pinaceae; genus Pinus; species Pinus tabuliformis. The sequence goes on from CM062805.1 coordinate 634,012,372, forward strand.
GCAGCAATAGTGAATATGGACCCACCCACAAATGTAAAACATCTCAAATCCACCTCGGGACAATAAAATTACTACAGGATATTTATCCGTAACTATGCCTCAATTACTACACCTACGGATAAACTATTGAGGAAAGTTGAACAATTCATGTGGCCGAAAGAATGTTAGACTGCACTCAATATATTGAAGGAAAAGTTGGTAAGTGAGATGATTCTGGTTTACCCCAACTAGAACAAACAGTTCCATGTCCACATTGATGCATCAAGCATTTCTCTGGGTGTTGTTCTGGCTCAGCCAGGGGAAGGGAGCCTCGACCACCCAATCTATTTTTCCAGCAGAAAGTTGTCCACAACAGAAAATAACTATACCACAACTGAGCGGGAGGCACTAGCGATGGTATATTCACTTCAAAAATTCAAAAACTATTTGTTAGGAGGCTCGTTTAAGTTTTTTACTGACCATTCCACTTTGAAATATTTAGTGAACAAGCCTGTGCTTGAAGGAAGAATTTGCAGGTGGTTGTTGTTATTCTAGGAATTCACTTTTGAGGTAATTGTTAAGCTTGATCGATTGAATGTGGGACCTGATCACCTCTCACGGATGGAATCAGGAGAAAGTGGAGGATCCCTGGATGATCAGCTACCAGACGCCGATTTGTCATGGATTGAAGCAGTACCAGATTACCTAGAAGACATTGCAACCTTTTTAGCTACAAGAAAATGCCCAGATGAATACACTGCCACACAAAGGAGATGTATGGTCATCCGAGCTTTCAATTACCAATTGATTTTAAGGCAGCTGTATCAATTGGGCCTTGATCACGTGTTGCATAGATGTATCCTTCACCATGAGAGACAAAATGTACTATGGTAATTCCATTCAAGAGTTGTGGGTGGCCATGTTGGGGAAAGGCTACCACAAGGAAAATGTTACAGGCGGTACTATGGTGGCAGACGACTTTCAAAGATGCGAAAGAATATGAAAAAGGTTGTGATGTTTCCCAAAGGGTTGGAAGGCCATCACACATGATGAATTGCCACTTCAACTAGTACATTCACTACAAATATTTGAGAAATGGGCAGTTGACTTTATAGGGCCTATCAATCTGTCGATGCATCACTCTCATTCCAGGTATATAATCACCATGACAGAGTACCTCACCAAATGGGAAGAAGCAGAATCGGTTAAGGATTGTACTACGAATACTCCCTCCATATTCATATTTGAAAATATCATATCCAGATTTCGGTGCCCCGGGAGTCTCATAGTGATCAAGGGACCCACTTCATAAATGAAATAGTTTCCTCCTTGTTATAGATCCATTTGGGCACATCACTCCCATCATTCAGATTGGTACTATTAGGGCTCATCAAACCCTAATTTAGTTGCTACATGCCCTAGACAAGTCATCACTTTGAATGCCTCTTTCCCTAAGAGTTTCTTGGCCTGAAGCCCTCCAGAAATGCCTCCTTGAGGGACAGGTGCAGCCATGGTCAGGGGTAAGTGCACTTCAGTGCAGGTAGGCCCATGTTAGGGTGCTTTCCAAAGCACTTAGGCTCACTTTGACCTGCGCTGTAGGTTTTAACCCCGTACAGAAATTACCTGCATACGAATTCTTAAACATAGAAAATAAACAATGCGAGAGCATAACACATAAAACACATATACACAGAGATTTTCCCCTGGATCCAAAAATTGGGACTACCAGCTTGATTTTTCATTATGTTCCTTTCAATTTTATAATACATATTTATACATGCTGAAGCATCCAAAACCATGGACCAAAAACCATCGCATCCAAAAAACATGTGCGAAAATCATGCACAAAACCATAGGTGGGTCTGCCCAACCTAACATAGGTTCCAAAACCAACATTTTCTGGGGCACTGCCCTGGACCCCATAGAGTGGGGTTACCTGCATCCCTCAAACCCCTTGTGACCCCCCTGCTACACAATTGGCGCAATGAAGGGGGGCCTCCACCCCCCCCAACCCCCCGGTTAACTACGTGGGCTAGTCGTGGAAATGATATAACACAACCCAACATTCTCCCACTTGTTTTTTTCTTTCCATAGGGGGCCACAAGAGAGCTTAGTCATTTATCCAACCCTGCAATGCCCATTGTTTCTCTACACCAAGAGAACTTCTCAAGGCTCACAAATTTTGTCAATGCATCTGCAGTATTCTTCAAAGTGTCCACCTTTACCAGCAACACCTTTTTTTCTTCTATCATATCCCTCACAAAGTGATATTGAACATCAATGTGCTTTGTCTTAGAATGGTATGCAGGGTTCTTTGCCAAGAAAATTGCACTTTGGTTGTCACAGTCTATCGTTATAGCTTCCTGTACTAACCCCATACTTGAACACAATCTCTGCAACCAAACTGCTTCCTTGCTTGCATGAGTGGTTGCCATGTATTCTGCCTCTATAGTTGATGGTGCCACTATAGATTGTTTCTTACTCATCTAACTGACTACACCTCCAAATAGGCTAAACACATACCCACTTGTATATCTTCTCTGATCCAGATCTCCATCCCAATCTGCATCAACAAAGCCATGAATATCCAACACTCTGTCCAATCCTGGTCTTCCTTGGTAGCACAAACCATAATCACTAGTGCCACGCAAATACCTAAAAATCCGCTTCACTGTTGTCCAGTGCTCCTTCCCTGGTTTTGACATAAACATGCTCAATACTCCCATTGCATGTGCAATGTCTAGTCTAGTACAGACCATTGTGTACATCAAGCAACCAACTGCACTTGCATATCGAACACGGGACATGTCCTCTTCCTCTTCTTGTGTCTTGAGGCATTGTTCAGCAGATAAATTTACACCTACAGGAATAGGAACCTTCACCGGTTTACTATCCTACATATTAAACCTCTGCAATATTGTCTCAACATACTTCCTCTGGTTTAACCATAGCTTCCTCTTTGTCTGATCTCTTTTAATTTCCATGCCCAAAATATAGTTTGTAGCACCAAGATCTTTCATGTCGAATTTTGAGGACAAATGGGTCTTCAAATCCTAGATAATTTCTTTGTCATTTCCAACCAGCAACATATCATCCACATACAAGACCAAATAAATAACACGGTCACCAATTAATTTAAGATACACACAGTGATCTACTTTGCTTCTAGTGAAGCCAAGTCCCTGTATAAATGTATCAAATTTCTGATACCACATCCTTGGTGACTGTTTTAACCCATACAGAGACTTCTTTAACTTGCATACCAGTCCTTTCTTACCCTTCACTGCAAAGCCTTCAGGTTGCTTCATGTAGATTTCCTCTTCGAGATCCCCGTGAAGAAATGTTGTCTTCACATCCATCTATTCTACCTCAAAATCAAAATTAGTAGCAACAGATAAAAGTAATCTAATAGAAGTTACCTCGGCACCTGGGAATAGCCTTTTGCTACCAACCGAGATTTGTATTTCTCCACCTTTCCTTCTGCAATTGTCTTCTTCTTGAACACCCATTTGCTGCCAATGGGTTTCCTTACAGCCAACAACTCCACCAGATCCCAAGCCTCATTTTTGTGCAAAGATGCCATTTCATCAACCATGGCCTCTTTCCAGAGTTTTCCATCCTCTGAATCTACTGCTTCCTTCACAGTTCTGGGATCATCATCAGTAATAGATAAAGAAAAATTTGAACAGAAAGCAAATGGACTATACCTTTCTGGCTGCCTTCTTTCTCAAACTGATCTTCTCACACCCAGAGTTTTTGGCTCTTCATCTTTTGATTCCTCCTCTGCTGTAGAGTCTGATTCTTCCTCCTTTAGCTCAAACTCCATCTTCTTAGGTTCCTTTGGTTGGACATCATGTTTAATAAGATATTTCACCTCTCTGAACACCACATCTTGGTTGTACACAACCTTCCTTTTTATTGGGTTCCAAAGCTTATAACCCTTTAAACCATCCTTATACCCAATAAAGATGCACTTTTCAGATTTCCTATCCAACTTGGTTTGTTTCTCCTTTGGAACATGTACATATGCATCACATCCAAATACCCTCAGATGTGAAAGAGAGGGTTTCCTACCAGTCCATACCTCTTATGGAGTTTTATCCTCCAATGCTAATGAATGTGATCTGTTGACCAGGTAACATGTTGTCTCCACCGCCTCTGCCTATTCTTGTCCTAACTCGGCACCACTGAGCATGCTTCTTGCCCTTTCCATCAACATCTTGTTCATTCTTTCTGCAACTCCATTTTGTTAAGGTGTATATGGAGTAGTCTTCTACCATGCTATACCACACTTCTTATAGAATTCTTCAAATTCCTTACTGCAAAACTCTCCACCGTTATCTATCCTATGCACCTTTATCTTCTTCTCTGTCTAGTTTTCCACCAAAGCCTTGAATTCTTTAAACCTGTCAAAGACTTCAGATTTCTTCTTAAGGAAATATATCCATGTATTCCTTGAGAAGTCATCTATAAATGATATATAGTACACAGACTTACCTAGTGATGGAACCTTCATAGGTCCAAACACATCATTATGCACAAGCTCTAATAAATGTTTCGCCCTATTACCACCAGAGGGGAAACTCACCCGATTCTACTTCCCATATACACAATTTTCACAGAAATCAAAATACAAAGAGCTATTACTCATACCTTCTACCATACCTTTACCATGAATTATTCGAAGGCCCTTCTCTCCAATATGTCCAAGCCTTTGATGCCACAGCATGGTCTTCTCTCCAAAGACCACTAGATTTTCTGCTCCACTTTCAGGAACCACAAAACTGTTGCACCCATCGAAAACCATGCTACCTTGCATCTTTTACAGAGTTCCAATCCGTACTCCCCACATCAATACCAGTGCTCCCCAAACCATCTTGCAGGTATCTTTCTCGAACATTGTTTTTACACCTGCATCATCCAACTTTCTTACAGAAATCAGATTTTTGGCCAATGTAGGAATATGGAAAACACCTGGAAGTGTTCTAACCCTTCCACCTTGCAACTTCAACTTTACTTTTCCGTGACCAATGATTCTAGCCTTCCTATCATCCCCTAAGAAGACATCACCACCGTCGTATTTCTCATACTCACAGAACCACTCTCTATGGGGAGTGAAGTGAAAGGATGCACCTGAGTCAATCAACCATGCCTCATGATCTACATGTGTACTTGAAGAAGCCAAGTACACATCCCCACCTTCATCTGAGGTGGTTTTCACCTCTGTAGAAAGAGCATCATCAGATCCATTTCCTTTATCAAGAGCTTTGTTTTACAGTCCCTTTTGTAGTGCCCTTCCTTTCTACATTTCTAGCACACCACCTTTACAGGTTTTCATGGAGATTTAGATCTCCCACTCGATGACTTATTTTTGTTTATGTTTTGGGACCATCCTCGTACAGACAAAGCATCACCATTCTGGCTCTCCATATTTTTTCATCTCATCTCCTCCATCAGCAAGGATGAGATTATTTCATCAAACTGCAAGGCAATTGCATTGCTACCTATTGCAATAACCAGATTATCCCACGAATCTGGTAGAGAACACAACAAACTGATGCACTTATCTTCATCTGAAATTTTAATATCAACAGATGCTAGCTGACTTACCACAGTATTAAATGCATTCAGATTCTCTGTCACCGAGTCTCCATCTTTCATCCTCAGGTTATACTGCTTTTTCCACAGGAACAGTTTATTCACGAGAGACTTAGATTGGTACAAAGTCCCTAACTTGTCCCACAAATCCTTCATTGTAACTTCCCCTCATAAATTCAACAATATTGAATCTGAGACACACAATCATATTGTGCTCTTTGCCTTCCGATCCAAATTCTTCCATTCTTCATCGAACACTCTCGTTGGTTTAGTACCCGGATCTACCGCAATCCACTAATATTTATCCACCAACAAATCCTCCATCTTGAGTTTCCACAACTCAAAACTTTGACCATTAAATTTCTCGATCTCTATCTTTCCACTACTCGCCATATTCTTTCACCACTAGAATCGATCTCACAGATCTTCCAGTGAACAGGGTCTACCACAGACCGAGCGAAACACCTCAACAACAAAGGCGTCCCCTTGAAGCCGAAATAGCTCTGATACCAAAATGTAGGTTTTAACCGTGTACAGAAATTCCCTGCATACGAATTCTAAAACACAGAAAATAAACAATGCGAGAGCATAAAACATAAAACACATATACACAGAGATTTCCCCTAGATCCCAAAACCGGGACTACCAGCTTTATTTTTCATTATGTTCCTTTCAATATTATAATACATATTTATACATGCCGAAGCATCCAAAAACATGGACTGAAAACCATTGCGTCCAAAAAACATGTGCGAAAATCATGCACAAAACCATAGGTGGGTCTACCCAACCTAACATAGGTTCCAAAACCAAATTTTTCCTAGGCGCTACCCTAGACCCCATAGAGTGGGGTTACCTGCATCCCTCAAACCCCCTGTGACCCCCCTGCTACGCAATCGGTGCAACGAAGGGGGGGCTCCACCCCCCCTCTAACCCCCCGATTAACTATGTGGGCTAGTTGTGGAAAGAATATAACACAACCCAACATGCACTGGGTGAGATTGAGCGAAATCATCATAGGGTTCTGGGAATATTCTTATCTTCTGGAGCCATCTAGAAGATTCCCACACTTATCATCTGCTATGAGCTCAAAATTGGATAGGGAATGAGTTAAGTAACCTCCCATCCTCTCATCCCTTCCTCCACAAAAACTAATTCTAAGTTTTGAAGGCCATTCAATACCCTCATTTATGACCAAACCTCCTCCATTTTCCTATAAATTGAGCACTCATCTAAGTGATCAGGGGCTGCAATTTGAGAATTTGTAAGGAGATACTATTGGGTTTAATATTGTAAGTATTGTTATGCTAATAGAGTGTTGTGCTTTTGATGTGATGTTGGTTGGAACCCAAGCTGGAAGAGTGACAATGGATCGGACTTCATGGTTGTAATTCTTCCTTCTAATTAATAAAGTTGTTTACACCTTTTCCCATATTCTTATCTTTATGTGTGATGACTATATGTGTAAATGCTTTCGATTCCATTTGCTTATAGTAGATAGATCTCTTTCTTTGATTGGTTTTTGTCCTCTGTTTATGATTGCAGGTACTTGTTGAGCGGATTAATTTCAAGAAGGAGCGACAGGAGCCAAAAAAAGGAGACAAGGGGAAAGTGAAAGATAACAAGTAGGTCCCTTGTATTATTTTTCTTCTATAGAAAAAGGTCAAGCGCTTTAAATCTGTTGTTCTAGGTGTAGCTACCCATCGAGGGAAATTGTGTTTATTCGTAGATGCAAAATTCCACATAACACTCCTTACTTCAAAACTTCATGATATAACACCACAGAAGATGCATGTATCACCCTCAAGCTAATGGTACCACAGAGGCCTTCAACAAGATATTGGAGAAGGGTTTGACCAAGATATGCTCATCCAACTGGGATGATTAGGATGAGAGAGTGTCAGTCTCTATGGGAATACCACACAACTGTTAAGATGTTACAGAAGCATACACCTTTCTAGCTTGTGTGTGGATGGGAAGTTGTGGTACCGGGTGAATTTAATATTCCCAACCTTTTCATAGCCTAGACCACTCATATTTCATGGGAGGAATCAATTCAAAAGAGGCTAGACAAACTCTCAAAGCTCGATGAGGCAAGGTTTATGGTAGATTTCCATCAAACAATCGAAAATAAAAGGCAGAAGACATGGAATGATAGGCATATTAAGAGGAAATCTCTCATAGCCCGAGGGCATGTTCTACTATACAACATCAAATTCTTGAAGTTTCCTGAAAAGCTGCAAATGCATAGGTTAGGGCTATTTGTTGTTGCATAAGTGAGGGAGTCAGGAGTTGTTAAGATTGCACACTTAGATGGGGTATTTCTACCAATTTGGGTGAATGATGCACGCTTGAACCAGTTCACAAACCAAACAATATTACTCAAAATTGATTGGATCTCTGAAAGGAGGCCATAGGTAGGAGTAGGTGTGAGTAGGTAGGAGTCATTTAGTTGTGTCCTCATTATTCACGTCAATCATTTTTTTTGGTCAGTTAGTTCTTTACATTTCCAAATAAAATTCCCACCAAGTCATTCCAGTTGCGGATTTCCTTTCACCACAGCGCAACTGATTGTGGTCAAGGGGACTCACGCATGTTAAGAGTCATTTCCATAATAATTAGACAATAATTATAGTGTCATCCCAGATTCCAATTAAATATTTCCTATCAAATAATAAATAAAATAAAAAGAGGTTGACTCTGTAATCCATTCAATCACAACAGTCTCCAACGGAGAATTCGTCATTGCTTCCATGATTTCTTTATTGCTAGAGTCGAGTCCACTACTAAGCATGAGATCCATCATTACCCAACCACTCACTACCACCATCCACCCAATTCCACTACCACTTCATATGTTTCCTTCAATTACACCACTACCCATCTCCATCCAAGCCACTCCTCCATCGGTTGAACCATCATAGCAGGTTACCTCTCCCCACGGACACTTAGAAAAGTCCATCACTAGTGGGAAACCTTTGCAGAGTCGGTTCCCAGATCCCTCCACTATGCACCAGGATGATCTTCAAGGATGGTCCTCAGCCCAATTGTTTACTTTTATTCAACAAACCGCACAAAAGGTTGCAACACTGAACAATGATTTAACTATCGAGCATGAACAACAACAAAAACAAATTGTTGCACTCATAGCAGAACGTGATCAGCTCTACCAAGATAAGAAACAACTCCAAGGGCAGCTCGAGCAACTCACTGCAAAATTCCAGGTACTATAGCATTCAATTTTTGATATTGGGACTAATATCACAGAAGAATTTTTAGCCTGCACATTGGTCGAATGTTGCAACCATATCAAGGTTGCACGCCATGATTTAATCTCCTCCAATGATAACTCAAGAAAACCTTCACTACAACAAGAAGTGCATTGTCGGACCCTGCCATGACATATGCAAATGAAATAGAACAGAAGATAACTACTACAACCGCCCTAAAAGACTCCATTCTCAACACTTTGAATGATTCCTACACTCACCTGCATCAATTTCACAACTGGTCGCGCTGCCTTGCAAAGAAGAACCAATCGTTCTACCCGCTCCGCGACTGGGTCAATTAGCGCCTCACCAATGCTAGGAACCCTAAAGAAAAATATCAAAGGAAGATTATCAAGGGAGAGATAAACGCTTTGGAGGCCCACATTTAGCATATCAAAGATGAGACATCCAGGACAAAGCAGATTTTCTGAGATCTTCAGCCCCTGGCTCAAACACACATAGAGACACTGTTGTTGGGTGTATGTTATATTCTTTCCATGACTAGCCCAAAAAAAAAAATTGGACCCTATATTAGGTAGATGGACCTACCTATGGTTTTGTGCATGGGATTTTCACATGGTTTTGGTCATGATGGTTTTATTTCCATGGTATCTTGTAGATTCGATCAAGGGAACTATGGTTATGTTCTAATCCAGGGTTAATGGATTTGGATTTATGGATGCTTCAACATGTATATATATGTATTGTAACATTGAAAGGAATATAATGAAAAATCAATCTGGTAGTCCTGGTTTTGGGATCTAGGGGAAAATCTTTGTGTATATCTGTTTTATGTTTTATGCTTGTGCCATTGTTTATTTTCTGTGTTTAGAATTTGTATGCAATTAATTTATGTACGAGGTTAAAACCTACAATTGCAACAACTAAGTGAGGTCATGGAAACAAAGTGGACTTCCTTGTTGATGACACGGCCAACCCAACCGTCGTCTGACATAACATCTGAATTCCTCGGACAGGCAGTTGTGGTCACAGAAATATGGCAGGCAATTCTCAATGGCTACACCCAATTCCACTAGGCGACCATCACATATTTCCTTGAATTGGGGCCTTCGTTTAAAGAGACTAGCCAAGAGGAAGCACTAGTAGAAGCATCAACAACAACACCAATAGTAGAAGCATTAGCAGCACTGACGACGTCGAAGAAAGATTGACTTGGGGACGAGTCAATGAAGTGTAGTTAGGGCTATTTGGGGCCCTCGTTTTTGGAGGAATTAAGACATTTTGAGAAGTCAAAAGGTTGATGACAAGTGGCAGAAATGACCATTGAAGAGCTGCGGAAACGATAATCTGGAAAAAGGAAGAAACTTGCGGAAGACTGGAAGTTGCGGAGGGACGACAAGAAGGAGCAGACATAGCCGAGTGGGAAAAGAGCAAGGACAACTGAGGAATGGAAACAACTGAGAAAAGTAGAAGGTGGAGATATTAGGAAGGAACTGGTAGTTCAAGTTGGGGCACAGAGAGAAGGTGGAAGAAGATAAAAAGCAGAAAGGAGAACCAAAAAGGGTTGCTTTTTATTGTTGTTATGATTGATGTTTTTATTCTTATGTTGCGAAGCTATGAGAAATGCCTTGTGTCTATCATTCCATATGATAGTATTATGTCTTGTTAGAGTCTTGTATGCCAGGGAAGAGGCCTTAAGCCTAATGTAATGTATTCGCCTTTCATATCAATGATGAAGATTGTTATTGGGATCATAGTGTGTTAGTTGTTTGCTATTTTGGTTCTTTAAAAAATTTATGTATGTGCATGTTTACATAATCCCTCTCTTACAACATGTATGGCCTATTGCGATCCAACTTCCTTATATAATGATTCTCTATTATTTATTCTCTAATATGGTTCTCCCTGATATTAGATTACAACCCTCATCTAACTAAGGTTGTGTTACGCTTTGGGTGAGACTCCTTACTCATTCTCGGTAAGGTGAAAAATGTTAGTGTTGTGCTAGACTGCAACAGAGCCTTGTTGGCCCCTGCACCCAAACCCAGGGCCTCGACCCTGTTGTTATTTTTTCGCCAAAAACAATTGTAGCTTGGTCCCTTTCTCTCTTCTTATACTTAGGATTATTAGGGCATCGATTCTTATAATGCCCCATCTTGTGACAATGATAGCATTCTATTTTAGAGAGATCAATCTTCTGGTGATTTTTCTTTGGCCCCTTAAACTTCTTATTTCCTCCTTTCTTCTTGACATGAGAAAAGTATGCATTTGAGGCATTTTCTTCATTTTATTTCTTACCTTCTACCAAGAAGAGACGAGCTTCTTCTTCTATATAGGCAGACCAAATTTCTTCGAAGGATGGAGAATTCGTCTAACTACTAATTTCAGCTGCAAAGGCATTCCAAGTCTTTGGTAGCCCTAGAAGGTCATTAATCAAAAATTATTTTTCAAGGACTACTTCATCAATTTCTTGTTGTTCATCTCTGATACGGAAAATTGTTACAAAATAGGAAGATATTGTATCTTTTTTTTCATTTTGACTATTCGAAGTTCATTCTTTAGACTTTCCAATTTTCCAATATTCTTGATTGTATATGACTTGGAGAGATCCTCATACATTTTTATTGAAGAATCTGGCATGGATATGTAGGGAATCAAGTTATCTTTAACTCCATCCACAACGAAGTTCATGGAAATAATGTTTTTTTCTTTGTACTTCTCCTTTCCACCATCATCTATAGCTTCCTTGACTTTTCCTTGTACAAATTTCGAATAACTTATTATTTGTAAGGATGAGGTCCATCCATGTTTTCCATGCTCTAAAATTAGAGGCTCCTTGAGGTTTGTTCTCAAACTTCATTGTTGAGGCCATAGATAAACTTGTCAATGTTACCCTTACTTGATATAGGTTTTCTCCTTCTAGGTAGCTTATGACTTCCTTCCTACTTGAACACTTCTCTTGAATCCTTCCTTAAGATGATGGGAGCTATTGATCTTCAAGCTACCTTTTCCTTCTTCTTCACCTTAGCTTTGAAACCATGTTGGAAAATCAAAAGGCAGAAATATTTTCTCATCTTGATAATTACTTGTGATATGTATTTATCTTCTTTTAGCTCTTTTTCAATTTCTTTATGTCTTCTTATCATCAAGAAACTACGAAAACATAAACTTGAAGATCAAGGACATAGAATGTAGGCTCTCAGCTAGGGAAAAACCCCTCTTCTAGGGGAAAACCCAAAAATTCTATTTTCTTCCATAGAACCAAATCAAATGAGACAACCAAGACGTTTTGACTAAGTCAAAGACAACCCAATCCACCAAGTCATCCTCCCAAGATGATTATCCAAACTCCAAAAGTTAACTCAAGTCAAACTACTTCAATATTGCAACAAACTCAGATTTCAGCCCTCCTGCAGCTTTAAATTCTTCGCACGTGTGAGGGAAAGATAGAGAAAAATGGTCTTTAATTTCTTCGTTAGGGTTCCTCCTTCTTCACTTAGGTTTTCTCCTTGTTATTCTAACTGCTTTCACACCTTTCTCTTGCTATTTAGCAGTCGTTTAATTGCATATCGAATTCTCACTTGCATAATTACTCAAATAGGTCGAATTTTACTTCTATATATATACCCTTTTGTGTGGTCAAATTCTCTTAATGAGGCCGACTTGTTGGAGGAGTGTCAAATGACAATTTTACATAAAAATATTTTTCTTCTTTGATACAATAAGCCCAAGAAGGGTCTACTACAAAATGACAAGGACAATGACACATGACAAACCCTAAAAGCACACAATGGGTGCTTAGATCTAGAAACAAAATAAATAAAGCATGAAACTCATGCTTATAAATAAACAAAAAATTACAATAAAATTCTTTTTTCTTTCTTTTGACAAATACATTACATTATGACTCAAATACAATTATGAAAACCGATACTAGTTACATTTCTCAACACTAAATATTTATGACACACTTAATATAAATAGAAATGAGTTGATAAATAGACAAACCAAACCTTTTAGATGAAATTTTTCTTTCTTTTCTTTTTTACAATATTTTATATTTACTTTTATTTTTTTAATTAATAGCCACAATTTCATCATAGTCCACTCATTTCTTTTTAAAATTATAAAGATTTAAATTATCTCAAAACGGATCAAAATCACTTTCAATAAAATTCTTATTAAATTTGTTTTTTATGTTTTTTCCCAATTTACTTTATCTACCTATTACATACCAATATATATAACAAAAATAAAATAAATATATTTTCATAACAAAATTTAACTATAAAGTATATCATAAAAAAATGTCCACACGATATTTATAACATAATATTGTATCTTAAAAAATATTAATATTATTGATGAGGTATAAAACAAACAATCAATCAATGGGTGTATTGTAAAATAACATAATATTGTATCTTAAAAAATATTAATATTATTGATGAGGTATAAAACAAACAATCAATCAATGGGTGTATTGTAAAAGTACTCTGTGTGTAATGGTTATTCATTTAAAATTATGTGAGTGTTTCACATATCTAATTCACAAATCAAGATTATAGTGATAATGATTAAAATCAATTTATATTAAACAAATATGAACCTAAAACGAATTAAATTACTAATTCTTTTGATTAAATAATAATAATAATAACTACACTATTACAAGTACTTGTAGCTTACATATTCATGACATATACCAGACGTGGAGTATGCTTTAAAATTGTTTCTATTTGATTAAGAGCTCATTTTTCTCAGACTTAAGGAAACAGGTTAACGACCAAGACCAAGAGGCGTCTAGGAAGAGTAAAAGGCTGAAAGCTTGCCCCTGACAGACCACCAACAATTTATTCCAGTAGCGTGATTTTCCTTATGATGAGAACCTGCATTCGTGGTTAGTAGTCAAAAATGGTTAATATCCTCACTATTGATTTGACAACCAAATTATGATAAATTTTTCCGTCAATAAAAAATATTTATAACCTATACCATAAAAATATTTATAAAAATAATAATTGCAGAACCAAATATCATTTGAATATACCAAAAATGGCTTTTGTTGACTGTCTCCACGTATAAAAATTGCATTTAATCAAAACCATTTTAGAGTAAGCAAAAGAACAACCACCATTATTATAATATCCCCAAGCAAAAAAATTATGGTACCACCAATATTATTATAATTACGAAAAAATATTATAATTAAGAAAAAAGGGAAACATTTAGGTTAGGATGATGTACACCAAACGGACACGTTAAATATGACAAAAATACGTTTACCAATTTGACCTTCCTTTCTAAAAAGAAAAATGTTTTTCTTCGACATTTATTAACAAAAAAATTTGGAAGTACAAAGTACGTCTAAAGCTGAACTTATATTCACGAATTTTGACTCCCTTGTTCAAATATTCACAAAATTTTATAATTCCTAAATATTTTAAAAATGGTTATTTTTATAAAGTGGGAGTGAGATGCACTTCATAATAAAAGGATATATGAGATGTATAATAGGTTAATAAATTTGTTTATAAATTAAAATAGGAAAAAATTGAAAAGGTTTATAGCATTTTTTTATATGTATAGAGAAAGTTAAAAATTTATAATAGTATGATGATATAATAATAAATAGTAATTATCTCTAAAGGTGCAAAGGTATATTGAAGGGATAAAATATTTGGGAATTGTCCATTAGCAATATGAGTGAATGTTGGAATTGCAATAATAAGTATTTCCATCATTTTAATATATTACGTGGAAGTTGTATTCACTTTATTTGTATCATGTGACTTAACTCATTGGAAGACTTTGAAAATTAGTACACGCCAAGTCGAAGTCTCTAAAAGTGAATGCCTTTTCTTTGATTTTTTTTGTGAATTCAAGGATAGCTCAAATTTACCGGATTTGAAGATTGGCACACCCGGCCAACATTACAAGGTCCTACCCCTTCAAGTTCTCAACACGTAGATTACACTGAAAAATAATGGAAGAATAAATAACACATGAAAATTGCATGGGTCATAGGCCTAACTCTCCTATATTTTGTGATTTTTTTAGAAATATACTTTGCAAACATGAGAGATTGTATTTGTGCCATACACTACTTGCAATTGAACAAAAAAGGTTGCACATTGGCTGCAATAAGGGACAAGTACAACCAACCTAAGGTAGTGTTCAATTTTAGTTTTGTAATATTTTATTTATAGTTTTAATTAAATCATTTATTGATTTTATATATCTTTACTACATCCTTTGTGGGTATTTACAGTTCAAATGTGTGGCAAACTTGTTTCCACCTCCAGTAATTTCTCCTCAGTTCCTCATAGATAATGAGGTGTAGTAAAATCAACTGAATATGTGGCACACATCTTCATTTGGCTACATCTCAAATGGATGCAGTTAGCTGTGTTTTTCAGATTTGTGAAGATTTGTGAATTGGGTATTCATCACTAAAAAGGAATTTGTCTTAGTCCTTCAGGACATGTACTTATGTCTATGCAAGTGCTTCTTGCCTAAGTTATGTTGATACTTTACCTTTATTTAGATAATATGCTTGGTTGATGTTGTCATATAAATGAAAGCGCTTCTTGCCTAAGTTATGTTGATACTTTACCTTTCTTTAGATAAGATGCTTGGTTGATGTTGTCATATAAATGACCATGTCTACCATGCACAAAATTTAAACATTTTCTTGAAAATAAAGATTATATAAATGACCATATGAGAACGGTCCATTACCTGATTTCCTATAACATTTTTAGTTAGCATTGAAATCATGCTTTAAATGTGGTTTATTACTATATGAGGTAGCATCCAAATGTGTGATGCTTGTTGCATTAACATTTTTCTTTTGATAAGATTGTTTTGTTTTCATTGAACGAATTGTTTTTGGTTGGTAATTAACAAATAATAAGTGTTTCTTTATGTTTTCATTTATTGAGTCTGAATATTCTGTGAAAATCCATATTTTTAAAATAAATGTTGTTATGTCTTGCATCTTGATAACGAACGTACTTAAAAGACATTTAGGTTTCCATTTGTTCCTAGTTATTTTTAAGGCTCACAACTTCGTAAAATGTAGCATCTTGTTTGTCATAAGTTGATGTTTGTTGGGAAACCAACAACAGTTTAACTAATTGATGCTTATAACGCCATCTATTATCCTCTAATGAATATATATATATAATCCTGAGATACACCTAAACCAATTGATGCTTGTAAAACCATCATGTTACCAACCGATGCTCGTAAAACCAATAATTATGCTCGTAAAAGAACCTACTAGACCAAGCTTATGATAATAGAGAATTTGCATGCATAATATCGATGATTGAATTAATGGAGATATAGACTAATGTGAGCCTAGTTCTTTCACTGATGTTATCACCTTCAGAGTCGTCATGTTCTCACCTGCGGATTAATAGAGAGAAAAATGAGTAATTCGTGGAATTTTCAAAAACTAGACAATTTCAGGGAATAAAGAGGCTTCGTGGGCTGAGTAATTTGCATGGTCCAACCATTAAATCTCAAATAATTAACCCCTAATG
The DNA here is from genome assembly GCA_031772625.1 of Pinus tabuliformis. NCBI lineage: Eukaryota > Viridiplantae > Streptophyta > Pinopsida > Pinales > Pinaceae > Pinus > Pinus tabuliformis. The sequence goes on from CM062805.1 coordinate 634,028,729, forward strand.
CTATTCAAAGATAGCACACATATCAAGCAATCCATATATGGTGCACATATCATCATCCTACTTAAAGCACAGGGACTAAAGACTTTCCAGGTGCTCCATGTAAAGGTTTTATGTGTCGGAAGCCACTTTCAACATGTCACATATTTGACATCTATACATTGTTTCACATGCAAGCATTTGAAAGTAGGGTGGCCATGCCAAATCTGTGCATCAACTTTGGCGGTGTCGAGCGTTTCTTCACAAAGTTTGCTTCTAAGAATCTGCGGAAGTGGCCAATGCAGCATCAAGAATGACTATTGATAATGAATGCAAGATCAAATTCTTGGAGTTGAAGAGCAAGATAACCCATCATAATTTTATTCTGGATTGATGAGAAGCTTCAGTAAATTACTATGGACAAGATTGGCACTCCTGGGAAAACTTATGATGATGTTATTGCTTCTCTTCCCGAGGAGGAGTGAAAATATGTTGTTTATGACTTTCCTAAGGAGTGCAGATATGTTGTTTATGACTTTGACTTTGTGACTAAAGAAAACTGTCAAAAGAGAAAAATATTTTTGATTGCATGGTCCCCTGACACTTCCATGGTCTGAAACAAAAGACTGTATGCAAGCTCCAAGGATAGGTTCAGGAGAGAGCTTGATGGAATCTAGTGTGAAGTTCAAGCAACAGATGCCTCTGAGATAGGCATTGATAACATCAGAGACAAACCACGCTAGACTTCTTATGCTTTGATGTTTGCATTATAGGTTGTGTGGATCTGAATTATGATTTTTTGCTTGGTTTTCTGATCAATTCTTGATAGCTTTATTACACTTTGACAGTTGGTTATATAATTGTTCATGATTTATGTTTGAGATCAAGTCTATAACTTGGTGGTGGTGGTATTTGTTTCGCAGAGATTCGGTGGGTGCATGTCTTCATATTCTATTCTCTTTCGTTTTCCCTTCCACCTACTATTTTAGAGGCCAAAGAATGACAGAGGAGTGTGCCTCTCAGTCAAGTCTTGCTCTTGCATTTTCACTTGCCCTTGGCTAACAAATCATCTCGGCATCTTTTCTTATTTGGCGGTTTCATCAATGAAGATGGGCTCAGGAGGTTCTAGTGTTGCGGTACCGAGGAATTTTTGGTTGCTAGAAGAACTTGAGAGGGTAGAGAAAGGACTAGATGATGGAAGTGTCAGCCATGTGTTGTAGCGGCTACAACCACCCTCAAAATTTTGACCTACACCCAATTTCGGAGCCTCCCTTGAGGGTTTCACTTGATGACTGCACACACTCAAGTTCACTCCGTGAGCTCATGTGAGACTTCGAACCCACCTTGCTTGATCATTTCACCCAAGTTTTTGCATGTTGATGTCAAAGTCATGCTTGTAACCATGTTCTGGTTATACTCAAAGTTTTTGCTTCATGTGTACTTGTTGTGTTCGCGATGAAAACATCTATCGCACTCACACATGGAGTCACATTAATTGTCGTGCAAGCATCATCACGGTAACCAAAGGATCAATCACAAGTGTCGCACTTGTCGCTTACACCGTCGGTTAGTCGTGTTGAGTATGTGTGTCTGGAAGGTTTGAGCCGTCTAGTCGTCAAGTCATGGAAGTGTGCATTTGCAAGATCATGTATGCATCTTTCACTCGTTCACACACTTAGTCACTTTTTTGAAGTTCTGATGACCAAATTCCCTCTGACAGCCGACCATCACCCCGCCATCGAATCAATCGACTGTCACCCAGAACAACGTAGAAGCACCAAGCAAGCCATTTGAAGCTACGATGTCTGCAAGAAAATCAATCAACCTTTGATCTGAAATGGGGAATAAAGGCTTCTTGTCAAGCTTACAAGAACCACTTCCACTCCAAAGCTTATATATTCCTAATATCTATGCTTATAACTGATAAATGTGGAATTAAAAGAACTTGAGACAGGTGTATGCTTGTGTTTGCCTCTAACTGACCAAATGCCTTAAGTTTATTTACTTAAACTGATATGCAACATATAACAGTGAGATAGTGCAGCAAATAAACATCATACACATAGCAATAAGATGTAGCAAGTAAACAAACCATAAGACATCAAGCTTAATATGGAGTTCACCCTGATATCCTGGGCTATGTCTCCTTGAGCTCTAATCAACTCAACTAGGCTCTTTGGGATTATGGCTTAAATTATTTTACAAGCTCCATGCTCAACTCCATTGGTCTACAACTGAACCTATGGGTTTAGAATACCATCTTATCCCACTGGTTGTCCATACTTTGCAGAGAGATCTAGGCTTCTCTGGACTAGATTCCTTCAATCAGTGCTCTGAGCTATCTTGAGCTCTAGCTTGCACCAACTTGCTCAGAATTCTCTTACAGTCTTTTGAACTTCATTCATGGAATCTTTCTTTCCATTCTTGCCATTTTCTCTTTCCACCTTCTTCAAGTTTCGTGGAAGCATTATTGGATTCAGAGTCCAACATTTTGCAGCAACATGTCCTTGCTTATGGTAGTAAGTGCAACACATGTGCATCCTCTTGACAACATGATTTGCCTTGTCTAATGGACCTTTGGCTTCTTGCTTCCTTTCCTTCAAAATTTTCCTGAATGTGGCCATTCTCTTCCAACATTTAGAAACATTATGGCTATCCAAACGAAAAAAGGAACATGAAATTCTTTTCCCATGCTTATATGGAAATTTATCATGCTTAACATAATCAAAAGGGATATGATTAGAACTAGATTTATACCTTTCTCTTTCACCTTTATTGCCTTCATGAGGAGGTGAATTGAATGAAGAAGTAGCTCCCTTTGGAACACCATCAACATCTTCAATGGTTTCAGAGTTTCCACAACACTCTTGTTCAATTGTATGCTGATGAACACCTTCTTCTTGAAAGTGATGTTTCAAGCTATTGCATTCCCCATGAATATAATCTTTACACTTTTGAGGTAGAAGACCTGAAATGAAACTCCTTCTTGGAACTGTTTCAATTGTCTTCATGGCAGCTTCGGAACTTTCTCCATAAGATTGTCCATAGCCAAGACCCAAATACTTAGGCCTTTCCTCAACCATTATTGGCTCAAAAATACCCTGTGCATGTTTGCCCAAGCCTTTTCCTTCATAGACCATCTTGGACATTAAGTTGGAACCTATGCCTCTGGTATGCTTTTCAAAAGAACCAACATAGACATTCTTAGAAGAAATTGAAGATAAACAAGAATTGTTTACCTCTTCTTCAAGCTGATACTTGACCAAGGTTTCTTTGGCAACAAAGAGCTGTGTCTCCAACTCATGCATCATTTTCAGGTTCATATTTTCAATATGAAGTTTCCTCTCCATTTCCTGCAATTTGTCAGAAAGAAATTGCTTCTCTTCCTTCATAGAATTCAACTGCTCTCTAAGTATGATGCTCTTCCTTCCATCCTCATGCATTTCTCTCACCATATCCGTCATGATGAAAAAGTCTTTCTTCTTGTCTTCATCAAAGAATCTTGTGAAGAAAGAAGAATTTGAGGACTCACTTGTAGAAGTTGTCATTATCAGAATGAACAGAAGAACTTCCAACAAGATTAACAAAGAGCTTATTCAAGCAACCTTTTGCAACAAACCTCTTATGCTTCCAGGATTTCTTTGAGATCCTTTGGGATAAGAAGAATGCCTTTACCCCTTCTTCCTTCTTGTCCTCTTCTAGACTTAGCTAACAGAAGCTTTCCCTGAACCTTTGAAAACTCAAACAATAGTCAGTTTACAAACAATCAAACAGCAAAATCCTTGCTACTATTTGAACACCTTTCAAGTCAAACAAGCATATAGATTTCTCTGTCAAACAAGCATCATGATGTGGTGCCACTTGCATCATGATGCAACCTGCTCTGGTATAACCAGTTTTGATATAACCTTCTTTGAAGGTGGGGTTAATCAATCTTTGCTCTGATAAAACCAGATCTGATATGACCTGCTCCGATACCACCTGATCTGAAATGGGGACCTAAAGGCTTCTTGTCAAGCTTACAAGAACCTCTTCCACTCCAAAGCTTATATATTCCCAAGATCTATGCTTATAACTGATAAATGCGAAATTAAAATAACTTGAGATAGGTTTATGCTTGTGTTTGCCTTTAACTAACCAAATGTCTTAAGTTTATTTACTTAAACTGATATGCAACATATAACAGTGAGATAGTGCAGAAAATAAACATCATACACATAGAAATAAGATGCAGCAAGTAAGAAAACCATAAGACAGCAAGCTTAATATGGAGTTCACCCTGATATCTTGGGCTACGTCTCCTTGAGCTCTAATCAACTCGACTAGGCTCTTTGGGATTATGGCTTAAATTATTTTACAAGCTCCATGCTCAACTCCATTGGTTTACAACTGAACCTATGGGTTTAGAATACCATCTTATCCCACTAGCTATCCATACTCTGCAGATAGATCTAGGCTTCTCTGGACTAGATTCCTTCAATCAGTGCTCTGAGCTATCTTGAGCTCTAGCTTGCACCAACTCGCTCAGAATTCTCTTACAGTATTTGGAACTCCTTCTTCTATCTTCAGCACACTGTGGACACCAGCAATAGCTTGATCATTTAATCTCTTTGCTGTTCTACAGCTTCAATACAACATCATGGCTCTTAGAAGTCTGCTTTGAGCTCTTTGGCTCTGCAGCTCTCTAGCTTTGCAACTCTGCTACGCTCAAGCTCTCCGGCTCTACAACTCTGTTGTGCTCAGCTCCTGAGGAATCACCCCTTTTCCATCGCCCCAACCTCTGGTGGCTTCTCTGGCTTTCTCGAGCTCTCTGGCTCTACGGCCTTGTGGCTCTTGGCTCTGTCAGCTCTGCGAAGGGGGAGAGAGTACTATGTGATTCTGTCTCTACCCCCAGCTGTGAGCTCCCTTGAGAGAGAACTCACTTCTCTGCTGCTACATTTTTGTGAGCTCCCTTGTGAGAGTCATACTCTCTGGATTTTGAGGAATCCTCCAACTCTGCGGTTTCCCCAGCCGTTCCTCTGTCCCTTTGATCATGAGGAATCATTCCTTCTCGGCTCTTCAGCTCTGCGTGCATCATAACACATCCCTGTTACAAAAATGCCCACTCATAGCGTGGCACAGGTGTGATGGCTATTTCCCAGTGGAAATGAAGCGACGGCCTCTTTCCAGAACGAAATTCACGAAAATAATGAATTCTTTGTTTGGAACAAAAATACAAAGGAATACACAGAAAAACCCATCATGGGCCTTAAGCTCGGACTTCAAATGGCCTTCAATCACATCTATATCCATCTCGGGTCCATCCTATCATTGCAAATCACAATCGCACAGGCAGAATGCTTAAAACCCAAGAATTTGACAAATACACGGAAATACAAAGAAAATCCGAAATTCCAGATTTCAAAATTTATGCAATTGCATCTATAAGCCTTATCAGGTCTGTGCTTTATCGCATGTCACATATGTCAATGGCCCTTTATATGGTTGTGATTTCCGATCGTCGATATCGGTGCATCGCATATCGCTATCAGCCCCATTGCATCGGCGTTATCACTGATCGACACCATCACATATCGTAATCACAACGACCTAAGGCCTATACAACATCCCATGGACTACTCTGATTGTCAATCCACCAACATCGCAATCGCTATTCACACTATCCGGGACTCTGATATTGCGTGAAGGCCTACCTTCGATGCAATATGTCGGAGGCCGCTATCGGGGAGTCCTTACATCTCCGCTTAAGTCCTCCCTTTAACCTTCTGATGCGATTTTTCCATGGAAAGCCTTGATTTCTCTTAAGTCCCATTTAATAAGAAAATGCCTCCTTTTCAAAGGAAAATGGGCAATTTCGTTTTACAATATCTTCTTCATCTGAAGTTCATTTTAGCCCATTCAAATTGCGTTAGATTCAGAATGAAGAGATCTATGCAATGAGACTATTTCTAAGAGCGTCCTTTGACTTTAATTTTCCTCTGTGAGGAATATTCATAAACTTAGAAGTCTATTATAGATCCATTTTGGATCAACCTTCATAATGGTGAATCAGAGAGTTTGACCCGGTAACCACCCTGGGACTAACTACCCTAAAAAATTAAGCAAAGGCTACAAACCTTGCCTGCTATGCTAACTGAGAAAATTGCACAGACAGGTTGGGCAGACACCCAGTGCCAATCCCTGTCTCCCTCAGAAAATTGTGCAGTTTTTCCAGCTAGCCCTCCCGACAGTACACCGACTACTCACCCAAAAAATTGCGAAGTTTTCATGAGAAAGTCCTCTGCTACCCAGTAGTCCACTCAGCTCAAAAACTGCACAGAGGTCACCAGCGTGTCAGCCTCCTAGCATCAGCTTAGTATTTTCAGCCAGCAGCTCCTGGTATCCAACTGAAAATTCCCTCCAAGAATTGTGCAGTTTTTTTTGCCAAGATCCAGTAGCTGACTGCCAGTTCCCTCCGGGAATTGCACAGTTTTTTTCTGCCAAGTGCCCAGCAGCTGACTGCAGTTCCCCTCAGGAATTGTGCAGTTTTTTCTGCAAGTGACCCAGCAGCTGACTGCCAGTTCCCCTCAGGAAATGTGTAGTTTTTTGCTACCAAGCTCCCATTTCCCACTTGTTTCGGAAATTGTGCAGATTTTTCCTCCCAAACTCTTCCTCTCAAAAACTGCATAGTTTTGTCCTCTAGCTGAGCAATACCCCGCGGATAGTCACTGTCGATCCAAATTGCCCATATTCATCACCCAGTGACTCCTGCACAGTTTTCATTAGCAGTACCCTTTGCCTCCATCCCACCTCGCACAACCTTGTCACCTCTCTTTCACCTGCATCTAAAATGATCATGCATCATGGTAGACTAGGAGGTTTATGGATTTGATGTCATCTCATCATGAGTGACTACAGACACAGGTACACAAACAAACATGGCGCGACGACGGATGGGATGAACAAAGGGAGCACATGCAGAAGGACAGGTTCACCAATGGACGAACAAACGATGCATGCAAAGAGATGTGCTCACGAACAGATGATCATGCAAAGATGTGTTTGTAGACGGATGGACGAGCAAACATGCAAGATGTGTTCATGAATAGATGGACGGACGAACATGCACCTTTTGTGAACAGACGAACCCGTCTAGCTTACCAAAATGCAAGCAAGGAGAAAAGTTTGAATGCAACATCAAGTGAACTAATGACCATCGAAGACTCCGCACACTTTTCCATGTGGAGGTGAAGCTGTGACACACCATGAAGACATCCATCACCCAGCATCACTACAGCTCGACATGCACACCAGCAGCAGCACGAATGCACCAGCACTGTCATGTTGAGTCATGTCATGAGTCATGTCATCCACATCTCTAATGTGGGCCATACTTTCAATCAATGTAATGTAACGTGGAAGTCCAAGAGACCCACTTGTTGTACGAAGAGTCATCTAAAGTCGAAAATTCATGGAAGTCAAACAGTCATGAGGATAGTCAAATAGCCACAAGGTTCAGTTTCTCCCTTGGCTATAAAAACCTCCTCATTTGTACATGCAAAGGACTTTTTCACCTCATCTCCTCCCACATAGCCTTGAGAGTCTATAATATTTTCTTGGAGGAGTAAGTAGTGGCTCCAACGCTCCGCACGTGAGGTTAGTGATGTGTGGTGTAACGATGTGTCTTGGAAATTTCACTTAATTTAGAAGCCTGCTAATAAGCCATCACATTTTCACACATATATTGTAACTATTGTAAGACTAATCTTTAACACTTATAATGCATGTTTCTTTAACCTACGTTCAACACTTGAACTAATTCACTTGTTGTAATACACATATGTTAATGAAAATGTGTTGTATATGATGTTAACATTGTCTCGCCTGTCTAGACTACTCTCCCGTACATCAGACAAACCTTTCACATAAAACTTTCTATAACAATTGTTGCACTCGTGTGGATTAATGTGTTGAGTGTTATACATGTTATCTTCCCTTGAGTGTTATGACTGCCGCATCCGTGTGGACTGTTCCACCAGAAGTTGTGCATGTCTTGTTGTGTTGTGTGTTCCTAGTAGAGTTGGGACTACTCCCAACCAACTTGGGACTCACTCCCACCCTCTTCCTCTACCGTGAAAGAACCATTGACACAAGTGACACTTACAATCACCAGGCACACAAAACTCACTTCTCGGAAGACAAAGAAGACTACTCTCCAGTGTTGATAAGAGTTGAGGAAAATCTTTAAGATAATGGAAATCGAGCCATCATACTGGATGGGACTCCCACACCAAATAGTGTGAGGTCTAGTTGGGACTTCATACCGGGGTGATCCCCTGAATGTTGGCGGGTCCAGAACCATCAACATTTTTGGTGCTAGAAGGAGGGCCAGATGACAAGCTGAGTCCTCACATCTGTTTTGAATCTCTGCATATCCATCATGACCAACTACAGAGTTTCTCTTCTGGAGTGTATGTCTTATGGAAACGACTTCAAAATCTCGGAAGATCTCTCAGATAACTTGTCACACAAAACATATGATGGTGAAGGCTATGTAGCCTTGGTTAGGCATGCGGTCACATTGTAGGCTCATGCGAAAGACATGGAATCTTTGAAGAAAACATGAGTTTTGTGTTGTTCTTCTACATGCTTCGAGGGCAACCAATGCACTAGTGTACCACGTTGCCCAAAACATCTATTCATTCTCTCGCTCATCTTGTTGTAGAGATAGATCATGCTTTCAATCACTTTAATAATAAAGCACTCAATAAAGAAATTATGAGATTATAGAAAGCACCCAATGAATTTGTTGATCAGTTTTACACATGCTTTTGTAATCTTGTATATCGATTTCCCGAAGATGAAATTGATTGGGAATTAATTTATATAAGATTTGAGTATCTTCTTCACATATCCAAAAATCCACAATTCTTTAAATCATCTGAACCCCACTCAGCACACTTCGGTGATGGAGCTGTGCAATCATAGGCAGGCACAGTTGTTGTCACAAGCGACTCTCCGCCTTCACCTCATCAAACATCTCCACCACCACAAAGTAATATGGAAGATTATTCACACACATCTGTTGAACTGTCACATCCTCCCACCCAACGTGCTCTTAATATCTGCACAAATTTGGCTTGCAATTTTGTTGGTTGTCATGTGGATTCATTCCCTTAACCTCCATCCCCTCATTTTATTGATCCTCTAGATTGTATTGTCTTGTGTTCTTCCATTCCGGACTCCTCACCTACTGTGAACGAGGATCAAGTTGTCGACGAAGTTGGTGTTATGCAGCCAACCTGCACCATCATTCATGATGAGTTTGTGCGGCAATCTAATGGAGAAACCATGGTGAAGGATGACTCCCTTCCATCCACACCTCACCTGCTCTATCCTGACATCCCTTGTGATTCTGCCACTATTGATTTCCCCTATGAAAACTCATTTCCCGATGTTTCTACTTTCGATCGTTCACAGGACATGTTGGATGTGAGTCTGTCATTACATTACGGAGAGGAAACATCTTCCTCCAAAAAATCTATCCAATCTGTCATCAGTCATTTATGAAAACACAGAGGGTGAAAATACTTGCTTCTCATCTAACCCTCCGCATGACTCATCAAATCATGAGGATGTCGACAAACATCCTGAATTTTTTGATCGTGTTTGTCATGATCTCTCTACTTCTTCATCCGGTCATGATGTTGATTTAATCATTATTAATATGTCTAATACACTAGTCTACGATGATCTATTTGCCGACGAAGTCGAAACCCCCAAGACTATTGAGGCACTTCAGCTCAAGGTGATGGTTATGTCAGGTCCTCGTTGTCTTGAGGTTGGTTTCACTTCTGATCAGGAAAGTGTTGAAACCTGTAAGGCTCCTCATCAATCTTTGCTTTGCATTCAAGGTCAATCTAACACTAAGATTTCACTTCCTCCACTCGAACTACATGATCCCATCACTCATGCATTGGAGGAATCTTACACAGCAAACACACTTGCACAACGTAAGTGGTCTACCTCTCTCACGTTTACTTGAATGTTATAGTCAAGAGAATGCATGAACTCAACATCTGCACATAGTGTAGCACAACACCATGGAAATTCCACAGAGTGAATGTTGTGTGCTTTCACTCATTTTTGTTCTATGGATGCTTGTAAGCTTGGAGAGTGTTTGTCTTCATCGTTATGTCTTTCATGTTTGCTGGTTTGCACAACTATGTTTTTTGCAAACCATTCCTTCACCAACATGGGTCGACCAATGCACCAGTGGCTGCATTGGAAGTATCACTTCACATGAGACAACCCATGCACTATTAGCTTAGGAGTAGGAGTAGTGTTTTCTTTTGAGTTGTTTGCTTGCATGCATGTTTTCTTCTTTCTTTATGTGTTTTCTTGTTTGTTTGTTTGTTTGCCTAATCGCTTTGCATACACATTTGCTTCTACTTCTTGCTTTTCTTTTTGGTTTGTTAGTGTTTTCTTTTGATTTGTTTGCTTGCATGCATGTTTTCTTCTTTCTTTATGTGTTTTCTTGTTTGTTTGTTTGTTTTCCTACTCGCTTTGCATACACATTTGCTTCTGCTTCTTGCTTTTCTTTTTGGTTTGTTTGCTTGTTTGTGTCCATAGGTTAGTTTCACATGGACCATGTGTGACTCTTAAAACAAGCTAGGTGAAGTACATGAGGACTTGTACAACTATCAATACTTGGTTATCTATCGTCCTGCCTCTTATGTAAGAACTTGTTGCCTTCAGTCCATGATACATCAATGGAAAATACGTACACAGTCCAAGAGAAGCTTGGCCCACACACGTACCAGCTGCAATCACTTGATGGGAGGGTTGACAACCTTCCTATCAACAACCAAGATCTCAAGCATTATTTACAGTAGGCTGGGTCGTGCCCCATGCCATGTACATAGTCTACTTGTTGCTTGTTGTTTTCATTTTGTTTGCCTTGCTTACTATCTTTGTTCTTATTTGGTTTGTTTTTCTTACTATTTTTGTTTACTTTTGTTTTGTTTTCTTGATACCTTACTATATTTTTTTTCTGGAAATAAGTGTTGCCAACTACTGCGTTCTGGCTTTTGAATAGAGTATGTGGTTGAGATTTGAAGAAACTTGTGACACTGCAGCACTTGGCCAGTCTTGTGTCTATCTTCTCTGTGCTTGGTTATAACCTTTGGCTGATGAAGTCTTGACGGAAAATACGAGCCATCTGCGAGGGAATTTTTGGTCCAACCATGAACCTGTGTCCACACTGGGAAGCCCCATGCCTGCACTCAGCCTTCTACTCTGTGTGTTCAAGCTCATCCAACTAGTAGAAATGGAGAAGGGGAAATCTAAATGAGAAAACCTATGTCAGAGGTCTTACATGCTTCTCTGAAGGAATAACCTCTTCTGCTCTTAATAAGTCAGGATGCCTCTTCCACCCCAAAAATAAATAAGTGCCTATGCACAGTCCTCTTGAAAAATACAAAGGTGAAAGAAGAGAAAGGCTTCCTACACAGAGAGGTGAAGCATGCAACTCCACTGGGGTACTGACCAAGCTTGCTGGCAGTGGAGCAATGCGTGTGTTCTTGTGTGACTCTATCGAGGTACTATCCAGGCCTACTGGCAGTGGAGAAACACCAGAGATGAAAACTTATACTCTGAAAATCTTCAACTAGCGAGCTAAACTACCCTTCCCGAACTCGAAACATTGTGATCAAGATGAACTTTTGATTGTGTTTAATTGATTTGGCAAAAGGTGAACCATTTATGTCCATGAGGTAAGTGGGATGCTGGAGTAACCCGCACAGTGATTCAATACTCAACGAAAGACCAAGGCCCCGTGTTATCAATGAACCAAAACAGAGAAGCTGGAGTTCCACCAGTGTGTTGCCAAGTGTTGTAGCGGCTACAATCACCCTCCAAAATTTTGGCCTACAGACAATTTCGGAGCCTCCCTTGAGAGTTTCACTTGATGACTGCACACACTCGGGTTCACTCCATGAGCTCGTGTGAGTCTTTGCACCCACCTTGCTTGATCATTTCACCCAATTTTTTGCATGTTGATGTCAAAGTCATGCTTGCGACCATGTTCTAGTTATACTCAAAGTTTTCACTTCGTGTGTACTTGTTGTGTTCACTATGAAAACATTTGTCGCACTCACACACAGAGTCACATTCACTGTCGTGCAAGCGTTGTCACGGTCAACCAACGATCAATCACAAGTGTCGCACTTGTCGCTTACACCGTCGGTCAATCATGTTGAGTATGTGTGTCTGGATGGTTTGATTCATCTCGTCATCAAGTCATGTAAGTGTGTGTTTGCAAGATCATGTATGCATATTTCGCTCGTTCACACACTTAGTCACTTTGTTGAAGTTCTAACGACCGGATTCCCCTCTGACAGTCGGACCATCACCCCACCATCGACTCGATTGACTGTCACTGAGAACTGCGTAGAAGCACCAAGCAAGCCATTTCAATCTGCGTTGTTTGCAAGAAAATCAATCAACCTTCATGTTGGTCAACCAGACAGTTTGGCCCGGCAACCACCGTGGGACTGACTTCCCTCAAAAATTGCACAAAAGCTGCAGACCTTGCCTACTCCATTGACTGAGAAAATTGTGCAGACATGTTGGATAGACACCCAGTGCCCATCCCTGTCTTCCTTAGAAAATTGCACAGTTTTTCCAGCCAACCCTCCCGACAGTCGACCGACTACTCACCCAGAAAGTTGTGCAGTTTTCATGAGAAAACCGTGTACTGCCCAGTAGTCTTCTCATCTCAGAAACTATGCAGATTTGACTAACAGGCTAGCCTCCCAGCATCAGCGCAATTTTTCCCACCAATAATTTCTAGAAGCCAACTGACAGTTCCTTCCAGGAATTGCACAATTTTTGTTGCCAAGCTCTAGTAGCTGACTGCCAATTCCCTCCAGGAATTGTACAGTTTTTGTTGCCAAGTGACCTAGCAGCTAACTGCCAGTTCCCCTCAAGAATTGTACAGGTTTTGTTGCCAGTGACCCAACACCTGACTGCCAATTCCCTTCAAGAATTGTGCAATTTTTGTTACCAAGCTCCCACTTCCAGCTCATTCTAGAAATTGCATAGATTTTGCCTCCCCATTCTTTCCACAGCCCGAACTATTCCTCTCAAAAATTGCGTAGTTTTGTCCTCCAACTGAGCCATACCCCACAGATAGTCATTACCGATCTGGATTTCCCATCTTCATCACCCAGTGACTCCTGTGCATTTTTCATCAGCATTACCCAGAGCCTCCATCCTACCTCACAACTTTGTCACCTCTCCCAATCACTTGCATTTGAAATGATCATGCATCATGGTAGACTAGGAGGTTTATGGATTTGATGTCGTCTCATCATGAGTGACTGTAGACATAGGTACCCAAACAAACTTGACGCGACGACAAATGGGATGAACAAAGGGAGCACATGAAGAAGGACAGATTCACTAACGGACGAATAGATGATGCATGCAAAGAGATGTGCTCGTGAATGGATGATCATGCAAATATGTGTTTGCGAACGGATGGACGGATGAGAAAAAATGCAAGATGTGTTCACGAACAAATGGACAGATGAACATGCACCTTTCGCGAATGGAGGAACCTATCAAGCTTACCAACATGGAAGCAAGGAGAAATGTGTGAATGCGACATCAAGTGAACCAATGATCATCAAAGACTGCGCGCACTTTGCCATGTGGAGGTGAAGTTGTGACACACCATGAGGACATCCATCACGCAACAACACTACAATTCGACATGCACACTAGGAGCAGCACAAATGTATCAACACTGTCATATTGAGTCATGTTGTCCACATCTCTATTGTGGGCCATACTATCAATCAATGTAATGTAATGTGGAAGTCCAAGAGACCCACTTGTTGTACGAAGAATCATGTATTGAAAATTCATGGAAGTCAAACAGTCATGAGCGTAGCCGAACAACCACAAGAGTCAGTTTCACCCTTGGCTATAAATACCCCCTCATTTGTACATGCAAAGGAAATTTTCACCTTAGCTCCTCCCACATAGCCTTGAGAGTCTGTAATATTTTCTTAGAGAAGTAAGTACTGGCTCCAACACTCTACATGTGGGGTTAATGATGTATGGTGTAACGATGTGTCTTGGAAATATCACTTAATTCAAAAGCCTGCCAACAGGCCAGCACGTTTTCACACATGTATTGTAACTATTGTAAGACTAATCTTTAACACTTGTAATGCATGTTGCTTTAACCTGTGTTTAACACTTGAACTAATTCACTTGTTGTAATACACATATTTTAATGAAAATGTGTTGTATATTTTTTTAACGTTGTCTTGCCCGTGTAGACTACTCTCCCGGACATCAGACAGGCCTTTCACCAAAAATTTTCTGTGACAACCGTTGTAGTCACATGGACTAATCTGTTGAGTGTTATACATGTTATCTTCCCTTGCATGTTGTGACTGTCGCATCCATGTGGACTATTCCGCCGAAAGTTATGCATGTCCTGTTGTGTTGTGTGTTCCTAGTAGAGTTAGGACTACTCCCAATTGACTTGGGACTCACTCTTTCCCTCTCCCTCTACGTTGAAAGAACCATTGACACAAGTGACACTTACAATCACCAGGCATGTGAACCTCACTTATCAGAAGACAAATTAGACCACTCTCTTGTGCTGACAAGTAAGATTTGAGGAAAATATTTAAGATAATGGCAACTAGGCCATCATACCGGATGGGACTCCCACACCAAACAGTGTGAGGTCTAGTTGGAACTTCATACCAGGGTTATCCCCTGAATGTTGGTGGTTCCAGCACCGTCAATACCCTGGAATGGATGATAGTGATGATATATACATGCAGTCATGGACTAGAACAATCATTGGTCCTCACAATTCAATGCATGATGGGTAAATTTATCAATTAAAGCTATTATGTGACAAGGATTATCCCGAGAAGCCTCCCACTGTAGGCTTTTGTTTGACTTGTGTTAATCATGAGACTAGACAGGTTGAGCCAAAGCATTTTTCAATGCTTTCAAATTGGAGGCGTGAGTATACAATGGAAGACAATGGATAGACGTAGGAGTCGTTACAGTGAGCCTCTGCAAGTGAAGCTCTGCACAGAAAATTTAGCCACGGATTATTATTAGGCAGCAAACTATGGTTGTTTTTTCTACTCTGTAAATTTAGATAATTTCAATGCAAAAATGATTCACACAAAAATCTATAGGAATTGTCTCTGATTTTACCTTTTTCCTGTTATTTTTATATTTGAATACCTGTTTTGAGTTCTGTGGTTGGTTTACTGAACACTTGGTAGTAAAGGACAAAGAAAATTGGTTGAAAGATGACTCCTCCATCTCCTAAGTATTAATATGTGTTTGAACTTTTTGGGTAGATCTTCACCTACAAAGGCTCACTATAATGGCTCCTACGCCGAATAACGATCATACTGTGCAGATCTTTCCATGCAGAGATTCGCCTGTAAAGGCTCACTAGAATGACTCCGTCACATAACATAAAATGACCGTTGGGTAACTGATTGTCTGAAAAATGGTGCCGGGAAAAATAAAAATGGCTCTTGAAAATACATGCAAAAACCTGGTGGAAAATGATTTCCACATGTGATATTTTCACAGGACAGACGGTCGAAAATCAAGCGCTCGGATTGGCTAGCTGAATAGTGTTTGCCTAGGGAAGTTCATAAAGGGAACACCTCCAATGTAATTAATGTAACGATAATGAATAAGAGTTACAATTAAGGGTTTAACATGTCTATAATTTATTATGAGTCAGAAAACAAATTGGAAAAACTTATGCATAAAGCTTAGGAAAAGTAACCAATAATCAAGTCGAATGGTATCTCTTGTGGTAAGGATTAAAACTAGCCCCAGGTTTCTCTTAGTCTCTCTCTTAACCAACTAATTATCATAGGAGACCCAACAACATCATTCAGCATATAATTCTAAGCAGAAGCCCAACAAACTTGAGACTTATCCGCATCCCTAAAAGAATAAATCAATGTGTAAATTTCTGATCGGAGTTTCAAACTTTCCATGTCCTTGGGGAATTGAACTCCAAAGCGAGCTCACTTGCAAAAAAAAGCAACAAAAAGAACATTCAGAACCTTGTCGATTGTTGGAACCATCCTCATACACATGGTTTCATGAGGGCCCAATGGAACCATGGGAATAAATACACAAACCCCAAGGCCATTCAAATCGTTAGAATTAAGGAGGCGATGTGTGGTATGGGAAATTCACATTGGTTACAACTCTCATAAGTAGGTGGAAGGAAGGTATCATTAGAGAAATTTTGAGGTCTAAATTAGGCCTCGTAAGGAATATTATAAAATAATAATGGAAATAATAAAATAAGATTAGATTACATCATCAAATTTTAGAAGGAAACAAGAAAAAACTACTTTTTCAACTCATATTTTCAACTTATCTCCTTGCGGTTTTACTTAAATTTCGAGTGTGAGCACTCGTTGGATTCAAAATTTAATTCCTCGTCCAAGGAGTACCCATGTTGCATACTTTCGATGAACCATTCTACATGAAAAAATGTGATTGTAGTCACATTTTTCATGTATTTCTCATTTTTCGTGTAGCAGGGCCCATCGAAAGTATGCAACATGGGTACTCCTTGGATGAGGAATTAAATTATGCATACAATGAGTGCTCCTACTCAAAATTTGAGTAAAATTGTAGGAAGATAAGTTGAAGAAGTAGCTCTTTTTTTTTAATACTTTTACTTTTTTACTCCAAAAATGGTGAATCATCCCCATGGTTTGCATTGTCGTCTCAAATCCTATTGGTTCTTATAAATTTGATTTTGGTTGTACATTTTTGTTTTGAGGCCCATTTTAGACCTCAAAATTTCTCTAGTATGACACGTGGAGAGGTGATACTCTTATTTGCGCTCATTAGACTCCCCATTATGTCGCAAACAATGCGACACCAAGATTACTCAATTGGTAATCATGATTAGAATTTGGAGGTTGTGTCTCAATCGTGCAAAAACAAAGTCACTTCCTCCTGACCTACTTGGTTCGTTGGGAAATTTAATTATGGCATGACTCATAAGGAATATTAATTCCTTGTACTTATTTCATCGTTTCACGTCAATGTTTGGCAATGTAACTTGGGATAGAGGGAGAGATTGGGTGGTGAATTTACAATACTCACAAGTTAACCCAAGGTGAGTGACAATGTGACTATGTCATAATAGAGGAAGGATGAAGGCTTGTGAAGGAAATAAAAAAGGAAGAGCATGAAATAGAGGCAATTCAAGAAGAGTTATGGAAACTTCATGAAATTTCCATGGCTCTCGACTTTTGAACCGACCAGGGAGTGATTCCCCTCTTCACGATGATGGAAATTATGTCAGAACATAAGATTTTGATTTAGAGAGAAAATGATGAGATTGATAACTTGCAGAGGCAATTATCATCTTGAAATTGTGTTAGAACATAAGAATTTGATATAGAGACAAATGATGAGATTGATACTTGTAAAGGTGGTTAGAAAAGCCACAATTGAAGCTTGGCCCTCCATGTCAGTAGCTCCCTCATCAACCTCAAGGAATTTGGCAAGCCCACTTGTAGAAAAGCTTGACCTGAACATGACCCCAGTAATTCTAGATGTAGAGGAAGATATGTTTGTAGCAATGTCGGCTGAATTTCTTATGGTAGTTAAATTTTGTGAGTTTGGTAAACTTTTGTAAAATTGGAGATGTTTTCTATAGGATTTACTCATACATAGTTCTTAGAACATTTGGTTTTTTGAGTTGGGTAAGGAAAAAGGCTAATAATAGGCCACATGTGGGGATGAAAAGGAAAATTATGGCCAAACAGGCTCTGTTATGTACTCTTCGTCTATACTCACAATTTTTTCATTACCAGTTAGTTTTAAAAAAAAAAACATGCCCCTTCACTTTAAACAAGTGTTTACCTTAACATTGATTAATTGTGAATGATTCTCTATGAAGAACCTATCTTTAGAAGTCACATATTCTATTCACATGGTCTTATACTCGAAGAGGTGCCTAGTTATTGTTTAGGAATTTAGTTCAATCATTGTTTCAAGTTCTAATATGATTTTTCCCTCTTAATAAAGCTATGGAAAAATACTTTGAATTGGTATCATGTTGTATATTACCTTATTTTAAAAATAATCACAGTAGATAAGATATGCACATTAATAAGGAGACAAATCCACTCTATAAGACATACTTTGAGTTTTCCTCAACACCTTGTAGCAGCCATAGTACTTGGATACTAATTTATTGTCCTTCTTTTAATATGCAAGGGACATTTGTTTGTATGGTTGTAGACTCAAAAATACTCAAACCGTTATTTGAAAGTGTCTTTCCCTATGATGTTGATTTATTCTTTGTTTCATCCCATTTTGTTCTATAGAAAAGTTGTCATTTAGCAGTGCAAGAACCTCTTATTGGTGTTGGTAATGATTTTCCACTACTTGGACCTTAGGTTCCTTCTCAAGGATTATGTGATGGATGGAGGATTATACCCATAAAGTTCCTACACATGGATATTTTGGATGAAGTGTGGAAGTGTTGTACCACCATTCCACCAAAGGCACATAGTGACTCATTATTAGATGAAAAACAACAAAGATAATCTTCTAGACAAGTATCTATAATCTCAATTTTCTCCTCATATTGGAGATGGTAAGAGGAGTTTCCTTTTATATGAGTGCCCAAACAAGAAAATAAATTTGTTCATATAACTAGTAAAAATTAGATCTCTACCACTTTCAATGATCTTGGTGTTTCCACGCATCTTTTGAATGAGATAGTGAGAAAACATAGGCATAATTTGTGAATCAATCCACCACCACCATGAAATTCAACCCTTCAAAATACTTTGGTAGACCTATGATAGATTCATTAACATCTCTTCCCAAGACTTATTTGGTATGCTGACCAATTCTAGGAGACTCGGGATCCTGATCACCTCCTCTTATTTCTTATTTTGGCAAAGAAACCACTTCACCACAAAATTATAAACGTCAATGTTAAAACCTTCTCAAGAAAATTTCTTCATGACCCTACGATACATTTTTTAGAAGCCTTGAGTGTTCACCTATAGGTATTAGGAAGTGTGTGGTTTAGAAACAACCTTCTATTTGAGTTTGTGTTTTTCACATATATAGAGAGATCCTTATATTAGAGAAAATAATTTTGCCACTTAAATTTATTTGATGTAATAGAGACTTGTTGTAGTTGTTGTTGAGTTTTGTAGCTTGGGAGGTACTTCAAACCCTAGGGTACAGGGTTATGGAGGATTTGGCACCATAAAAGGGCATTGTGGGCTAAGTACCCAAGATGTGGGTTTTAAACCCAAGATTGTGGGTGTGAAACCAAGGAGAGATTTGATGACTTGGCACTTGGAGATAATAGAGCACCCTTAGAGGAGAAAGGGTTTGCTTCAAGAACCAAGAGAGACCTTGTCATTGTGGAGAAAATAATTTTTATGTGTTTCATGTGCACTTGTGGCATAAAAGACAAGTCGACCTAGACTTAGAATGTGCCCTTTAGGGCTAGACGTTTCCATAAGAGAAAGATATAAATAAGAGATGAGGAGGATCCTCATTCCTCGTCCAAAGTGCAACAAAATCACAAGATATATCTTTGAAATGGTTGCAGATGAGAAGGAGCCCTAGTAGAAGATAAGAACGATTGTCTTGTGTCCTCTTGTGATTGTTTTAGAAGCCGAATTTGATTGGGAGTGTGGGCTGAGGTCTAGGAGGAGAAGTCTGGCAGATTTTTTGCATATTTGTGAGGAATTTCTTATTTTTTTTGGGTCAAAAAAAATTTGTGAAGATTGCAGGTGGAAAGGTCATCCCTTGGGGAGGAATGAGAGGCCTAGAAGGTATCTACACTCCAGGCCACAAGCACAAACATATCAAGATAGGTGTGAATGCTTCAATTGAAGGAGAACGCAGAGATTTTGTAGCATAAACTAGGGCTGACGTTTGCCCTAGCTAGAGCTACAAAACTCATATTTGTTGCACATAAGTCGAGGTCAAGGGGAACAATTGAAGGTTGCAAAACAAGATATGTTTTTCCTCTTGTGTTGATGTTGTTTGCTAGTGGATAGATTTTCCATGTTGGAAAGTATTGTTTGGGCATCTTATGGATCATTGGAGGGAATCAAGTAGGTTTCCAATGGGTGCCCTAAGTGCATATATGAGGACATTAATTCTGCTAGAAGTGGGAGTGGTTTGTAGGTCAAGGGTTGACTCTTTGAAGGACAAAAGTAGGTAGCCAAGTGGACCAGTCCTTGAGCCCAAGTTTTCTGAAGAGAAGGATGTATTACCATGATGTAGGGTAGCCTCCAAGCCCTAAGTTTGTCTTCATTGGAGCAACACAGGAAGGAAAATGAGGGTATAAGTCCTAAAGTGTTGAGAAGCGACAGTTGGAAGTCTAGGAGTTGTTCACAAATAGAGTTGTGAACAACTCACAAGAAAACCCTATGTGTTGATTCGTTGATGGAATAATGATTAGCTAAAGGGCATATTAGTAAGCCATGTTTTGTGACCTAAAGGAGAAGGATTCATTAATAGAGGCAGATTGGTGTTACTGCAGATTGGGAGTAGAAGGACCAACAGTTGTGTTCAACGTACATGGATGAAAAGGAGCTGAGACCGACTATATCAGCGAGTAATTCAGTTGGTATCTTTTTCAAGGTACATTGGTGGTCATAGTTTTTGACACCAAACCCTAGTTTGTATTCTTGTATCAGCGATTGTATGAGGGCCATGGTCCCTAGTACGAGAGACCTAGACAGTTGTACTATAAATTGATAATATAACAAAGTTGGGTTGTTGAAAATTGTAAAAAGTTGTCTATTTGTGGACTCGTTGATTTATTAGTGTATTTATTATGTTGTGTAAAGAATTTTGTTATGGAATTTGATTTGGTTGTGTCAGAGATTATAAGACTGTAACCTAGATTCTCTAGTGTCATGGAAAAACAACATGCTATCAGAGCTACTTTGAAGGGCCAGTGAATCAAACTGTGCACAACAAGTATAGCTCAAGAGAGAGTTGGTCAAATTGTTGTTGAAGGACTAATATCAATGTTGAAGTTTTCAATTGGTTTGCAATATGAGGACAGGTTGGAAGAGTTTTCCAACTATAGTCTGTGGAAATAAAGGATCAAGTTGGTTCTTATAGTGAATAGGATATGGGACTCTACTGAGAATGAGATTAAGAATGCGATTGACCCTAAGGAATTAGAAGTGTACAAAGAGATGGATACAGGTTCTAAGCTAATCATCTTAGATGGTGTCAAGGATTATTTGATACCTCATCTATCAGGGAAAATATGTGCCCATGAAATGTGTAAAGCTCTTCAGGATTTGTTCTAGAATAAGAACGAGAACCCACTGTTGGTACTACAGGATAAGTTAAAGTAAACCAGGATGATACAGGGTGAAGGAGTGACTTTGTATCTGATAAGATTATCTCACGTTCGATATGGGCTTGCCACCATGGGTGAGATTATTATAGATTCTGAGATGGTGAGGATTTATTTGAAGTGTTTTACACTATAATGGAATTTGTTCAACAAGGGGATCATTTCTATAGATATTTGCAGAAAATTATGAAACGGTAGAGACTTTGGGTCTGGACACAAGGGCCAACAAAGGGCCCATTGTAGTCGAGTGTAATGTTGACATTTTCACATTAATCAAGAATAATAAGGCGTGACATGACCTTACTTAGTTAAGGAATTAGAACCAGACATTGAGAGGTGTTGTGCAAGGACTAATATTTCCATTTAACCTAGAGATTATGACATCAGGTGTATAGCCATTGCGAAAGGCAACAAGTAGAGAATTCATAGGAACAAAGGGTATACACATGCATTCATGATTAAAAAAATTAAAGAGACCCATAAAACCAACACATGCATATCCATAAACAACCCCACAACTCATTTTCATTAGCTTCAACTATCAATACATCATTACATTCATGCTATGAGGCCTTGTAGATAGGAATAATGAATCAAAACATAATATAAATCAAAATCAGGTAAATATAGAACAATGTTAAGCCCAATAGACTCAATAGCAACATCTCGATACATAAGTCCTTTATGCCCCTGTTTTCCATTTATTCGTCTTTTATTCACTCCACTTGCTTGAACTGTTGGTTTCTTCCTTGTATGCCACACCCTTTTCTTCTTGGCTACTTCATGGCTCGGTTGTGACTAATTCATCTCCTATTAATAGTTTTCTTCAGCTCGGCTATGGCTCCATGTCTCCCTATTTTCTGCTAGCCAACCTTCTACGACTAACAAATGTTGGCAGATTCCTTCTCTTCCCTTGGTTTCTTACTTTTTTACTTCCCTTTGGTCAAAACATTTTAAAACTTTGTCCCCAAAAAACTAAGGACCCAATAGGCCCTAACCAAAATATATCGACTCATCCATGAGAAAATCCTTTGTTGAAGTTTTTGGTGCTTCTTATTGTTGCAGGGCTCCTGTTGGTGATGCTCCTTCTTGGCATGTTTCTTCTTATGCAGAAGGTCCCCCTTCAAACAAAGGACCCAACTCTGGGACAGATTGGATTGTTGCGGTTTTGAACTGTGTATACTCATCCACGGCCTATTGCCACGAACCCTTCAGAGTGCTAACTTGCTTGATGAAGTGTTTGGTGAGTTCAGTTGTTGGTTGGGCAGGTCTTGTAGTTAGGAGATCATTCCACTAAGTTTTTTCTTTTGCATTGAGTTGTTGTAGCTTCTAGAAGTGGATCTATACAGGTGGCTTAAGTTCACATAGCAGAGTTGTTGTGGTTTGTGAGTCATCCTCAATCTGCTAGATCTAACTTTTGAGGATATCAGTGTGTGCAAAAATATCATTTTGTTGGTTGAGGTATGGGGTGATCAAGGCTTGGTTGAATAGTTGTTTTTCCTGTTGGTGGAGTGTGTAGACTGAATGATTATTATTTGCAAGGAACCCTGACTAGTCGCAAACTTCAGCAAAGAGTTCTTTAGCTTCCCTATTAATATCTTGAATGGAGGCTTTCAGAGAAACCAAATCAGTGATTTTTAGCTCAATGACATTGAAATATTAGGTTTCTAGATCAGGGAGCACCCTTTGGGTGGCAACGATAATTCTCTGAAGCTCTTTGTTTGCTAAGACAAGGCCAGTGCATGTAGTTTTGATATGATCACAGCAAACTAAAAGAGTCCACGTAAAAATTCCTCTAGTGCATTCAATGTTATATCAGCAACCGAAGGCCAAAGATCCTAGAACTTTGTGTTGATATCATCAATTTTTTGCTATAGCTCTTAATTTTCTTGGAGGAGTTGATCTCACTTAGCCACAATAAAAATAAGTTGTTGTTGTTGTTGTTTCTCATGCTCAATTGTCAAAGTGTTGTGCAGTGGCTCTTCTTGGTGTGCATCCAGTTGAATAAAAGTAAATAATTAAGAATACAACCAACTCTTGAGGTCATCAGGTGTCATGGTAGAAGGTGGAGGATACTGGGCTTGCAATAGTTGTCCACTGGCAACCAATTTCTCATATTTCCCTTGGGGCAAAGTCTCCCAATACAGGGTTTCAACGGTGTGGGTATTGGTATGGTTTGGAATATAATGTGGTGGTGAAAGGGAAATGGGGTTGGATGTTAGAGGCAAGGTGTGTATAACTTCTGTGCCCTGGGAATCGGAGTGGATGGATTGTCTGGTTGTCATTGTGGGCTAGATTTAAGTAGAAAACATAACATAGATGTATTAACTAACTCCATGTTTGTAGAGTGAACAATAAGTGCATCTTTGGTAGTGTCAGTGATGGACTGGATTACGAAGTCTACTTCCATTTCAATCTCGACACCAAGAATATTTTTGGATGGAGGAATATCTAAAATAATGGCAACTAGGGAGGTTGTGTAGGGTGATGGGTTTTGTGAAGTTGGGGACATAGTGGAGGTGTATGGTGGGTTTTCTTTAAGGATTTGAGTGTTGGTGAGGGAATGTGGTTCCTTGTCGGTGAGATCGATGACCTAGGCAGAGGTGACTATAACGGATATCCTAAGGTGTGATGCTAGCCTGGTAGTAATCAGCCAAGTATCCTAGATGGTGGGTTCATTGGTAGAGTGGGGGGCCATGGAGGGAAGTGAGGCAATGACTAAGCTAAGTGACAAAGTAGTAATTGCACTCTAATTTAAACTTTTGTAAAATAAGGGCAAGGGACTTACTGACAACTCGAGTTCCTCCAGAGTGTTGCAGACTGATATCATTGTTGCCTCAAACCTCTTGAAGACAAGGTTGAGTGTCTCCTCCACTACTCGTTTTTGGGAGGTAGAGGGCTTTTGCCTGAAAGCAAATTAGGAAGTATCCCTTCAAAAGAATACATCTTCTTATTTTCCTGAACTTCAACAACAACCCTGGGCCAAGACATAACTTCAGTATGGAATTCCTCTTCTAATATAATGTAAGTCTGAGAATGCATTTGGAGCGTATCTGGATTGACATATTCAGGGAAAATGTAGGTGCTACCATGGTGAATCAAAAACCATATTGCATGTGAGTATTCATCTAGAAAATATGGTGGGATTCTAGGGTTGGATTTGGTAACAACTAGCATCTTTTCATACCATCTGTGATAGAGGCCTCATTGATTTCCCTACTGTTGGGGTCCCCTGAAGTCCGCCATGGTAAGTACCGAAGCACCAGGCAATGATCCTCAGAGACGTGTGTTATCTCTCTGCTTTCTAGAGGGCACCACTTCATCATA
This sequence comes from Pinus tabuliformis, assembly GCA_031772625.1. Taxonomy (NCBI): domain Eukaryota; kingdom Viridiplantae; phylum Streptophyta; class Pinopsida; order Pinales; family Pinaceae; genus Pinus; species Pinus tabuliformis. Next base: position 634,053,465 of record CM062805.1, read on the forward strand.
GCTAAAGAAACAACAAGGTATCCATAGATGAAGTATGTCTCCCTTTTGTACACATATTCGCAGGCTTCAAAAAGTTTGTTCAACAAATAACTACACCAATTCAATTGTTCCCCTTTCTCACAAGCTTCTGCCACTAAAATGGTGTCCACATTGCACTCTCCCTTTGTGTAATGGTGCATTATTTTTCCATCAATTATATAACAGGTGAATTTTATAGTGGGAACATTAATTGGCTCAATATTGGCTCCCTTACCACTGCAATGAGTATCATACTTGTTGTAGAAATTGTTGTCACACGCATTTTTTCTATGCTTAGAAGTAGTATGCAATGCAAATGACGATGTGGCCCTTCAACAGATAATCCTGTCAATTTTTTAATGTTATTATCATATACGGGTTGTTCTTTCCGAGCTAGAGAGAATTCCCATGCATTCAGCTGGTAAGGAATTTTGTACACTGCATTGTTGCCCCTGATGTGCCAAACACTAGTAAACTTGAAAAGTTCAGCAGTGTGGACCTCTATATTCCTCTGAAATTGTCTTTAATTCTGGTTGAATGGCTGCCATATGGTCTAGTTATGGCCTCTATAAAAACTTCATACTTGAGCATGGGGAAATGGAAAGAATCTAATAGGTCGATGTCCACGAGCATGGCCTTCTCATATTTTCCATAGAGATTCTCAAGCTCAATGACTTTGGAATCAGATGGAGGGGTGGGAATAGTAGTTTTAGAGACCTTAGTCATGGCTAAAATTCGGGACTATACACAAGAGACACAAGGGGTTTGAATTTTGGATGGGATTAGGAGAATTCGACACATAAGCCAGGCTGAGTAATTTGACCACCTACACTTTGGAAATGAAGAACTTAACATTTCCATGAAAAATAAATAGAAAGAATTGACATGACTTTTTTATTAGACCATTTAACTAATTAATACAACAACTTTCTATACTCGGGTCAAATCGTGGCATTAATGGATATTGTGATCTGGACCTGACCCGGATGATGCAAAAAATGAAAAGGCGGGTGATCATGATGGTTAATTATGATGAGATGATGGAATATTCCAAAAATCTGATAACCAAATCATGTCAGGGATATTATGGGAGAGATTTAACCCAAATTTGAAAAGATGCAAGGAATTATTGCTAATTATGGTGGATAAGACGGTTTCCACGTGCGATTCCCCAACCATAATCAATTATGAAGAGTTGTACTGAATTGAAAAATAAACCTAACTTAAGTAAATTTATTCGCAATTGAAATAACTAAATAGTTGACCTAATTGATACAACTGATCTAACTGGTGCAACTAAAATAACTGACTCAATTGAAATAACTGACGTGACTGCAAAATTAGTTGACTGACTCTACCTAAACATAAATACGATCCCCTTTCAGAGATAAAATAAATTTCATGAGGAGACCGTTGGGCCATGGAAGGGCTTTAGGTGTGTATCGTTCACCTGGCCAAGAAATAGGACTCCATCCAATTGCGCAAGTTTGAAAGCTCTAGACTCTCACACTTCTGCAATAATGAATGTTCCTAACCAATGCATTCGCAAATTTGCAATATGTTTTAGAAACTTACTATCGTATAAGAGAACCTTGTCCCTAATAGTAAAAGATTTTTATTTTATGTGTAGTTCATGTCATGCTTTTTGCTTCTCTTTCTTAATAGTTCGGTGAAATACTGCCAGGAATATGGCTTCATCCAACTCCCAGAGTTCATCCAACCATTTTGCAATTGATTCATCTTCTAACATGTGAGTGGCCCGTGCAATAAAAATATTGGTAATAATTAACTCAACAAGTACTACGACTTATCGGCCATAAACAAGTTGGAATGGCATATATTTGCACAGATGCTTAATGGTTGTATGGTAGGCCCATAAAGTAGCAATTACCTTCTCTTCCTAGTTGTCTCGGTTGGTAGAACATATCTTGGTGAGCATTTCTCTAGGATTTTGTTACAAGCATCCATAGTGTCATTTTCTTGTGGGTCATACTGGCTTTGTATGGTGTCGGATCATGATGCTCCATAGTAATGTGGCGACTGTCTCATTAATGAATTTGGTCCCCTAATCACTTGTGAGGCTTCAGGGGCACCCAAATCGGGTGATAATATTTTCGAACATGAACTATATGGCGGTGTCTGTAGTGCAATCTTTAACTAGTGAAGCTTCAGCCCATCTGGTAAGGTAACCTATGGCAGTGATAATGTACCTATCATGGCAGTGATGCATCGGTGGATTAATGAGCCCCAAAAATTCTACCACCCACTTCTCAAATTCTTGGAGTTCCCATTGTGGCTGCAAAGGAAGTTCATCCTGGTGCGATGGTTGTCCCACCATTTGGAAAACATCACAGTTCTTAGTGTACTCTTTTGCATCTCAGAAAAGTGTGGGCCACTAGAGTCCTCCCTGTAGCACTTTTCTCATGGTGGACTTCCTACCGACATGTCCACCCACCCACACCTATTGATTCTTGATGCATCAATATGGACATGAAATTGCTTGTTCCAAATCAGGTAAACTAGGATAAGTGTGATTTCCAGCTTCTCTTTTAGAACTTTGAAGGTAATGTCACATTCATCATATTAGGAAAACCTCTCAGATTTCTTCAGAAACTTCTCCAATGGTGCAATGATCAAGGCATACTTGTGAATGAATCAATGGTAGTATCATGTGTGTCCGAGAGTTGATCTCAGTTGCTTAACACTTATTGGTGGAGGCATATTTAGGATTACCACAACCTTGGCAGGATCGACACACACTCCTTATTTACAAACTATATGCCCCAAGAGTGTTCCAAACGGAACAACAAAAATGAACTTCTCCAGATTCAAGGAGATCTGTAGTCGTCTGCAATGGTCAAACATCAATTGGAGCAAGCTGGAGTGTATTTTTAATAAATTGTAAATTATTCAATCTTCCATGTACACATATAGAAATTTGTGAATGTAGTCTCGAAAGGCAACAATCATGATCCTCGAAAACACTTTCGGTACATTCTTTAGTTAAAAGGGCATGACATGATAGGCATAAGATCCCCATTTGGTCATGAAGGTGGTTTTATTCTTATCCTCCTCTACAATACGTACTTTTTTATAACCGGAGAATCCATCTGTGAAGGAGTAGGCTTCATTACTTGAAAATTATCGAGGAGTTCATCACTGAATGGAGTAGGGAATGGATCATGGACATAAACATTGTTCAAACTCTTATAATCCATGTAGACCCAGATTTCTTCAAAGTCCTTGTTTTGGATGACAATTGGATTGACCCACTTAGCCTCATCGACTAGGAAAATAAGTCTTGCTGCCAACATTTTTTCAATCTCCCTCTTCACATTCTCCTTGACCCTTGGGTTTAATCGATATGGTTTTTGCTTCACTAGTCTCACATCTGGATTCAGCACAAACTTCATTTCTCCCAACTCCGCTTTAACTCCTTTAGGCTCCACAATAGATGAAGGGAACAGCTCTTCATACTCCCTTAGGAGCTCGAAGATCTCCTTGGTGGTCTTCTCATCCCAATAGTCCCCAATAGAGCCTAATTTTTATTTTTCTTCAGTGTCGATGTTGTTCTTCCGCAACTTCAGAGGTTTTAGCTACGGTTCAACGGTTAAAGACCCATACTCAATGGTTTTTTCCCTTCAGATTCCTAAAAGGTCAAGTGCCTTAACCCTTCTAAATCATCTCCATCAGGTTCAAGGTTTATCTTCACGCAAGCCACGACCTCGTGGAATCTAAATTCATATATGTGATCAAAGGCATCCTGATCAAAGTAGTCCTTAATAAACTAGTCTATGGGGAACAAGACCCTTTTGACTAATTTCAGGGCAATTGTTGTCCTCTCATCATCATCAGTGAAGGAGAAGTCACTGATGAACTGAGCTCTTATATAATCCCATTCATTGGTATGCCTCCATATTTCCTCCTTCACATACCATGCCTAGAGAAATGTCCCCAAAGTGTGGACAAAGCCATGCACCCATATTTTCCATAATTCCTTCCCTAATCCACCTGGCTTTATAGTAATGTATATGTTGGTGAGGATCAGTATACCCTTCATACTTAGTAAGATTGGATGAGTAGTCTTCTGAATACCTGATTCTAGCTATCAATGCAAACTTAACCACCTCCCACTCTCTAATATGGTTGTGGTAGGATCCCCACCACCTTGCAGGTGTCACTTGAAGGGTGACATCCAGCAAGGGAACTTTATGTACTTCCAAAATGTTTGAATCAACTGCATTGATAAAATTGGTAATGAAACCCATACAATTAAAAACAAAAAATTATCATACCTTGGTTCCAACCCGGTGGATACAGTGGATTGTTGTGAATTTCCTGGTGTTGATATCATGTCTTGCTTGCTTCCATTCATCCCATGCAACTTTTGATCAAGCTTCAGAGCTATGAATACTTCTCCAACTGATCCACCCTACTATTGTAGGATTGATGTAATCTTCCATTTCTCCTCCTATGAGCCGATATAACTAATCTAGTAGCTCAGGTTTTCCTCTATCATCCACCAGCTCAGTGAACCTAGGGCCTTCATCAGGGTCCAACCATGAATCACCCAGACTCCATCCACTTCAAAGGTCATGGTTTCTCTCTTCAAGTCAATCATTGCATATTTTTCAAAGGCCTAGTCTATTCCCAGCAATGTCAGATAGGGGCCTTTGTCTCCCATAATGTCTATTACCTCAAAATATGCATATGTATTTACCCATGTCATGTCAACTTCTACATCTTCTAGGTGTCGCACTAGGAGGATACAATACTGATTTTACATGCATAACTGAATCAGAGAGCATGCCAACTTGGGTCTCCCAAGGCTTCCCAAGTCTTTTTTGGTAAAAAGTTCACATCAGAACACAATTCTAGCATCATATCTTTGATCTGGAATCCTGCAATCTAGGCATTTAATGGAAATTCCCTCCATGTTCTCTTCTTGTTCCTCCACACCCATCTAGAATGTTTTTCGGGGAAATTAGCGGAAATGTTCCCTTCCAAGAGCTCCCTATCCTTGACAGTGACTTTAATGTTTTTCCACAATTTCCCAACATTTTCTCGTCATTCACAATTTTCAAAAATATCCTGAACCATTCTATTATAGGTTAGGAGTTGGTTTGCGGAAATTTCAGACCTCTGGCCTTTGAATATTCTGGTTGTTCTCCTTATGGCTCCTCGTTTGGAATTAGTTGGTTAAAAATCTCCACGGCATATTTGTAGTACTACTTCTATTGGCTGGAATCATAAGAGTGCTTCGGTGAGGACAGATTTATGATCATTGGTTATTTAGCAGCTCCGATTGTCTTCCCCCCCTGGTGATTATGTTAATATTTGAGAGTGGAGTTGGTTTGGGTTCCCACGGTTCTGCATTAATCGAATTTTCTCCCCTCTAATGGTTTATTTCCTCCCATTTGGCGATTAGCTCTCAAAAATACTCTGTTGCATGTGTGTTTAATCTGTAGTGAGAACATCAAGATCTTCTCGGTAGCGGGCAATCTTTTGTAACATTCCCTTCCTGATCACAATTGTAGCAACAAATCAGATCTCTTTCCACTTTGTTCCTCCACCTCCTCATCCTCAAGGAGCTTCATTGATCATGTAGGTAGAACGTTCCAATCAGTTAGTTAGGGAATCTAATGCTCTACATTGATCAGTCTGGTGAGTCGGTTATCTGCAGAACTCACAGAAGACATTGTTTGGGAAATTTGAATACTTTGGTAAGATTGGATAGAGGCGTGGGAGATGTCCATGCATTCTGCATATTTCATAGTATTATTTTAGAGTTGTACCCTACTGATTAGGAAAGGCATGCAACTATCTACAACCTTAATATAAACCTTTCATACCAATTTGTGCAACTTCAGTGGTGGCCAAGGACGTGGAAGGTCTTGTTGATACAGAGGGAGTGCATGGGTCCCGCGATCTTGGGCATTACGTGGTGTGATGCCCATCAATATGATAGTTTTTACACCACATGTAAGGTCATGTAGATCGTGTTGGTTGCATGTCCCTTAGCTTCTCTTTCAGATCAACAATTTGACGTTGCAGTCCTATGAGAGTAGGTTTGTGGGAAACAATTCCTCCTCAGTGCTCATGTGGGTATCCTACCATGGTCTCCTTTGGTTGCTTTCTCCAGCACGTCTTGTAGAGTATCAATCTTCTGTTGAGTCAGCGGCGTGTGGGTGAGCGGAAATAATGCTTTGATGAACCAATCTAGTTGATGATTAGGATGAATGGGGTAACTTAGCTTGCCAATAGAATCTTTAAACCTTTTGCATCATTTCCGAGGTAGTTTCTCCTTCTCGCTACTTGATTTACCATAGTTCAAATAACCCCTATTGATTAGTCTGTGGAATTTTAAACTTTTAAACAAATTCCTACCTAACTTCATCTATTGTCAGATTTTGCTGTAAAGCGAACCATTTAATGAACCATCTCAGTGCTCTTTCTCATAGATTGGTCTAAAATAAAATCAGCTTCATAGCATCTGGAGTTTGGTGAGCCCTCCATATAGCCTCACATGGGTACCAATGTTGTTCAAAATCCTCATTCCCTCTCCCATAGAACTTAGGATATCGGGTAAAGGATCCTGCCATGTTACCAGCCATACACAGTTGAACCAGAAAGAAAAGTATGAATCCTTGGGAACTGAATTGCGATGATTCTTGGAGACCTGAACTAAAAATCCTATTTCTACTACCAGAAGTACCAACCTTGTAGGCATTATGTACTATACGAACCTTTATATTTTTAACTATCTTAGATCAAAACTGAACAGGGTTGTGATAAAGTACCAGGCGAAGGTCAGGCAGAGTGCTACCTGAACTACCGGGCAATGAGTCACTATTCTCGAGAGATGAATCATCTTCATAAAATAGTCTTCTCATAGTGAAGTGCATGTCATCATCTGATCCCTTCTTTTGGCCTGTAAAACCCGATCCATCTAGCATTTCAATCTATGCTAGCAAAGGGAAACCTCTACTGCCTCTTTCGACTTTTATCACCATGGTGGTCACGACCTCTCTTGTTGGTCTAGGCTCCACTCTATCTCTATCCCCATCATCCTACAACTTTAGTCATCTTCCTTCTCCTTCTCATTCTTTTGAACCGCTTAATACCGCTCCTACTTGGTGTAGCTCCCTTTTCCATCTATGGATTTCCTACAAATATTTCTCCCGCCATTCTTCAGCTATTCGCATCCTCCTTTGTGACCTCAGATCTCTAGCCTTCCAAAATTCATATGCATCCATCTCTCCAACATTTTCATAGCTCATATCCAGGTAGTGTTTCTCCCCTTATACCCTTCCCCTAATACTAAGGCTTTAAGTAGCCATGGGTGGGCCCTGAATCACCATTAAGTTTTCTTCTACCATTATTTAATCCACAATGGAATCTCCCTGAAAAGTATTCCCCGTAACCCTGACTTGAACATGGCCTCAGTATTGGAAAAGGATAGATGTCCCTCTGTAACAAACTTTATAATGTACCCTTCTAAAGTGGCTTGCACCTAGAAGTCGACAACCCAAGTAGGCTTATATTGAGCCATTGTAACTTGATGAGGGTTAGCCTAAGTCTAGGTATGAGGAGATCTACTCTGGCTTCCAGTATTTTATTTTTTTTGTATCCTTCACAACCAATTATAGAGGTCATATAGGAACTTACACCAGAATATCTCATATTATTTCTCACATGCTCCGCATACATAATTTCTTCCTTCACTCGCTTCACACTTTGGTGATGGAGTTTCTCTTGTTGAGAGGTAGATTGCTCTACTTTTTCATGCCACCAATCTTGAAATATATCCTTTATAAAAATCCTCGACACCATGTTGGAGATCCCTTTGAATAATTTCAGGTCTTGGCAATAGAACCATTTGTTGGTGGAAAAATATGAAAGGGTAGAGACCCTGGGTTCGGGCACAGGGGCCAAAAAGGGTCCGCTATAGTCTAGTGTAATGTTGGCATTTTCACCTTACTCAAGAAGAATAATACATCTCGCCCGAGGCATGTCGTGACCTTACTTAGTTAAGGGATTAAAATCATACATCGAGAGGAGTTGTGCAAGGACTGGTAGTTCCATTCAACTTACAGATTATGACATCAGGCGTATAACCAGAACAAAAGGAAACAAGCAAAGCATTCAAATAAATAGAGGGTATACATGTGCATTCATAATAAAAAATTTAAATAGCCCCATAAAACCAACACATGCAGATCCATAAACAACCCTGCAACTCTTTTTCATTAGCTTCAACCATCAATACATAATTACATTCAAGCTCTGAGGCCTTAAAGATAGGAACAGGGAATTAGAACATAAACTAACTTAGAATCAAGTAAACACAAAATAATGCTAAGCCCAATAGACTCAACAGAAGCATCTAGGTACACAATTATTCTATCCCCATGTATTCCTTTTCTTCAGCTTTTATGCACTACGCTCACCTGAAATATTGGTTTCTTCCTTGGATGCCACACCCTTTCCTTCTTGGCTACTTTTGTGGCTCGGTTGCGACTAATTCCTCACCCATTGATGATTATATTGGCTTATTTGTGGTTGCATGTCTGCCTATTTTCCGCTGGCCAACCTTCTGTGACTGATGGATCTTGGTAGATTTCTTCTCTTCCCTCATTTGCCTTCTTCGCAACTTCCCTTTGGTCATATTTGGTCAAAAAAATTCAAAACTTTGTACCCCAAAAATGAAGGACACAACAAGAGAGAAGTTACCAAACTGGAACTTGTGGGATGACTTCATTCAGAAAGAATTACAAGATAAGGAGCTCCATCTGAAGAAGAAGGCTTCTAATGATGACATGGCTCTTGTAGCAAGGATGAAGGGAAATAAAAAGAAGGACTTGAGTAATTTGAAGTGTTCAAATATGTTGAGTATGGTAATTATTCGACAAAGTTTCTAAATAAGAAGTAGGGAGATGACGCGAATAAGGGGAAGGTTGTTGGAGGTGTCACCACTTCTACCGAAATAGATGACCTCTCCAAGAGATTGGAGAGTGATGATTTTTCTCTGGTTTCTCATTTCTCTGAGGGTGTCATTGACGAGACTGTATGGTACGCGAACAATGGTGCATCAAAGCACATGATAGGTCCACGTGATGTGCTCAATACTTTAGTTGAGTAGGACTCAAACTTGCACATGGTGGTGGGCGACAAGAATCAAAAAGAGATCAGAGAATCAGGTATTTTGCCATTCAAAATGGATTCAAGTCAGTTTATGTGAGTTCAGGATGTATTGTATGTACCAAATCTTAGATATCACGTATTATTTTGTCTCGGTGATCAAGCAAAATGGGTTTTATGTGATTTTCCAAGATAAGAAAGTGAAGCTTTGGTGGAGTGGTAATTGGGGTTAGAGAGCATGGTCTATATTGGCTAATAGGCAAGATTATAGATCATGAAAAGCAAAAATAGGAGAAGGTCCAAGTTCTAGAGGTTCAGAGAGAGAGGAGTTCTAGTTGGAGTTTGTAGGTTCAGACGGAGAATATGCAACCTAGGAAAAGCACATGGTTTGTGGGTAGAAATAGTGATTCTACAATAGGAAAGAAGGAATCATGGGATGGCCTGAATTAATTTCAAGATAAGAATACGTAGGAGACTTCTTGTGGCAAAGGGCGTAGTTCATGCTTCAGGCCAAGAATTGGGGTAGTGTCGTTGGCAGCGACAGTGATGATGAGTTGCTTCCTAGTCTTCGAAGTACCTCCCTCACTAAGAGGGAGTGTTGATATTTGTAGCTTGGGAGGTAGTCCAAACCCTAGGGTACATGGTTGTGGAGGATTTGGCACCACAAAAGGGATTTGTGGGATAAGTACCCAAGATGTGGGACTTGCACCAAAGCTTGTGGGTGTGAAACCAAGGAGAGATTTGATGACTTGGCACTTGAGATGATAGAGAACCCTTAGAGAAGAAAGAGGATGCTTCAAGCACCAAGAGATCCCTTTTCATTGTGGAAAAAAATAATATTTATGTGTTTCATATGGGCTTGTGGCACAAAATACAAGTTAGCCTAAACTTAGAATGTGCCCTTTAGGGCTAGATGTTGCCACAAGAGAAAGATATAAATAAGATATGAGGAGGAGAATCATTCCACATCCAAAGTGAAACAACATCAAAAGATATGTATATGGATTGGTCTATATCAAAAGGATCCTAGCCGAAGATAAGAAGGATTGTCTTGTGCCCTCTTGTGACTAGTTTAGAAGTCGAGCTTTATTGGAGTGCAGGTCGAGGTCTAGGAGGAGAAGTCAGGCAGATTTTGTGCATATTTGTGAGGAGTTTCTTCTTCTTTTTGGCCCATGTATTTTCTATGAATATTATAGGTGGAAAGGACATCTCTTGGGGGGGGGGAGGCCTAAAAGGTGTCTAAAATCCAATCCGCAAGCATAAAATAATCAGCGCAATTGTGAACACACAGATTTTGTATCTGAAACTAAGGATGATGCGGGCCCTAACCAGAGATAGAGAACTTAGATTTGTTGCATAGAATTCGAGGTCAAGGGGAGCAGCAGGAGGTTGCAGAACAAGGTATGTTTTTTCTCTTGTGTTGATGTTGTTTGCTAGTGGATAGATTCTCGAGGTTGGACAATACTTTTTGGGCATCTTGTGGATGATTGGAGGGAAGAAAGTAGGTGTCCAAAGGGTGCCCTAAGTGTAGATCTGAGAAGGGAATTAGGTGTGCTAGAAGTGGAATTTGTTTGGAGGTCAAGGGTTGACTGTTTGAAGGACGAAAGAAGGAAGCCAAGTGGACCAGTCCTTGAACCTAAGTTTTCTAAAGAGAAGGATGTATTACAGTGATAGAGGGAAGCCTTCAAGCCCTAAGTTTTTCTTCATTAGAGCATCACAGGAATTCAATATAGGGAAGAAGTCCCAAAGAGTTGGGAAGCAAGAATGGAAAGTCTAAGAGTTGTAAAAGAACGGAGTTGTGAGAAACTCACAAGAAGACACTATGTGTTGATTCATTGATGGACTAATGATCAACTAGAGGGAACATTAGTGAGTTTTTGTTGTAGATTGGGAGTAGAAGGACTAGCAATTGTGTTCAAGGTACGTGGACCGAAAGGAGTTGAGGCTGGATATGTCAGTGATTAGGTCAGTTGGTATCTTATTTAGGGTATATTTGTGGTCATAGTTGTTGAAACCAAACCCTAGTTTGTATTCTTGTGTCAGTGATTGCATGAGGGCCATCATCTGTGGTATGGGAGCCCTAGGCAGTTGTATTATAAATTGATAATATAATGAAGTTGGGTTGTTGAAAATTGTAAAAAGTTGTCTATTTGTGCACTAGTTGATTTACTACTCTACTTATTTTGCTATGAAAAGTAGTTTGTTTTGGAATTTGAGTTAGATGTGTCAAATATTCTAAGACCCTAACCTAGATTCTCCAGATTCATGGAAAAACATCATGGTCTCAGAACTACTTTGAAGGGCGAGCGAATAAGAGTGTGAACAACAAGTACAACTCAAGGGGGAGTTAGTCACATTGTTGTTGAAGGACTAATAAAAATGTCAAAGTTATCAGTTGGTCTATGATATGAGGACATGTTGGAAGGGTTGTCTAGCTATAGTCCATGGAAAGAAAGGATCAAGTTCCTTATGATGGTGAAAAAGATCTAGGACTTTGTGGAGAAATAGATCAAGAATCCAATTGACCCTAAGGAGCTAGAAGTGTATGAAGAGATGGATGTGAGGGCCAAGTTAATCATCCTATATGGTGTAAATCATCCTTTGATACCTCATATATTAGGGAAGAGCACTGCCTGGGAAATGTGGAAAGCTCTTTAGGATTTGATCCAAAATAAGAACGAGAACTAACTTTTGGTATTATAGGATAAGTTGAAGTCCACCAAGATGATACAGGGTGAAGGAGTGACTTCGTATCTAACAATATTATCTTAGGTTCAAGATGATCTTGCCACATCAGTGACACTGTTATAGATTCTAAGATGGTGAGGATTAATTTGAAGGGGTTTACACCATAATGGAAGTTATTCATTAAAGGGATCATTTCCAGAGAGAAGCTACCAGACTAGAACAGGTTGTGGGATGACTTCATTTAGAAAAAATTGTGAGATGAAGAGATTCATACGAAGAAGAAGGATTTTGATGATGATGTACCTCTTCCAGCAAGGATGAAGGGAAAGCAAAATAAGGACTTGATTAAGTTGAAGTGCCTCAACTTTGGCGAGTATGGTCATTATTCAAAAAAATGTCTGAAGAAGAAGCAGGCAGATGATGAGAAGAAGAAGTGGAAGGCTGTTGCAGGTGCTACCACTCCTATCAAGATAGATGACCTATCCAAGAGATTGGAGAGTGGGGATTTTTCTTTGATTTCTCATTTCTCTAAGTGTGCCATTGATGAGACTGCACAGTATAAGGATAGTGGTGCGTTGAATCATATGACACGTTCGCGTGATGTTCTCGAGATTCTATCTTAGTGGGACTTAAAGTTGCACATGGTGGTGGGCGAAAAGGGTCAGAAATATATTAGAGGATCAAGTTTCATGTCATTCAGAATGGATTTAGGTTAGTTGATGCAAGTTTAGGAGGTACTAGATGTACCATATCTCATGTAGAACATATTGTCTATCTCATTGATCAAGAAGGAGTTTGACATGATTTTCTAGGATGAGAAAATAGGCTCGTGCCCAAAGGCTCTAGCTCTAGTGGTGTGATCATTAGAGTTAGAGAGAATGGTATATATTGGCTGAATGAAAAACCTACAGGTCATGAGAAACAGAAATATGAGAAGGTCCAGGTTCCATAGGTTTAGAGGGAGCCAAGTTCTAACGAGAGTTTGTAGGTTTAGAGGGATAATGTGTAGCCTAGGAAGAGTGCATGGTTAGTGAGGAGCAAGGGTGCTTCTACAGATGGCAAGAAGTATTCATGGGATGGCATAAAATAATTTCAGGAGAAGAAGAAGTAGGAGGTTTCTTGTGGCAGTGACACTTCTAATAAGGGCATAGTTCATGCTTCAAGGTACTCTAGAGTCCTGAGTGCCAAGAATTGGGGTGGTGTCGCCAATAGTGATGGTGATGGTGAGTTACGTCCTAGTCTTGGAAGTACCTCCCTTGCTAAGAAGGAGTGTTGAGATTTGTAGCTTGGGAGGTACATGGTTGTGGAGGATTTGGCACTACAAAATGGCTTTGTGGGACAAGTACCCAAGATGTGGGCTTTGCACCCAATCTTGTGGGTGTCAAACCAAGGAGAGATTTAATGATTTGGAACTTGGAGATGATACAACACCCTTAGAGGAGCAAGGAGTTTCTTCAAGCAGCAAGAGAGACCTATTCATTGTGGAGAAAATAATGTTTATGTGTTTCATATGGCCTTGTGGCACAAAAGACAAGTCAGACTAGACTTAGAATGATCCCTTTAGGGCTAGACATTGCTACAAGATAAAGATATAAATAAGAGATGAGGAGGAGCCTCATTCCACATCTAAAGTGTAACAGTATCACAAGATATATCTTTGAATTTTTCGTAGATCAAAAGGAGACCTAGTCGAAGATAAGAAGGAGTATATTTTTTCCTCTTGTGATAGGTTTAAAAGTCAAGTTTGATAGGGAGTGCAGGTTGAGGTATATAAGGAGAATTTTGGTAGATTTTGTGCATCTTTGTGAGGAATTTATTCTTTTGTTTGGGATGCAATTTTTTTTAAGACTACAGGTAGAAATGTCATCTCTTGTGGAGGGTCGAGAGGCCTAGAAGGTGTCTACACTTCAGGACACAAACACAAACGAATCATCACAGGTTTGAAGGCTTAAATTGAATGAGAATTTAGAGATTTTGTTGCAAAAACTAGGTTTGATGTGTGACCTAATCAAAGCTACAAAAATCATATTTTTTTCACAAAATCCTAGGTCAAGGGGAGAAGCAGAAGGTTGCAGAACAAGATATGTTTGTCCTCTTGTGTTGATGTTGTTCGCTAGTGGATAGATTGTCCAGGTTTGACAGTATTGTTTGGGCATCTTGTGGATGATTGGAGGTAAGCAAGTAGGTGTCCAAAGGGTGCCCTAAGTGCATATATGAGAAGGAAATTAGGTCTGTTAGACGTGGTAGTGGTTTGGAGGTCAAGAGTTGACTCTTTGACATAAAAAAGAAGGTAGTGAAGTGGGCTATTCCTTCAGCCCAATTTTTTTGAAGAGAAGGATGTCTTACAGTGATAGAGGGCAGACTCCAAGCCCTAATTTTATCTTCATTGGAGTAGCACATGAATGAAATGGATGGAATAAGTCCCAAAGAGTTGAGAAGTAGCAGTGGCCAGTCTAGGAGTTGTTCATAAACAGAGTTGTGAACAACTCACAAGAAGACCTTGTGTGTTGATTCGTTGATGGACTAATGATCAACTAGAGGGAAGATTAGTGAGCCATGTTTAGTGACCTAAAGGAGAATGATTCATTGATAGAGGCATATTGGTGTTGCTGCAGTTTGGGAGCAGAAGGAGTAGCAGTTGTGTTCATGGATCGAAAGGAGTTGAGGTTAGATATATTAGTGACTAGGTTAGTTGGTATCTTGTTCAAGGTAGATTGGTGGTCATAGTTGTTGACACCAAACCCTAGTTTGTATTCTTGTATCATTGATTGTATGAGGTCCATGATCCCTGGTATGAGAACCCTAGACAATTGTATTATAGATTGATAATATAATTGTAACAACCCCAGGTTGAAATTCCATGTAAATGAATAATGGATGCACATTATGAAGGCAAAAATCAAACCAAGGTCATCGGAAATGTATTCCAGGATGAATGAGGGAAAAGAATTACATTAGGATCCACTTGTGCTTAATTATGTATTTATGTTATATGGAAATTTTCATTGCCATTGAGAAGAGGCAAAAGGTAATAAATGGAAAATTATTTATTACAGGTTAGCAAGGACATGTGACAAAGTGCAAAAAAAATAAAGGAAAATGAAAGAAATTCCACTTCAGCAGGTGGGGAAGAAGAAGAGACAAAAGAGGAGAAAAAAAGAAAAATAAAGAATATGCATGCAAGGAAAACGAAGAAAAAGAAAAACGAAAAGAAAAGAAAAGAGGGGAGATAACATTATAGCACGATGGACTTGGAGGAAAAGAGGAGAGAACAACTAAAATTAGAGAGAGAGATAGAGAGAGCACTTGGACACAAGGAAGACAAGAAAGAAAGGAAGGAATAGGCAAGGGAAATTAAGGCAGCACAAGAGGAATTGGACCAACACCTATTAAAGGCATAAAGGAACATAGAAAAGAGTAGTCAATAGGAATATTTTTGCAGGTAAAAGTTTGCATGTGTGGTTATCTTGTTGGGATTTGGATTCATGGTTCATGCATTGGTTTATTGGTCATTTTTGTTTTCATTGGCATGAGATTTCTCTAGAGTGGCAGTCATGTACAACCTTGCCAATTCCATTTCCTAGATAGCCATGGTGTAGTGGGTTCCCCGTTTGGTTGAGATTTGGATTTCCGGTAGATTTTAGATTCTGTTGAGGTGGTCTCAAGAAAATCCCAAGGGTTGAAGGTGGAGATGGTTTTCTCCAGGTAAGCCTTTGATAGGTGGGTGGAGACAGGAAAATTCCTCTGGGTATGGTAAAGGAATTTTGAAGCATCCAAGCTTGTATTGGTTTGGTGATTTTTAAATATGTTTAGGTGAGATTGTTGTAGCTTGAGAGTGGAGGTGGTTCAACCTATGGATTCCCTATTTGGTTATGTTTTTGTTTATCCCATGTGATCTCAAATTCATTCTTGGAATATGGCACATGGGTGATTGGGTTAGAAGAATAATTTGGTTCAGTCTCAATCTATGGTCAGGTGGTACGTGGAATTCCTTGACTTGGTTGGTACTATGCATATGTTATTATGTGTTATTATTTATTGAGATCAATGAGCACAAGTTCTGGTTTAATGTGTGGTCTTATGACTAGTTTTTAGTGGATTCATTCTTTTTAAATTTTGGTTAAATGCATGGTATATCTCTTATTATATGATTTTCTCTTGTTATTGATCTTGTTCATGATTTGAAAAGTTATTGATTAGTTTATATGAATGCATGAGATAATATGTGTTTGTTATAGCTAGTATGGGAGGGCAGTTAGCCTTCTTGATGAATATATGATGAAACTAATGAAAAGTGAACAAATATGCATGCATGACCTATAGGTACTATGTTTACTTACAAAGTGTTTGTATAAATGGTTTTTTATGTGTCATGCAAGCTTGAGCAAGAATAAAACTTAGAACAAAATCCTAAAGCCTTATATAGGCAGTTGACAGAGTTTTGGGTGGTTCTAGGAATTTGACATGTAGGCAAGCCAAAAAAATATGGAACAAAGTCTTTGGCTGCACTCTCAGAAATGGGTAATTTCAGTTGTAGCCACACTGATGTTGAGTTGTTTGTGCGGTTGGAGCCCTTTAGACACACTAGCTGACCTTTGTGTATGTGTTTGGGATGTAATCTAGGTCATGGAGAGGCCTAAACTCAGGGAAAATGATCACCAATGAAAATAGATGGACAACAGTGTGATCAATTGCCCCTAGGCATTGTATTAAGTTTGGACAAGTGGACCTCATTTCCATAACTTAATATTGGGATTTGGGTCATGCATAGTAACTCTCAGCTCATGTTTATCCTAGTGAAATTGTAAAAGTGGATAAATGTGGGGTGGGGTGTTACAGAGTGGTATCAAAGTGAGGCTCACAACACTGGACCTTGGGGTAAATGCATATTGTTATGCATGCATGTCAGTTATCTATTTGTTTATCATGCATGCATGATAGTTGTTTTATTGCTAATTTTGTTATAGTTTTATGTTATTATTTTGACCCATGCATGACTGATATGTTCTTGATATTATTATGTATAATGATAATCATAATTGACCTATGCATATGCAATAGGCTCACCAACAATACATTGAGGTAATGTTTTGATTATTCCTTTTCCTTGGTTTTTCTAATAGTGGTGTGTTGCAAAAAAATTAGAAGGCTAAGAGACGAATAGAAGAATAGTTGAGTACAATTCATATGACTCCCCGTACAGTCCAGAAGAGAAATTAGTGGGATGGGAGAAATCAGTTGAGCAGCAGGGTGAGGGAGACTCTCTTGATCTAGCAGATACATTGAGAAGTTTGAAGGCAGAGATTAGAAGTTGCAAAGCTGATCATGAGTGGTTGATTGAAGCTCAGGAAAGGATTGAAAAAGCTCAAGAAAAGCAAGATAAGGTTATTTATTTATTCATCAAAGCCTCTTAGATTTAAAGAAGCATGGATAGTTGGGGACCAAGAACAAAGATAGATAGGAAGAAAAGACTATTGGGGCAGATGGAAGCAGGTCTCAGAGAAGGAACATGATGGAAAGGGATGATACAATGAAGAGTGACAAACTTTTGGATACACATGAGAGGAGGGATAGTATGCATTGATTTTATTCTAGCTATACTTCTAGGAGATAACATCACCATCACCACCAACATTATCATAGGAGGAGTGAGAAGGAGTATTTTCTAGAGGAATTCAAGAAAGACAAGCCTCCTACTTTCGATGGTGAGATGAAAAAATTAGAAGATGGAGAAGCATGGCTTATTGGAATGAGAAAATTTTTTAGAATTCATGATTACTCAGAGAATATGAGAGCTAAGATAGCTACTTTTAGTCTCAAAGGAAAAGCAGATATCTGGTGGGAAGATGGAAAGCATGTCAGGGGCATCAGGGAAGAGAAGTTGACTTGAGAATAATTTGAGAGACTCTTCAGGAAGAAGTACCAGTCTGAGAAGTATTATGATGGAAAGGGCAAGGAATTCTATGGGCTCAATATGGGTTCCATGTCAGATGGAGAATGTACAACCAGATTAATAGAGCTATTGAGATATGTGCTAGATCTTAAGGATGAGAAAACAATGATCCAAAGGTTCGTGAGTGGATTTCCATTATCATTCAAAGACCAGATTGAGTTTGACGAGCCTTAGTCATTGGAGGAAGCCATCAAAATGTTGAATAATTATTATGAATAGTCAAATCGAAAGTCTGAGTTCAAGCGTGACTGGAAGGGTAGAGAGAAGACTAAAGGAAAATGACTCAAGAAACAAGGAATATATTAGGATATAGGTGAAAAAAAAAATGTGGCCCTCATAAGAAGATCAATGTAGCTCAAAAAGGATGGGGGTCTTAGCTAGGGGAGAAGCAAAATAAAGGTTTAAGGCAGTGGAAGAGAGCCATTGAAATGTTGGACTTGTGGTGGAGGTCATGGCAAGGACTGTCTAGTATATCGGGGTGGTAGTTCTTGGATCTATAGTGGTCAGGAAGAACATATAATTGGGGATGTAGGTAAGACCATTCCTTGGATTTATGCAACAATTGATAATATGCGGGAAAACCACTAGAAATTATTTATCGAGATGGAAGGTAAGCTTTGTGATCGAGTTGTTTCTATTTTGATTGATCCAGGGTCAAATTATAACTATATTAGTCCTGAACTGGTGGATCAGTGTTGTTTGAACAAAAAAGTGCATGTAGAATCTTGGTTGGTGCAGTTGGCTGTGGGGACCAAGAGAAGAGTTCGTCATTGGGTGAAGTCTTGTGAATTTGAGCTTAATAAAATGCCTACATTAGAAAACCTAAATGCGCTTCCTTTTGGTGCATATAGTATGCTTATGGGCATGTATTGGTTGTTTACTCACAAGACCAAGGTAGACTATTATAATAAGGCCATTGAGTGCCTAGATGAAGATAGAGAAAAGAGAGTCTTGCAGGGAAAGAAGAAGCCTACATCAGTGAGGATGATTACATCCGCGTAGCTGCAAGAAAGGATCTTCATGTTTCTAGTGACAAAGGGTTGGATGATGAGGACGGTGAAATCTTGAGGAGGTATCCTATCTTACAATAGTTTTAGGATGTGTTTCCTGCAGATATTTGAGAGTTTCCTCCTCATAAAGAGGTGGATTTCTCTATTGAGATGATGCGAGGATCAACACAACCAACATTTAAGGCACCAGATAGTATGAGCACTCCAGAGTTGCTAGAATTGAAGTTGCAGATTAAGGATATGTTGGATAAGGGATACATAAGGCCAAGTGTATCTCCTTGGGGAGCACCAATGTTGCTTTTAAAGAAGAAGGACAATATTCTTAGATTGTGCATTGATTATAGACAATTAGACAAGGTGACTATCAAGAACATGTATTTGTTGCCTCAGATTAATGATTCATTCTATCAACTGAAGGGAGCAGCAGTATTTTCAAAAAATTGACATGATATCAGGATATCATCAAGTGTGCATCAAAGAAGAAGACATCTATAAGGCTGCATTTCGTATAAGGTATGGGAACTATGAGTTTTTTGTTGTTCACTTTGGTCTTACCAATGCTCCAACCACCTTCATGTGCATGATGAATAGAGTGTTGCGCCCTTACCTGGATAAGTTTGTGATAGTCTTTATTGATGATATATTTGTTTATTCAAATAATGAGGAAGAGAATGCAAAGCACCTAGAAGTAGTATTGAGATTGTTGAGAGAGATCAAGTTGTATGTCAATCTCAGCAAGTGTAGATTCTTTTAGTCTCAGATTCGTTACTTGGGACAAGTTTTTTCTAAGGAGGGAATAGTAATGGATCCACAAAATATTAAGGTTATCATGGAGTGGATGACTCTGAAGAATGTGTATGAGGTCAGATCATTCATGGGACTAGCAAGTTATTACATGAGGTTCATCGGGAATTTATCTAAGATTGGTTATCCTATTACATATTTTCAGAGGAAAGGAAAGAAGTTTGAATGGATTTTTTAGTGTGAAAAAATATTTGATCAGTTGAAATAATTACTCACCAATGCTCCAGTTTTGAGGATTGCAAATCCTGATAAAGAATTTGTAGTTTGTAAATATTCCTACAAGGAAGGGCATGTGGTTTTCTATAAATCACGAAAGTTGAATTACCATGAGAATAATTATATGACTCATGACCTTGAGTTGGCATCTATTATTCATGCATTGAAGATGTGGAGACATTATCTCCTTGGCAGGAGGTTTGTCTTAACGAGTGATCATAATGGATTGAGGTATTTGTTTAACCAACCTAATTTGAATTCAAGGAAAGCTAGATGGTTTGATACTCTCAGTGAGTTTGACTTTGAAGGTAAGTATATCAAAGGCAAGGAGAACCATGTTGTTGATGCACTCAATAAGAGAATACATGTGAATCATATTTCACCTGTGAGATCTTATGGGATAGATTTGAAAGAGTGGATCTTGCATGCATGGAAGCATGATGAGAGGTACAATAATTTTAAGCATACATTGCAATAGCAAGGTGATAAGGATGAGGAGTATCACCTCACAGCAGATGGCTTAGTTAGATTTAGGAGCAGGATTTATGTGCCTGGCAGTAGTGAATTGAATAAGCTTATTTTGAGAGAGTTTCATGTCAATCCATATTCACACCACCTAGGACACCAGAAGACTTTGACAACTATTAAAAAGTTCCATTATTATCTTAATTTGAAGAAAGAGGTGGTTGAGTTTGTTTCTAAGTGTTTGGATTGCTGACGAGTGAAAGTTGAATGAAAGCATCTAGTTGGTTTATTGCAAACTATTTTGATTCTGAAATGGAAGTGGGAGGTCATTTCCATGGATTTCATCATAGGATTGCCAAGGATATCAAGGTAGCATGACTCTATCATGGTTTTGGTTCACAGGTTGAGCAAGGTAGCTCACTTCATTGTAGTGAAGACTACTAATTCATCTAGTGACGTGGATAAAATCTCCATTAAGGAGATAGTGAGGCTGCATGGAGTTCCCAAGTTGATTATATCAAAAATGAGATGTCAAGTTCACTTCCAAGTTTTGAAAAGAATTATTTGCAGGCTTGGGGAAAAGGCTAGCCTTCAGTACAACTTATAATTCACGAGAAAATGGGAAAACATATAGAATCAACAGGGTCCTTGAGGATATGTTGAGGATCTATGTCATGCATCAACAAAGGAAGTGGGAGGCGTATCATCCACTGGTAGAATTTTCTTATGATAATGGGTATCAATGATCCTTGATGATGAGTCCATTTGAGGCTCTATGTGGGAGGAGTTAAAATAATACTCTCAACTAGAGTGATATAGTGAGCAGGGTGTTGATTCGACCAAACATGTTGAGAGAGTTGGAGCAGGAGATGCAGGTTATTAGAAATAATTTGAAGGAAGCACAAGATAGGAAGAAGAGTTGTGTGAATCAACAAAGGTTATTCAAGGAGTTTCTAGCTGGAGAGTATGTGTACTTGGGTATCAATGCCAATAAGAGCTCCTTGAAGATTGGATCATGTGCCAAGTTGGAACCTTTATATTGTGGACCCTTTGAGATCCTTAAAAGGATCAAACCAATGACATATAGAATTTCTTTCCCTCCATCAATGAAAATCGATGATGTTTTTCATGTTTCCTTGCGTAAAGGATATGTGCAAGACGTTGATCATGTGATTGATTGGTTTGTATTGCAGATGGAACCAAAAGGAGAGTTATAGCCACAGCCTCAATGAATCTTATAGTGGAAGAAGCTCATGCTCCAGAACCAAACGATAGAGAAATTTAAAGTGCAGTGGAAGTACTTTGGGCCCGAGGAAGCTACATGGGAGATGGATAATAAGATATGAGCCTTATATCCTTATTTATTTGCTAGTTGAAGCAAATGTGCTTTGGTATATATGTATATATGTGTGTATCAATGTAAATATTGCATCGAGTTGTGTTTATAAATCTCCAATAAGTAGTATGTTGTCATGTTTTCGGTAGTTTTTCTTTGTCGACATAAGTTTCATAGAACACTGAGGACGGTGTTTCCCCAAAGGGGAAGGGTTTATAACAACCCCAAGTTGAAATTCCATGTAAATAAATAATGGATGGACATTATAAAATAAAAAATCAAACCAAGGTCATGCGACATGTATTCCAAGTTGAATGAGGGAAAAACATTACATTGGGATCCACTTGTGGTTAATTGTTTATTTATGGGCTATGGAAATTGGCATTGCCATTGGCAAGAGGAAAAAGTCAATAAATGGAAAATTAATTATTATATATTAGAAAGGACATGTGACAAAGATCAAAATAAATTAATTAAAATGAAAGAAATTCCAATTCAGCAGGAGGGGAAGAGGAAGAGACCGAAAAAGGATAAAAATAGAAAAAAAAAATATGCATGCAAGGAAAATTAAGAAAATTGAAAAATAAAAGAAAATAAATGAGGAGAGAGACCATTCTAGTAGGATGGACTTGGAAGAAAAGAGGAGAGAAAAACTACAACAAGAGAGAGAGAACTTAGACACAATGAAGAAAATCAAGCAAACAGATAACAAGCAATAAAAATCAAGGGAAGCAGACCAACAATTAGTAAGGGCAGAAAGGAAGAGAGAAAAGTGCAGCCAACAGGAATATTTTTGCAAGTAACAGTTTATATGTGTGATTATATTTCTAGGATTTGGATGCATGGTTCATGCATTGTTTTATTGGTCATCTTTGTTGTCATTGGCATGGGAGTTTCCTAGAGTGGCAGTCATGTACAACCTTTCCTATGTCATTTCCTAGATAGCCATGATGTAATGGGTTCCCCATTTGGTTGAGCTTTGGATTGCTGGTATATTTTGGATCCTATTGAGGTGGTCTTAGGAAAATCCCAAGGGTTGAAGGTGGAGATGTTTTTCTCCAGGTAATCCTTTGACAGGTGGGTGGAGACAGGAAAATTCCTCTAGGGATGGTGAAGAAATTTTGAGGCATCCAAGCTTGTATGGGTTTGGTGATTTCTGGACTAGTTTTGGTGAGATCAATGTGGCTTGAGGGTGCAGGTGGTTTAACATTTGGATTCCCTGTTTGGTTATGTTTTGGTTTATCCCATGTGATCGCACATTCATGCATGGAATATGACACAGGAGTGATTGGGCTAGAAGAAGGATTTGGTTCAATCCCAATCTATGGTTGGGTGGTATGTGGAAAATCCTAACTTGGTTGGTACTATGAATATTTTATTATTTTTTATTCTTTATTGAGATCAATGAGCACAATTTTTGTTTTAATATGTGATTTTATGACTAGTTTTTCATGGATTCATTCTGGTTAAATGTTGGTTACATGCATGGTATATCTCTTATTATATGATGTGCTCTTGTTATTGATCTTCTTCATGATTTGAAAAGTTATTGAATATTTTATATGAATGCATGATCTATTTTTGTATGATTATTTTTTTTGTGCTAATAACAATTACATATTTCTAAATATGTGCTTGCCTATTGCTTCGTGTACTGGTTTCCTTAGTTGTTTGTGCATACAATCAGGTAAATTTCCTTAAGTTTAAAATGACATTCATGAGAAAAATAGCTTCAAACACAAATACTAAACATCATACATTCAAAGTATAGAAAACCATCAAAGAGACACTTTAACACAGTGTTTTGATGAAGGAGTTCACCCCTCCTAGGCTACATCTCCTTGGTCCAGCTTCCATGGCTTGGGCATATGTATTAGCTCAATTTAGAAAAATGTTGTTTTACAAAGCTCTATGGCTCCTGATACCTGTACCAATGTGTTCAGAATTTCCAAATTAGCCAAGAACACCTCTTCCTGAGCTCAATTTGGTCGAACATTTCCTTCTCTATGATCTGATAATCACCCTATGAGTGACCTCAGTTAAGGATTTATTGAATAAAGGTATTACAGACTCATATGCCGGTGTGTGTGTGTTATTTAGGCAACAGATCGATCAGATTGCAAATACACAGACACTTGAAATGGAAAGACAGCAGAGAAATACAGTAAGAAAATACAAGAACGCAAGAAATTAATAAGGAGTTCACCCTATCCTCCAAGGCTACGTCTCCGGTCCAGCTCTCAGTGGTGACCTTATTTTATTGTGTCTTGAGCAGAGAATTACAATGCAGGAGCTCAAAATGAGTCTCCTGAAACAGATTTCCTTGGCAGGGTGGTCCTTGGATTCCCCAAGCCACTCGAGTGCACAAACTCTTTTCCTACCAGCTCTTTGACCTTTCTGGCCTGACAGATCATCTCGGGGATGGGTTGAATCTCTCAAGCTCTCTAGTGCTTGATGCTGCCTTTGGTCAGCTCGGCCCTCTGTCTTCTTTCTGCTTTTCTTTGCTTCATTGTCTTTTGTCTTCCTCTCCCTGTGTCTTCTGTCATCTGTTCATGGCTTTAAGGCCATTCGATCTCATGGCTATTCGGTTCCTCTTCCACCTCCATCAGATCACCTACTGCAGCTACACGTGGAGTTCCCTGTTCAACGTCATCATTAGGCTCACAAGGAGTGGCCACTTGTCCTCCTGCAAACTGCGCTAGCCTGCTTCGTCGGTTCAATTCTTCGATTACGTCATGGAATGAGTCTTCCGCCTCCTTGGCGATCAAAGCGTACCTCAAATTCTTCTAAACCGTAGCTCATTCCCTCGTTAAATCTGGTCTTGTCGTCGGACACGATGTCAACCGTCAGATCTGGATCCCCCATATCCAATGCCATCCACTCATTTCACGCTATTGACTTGCTCGACTGTTAGCATGTGATGAGCGGCCGTTTTCTCTCTCCTCCACTTGCCATGCGTTGGGCACTGAGTGGAATCACTCTGCTTTCACCAAAACTACTTATTGCCCAAGGATGCCCCCAATCAATACCGCTGATTTTAGAGTGGGTCATGCCTTTTAGCTTTTAGCCTTTTTTCCACGGTTCTCCCGGCTCTCCATGTGACCAAGCGCTTGAGGCTTATCCATTTCAAGGGTTTTCTCCCAATGATGCGCAATTAGCATTAAGCGCTAATCGTGCATCAAAAAATCCCTCTGTTTCCCGATCTGGGCCTCCTAGGAGCTAATTTCGCATCCCGCGGAGTCTCCATGGGCCTCAATAAGTGCACTTTGACCAAGGTCCTCGTCGTTCCACGCTAGCTGCTAATTGCCACTATTTTAGAGGTGTTTTTTATCGCTGCTCTTAATTCTTTAATGTCTATCCCAACCTGATACAGTCATGGTTCTTTTGACAGTTCTTTATGGATCCAATTAAGATCACAGCCTTCCCACTGAAAATCTTTTGGACCACCAAAAGTTGGTTTTTAAGCATCGACTAAGTGAGGGTGTTGTTTTCTCACTTGCCCAATCTCAATCCACTTTGCACTACTCAGCTTCGAACCTTTGAGCCCAATCCTGAGGTACTCCACATATCCCCTACGCGTCGTCCTCACCTTCCTGTCCAGCACTGTGTCTTCCTACAATTCATTAAGATATTCAGGTAGCAAGTCATCAATAGAAGGCAATTGACTTTTCTCTTCAGGGTCCTCAACCATTGAAGGTTCAAATAATCTCAAGCAATCTGCATTTACGACTGAGTAGATGTGCATGTAAGCTGGCAGATCAAGGTGAAAAGCATTTTCACCAACCTTCTCAAGTATCTTGAAGGGTCCATACCTGATAGGCTTTAGCTTCTTACCTTCACCTTGCATCCTGTCCTTGCTGATATACAGCCAGAACTGGTCACCAGCTTGAAAACTATGCTCCATCTGATGTGTGTCATGCCTAGCCTTGTACTTGGCTTGGCTCTTTTCCAGTTGTTCTTGTACTGCTTGGTGGATCTCATGGATCTGTTCAATGAACCTGGTTGCCCTGTCCACATCATTGTGTCCATCAACCATGGTATCTTTACCAAAGACAAAATCCAAAGGAGACCTTGGTGTGAAACCAAAACAGGTCTCAAAAGGAGATCTCTATGTAGAAGAATGCTTTGCCTTGTTGTAAGCATGCTACACATAACACAAATGTTCATTCCAAAGCTTAGGATGTTTGTTGCAATATCCTCTCAGTAACTGGATCACAATCCTATTAACTACTTCTATTTGGCCATCAGTTTGTGGATGAAAAGTTGTGCTTTTCTTCAGTTTGGTGTCCATCAGTTCCCACAAACTTGACCAAAACTTCTCCACAAATCGGGTATCTCGATTAGATACAATAGAAGTGGGTAATCCAAAATGAACCCATACATGTTCAAAGAATAATTTTGTAGTATGTTCAGCTATAATCTGTTTATTACAAGGTATCAAAATACACATTTTGTTGAACCTATCCACAACAACATATAGATAATCATGACCTTTCCTATATTTAGGTAGTCCTCCAACAAAATCCATGGAAACACTTTCCCAAGGGTGAGAAGGTACTGGTAAAGGAGTGTACAAGCCTAGTTTTATGTTACTGGGCTTGCTTTTGGCACACATAGCACACCCTCTTACATATCTAGAAACTGTCTCATTCATTTTTGGCCAATAACAAAACCTTTGCAACTGTGCAACTGTTTTACTTACCCCAAAGTGACCTGATATCAGAGAAGTGGGTGCTTCCCTAATTATCTTTACTCTCTCAGTTTGTGGAATGCAGAGTTTCCCACAATCGTATAAGAGTCGATCCTTCACATGGTAATCCAATTCTTCTACTCTTTTTCCTTGACTCAAAGTTGCATATACATCTTTGAAGTCCATATCCCGAGCATATTGTTCAATGTAGCTTTCATTTAGTACATAATTATGCTTAAGTATGGTAGATGCATTTATAAAGAGTCTAGATAACATGTCTGCAACTTTGTTATGTATGCCCTTTTTATATCTGATGACTAAATGAAACTGTTGTAGAAAACCCATACGTCTGTAATGTCTTGATTGCTGCAACTTAGTTTGGGAGTGTAGATATTGAAGTGGTTGATGATCAGTATGTATTACTGTCTCTTTGCCCATTAAGTAATGTTTCCACTTTTTCACACTCTGAACTAATGCATACAATTCTTTATCATATGTAGGATAGTTAACCACTGTAGGATTAAAAGTCTCAGAATGATAGCATATGGGTTTATTGTGTTGTGTCAACACTACTCCCATGGCATAGTCACTGGCATCAGTTTGGAGCTCAAATGGTCTTTGTAGATGAGGCAGTGCTAGTACAGAAGTTGTACTAATCTTTTCTTTCAAGGTGTCGAAGGCTTTCTGATGTTTGCCTCCCCACTGAAACACCTTGTTCACTCCTGTCAAAGCATGTAAGGGAGCTACAATTGAGGAAAAGTTAGAGATGAACTTCTCCAATATTGTGCTGCTCCTAAGAAGCTTCTCACTTCTGTAGCAAACTTGGGTTTAGGCCAGTTTACAATGACTGCCACTTTAGAGGGATCTATCTTCAATACACCACCCCTACTATATGACCCAAGTAGTTTAGAGTTGTTTTGCCAAATTCACATTTTGAGAGTTTAACATAAAGTTTTTCTCTTTTCAAAACAGCTAGTGTCTGCTTAACATGCTTTAAATGTTCTTCCCACATTTTACTAAAAATCAGAATGTCATCCAGGTACACAATAACAAATCATCAAGAAAAGGTCTGAGTACATCATTCATTAATCTCATGAAAGTAGCAGGATCATTAGTTAAGCCAAAAGGCATAACCATCCACTCATACAATCCCTGCTTTGTTTTGAAAGCAGTCTTCCATGCATCTTGTTCTGCAACCCTAACCTGATGGTATCCACTATGCAAGTCTAGATTGGTGAAATAAACGACTTCCTTCAACTGATCTAAAAGATCATCTATGCGAGCAAGGGGATAACAATTTTTTATTGTTATCTTATTCAATGCTCGGTAATCAATGCACATTCTCCATGAGCCATCTTTCTTTCTCACTAAAACGACTGGTGACCCACATGGTGATGTGCTAGGCCTGATGAATCCCTTCTTGAGCAACTCCTGCACCTGCTTCTTGATTTCAGCATTCTCTAAAGCAAACAACTTGTACATTCCAATGTTATGCAATGGAACATCTTGTTGCAAAATAATATCATGTACTATTCCCTTTTTGGGTGGCAGACCTTTAGGTTCTTGAAATAAGACATCATACTCTGAAACAACCTTTTCTATATCAGCTTGTTATTCAACATTACAGCCCTCAAATATATTGGTTTTATCAGGTTTCTTTTCCTTTACAACCATCATTAAGAATTGTTTGCATGAATTTATCATTCTTTTCATCTTCCCTGAGTTTATGAGAGTATAATTATTCTTGAGCTTATGAGCTCTTACAAAGTATTCGATTCCATCTTTAACAAGTAGATGCATTTTCTCAGCTCTATAGAAGATAGCCTTCCTATCATACAAGTAAGGGCTTCCTAAAACAATTCCATATATATCCAAAGAAATTATGTCTAACTCAACCTCATCTGCAAATGCTAACCGAAAAGAAAACTTGAGTTTGCACTGTCTAGTCACTTGTAGTTGTGCTTTATCATTCAACCATCGTAGTGGGTATGGTTTCTTGTGAGGTGTAGTTGCTAATCCCAATTTCTTTACAATTGCTTCAGAAATTAGATACACTTGTGAGCCACTATCAAACAAAGTATCAATCTTTTTTTATTTGGAAACAACTCGAATATGGAAAATCTCATGTCTTTTTCTCTCATTTTCTTCAACAATAACAGATTGAGTAGAATTACTGGTACATGCTTCAGAATTCTTACCTTTTATACCTGTGGCTGCAATGGTTGTTTCATCTCCCGAGTCTGACCCCAAATCCGTCTGGATAGCTGCAGCAGTCTTCTTCTTCTTGCCCTCGAACTTCTTAGGTCTCAGCTCTGGATGCAGAATCCAGCAATGCTCATCATCATGCCCATCCTTTTTACAGTAAGTGCATGAAGCTTTGCTTTCTATGCAGTGTTATCCTTCCTTGCTTTCTACTTCTACTTTCTTTTCTCCTTGCTCCTGCTTGCAGTGGGTTGGGATGGTCTCCCAACTTCTGGATTCCCATTCTTTCCTCTAGCTTCTAGATGCGTAGCTTGTACCGATACCTCATCTATACTAGTGGGATTAAACATGAGGATGGTATGTCTCATGTAGCTGTGTAGACCACCAATGTACTTCAAAAGAGTCTCTGGTGAGGCTAATGAGATCACTAGAATCAATGCTCTCTTTCTAAATTCTTGAGTGTACCCTTGCACACTTTTCCCTTTCAAATGTCAAAGAGTTTGCCAACTCATCATGGGTTGTTTCATGTAGGCCAATGGATAGAATTGATTTTTAATTGCAGAAAAAAAATCACTCCAGACAGAGATGGTCTTACCATGTCTTTTCATGTCAGCTTGAGCTTTGCCTTCCCACCAAACCAAGGCAGTGCCTCCTAGGCATAGGCTTGCTAGCTGAATCTTGCTCTTGTGTGAGTCTATGTTCTGTACCCTGCAATAAACATCAATTTGTCTAATCCAATTGTCCAACTTTTCAGCATTTAGCTCTCTGTCATATATAGGCAAGTCAAATTTAACATCTGGCTTGATCAAAGATGTTTTCTTATTATGCACAGGGCTATTAGGAGTTGTGAGAAAGCTTTCCTCCTTCCCTTTTCCTTTGGAGTGGTCATGGAAGTGAGACTCATCTTCTTCTTTATCTTGTTTAGAACCTGATGAATCTTCAACCTTATGCTTTCTAAAGTCCCTATACATTTCTTCTACCATAGACTTTATAGCTAGGAAGCTTTCTATGAATTGAGGGTCTAGCCCTACAGAACCTTCTTCTGACATTGTCTTCCGAGGATAGACTCTCCCAATTTTAGGATTAGTTTCCACCAACTCTCCTTCTCCTAATTTAAGCTTTGATCTAGTGAGCATTCAACAGCTAAACCAACACAAGCTTGTCTAACCTTGCAGCCTAAAGCTCTGATACCACTTGATCTGATAATCACCCTATGAGTGACCTCAGTTAAAGATTTATTGAATAAAGGTATTACAGACTCATATGCTGGTGTGTGTGTCTGTGTTATTTAGGCAACAATTCGATCAGATTGCAAATACACAGACACTTGAAATGGAAAGACAGGATAGAAATACAGTAAGCAAATAAAATAACACAAGAAATTAATAAGGAGTTCACCCTATCCTCCAGGGCTATGTCTCTAGTCCAGCTCTCAGTGGTGGCCTTATTTTATTGTGTCTTAAGCAGAGAATTACAATGCAGGAGCTCAATATGAGTCTCCTAAAATAGATTTGCTTGGCAGGGTGGTCCTTGGATTCCCCAAGCTACTTGAGTGCACAAACTCTTTTCCTACCAGCTCTTTGACCTCTCTGGTATGACAAATCCTCTCGGGGATGGCTTGAATCTCTCAAGCTCTCTGGTGCTTGATGCTACCTTTGGTCAGCTCCGCCCTCTGTCTTCTTTATGCTTTTCTTTTCTTCACTGTCTTATGTCTTCCTCTCCCTGTGTCTTCTGTCATCTGTTCATGGCTTTAAGGCCATTCGAGCTCATGATTGGTCGATTCCTCTTCCACCTCCGTTGGATCACCTACTGTAGCTGCGCTTGGAGTTCCCTGTTCGGCATCATCATCAGGATCACAAGGAGCAGCCACTTGTCCTCCTGCAAACTGCACCAGCCTACTTCGTCGGTTCAATTCTTCAGTTACGTTGTGGAATGAGTCTTTCTCCACCTTGGTGGTCAAAGCAGACCTAAAATTCTTCTAAACCGTAGCCTATTCCCTCGTTAAATCCAGTCTTGTCGTCTGACGCGATGTCAACCATCAGATCTGGATGCCCCAGATCCAATTCCATCTGCTCATTTCACGTGGTTGACTTGCTCGATCGTTAGCACGTGATGAGTGACGGTTTTCTCTCTCCTCCGCTTGCCACGTGTCGAGCGCTGAGTGGAATCACTCCGCTTTCACCAAAACTACTTACCGCCCAAGGATTCCCTTATAGAAATTTTGAATAATAAACATATATTCAACGGAGATTATCTTGATCATGTACTATTGCGGAATACATACACAATACATAAGCTCCTCTACATTTATCATCAATTTAGTAGCATCAATAAAAATAAAACATCAATAACATGCACACATTAACACAATATGTAACCCGGGGAAAGCTTACAGCTAAAAACCCCACACTATCTGTATATTAATGATTGAAAACATGTAACATTACATAGTACAATACTCCTCTCAAGTATCCAGCACTATCTCCACCTGTTACACACAAACCAACTCAAACCCAAACAAGTCACAAGTTCAAATCTGCTCCACTGCTTTGCCTGCCTCTATTGCATAAACCTGTTGAGAATCACTCACACTGGAAATCACATGAGCACAGGGTATTCTATTGGGAAAATCAACGCAATACTCATTGGCATACTCAATACATTTCTTGTGCAAATCCTCATGCACAACTATAATCACAACTGATAGCAATCTCATCCTCTAACACCTTTCCCTGTTGAACTGTACATGCACTGACATGCAACTGAGTTAACTGATGTATTCTTTAGTTGCTTTATGAGTTAATAATTAGTTTAACAACTCATCATTATTTTATTTGCAGTTATACTAATTACGACTAGTTTAACCAAGTCAAACTGAACACAATTCCATCAACTCCACAATTAACTCCACCAAACTCAACTGCTTGAGTTCTAACTGAAGTCCTGCATGCAACAACTCAACTAACCCACAAAGAAAGAATATTTCCTTCTGACAGCTGCATGTGCCACATCTGTAGCTCAAACTGAAGTGCTCCAAGAGGATAAGATAAAGTTTATAGTCCAAATATATTTATGAGACAATAATATTAGACTTTTATATTTTGACTAGCAGTCTAAAAATAGACTCTGATAACTCTTGCTGTGATCACTCCTGCTGTGATCAAAAAATAGAAGTACATCTATTTTTCCCAACATGACCAATCATCCATAAACAGCATTCTGCAGCTCATAGACCATGATCCATATGTCTAAAATAGACATAGTCTAAAAATAAACTTTGCGCCATAATTTGCCTGCGGGCCCACTGAGTGAAGGCAACTCCTTTCCACTAAGCTCCATCATCTTGTTGAATTCTCAACACTCCCTCTCAACAAGATATGGATTATCAGCAACCCCTATCTTGCCTCGGTGGTATTTGAATTTTCTCCTGGTGAGCGCCTTCGTTAGAATATCAGCATCCTGATCCTCCGTTGGAATGTATGAAAGTAACATGATTCTCCGCTGCACACAATCTCTGATATGATGGTACCTGATGTAAATATGCTTAGATCTATCATGAAATATAGAATTATCCAAGAGTTTAATGCAACTCTGGTTATCACAGTAAATCACAATAGGATCCAAATGAGAACCGAACAAACCGACCAGGATCTTCCTCATCCATATAGCCTCACATGCAGCCAAACTTGCTGCCATATACTCGGCCTCTGCTGAACTGAGTGCTACGGATCTCTGCTTCCTGTTGTACCAAGAAACTGTTGTCAACCTGATATTGAATACCCCTCCTGATGTGCTCTTTCTGTCCGTTGGGCTCCCTGCCCAATCTACATTTGTGAAGCCACATAGCTTCACCTCATCCTCCTGTCTGTACCACAATCCATATCCCGATGTGCCTCTCAAATAACGCAATACATGCTTGCCTTCCTTGCAAAAGAGCTTGGTAGGCTTAACCATAGCTTGTGAAAGCTGGTTAACTGCATAGCATATATCGGGTCATGTATTGACCAGATACATAAGCGACCCCACCAACTATCGATAAACAGTGGCATCCACTTCTTCTACCGAAGTGGCATCCTCCTTCCTCCAAGCTCCAGGAAGAGGAGTATCAACAGGCTTGCAGCCATGCATGTTGAACTTCTCCAGTATCTCCCGAGCATACTTACCCTTAGAAACAAACAGTCCACCACTCGCTGCCAAATTTCCAATCCCAGGAAATAATGAAGGAGGCCCAAGTCCTTCATCTCAAACTCCTTAGCAAGATCATCCTTGCATGAAAGTATCAATAGCTCATCACCCGTTAGAATCAAATCATCTACATATAGTACAATGATAAGCAACTTACCCTCCACCACAATCTGGTATAGGTTAGGATCCGCCTCAGTCTTGGAGAATCCAAGTCCGATGAAATAGTTGTCTATCTGTGTGTACCAAGCACGAGGTGCTTGTTTCAACCCATACAGCGCTCTCTTGAGCCTGCACACATGCAACTTGCTGCTGAAGATCTCAAAACCTTCGGGCTGCTCAATGTACACCTCCTCCTCAATGACTTTGTTGAGGAACGTAGCCTTCACATCCATCTAATGAATGTGCCATCCCATCTGCGCTGAGAGAAGAAGAATCGTCCGTATGGTAGAATACCTTGCGACAGGTGCAAAGGTCTCCTCATAATCGATCCCCTCTATCTGTGAAAAGCCTCGGACAACAAATCTTACCTTGTACTTCTCCACACTTCCGTCAGCTGCCTGCTTAACTTTGTAGATCCATCTCGAACCCACCACTGATTTCCATTCCGGTCTAGGAACAATCTCCCATGCACTGTTTCTAACAATAGAATCATACTCTTCCACCATGGCGTCTACCCATGCGGGATCCTCCACAACTTCCTCGAAAGAGGATGGCTCAGTCACAACACACTTTCTCATAAGAGCCATGTATCCAGTGTACCGATCAGGTGATTGTCTCTGCCTGTGTTGGGTTGTAGGTGGTCCTACAACTTTCTCAACATCTTGAGCCAGTCGCTCAGCTTCTGTCAAGCGCTTTCGCCCTCTGATGGTTGGCACTGCATGAGTGGTCTCTTCCACTCCATGAACCTCGTACTGTGGCTGATCCACGTCCTAAAGCTCATCCTTAGGAACTAATAGCTCCTCATCTGCATGCAAGTGTAGCTCCCTCTCAAGCGAACACTTCATGGCTTTCTCCTCCTAAAATTTTATATCCCGTCGCACAACAGTTTTACCATTGTCTGGGAAATACACACGATAGTTGTGGGGCGTATCAGTGTACCCCACAAATATTCCAACCTCTGTGGTCGGCTCCAACTTCTTCCTGGCATCCTTCATCACATGCATGTAAACGTTAGCACCAAAAATCCTCAAATGAGAAAGATCAGGCTTCTTACCAGAATAAGCCTCCTCGGGTGTACTCATGCCAAGTATCCTGTGAGGACAACGATTCTGCACATAAACTGTTGTATTGCATGCTTCCACCCACAAGTGAAGGGGTAGGCCCTGATCATGCAACATCACCCGTGCAGCACCCACGATCGTTCTGTTCTTCCGCTCAGCAACCCCGTTCTGTTGTGGGTTATGGGGAGCTATGAGCTCTCTTCGAATCCCTTCTGCCTTGCAGAAATCCTTGA
Source organism: Pinus tabuliformis (assembly GCA_031772625.1). Lineage (NCBI taxonomy): Eukaryota > Viridiplantae > Streptophyta > Pinopsida > Pinales > Pinaceae > Pinus > Pinus tabuliformis. The sequence continues at coordinate 634,087,626 of CM062805.1, forward strand.
ACTCGTCAGAGATGTATTCACCACCATTATCGCTCCTAAGAGCCTTCACCTTCTTCCCTGACTCCTTCTCGACCAGTGCTTTGAACTCACAGAACTTTGAGTATGTCTCGATCTTCTTCTGCATGAAGAAGATCCATCACTTACGAGAGAAATCATCGACAAAAATCACATAATACCTATGTTTTTCTCTCGAAGCAACTGAGAAAGGTCCACACACATCTGTGTGAATTCTCTCAAGGATCATCGTGGCATGACTATCCTTCTCATGAAAGGTGGCTTTCACAAACTTTCTCAAAGTACACCCCTTGCACTGATCTGACTGTGAAAGAGTGCCTTTAGGAAGCCCTGTAGTGATCTGCTGCAGTATCTTCAAGGCTCTATGGTGAAGGTGACCCAATCTCCTGTGCCACAACTTGACATCATCCCGGCTCACCAATCCTTCTGCCTTGCAGGCCATTGCTGCGCATCCATCTACATGCAACTGATAAAGGTTCCTCACTCAAACCCCTATCTTCCGGGTTTCAACAGTTGTCTTGCTGCACAAGAAATCCTTTCCCTCGTTGAAAACAACATCATACCCCTTTTCTTCTAACATCGCCACAGAGATAAGATTCTTCTTCAATCCTGGAACATGCATGACTTCCTTCAATATGAAGGGTTTACCAGACTCCCTCTCAAAGGAAATGGTACTGATATCGGTCGCACTATATCTACCATCATCGCCCATCTCGATGTGCACTCCAAGATCTTTGTCCTCCAGATCAGAAAACAAATCTCCATCTCCCGTCATGTGAAAAGACGCACCACTGTCCAAGAACCACATTGATCCCATCACACTTGAAACCAAGCATGCGATCAATGAAAAATCAAGCTCAAACTGTGAGGCTAGAGCCTCTCCTGCTGCAGATCCAGCAGCTTGCTTGTTCTTCTTCTTCTGCGGACAATTAGTGGCATAGTGTCCATGCTGGTGACAGTGAAAGCACTTCACCTTGGACATGTTCTGCTTCTTGCCTTTCGCACCAGACTGAGAACCTTTCTTGCTCTTCCCCCTCTTTGCTTTGGCAGCCAAAGCGCAATTTTCTTCATCAGCTCCCTTTGATGAAGATCCGTCCCTGGTACTCCGCCTGATCTCCTCTAGCACAAGATCTGACCACAGTCTTTCCCATCCTGGCAATTTCTTCCGACCATCGACAGTAACCCCCACACTTCCCAGCTCATCTTGACACTGAGTGAACTTCATGAGATACTTGGGCATACTGTCACCCTTCTCGCATTTGATGTTTCTGAGTTTATCTTTGAGCGCCAGCTTCCTCTGATCACTCTTGCTTTGGAATAGATCTGTTAAAGCCTTCCACATCAAGTATGGAGAAGTCTTTCCATGCAGGCTGGACACAATGTGATCCTTCACGCCCTCCAACAGAATCCTTCGACACTTTGTTGTCTTCTTTTGCCAAGCATCAGCTTGAGTAGCATCAGTGGGCTTTGGGACATCAGTCTCTATGAACTCCTTCAGCCCGTTATCATCCAATACTGCCTCCATCCTGTCCTTCCATGCAATATAGTTTGAGCTGCCCTCAAGAGCATACTCCAATCGCAATCCGTTGAAAGACATTGCTTCTTTGACACCAAGAAAACACTGCTGCAAATTCGAATTCCACCAGCTCCAAACTCAACCGCCTCGGATCTAAGATTCGTGAGAACAAAATATTTCTCGTACAGAGATTGACTGTATGGGCTTTTACCGGATATCTCACCTTCCCAAGGAAGGATGAATCCAGAGGCTACCTGGCCCAATTACAGACTCTGCCTGAAGAAATAAGATGTAAACACTTCCTGAATAGTAGATCTGATGATCAACAGCTCTGATACCATGTAGAAATTTTGAATAATAAACACATATTCAACGGAGATTATCCTGATCATGTACTATTGCGGAATACATACACAATACATAAGCTCCTCTACGTTGATCATCAATTTAGCAGCATCAATAACAATAAAACATCAATAGCATGCACACATTAACACAGTATGTAACCCGAGGAAAGCTTACAGCTAAAAACCCCACACTCTGTATATTAATGATTGAGAACATGTAACATTACATAGTACAATACTCCTCTCAAGTATCCAGCACTATCTCCACTTGTTACACACAAACCATCTCAGACCCAAACAAGTCACATGTTCAAATCTGCTCCACTGCTTTGCCTGCCTCTATTGCATAAACCTGCTGAGAATCACTCACACTGGAAATCACGTGAGCACAGGCTATTCTACTAGGCAAATCAATGCAATACTCACTCGCATACTCAATACATTTCTTGTGCAAATCCTCATGCACAACTATAGTCACAACTGATAGCAATCTCATCCTCTAACACCTGTCCCTGTTGAACTGTACATGCACTGACATGCAACTGAGTTAACTGATGTATTCTTTAGTTTCTTTATGAGTTAATAATTAGTTTAACAACTCATCATTATTCTATTTGCAGTTAGACTAATTACAACTAGTTTAACCAAGTCAAACTGAACACAACTCCATCAACTCCACAATCAACTCCACCAAACTCAATTGCTTGACTTCTAACTAAAGTCCTGCATGCAACAACTCAACTGAACCACAAAGAAAGCGTATTTCCTTCTGACAGCTACATGTGCCACATCTGTAGCTCAAACTGAAGTGCTCCAAGAGGATAAGATAAAGTTTATAGTCCAAATATTATTATGAGACAATAATATTAGACTTTTCTATTTTTTACTAGCAATCTAAAAATAGACTCTGATCACTCCTGCTGTGATCAAAAAATAGAAGTCCATCTATTTTTACCAACATGACCAATCATCCATAAACAACATTCTGCAACTCATAGACCATGATCCATATGTCTAAAAATAGACTTTGCGCCATAATTTTCCTGCGGGCCCACTTAGTGAAGGCGACTCCTTTCCACTAAGCTCCATCATCTTGCTGCATTCTCAACAACCCCCAACTAATACCGCCAGTTTTGGAGTGGGTCCTGCCTTTTAGCTTTTAGCCTTTTGTCCACGGTTCTCCCGGCTCTCCATGTGACCAAGCACTCAGGGCTTCTCCATTTCGAGGGTTTTCGCCCAGCGATGCACAATTAGCGCTAAGCGCTAATCGTACATCAAAAACTCCCTTCATTTCCCAATCTGGGCCTCCCAGGGGCTAATTTCACCTCCCGCGCAGTCTCCATGGGCCTAAGTCAGCGCGCTTTGACCGAGGTCCTCGTCGTTCCACGCTGGCTGCTAACTGCCACTTTTTTAGAGGTGTTTTTTATCATTGCTCTTAATTCTTTGATGTTTGTCCCAACCTGATACAGTCATGGTTTTTTTGATAGTTCTTTATGGATTCAATTCTGATCACAGCCTTCCCACTGAAAAATCTTTTGGACCACAAAAAGTTGGTTTTTAAGCATCGACTAAGTGAGGGTGTTGTTTTCTCACTTGCCCAATTTCAATCCACTTTGCACTGCTCGGCTTCGAACCTTTGAGCCCAATCCTGAGGTACTCCACATCTCCCCTATGCGTCGTCCTCGCCTTCCTGTCTAGCACTGTGTCTTCCTGCAATTCATAAAGATATTCAGGTAGCAGGTCATCGATAGAAGGAAATTGACTTTGCTCTTCAGGATACTCAATCATTGAAGGTTCAAATAATCTCAAGCAATCTGCATTTACAACTGAGTAGATGTGCATGTAAGCTGGCAGATCAAGGTGAAAAGAATTTTCACCAACCTTCTCAAGTATCTTGAAGGGTCCATACCTGATAGGCTTTAGCTTATTACCTTCACCTTACATCCTGTCCTTGCTGATATACAGCCAGACCTAGTCACCAACTGGAAAACTATGCTCCATTTAATGCTTGTCATGCCTAGCCTTGTACTTGGCTTGGCTCTTTTCCAGTTGTTCCTGTACTACCTGGTGGATCTCCTAGATCTGTTCAATGAACCTAGTTTCCCTGTCAAAATCATTGTGTCCATCAACCATGGTATCTTTACCAAAGACAAAATCCAAAGGAGACCTTGGTGTGAAACCAAAACATGTCTCAAAAGGAGATCTCTATGTAGAAGAATGCTTTTCCCTATTGTAAGCATGTTGCACATAACACAAATGTTCATCCCAAAGCTTAGGATGTTTGCTGCAATATCCTCTCAGTAACTGGATCACTGTCCTGTTAACTACTTCTGTCTGGAAATCAGTTTGTGGATGAAAAGTTGTGCTTTTCTTCAGTTTGGTGTCCATCAGTTCCCACATACTTGACCAAAACTTCCCCAAAAATCAAGTGTCTCGATCAGATACAATAGAAGTGGGTAATCCAAAATGAACCCATACATGTTCAAAGAATAATTTTGTAGTTTGTTCAGTTGTAATCTGTTTATGACAAGGTATAAAAATACACATTTTGCTGAACCTATCCACAACAACATATAGATAATCATGACGTTTTCTAGATTTAGGTAGTCCTCCAATAAAATCCATGGAAACACTTTCCCAAGGGTGAGAAGGTACTGGTAAAGGAGTGTACAAGCCTAGCTTTCTGTTACTGGGCTTGCTTTTAGCACACATAGCACACCCTCTTACATATCTAGAAACTGTCTCATTCATTTTCGGCCAATAACAAAACCTTTGCAGCTGTGCAACTGTTTTACTTACCCCAAAGTGACCTGATATCAGAGAAGTGTGTGCTTCCCTAATTATCTTTACTCTCTCAGTTTGTGGAATGCAGAGTTTCCCACAACGACATAAGAGTCGATCCTTCACATGGTAATCCATTTCTTCTACTTTTTTGCCTTGACTTGAAGTTGCATATACATATTTGAAGTCCATATCTTGAGCATATTGTTCAATGTAGCTTTCATGTAGTACAAAATTATGCTTAAGTATGGTAGATGCATTTATAAAGGGTCTAGATAACATGTCTACAACTTTGCTATGTATGCCCTTTTTATATCTGGTGACTAAATGAAACTGTTGTAGAAAACCCATCCATCTGTAATGCCTTGATTTCTGCAACTTAGTATGGGAGTGTAGATATTGAAGTGGTTGATTATCAATATCTATTACTATCTCTTTGCCGATTAAGTAATTTTTCCACTTTTTCACACTCTGAACTAATGCATACAATTCTTCGTCATATGTAAGATAGTTAACTACTGCGGGATTAAAAGTCTCTGAATGATAGCATATGGGTTTACCGTGCTGTGTCAACACTGCTCCCAGTGACAACACTACTCCCATGGCATAATCACTGGCATCCGTTTGGATCTCAAATGGTCTTTGCAGATCAAGCAGTGCTAGTATAGGGGTTGTACTAATCTTTTCTTTCAAGGTGTCTAAGGCTTTCTGATGTTTGCCTTCCCACTGAAACACCTTGTTCACTCCTGTCAAAGCATGTAAGGGAGCTGCAATTGAGGAAAAGTTAGAGATGAACTTCCTCGAATATTGTGCTGCTCCTAAGAAGATTCTCACTTCTGTAGCAGACTTGGGTTTAGGCCAATTTACAATGACTGCCACTTTAAAGGGATCTATCTTCAATTCACCACCCCCTACTATATGACCCAAGTAGTTTAGAGATGTTTTGCCAAATTCACATTTTGAGAGTTTAACATAAAGTTTTTCTCTTTTCAAAACATCTAATGTCTGCTTATTAACATGCTTTAAATGTTCTTCCCACATTTTACTAAAAATCAGAATGTCATCCAGGTACACAATAACAAAATCATCAAGAAAAGGGTCTGAGTACATCATTCATTAATCTCATGAAAGTAGCAAAATCATTAGTTAAGCCAAAAGGCATAACCAGCCACTCATACAATCCCTACTTTTTTTTGAAAGCAATCTTCCATGCATCTTGTTTTGTAATCCTAACCTAATGGTATCCACTGTGCAAGTCTAGCTTGGTGAAATAAACAACTTCCTTCAATTGATCTAAAATATCATCTATGCAAGGAAGGGGATAACGATTTTTTATTGTTATCTTATTCAATGCTTGGTAATCAATGCACATTCTCCACGAGCCATCTTTCTTTCTCACCAAAATGATTGGTGACCCACATGGTGATGTGCTAGGCCTGATGAATCCATTCTCGAGCAAGTCCTCCACCTGCTTCTTGATTTTAGCATTCTCTAAAGCAGACAACTTGTACATTCCAATGTTAGGCAATGGAACATCTTGATACAAAATAATATCATGTACTATTCCTTTTTTGGGTGGTAGACCTTTAGGTTCTTGAATAAGACATCATATTCTGAAACAACCTTTTCTATATCAGCTTGTTGTTCAGCATTACAACCCTCAAATTGGTTTTAATAGGTTTCTTTTCCTTTACAACCATGAGTAATAATTGTTTGCACGAATTCATCATTCTTTTCATCTGCCCTGAGTTTATGAGAGTATAATTATTCTTGAGCTTATGAGCTCTTACAAAGTATTCGATTCCATCTTTAACAAGTAGATGCATTTTCTCAGCTCTATAGAAGATAGCCTTCCTATCATACAAGTAAGGGCTTCCTAAAACAATTCCACATATATCCAAAGGAATTATGTCTAACTCAACCTCATCTACAAATGCTGACCCAAAAGAAAACTTGAGTTTGCACTGTCTAGTCACTTGTAGTTGTGCTTTATCATTCAACCATCCTAATGGGTATGGTTTCTTGTGAGGTGTAGTTGCTAATCCCAATTTCTTTACAATTTCCTCAGAAATTAGATTTACTTGTGAGCCACTATCAAACAAAGTATCAATCTTTTGATATTTGGAAACAACTCGAATATGGAAAAGCTCATGTCTTTTTCTCTCATTTTCTTCATCAATAACAGATTGAGCAGAATTATTGGTAGATGCTTCAGAATTCTTACCTTTTATACCTGTGGCTACAATGGTTTTTTCATCTCCCGAGTCTGACCCGAAATCCTTCTGGATAGCTGCAGCAGTCTTCTTCTTCTTTCCCTCAGACTTCTTAGGTCTCAACTCTGGATGCAGAATCCAGCAAAGCTCATCATCATGGACATCCTTTTTATAGTGAGTGCATGAAGCTTTTCTTTTCTATGCAGTGTTAGCCTTCCTTGCTTTCCACTTCTGCTTTCTTTTCTCCTTGCTCTTGCTTGTAGTGGGTTGGGATGTCCCCCAACTTCTGGATTTCCATTCTTTCCTCTAACTTCTAGATGAGTAGCTTGTACCGATACCTCATCTATACTAGTGGGATTAAACATGAGGATGCTATGCCTCATGTCTCTATGTAGACCACCAATGTACTTCAAAAGAGTCTCTGGTGAGTCTAATGAGATCCCTAGAATCAATGCTCTCTTTCTAAATTCTTGAGTGTACCCTTGCACACTTTGCCCTTTCAACTGTCGAAGAGTTTTCCAACTCATCATGGCTTGTTGCATGTAGGCCAATGGATAGAACTGCTTTTTAATTGCAAAAACAAATTCACTCCAGACAAAGATAGTTTTACCATGTCTATTCATGTCAGCTTGATCTCTCCCTTCTCACCAAACCAAGGCAGTACCTCCTAGGCGTAGGCATGCTAGTTGAATCTTGCTCTTGTCTGAGTCTATGTTCTGTACCCTGCAATAAACATCAATTTGTCTAATCCAATTGTCCAACTTTTTAGCATTTAGCTCTCCATCATATATAGGCAAGTCAAATGTAACATCGAGCTTGATCAAAGATGCTTTCTTATTATGCACAGGGCTATTAGGAGGTGTCAGAAAGCTTTCCTCCTTCCCTTTTCCTTTGGAGTGGTCATGGAAGTGAGACTCATCTTCTTCTGTATCTTGTTTAGAACCTGATGAATCTTCAACCTTATGCTTTCTAAAGTCCCTATACATTTCTTCTACCATAGACTTTATAGATAGGAAGCTTTCTATGAATTGAGGGTCTGGCCGTACAGAACCTTCTTCTGACATTGTCTTCCTAGGATAGACTCTCCCAATTTTAGGATTAGTTTCAACCAACTCTCCTTCTCCTAATTTAAGCTTTGATCTAGTGAGCATTCAATAGCTAAACCAACACAAGCTTGTCTAACCTTATAGCCTGAAGCTCTGATACCGCTTGATCTGATAATCACCCTATGAGTGACCTTAGTTAAAGCTTTATTGAATAAATGTATTACAGACTCATATGTTGGTGTGTGTGTCTATGTTATTTAGGCAACGGATCAATCAGATTGCAAATACACAAACACTTGAAATGGAAAGACATCAGAGAAATACAGTAAGCAAATACAAGAACGCAAGAAATTAATAAGGAGTTCACCCTATCCTCCAAGGCTACGTCTCCGGTCTAGCTCTCAGTGGTGGCCTTATTTTATTGTGTCTTAAGCAAAGAATTACAATGCAGGAGCTCAATATGTGTCTCCTGAAACAGATTTCCTTGGCAGGGTGGTCCTTGGATTCCCCAAGCCACTCGAGTGCATAGACTCTTTTCCTACCAACTCTTTGATCTCTCTGGTCTGATAGATCCTCTTAGGGCTGGCTTGAATCTCTCAAGCTCTCTGGTGCTCAATGTTGCCTTTTTTTAGCTCGGCCCTCTATCTTCTTTCTACTTTTCTTTTCTTCACTGTCTTTTGTCTTCCTCTCCCTGTGTCTTCTGTCGTCTATTCATGGTTGTTCGATTCTTCTTCCACCTCCGTCGGATCACCTACTGCAGCTGCGCTTGGAGTTCCCTGTTCGGCGTCATCATCAGGCTCACAGGGAGTGGCCACTTATCCTCCTGCAAACTGCACCAGCCTGCTTCATTTGTTCAATTCTTCGGTTACGTCGTGGAATGAGTCTTCCGCCACCTTAGCGATCAAAGTGGACCTCAAATTCTTTTAAACCACAGCTTATTGCCTCATTAAATCCATTCTTGCCATCAGACACGATGTTAACCATCAGATCTGGATCCCCCAGATCCAATGCCATCCGCTCATTTCGCGCGGTTGACTTGCTCAACTGTTAGCACGCAATGAGCGGCAGTTTTCTCTCTCCTCGCTTGCCACGCGTCGGGCGCTGAGTGGAATCGCTCCGCATTCACCAAAACTACTTACTGCCCAAGGATGCCCCCGATCAATACTACTAGTTTCGGAGTGGGTCTCGCCTTTTAGCTTTTAGCCTTTTGTCCATGGTTCTCTCGACTCTCCATCTGACCAAGTGCTCGGGGCTTCTCCATTTCGACGGTTTTCGCCCAGCGATGCGTGATTAGCGCTAAGTGCTAAGCGCACATCAAAAACTCCCTCCATTTCCCAATCTGGGCCTCCCAGGGGCTAATTTTGCCTCCTGTGCAGTCTCCATGGGCCTCGGTCAGTGCGCTTTGACCGAGGTCTTCGTTGTTCCACGCTGGCTGCTAACTGCCACTATTTTAGAGGTGTTTTTGATTGCTGCTCTTAATTCTTTGATGTCTGTCCCGACCTGATACAGTCATGGTTCTTTTGACAATTCTTTATGGATCCAATTCGGATCACTCTATGACTCAGTTAGTCTTTTCCTAGAAAAGTTCTGCTAATTCTGGAATGACTCCATTTAGCGCGCTAAATTTGGAGGCAGGATCGAATTTGGGGGCACCACCAAAACCTCCGCCATTTTAAACTGCATTTAATTAGTGTTAAACTTTGCTTATTAATTTTAAACCTGGATTAGTGTTAACCAAAACCGTAGCATCCAGTGGCTTTGGTGGACTATTCACATGCGATGGTTAGCATCACATTAACCGCTAGGTTAGTGGTCCGTTGGAAGTGCTGACCGTTAGTGGTCGCAGTAATCGCGTTCATAGGTGATTTATTAAATCGTCGCAGAGTTGGTATGCCGGAGCCTCCAGGTTTCATAACTATATATATGTGTTCACATGGGGGAGGGTTGGCGTGCGGGCTGGCCCTCCCCTAACTGCCAACCTCCAAACTGCTTGAATTTAAATAAATGTGGAGATCTTTCATGGTAAGAACCATGGTGGTAGTGGAGAAGGTTAAGGTATGATGACGGTAGGTCGGAGGTCACGAGTTCAACCCAACATCCAACCATAGTTTTGTTCCACTGTATAGACCTCCAACTCAACCTTTGGGAGGTGCCACATGGCAGCCTCTGGTCTTGCCATGTGGCAATCTTCCTTTGGTCCAAAATAAACCAATAGAATCATGCCAACTCTTCACTTGTAAAACCCAATCAAATGATGACACCTTTCCATCTATAATTCGTCGTTGACCAACTTTGACCATGCCTAGTCACCTTCCACTTGAGTAGTATGGACTGTTGACTATGCAGTGACTGGGCATATCTTTTTTCAAATTGTGCCTGTTTAGCAAAGCAATCAGAACATAATAACTTTCTCATACGAACTCAGTTTTCGACGAAATGAGTTGCGTTAGGATTGTTTTCCGAGATGGATGCTTTCGTTCAGGTTTAGAGCCATTATGAGAACTTTGATTTTTGAGATAAATATTGAGCACCTGATCACTCCTCCCCACTAGAATCCTTTTGGACCCCAAAATATGTTATCAATTGTTCAAAAGGTGAGGGTACAACTCCCTCACCTTCTCGGTCTGCAACCATTTGGCTTGAGAAGGCTTTTTTCCCTTGAGTCCCACTCTAAGGTATTCGACATCCCCTCTCTTCGAAGTCTTGGTTCTTTTGTCAATTATGAGATCCTGCTGAAGTTCATCAAGATAGCGAGAAATCATCTATTGATGGCAGTTGAACATGCTCTCCTTGATCATCAATCAAATAAGGCTCAAACAATCTCAAATTCTCGACATTAACAACAGATTATATTTGCATATACGGAGGCAAAACAAGCTTAAATGCATTGTTACCAATCTTTTCCATAATTTTAAAGGACCATAACGGATTGGTTTAAGCTTTCTACCTTCCCCTTGAAGTATCTCTTTTCTAATATATAACCAAACTTCATCTCCAACTTGAAATTTATGATCAACCCGGTGTTTAGCATGCCTTGCCTTGTAGTTGTTTTGACTTTTCTCAAGTTGTTCTTGCACTGTATGATGTATCAACTGAATTTGTTCTATGAAATTTATTGCCTTAGCGATGTCATTGTGACCATCGATGGCGACATCTTTCTCAAATATGAAGTCCAATGGCGATCTTGGCAACTACCCATAACATGCCTCAAATGGCGATGTGTTTGTGGAAGAATGCTTTGCCCTGTTGTATGCATGTTGTATGTAATGCAACTGTTCATCCCACAACTTGGGATGTTTGCTACAATATCCTCTAAGAAGATGAATAACTGTTCTATTGACCACCACAATTTGTCCATCTATTTGTGGATGAAAGGATATACTCTTCTTCAACTTTGTTTTCATCATGTCCCAAAAATTTGACCAAAAATTCCAAACAAATTGAGAATCTCGATCACTTACAATAGAAGTAGGAAGACCAAAATGAACCCAAATGTTTGGGAAGAAAAGATGAGTTGTTTGTTTGGCTGTAATTTTCTTTTTACATGGTTTTAGTATGCACATCTTGTTGAACATATCTACAACTACATACAAGTAATCATGACCTTTCCTTGACAATGGAAGACCTCCTACAAAATCCATTGAGATACTCTCCCATGGACATGAAGGTACTGGAAGTGGAGTGTATAAACAAAGTTTCCTATTGCTAGGCTTACTTGTAGCACATAAAGAACATCCTCTTATGAAACGAGAAACATTATCCAACATGTGTGGCCAATAACAATACCTTTGAAGATTCGCTATTGTCTTTCCTACACCAAAGTGTCCATCAATCAATGAAGTGTGCACCTCCCTTATGATATTGTTTCTTTCTCCCTATGGAATACACAACTTTCCCAAGTGATACAACAAACTGTTATGTACATGATAATCCAACTCTTCAATTTGATTTCCTTGACTCAAGCTTGCATATACTTCTTGAAAGTCACTATCATTTGCATATTGTTCTATGTAACTTTCATGCAAAATAGAATTATGCTTGAGTATAACAAATGAATTTACAATAGGACTTGAAAGCATATCAACTACCCTATTGTAGATTCCCTTTTCATACCTCATATCCAAAGGAAATTTTTTTAGAAAACCCATCCATCTGAAATGTCGTGACTGCTGAAACTTTGACTGTGACTGTAATTACTGTAATGGTTGATGGTCAATATGGATGATGGTCTCCTTCCCCATCAAATAGTGCTTTAATTTCTTAACACTTTGTACTAATGCATAAAGTTCTTTGTCATATGTGGGATAGTTAGTTACAAATCCATTAAAGATTTTAGAATGAAATGAAATGGGCTTACCATGCTGCAATAGAACTGCTCCCATGGCATAATCGCTTGCATTTGTTTGAATCTCGAATGGTTGTCTAAGATCCGGAAGTGCCAATACCGATGTTGAGATTATCTTTTGCTTCATTCATCAAATGATTTATGTTGTACATCTCCCCATTGGAAGACTTTCTTTACACTTGTCAATGCATGTAATGGAGCTGCAATGGAAGAAAAATTAGCAATAAACTTTCTCCAATATTGTGTTGCCCCTAAAAAGCTTCTTACCTCTGTAACTGTATTGGGCTTGGGCCAATTCATAATGACCTCAACCTTAGAGGGGTCTATCTTTAGCTCACCTCCTCCAACAATGTGTCCCAAATACACTAAAGAAGTCTTGCCAAATTCACACTTCGACATATTTAAAAACCATTGTTCTTTTCTCGAGACATCAAGTACTTTGTTTACATGCATGACATGTTCATCTCTTGACTTGTTGAATATGAATATATCATCTAAATAGACAATGACAAAATCATCTAGAAATGGTCTCAATACATCATTCATTACCCTCATGAAAGTAGCTAGAGAATTTGTAAGACCGAAAGGCATAACAAGCCACTCAAACAATCCTTGTTTAGTTTTAAATGCGATTTTCCAAATGTCTACTTCAGCTTCCTAATTTGATGATAATCACTTCATAAATCTAACTTAGTGAAATACTTTGCATAACTAAACTGATCAAGAAAATCATCAATTCTTTGGAGTGGATAGTGATTCTTTACCGTGATTTTGTTTAGTACACAGAAATCCACACACATGTGCCAAGTTCCATCCTTCTTTGGAACCATGACAATGGGCGAACCACATGGAAAAGTAGATGGGTGTATGATACCTTTGTTCAGCAATTCTTGAATTTTCTTTTTGATTTCCAAGCTCTCCATAATAGACATGCAATACATGACAATGTTTGGAAGTGGAACATTCTATTGCAATTGAATCTCATAATGAATTCCCCTCTTGGGAGGTAACCCCTTTGGTTCCTGAAACATCTCTCCATGCTTGCTTACCACATCAAACAAATCAAATTTCAATTTATCATCAAAACCTTCAAAATATTCATAATAAATATCATTCTTTTTCCTGATCATGAGAAGCACAAAATTTTTACTTGAATCTACTAATCTCTTCATCTTCCCTGCATTAACCAAAGAAATCATTTTTTTGCGATGGGATCTCACTATGTACTCCACCCCATTCTTGAGCAATATGTATTTTTTGTCATGGCGATAAAATATTGCCTTCCTATCATACATATAAGGACTACCCAAAATGATTCCTAAGATGTCAAGTGGAACTACATCTAACTCAACTTCATCAATGAACTTTTTAGTACTGGCGAACTTAAATAGACACTTCCTTGTAACCTGTAAGTTTGCATTGTTAACTATCCAACCCAATGGATATGGCTTATGATGAGGTACAGTTTCAAGGTTTATTTTTTTTTCCAAGTCTTCTGAAATCAAGTTTGATTGTGACCCACTATCAAATAATGCATCAATATTTGTATGATTTGAAATCACTCTTACATGAAACAACTCTATTCTTGACTCTTCATTTGGAGTGTTGTTTTCACTGTGCGATGAACTAGTGCTTGCAATAGTTTCTTTTCTTCTTTTCCTTTTGTAACCATGGCTGAAATATTTGTCTCATCACTAGAATCTGAACCAAGGTCATGTTGTGTGGTAGCAGTGATCTTTTGTTTTCCCTTATTTTTTTGTTTCTTAGGCCTTAATTCGGGATGCAATTTCTAGCAGTGGGCTTCATCATGCCCCTCTTTTGAACAGTGTTTGCATGTGATTTTCTCCCCTTCTTCTTCACACTTGCATTCTTCTTTCCCTTCCATTTTCCACCCTTCTCTTTCTCCTTACCCTTGCATGGCTTCCTCTTACTACCCTCTTCCTGAATGTTCTTTCCTCTAGATTCAAGGTGTGTGGCTTGCACACATACCTCATCTAAATTGTTTGGATTGAACATAAGGATAGTATGTTTTAGATCGGAATGTAAACCCCCAATATATCTCAGAAATATATCTTGGGAATTCAACTTCACTCCTAATAAAAAATCCATTTTCCTAAACTCATGTGTATAATCTTGGACTGTTTGGCCTTTAAGCTACCTAAAATTATTCTAACTCATAATGGTTTTTTGCATATAGACTAAAGGATAAAACTATATTTTAATTGCAGAAACAAATTCAACCCAAGTGATGGATATCTTACCATGGATTCTCATTTCCTCTTGAGTCTTTTCTTCCCACCAAACTAATGCATCTCCTTCTAGCCTCAATGAAGCCAACTGGATCTTTATCTCGTCTTCTTGAAGGTTCTAAATCATACAGTATACCTCCAACTATCGAATCCACTTGTCCAGCTTTTCTACATTCACCTCTCCATTGTACATGGGTAGTTTGAATTTTATGTCCAATTTAAGTAATGGAGTCTTTCCTTTTGGGGTTTTTGAATGAGTATGGGCCGTTTCAATGGTGGTAGTGGAAGATGATGTTGTGTGAGATGGTGAATATGATGAGGAAGATGATGAGGATGGTGGAGATGGAGGTGGATTTCCACCATTCCCTTTAGAATCCTTCTTCTCATATTTTTTTTCCTCTGAGCTTCCTTCTCCATGTGGAGGCTTAGAACTCTCTCCAACCATTCTTGTGCTCCTCTCTTCATAGAGGACTTTAACCATCTCAGTTAAAGTGAAGAAATCTTTCTTGAATTCTTCCTCTTTTGAAGAAGGACCTTTAGGCTCTCTTTCTCCACACATAATGGCTATGGATTCATGCTCAGATATTGGTACTACTTATACCTCTTCAATCTCAGTTGAAGGAAAACTTGAGGAGTTTCAAGTGCATATGGAATTGGAACTTTGGGTGGTCGAGATTGTGGCCTTGTGGCTCTCCTTCTTTTGGGCATTACCTCAAGAGTTGCAACCAATAACTTCCCTTCTCCTTTCTGCAAATTTAACCTTGTAAGCATCACAATTGTGCAACCATTAAAACCCTAATTGCACAAACTCAAGCAATCAAGAAATTCAACCTGTGCTCTGATACCAACTTGATATGTTTTTGTATGATTAGTTTGTTGTGCTAAGAACAATTACAGATTTCTAAATATGTGCTTGCTTATTGCTTCTTGTACTAGGGTTTCCTTAGTTGTTTGTGCATACAATCAGGGAAATTTCCTTAAGTTTAAAATGACATTCATGACAAAAATAGATTCAAACACAAATACTAAATAGCAGACATTCAAAGTACAACAAACCATAAAAGAGACACTTTAACACAGTTTTTTGATGAAGGAGTTCACCCCTCCTGGGCTACATCTCCTTGGTCCAACTTCCATGGCTTGGGCTTATGTATTATCTCAATGTGGAAAAATCTTTTCTTACAAAGATCTATGGTTGTTGATACCTCCAACAATGTGTTCAGAATGTCCAAATCAGCCAAGAACACCTCTTCTTGAGCTCAATTTGGTCGAAAATTGCCTTCTTTATGACTCAGTCGGTCTTTTCCTAGAAACATTCTGCTAAATCCGGAATGACTCTAGTTAGCGTGCTAAATTTGGAGGCAAGCCTGAATTTGGGGACACTTCCAAAACCTCTGCCATTTTAAAATGCAATTAATTAGTGTTAAACTGCACTTATTAACATTAACCTAGATTAGTGTTAACCAAAACCGTAACATCTGGCGGCTTTGGTGCACTGTTCACATGTGATGGTTAGCATTTCATTAACCACCAGGTTAATGGTTCGTTGGAAGTGTTGACCGTTAGTAGTTATAGTAATCGCATTCACATGTAATGTATTAAACCGTGTGGAGTTGTTATGTCGGAGCTGCAAGGTTTCATAACCGTAACCACTTGCAGTTTAGATATATGCATTCACCTGGGGTAGGGCTGGCCTGCGAGTTGGCCCTCCCCTAACCGCCAACCTCCAAGCCGCTTGACTTTAAATAAATTCAAAGATATTTCATGGTAAGAACCACAGTGGTAGTGAAGACGATTAAGGTATGATGACAGTAGGCTGGAGGTCGCAGGTTCGACCCAACCTCCAACCATAATTTTGTTCCATTGTATAGACCTCCAACCCGACCTTTGGGAGGTGCCACGTGGCGGCCTTTAGGCTTGCCATGTAGCATTCTTCCATTGTTCCAAAATAAACCAATAGAAACGCGGCAACTCATCACTTGTAAAACCTAATCAAATGATGACACTTGTCCATCTATAATTCATCGTTGACCAACTTTGACCATGCCTAGTCACCTGCAACGTCAACAATACGGACTGTTGAATGTGCAGTAATCGGGCATCTTTTTTTTTCAAATTTTGCATGTCTAGCAAAGTGATCAAAACACAATAACGTTCTCATACGAACTCAGTTTTCGACAAAACAAGTTATGTTAGGATCATTTTTCCGAGACAGACGCGTTCGTTCAAGTTTCAAGCCATTCTAAGAACTTTGATTTTTGAGCTAAATACTGAGCACCTGATCAATTCATGAGCTAATATGTGTTTGTTACAACTAATATGAGAGGTCAGTGAGATTTCTTGATGAATATATGATGAAACTAATGAAAGAATGAATTGATATGCATTCATGACCTACAGGCACTATGTTTACAAAGTGTTTATATAAATGACTGTTATGTGTTACGAAATATGAGAAAGAAGAAAACTTAGAAAAAAATATTGAATCCTTATACAAAATGTTGATAGAGTTATGGGAAGTACTAGGCAGTTGGCCTGTAGCCAAGCCCTAAAATTTTTTAGCAAAGTCTTTGGTCGCACTCTCAGAACTGGGTAACTTCGGTTGCAACCACACTAAGGTTGAGTTGTGCGTGTGACTAGAGCCCTCTTGCCACACTGACTCACCTTTCCTTGTGCAGTTGGGATGTAATCTAGGTTAAGGAGTGGCCTAGACTCAGGGAGAATGATCAATAGTGAAAATAGATGGAAAACAGTGTGATCAGGTGCCCCTGGGCATTGTAGTAAGTTTGGACAAGTGGACCCCATTTCCATAAATGAACCTTGGGATTTTGGTGATGCATAGTAACTATCAACTCATGTTTACCTTGGTGGGCTTGTAAAAGTGGGTAAATGTGGGGTGGGATGGTACAATAACAAAGTTGGGTTGTTGAAAATTGTAAAAAATTGTATATTTGTTCACTAATTGATTTATTGTTGTATTTATTCCTTTGTGTGAAGTATTTTGTTGTTGCATTTGAGTTGGTTGTGTCATGTGTTCTATCTATTTTCTCCAGTGTCATGGAAAAACAACATATGTTGAATTAGTTTCCATATGTTATGGTCTAACTATTAATAATAATAGATAATAATCTGATTTCAAGTCACAACCAAGAAAGAAACGAAATTGATGTATGAGACCCCCTTGATCTATCACCCAACATATGTGTATAATGGAAATATAATAAAGTAAGGTCTCAATGTCCTCTTCTTTCCTTGAAAATGCATTTTCCACAATATTCTCTTTCATTTTTTTCTAGATAATTTCAAGTTCATAAACTAGCATTTTTGTCACCCATTTTTGTTTCTCTTTTGAAGATAGTTGTTGTTCGAAGAATAACTTCAAACTCTAATGATTTTTTTTTACCTCTAAGTTTCTCCTACTAGGTAAGGTTGCCATTAGTTAACTACACGTACCATACCCAATGTTTCCATCTCATAAATTGGTTTGAGGAAGTTCTTTCCTTTAAGTTAGAAACTCTTAGATGAAAGGGGACTTGCTTTATGAATAAAAAATCCACCAATGTTATGCTTCATGTCATCATACTTCACAATAATTTTTTGGTTAGACGTGGCCAAGACTAGAGTGCTACATGTGACCTTATTTCTTAATACTAGTGTGATACACGTGGCCTTTTCTATCAAAACATTGTGTTTCTTCTAGAGTATAATAAAAGGAACCTTTAATTTAACAATGATCTTAGAGGTGAGCCTACTTGACCATAAGTCTTGACAAACTTGTGGTAATAGATCATTGATCTTAACAATTCCCTAATATTATTCAAGTTATTTGGAATTGGCCATTCCATCATAACTATACATTGTTTATGGTCCACCTTGATGCCCTAATGAGATACAGTATGCCCCAAATATTCTTGTTCTTCAACACCAAAGATATGCATTGAAGGATTCACTTATATTTTCTCCTCCTCCAATACTTTTAATGTTATTTAACATGGTGTATGTGCTCTTTTCAATATTTATTATATGTTAACAATCAATTAACCATATTGAAACAAAATTTTTGAGGAATTTGGGATTGAAAAAAGAATTCATCAAGTTTTATAATGTGGAGGATGCATTAGTAAGACTAAAATGCATCACCAAGAACTCATAATGACTTTTATGTATTATAAATATTGTTTTGGGGATGACTTCATCCTTCATTCTTGTAAAACCCACATGATGACCCCTATGTATATTTGTACATATTTTTATTAGGTTAATTAGCCATGATGTGTTAGGCATGCCTACCCATGTGTATATAAGTGTTTTGTGGCTCGTGTGCCTATGTTTATATGATTTGGAGATTAGAGTGCATGTGTGATTTTAGGTCGGTGAGTCTAAGTGCTAAAAGGCCAATTATCCTAGCTATGTAATAAGTATTATGTAATCATACTCATATTAATAAAAATACACCAATGTTGCAAACCAATTTAGACAAGAGAGATGGGGGATAGGAATCCTTGAGTGGGAAAGAAGGCTAAGAGCTAAGTGATGGAGGATTAAGCTAAATGGCTAAGTCAAATAATAAAATAATGGCTAAAATCCCACACATATGCTATTGTCCTAAGTTCTAGAGGTGATACTTGTCAAGTTTACCCCATGCATATAAAAAGTAAGGATTTAATGTAATACTCCATGTATTCCATCATTATCATCATTCTATATGCAATATTTTCTTGGATAGGAGTGGAATTTGTGTAAATGTTTACATATGGATCCTAGGAAGATATAGGTTTGAGATAATATTCCCTTATGTGGAGCTTGGTGGGTACCTAGAGACTCTTGAGGGAAATTGTAACTCTTGGATCCATAAGGCTCTGAGACTTGTCGGTTGACCTATTTTGGAGCTTTGGAAGGGTAATGGCATAGCCTAAGCGATTGTGGGTGGAGATAAGGGGGTACACTGCATTGGATTGTGCAGGTTGATGGGGGATGAGAGGCCATATTTTAGAGGTTACTTGAGTCTAGTGCCTTAATATGACCTCTTTGGTCTTGTTTTCATGACCATAGTGGGTTCTAAGTTGAGCATTTTTCTTGATGGAGTCATAGTGCTAGCTCACGGGTTACCCTCTACTAATAAATTTATAGTGAGATCTATGGTTAGGTGGAATGTCTAGGAACCGCAACTAGTTGGTGCCATTTCTCAAGGATAAATGTTCTTGTTGTATTGTTATGATTTTATTGTGCCAATATTATGGATACATGCTATAATTCACATTTTTCTTCTACATAAATATTATGTTGTTGTTACCGTGGTATAGTTTCATATCATGGTAGTGTCCATTAGGCATATAAGAACATAGATGAATTACAGTACCATAGGTACATATGCAAGAATTATGTTGGGTATGGTAATCAATTCATGCTACAGAACATGCATTGTATTCTGGTTGATATTGGAGCCTTATTGGGCATAAATACTCATAGCATCAGAGGTATATGAACCAAAATTAAATATACATTTAGAAGTTGGGTTTGGAGAGATAGTAATGCACTCTATTAGATGGTTGAAGGCATTACAATTCTAAACCATTGATATTAGTACAAACATAATAATACAATAAATATAATATATAATAAAAACATAATTAATTCAATTAAAGTTTAAAGGGCACATATCACTCCTTGTCACTTCTTATAAGTAGACAATTACAAGGATCATTATAACATCATCATTCATTTATTCTATAAATCATTTATTATTCTATATACATTTGGAGATATATATTGAAATTTTAGTGATAAATAGGTTCATTCATTACATTAGTATTGTTAGGATATTGTTGTGCTCAAAAAACCTCCCCTTGCCAAATTAAAATTTGTATGGGGCCCCTTCATTGCTAACTCCTTATTGATTTTAAATCTTTAGTAGGGGAATCTCCATGAAGCATAACCTCTTTTGAGCCCCTAAGCCTTAAATTTATCCTACCTAGAAAGTTCCAACACTGTTTAGATCCTTATATATGGTAGATCAGAGATTAGAGCTTTTTATATCCAATGAAAACCCATCCCCTCCATTTTCCCGATTTCAATGACTTATCAGATGTTGTCTCTAGATTTTCCTAAAATGCCCTATATCCAAGGTCGGCAGTTGGAAGTTTAAAGGGTCATAGCAATGACTGGTCTTATATTTTACTGATCCTCTGACGTTGATGCCATAACGGAGCAATCTTCACACTTTTATGAATACCCTCTATTAGAGATAAGAGTTCAAAGGAAATTATTGTGAGAGATTTTGATATAACATTGATTTATTTTCATTTCCTAGTGTCGAATCTATAGGGGAAAAATTTTGAACTTATAAATTTTTGTTATCACATCTGACCTTAGTTGGTGACAATTCCTGTCTTAGTCTAAGAGTGGTCCATCCCCATTGAAACCTTTGCTTTAAACTCTCCTCAAAGATCTTACTCTATCTCCACCAAGGGATCTTTCCACTTTTGAACCCATTATTTCAGGGTTACACATAGCGACTATGGGCATGGATTATAAAATTGATGCTAGGATTTTCCAATCTACCTCACTAATCCCTGCACAAACTTCAGATCAAGTCATATTCTCGTACAATGGCTTGCCTTGGTGGTAGCAAAGGCTAAATTTTAGCACAATAATACATCTCCTCGTTCACCCCAACACACTCTCGTTAGCAATAATTCCCCTCCCTTAGTATGGTATTAAAGACTTTATGTAGTTGTTACATTGTCGAGCGGTTGTTAAGTATTCAACCAAGTCTCACCTTTCGCTCTCATAGTGTTATATTGTCATCTTAAGTTTTCAGCTCAAAATTCTTTCGAGCTCCCAATGTAAGTTATCATATTCAAATTGATTTTATTTTTATGATATGTGTATCATGGAGCTTATGGTGGTTTTTACATGCATGCATCAAAGACACTAAATTGATAGGGTGTCCAAAATATGTAAGGGAAAAAGGGGAAAACCTTAACATCTCATAGCCCATAGTACTTGATATGTCTGTGAGTGAAACATTTTATGGAGATACTCTATATTTTAATGGAAGCAACACAAATTCTGACTAGCGTGAAATTTATCACATCTATCCCCATTCCTAATTCGACACACATGATGAGGCTACGCAACGACGTGCAACATTAGAAATTTTAGGATTGATTGAAGCACCAACAAGATGAATGGGATGTCATATAAAAACATGACTAAATGGGTCATGGCACAATCCAATCTGATGCAAGAGGCCATTATCAATTGCAAAGGTGAAATCATATCCTCTCTAAAGGTTGATGATTTTAGTGGAATTTATCATTTAATCCATCTAAGGTCAAGTTGAATAGACGATTTATTGACAATTTCTTTGCAACCCATCCCAAATTTATCCATATCATAAAAGGCTAGTGGAAGGATATTGATTCATTCAAGGAAAGTTCTAATAAAAAATACCCTACAAAACATCTACATGATCCATTCCACCACTCTACGATGAATGAGTACTAGACTCTCTAGTGAATTCAGTGCCTTGGATTTTAAAATTGAGTGGTTTCCCTTGGAAGTGGAAATAGTTTATAAAGGGAATATATTCAATCGGTCAAGTATTTTATCTAGAAATTTATTAAAATCTCTTTTGAAAGTGAAGGACATCTCGATGAATTAGAGTACCTCATTTTATATGTCAGTACATTTGATAAATTCTTTATGCATCGCAAATTAATTCCTAGGAATGGACTCCAACACACCCCCCCCCATTCATATTCAGTATTAGGAATCACTGCTATAAAAAAAATTATGAAAATTTCGATCAATTTTTGGCCTAGAACCATCAGATCCTCTTCGATTTCCCAACACCTAGGATATAAGAAGAATCAAGAAATACCATAAAGGGAATTAGAAATAGTTATTATGAGGAGAATTATACATATATCAGGATATTTGATTGCTTAGTGCCCCTGCATTTTCTACCTCAGTTGGTCCTCGACATACTTATGATCCAATAAATCACCTGCCATACTTAGGATCTAGGGTTGTATTATCCTTCACCAACAACAATAATAGGTCTTGGTTGTGCTTCCCCATAAGGATATGCAACTAGGCTCTAAAAAAATTTCCAAGGGCCATAAAATAAGCCAACAGCATCAAGGAGCTCAAGCTCCTCACAATCATTTTCAGGAGGCATTATCCCCACAATGTGGTGAAAGATAATTGTAAATCTGTAAATCTTAAATACCCATATGAACATGTGTCTGACCGTAATGATTCAATATTTCAAGATGTGCTCACAAACGAGGAGGTGAAGTTGAGAATGCAATTGAGAAAACATGAATACTTTCCACCCATCCAATTTTAAAAAATATAGCCTAGATAAAAACAACAGGAGCATTGTTCCTTTGAGATAGAGGTACTCTGAGAGGCAAAAATTAAGAGGAGAGTCTTAAAGTTGAAGCCCTTGGGAAGAAAATACTTGATGCAAAGATGATACTAGAGCAACAAAGGTTGGCATGGTCCAAAGCCTCAACCATCAAAAAAATAACCATTGACAACGATGAACAGCAATAGGAGAGCAACGTGCCAAAGAGAAATACTGGTAAGGGGAAAGAGCCACACCATTACCTATAACCCTCTCGAAATTCAGAAATATTGGAGCTGCATGTTCCAATATTTACTCCATACAACGTGTTAAGTTTTCTTAGGGCTATATTGTTCTTTGATTTAGATAATTGCATTTCATTATTTACATATTGAATTCACTCCACAACATCATAACATTATTCAGCAACATATGAAACCATATATAAAGAACAATATTATCATCAATGCTATGAAACATAAAGGAACAATAGAAGAGAATCATTCACACATAGAGACACTAGGACTAGTAGGAGACCAGGGAAAAATCCCACAATAGGGAAAACCCTTTTAAATTCTTCTTCTTATTAGATTGTCATTGAATATTTCAGTAAAGAGAGAGTATAATAATCCAATTCTTTATACACAAGACTATCCAACAAAAAACATCCAATCAATATCTCAAGGATGAACCCAACAATAATACTAATAAAAATCATTGTTCACTAGTTTGTGGTAAATTGCCATCAACTGTAAATCTATGGTCAATTTTGGACAACTAACAAAATCAAATCCTAGGATCCAACTGCAAGAAGAGAGAGATGTGTGTGTGGATGAAATGTTTCGACCGCGTGTGTAGGCTTGCGTTCATGCGGTTGCAACCGAAAATATACTATAACATTCCTGTGGTTGTAAATCAAAACCCTAGATCACATGTGTGAGCTTCAGACCCTGCAATTTCGAACCTGTACAAAACAATCTCTGCGAACCACTTCAGACCTATGCAAGCCAAACTAAAGAAAGAATAATTATTAATGATCTCCAAATGAGGGTCACTTGACTTGTATTTATAGCCATCCAAGGTTGTCTAGATTCTTCTTTTGGGCCAACCTGTCCTTTTGTGCACATGTTGATTTTCATATTAAAATTATATTTTTCCTTAAACAAATTAAATTCTTCCAACGGATATAAGGGGCTTCCTTGACAAGGAAGATTGTCCCAAGGAGGGAATTTGTCCTTGAGCTTCCAAAATTAACACTCCTTCTTATCTAGGGAGAAATTACCGACTGCAACATATGTCCCATCACATGTATCTCGCCAAAAAACGTTGTAACTGCATATCTCGACTCATCTCTGCTTATCTTTTTTCATCTTTGCTCATATTTTCTTATCTCTTCTTCTCTCTTCTTATATCTTCTCATATGTTGAACAATAACGTATCTAAAAGAAGAATAATTTGAAATTGGAGGGGAGTCCAAGCTACCACCTTTTATTCATCGGGGATCCATTGCTACCATGTGGGATCACTACTAGTGGGGATCCCAATGCTACTACCCGGGAAACATTAGAGATCTCATCATTAGGGAACCCTACTCAGCCTAGAATCACATCAGGGACCACATCTCAACCTGGAATCCAATGACAATGAGGAAGGTCTTATGGGACACTCTCATCTCATGTCTATGACAGTGGGGAAGGTCCTATGGGATGCTCTCACCCCAAGTCATCGTATAGGGGAGCATACATCTTCCACCCTTTGTCAAGCAATAGGATAGATACCACTTACCAAGTAAGGATCAAAACCATCCCATTTTGCAATCAATGGGCAAGATAACACTTGTTGTATAAGGTGAGGATCACAACCATCCTATTTCTTGTTGATATTCCCAATAATTACACTCAAGATTCAAGTGGTAGAACACCTGTATCATAATCCAGCTTCGGTGAGATACCCGACTTATCAATTTAAGGATCACACACCCCCAAGCTCTCTCATCGTGTTGGCTAGATGGGGACCAACAATCCCAACAAGCCCGACTTATGGGTATGATGCCAACTAGGGTATATTCTGCATAGACCAAGATATGGGAGAAAAATATTCCACCCTATGGGTGACAGATATGGTTGATACCTTATTTTCTATAGATCCCTCAACCCCAGGATCCGTACATCTTAATTCCTCACTCTGGGAGATCAAACGAGGGGGAAGAGTTGCATCGGTGTCCTTGATCAACCTTTCTCTTTGTAGATCATAAACATATCAATCTTCTCATATTAGGTACTGGCTTAAATAATTCACTTGAAAAGTTTTATCATAATGCCTCATACATTAACAGTCCTCTGATTTCCTATTCATGCGGGACATTACATCAAATATTATGTTAGGATAAATACATGTCACAAAAGGATACCTTATTCATCCTCCACCTCATAGAGGCAACAACCATAATCCTAAGCTTGTCTCATACAATACCACTGTCTCAACACAAGGATATATCTCAACAATATACAAGATTCTTTTCCAACTGAGTCCCACTCTTTATTGTCGCATCCAAATCCTATTCAAAGAGCTCTCCAAAGAGCTTCCTTAACCAAACTACCCCATAGCTAGTCATGTTAGCAACAATGTACTCAACATTATTTACGCTTAAAGCTACGAACTTCTATTTCCTGATCGTCAAAATGTTATGGAAAATCCCAAGCTAAAGCAACACTAGTTGTCGCTACTACAACACCCTCCAAAACTTTGACCTACACCAAATTTTAAAGCCTACCTTGGTCTTGCATATTGTCATCGTAAACATTAAAATCCATTGTTTGTCTTTTCTCTAAGTGTTTTGGTCCCTTCTGCAAGAAAATCAAAATGTTGTCTTTTCGCATGTTAAGTGTCGCACAATGTATATGAGCTTGTTTTGGTGGTTTCAAGGGGTTACCTTTGTGTAAATGAGTTTATCTTACCATGTAAACATTTGTCGCACTCATTTCCAAAGTTGTAAGCACTTTCGCACAACAATCATTGCAAAGTGTATCTTTAGTGTCGCACTTGTTTTGAGGCGTCGCAAAGTCGTCGCACTAAGGGAAGTATGTTGTTCATGTTTCCTAGATGATCTATGTTGTTGTGTCATCAAGTGTGTGATCACAATCAGTTCTTGTCATTTTTCACATCAGATTTTGTTGACAGTGTTGGACCCACCAACATGTAAGGGGATCTCCCAGGTAAGAAGTCCCAATTAGTCCTCAAACCGTTTGGTGTAGGAGTCCCAGCATTGGGTCGTACGGTAATTCCTTGACCGCGATTTTGCACAGAGGCAAGCAAGATGGGTATGTTGGTAGCAAGGGTGTGATAGTTGCAGTAAGCCAAGGAAGGTGCATGAGAGGTTCAAACACATGGGGGTTGAGATGAGTGCACCCCCTGGAAACCTGTGATAGCATGAAGTTAAGAAGGGAACACACAAGAAAAGATACATCACAACATGGAAGGAAAGTTAGCTAGCAATCCAAAGTGATGGTTAAACCAACAACACATTTCAGAAAGATTCATACATACATGCATGCGTAAGAAAACAAATACATATATCATTTAGAGTAAACCAGATAGCATAGAATACAATACAACATATTCATGAGAAATATTGGCTCTTTTATATTAATAAGTGTAATTTCCAATCATACAATACATCCATATCTAACCACTAGTTCCAACAGTGGAACATTACAGCCACAACCACCTGCTCCTCCAAAGAGATATACTAGCTCTGCGCAGTGGAGAAACCAAGGCACATTACAATATTGTCCAAGGTGTCTCTAAGATAGTCCTATCAAAAGCTTGGCTGACTAAAAGCCTTTAAAATGAGTTATGAGGTTATATTTGTAGCAAAAGGTGGGGTTACCCTTGACATTCCCGTCTGTGACAGTTCATCTACCCTCATGACTCTTCATCTACTCTATGACTATTACATCCAACTATCGACACTTGAAATTCCACTTGACAAGATGTTACATTACAATGCATATGTTCCCATGTGAGACAAAATGGCTTGAGCAAGCCATGCAAGACATCACTGACACTCGGTCTATTGTGTTGAGACCAACTCTTTGACATGCTTGTGATGGTGAAGGTGGTGAGTTGATGCCAAGCTTGGGCGTCCGTGATGGTGTGCATGCGGTCCATGGTGACATCTTGTTGAAGTGAACCCTTGCCTCTGTTGCATCCTAGTGCATTGGTGTGGCTCCTCCATCCAAATCGTATGCTAACATCTGGTCTTCTTAGGTGCAACCAAACCAGAAACACACTGATGCATAGTGTCCGTGTTGATCTTCCAGTGTGTGTTGGTGGTCATGCGCATCAATTGTCAATTGCATGTTCAGCACCAGTCAGACTTGCTTCTTGTCTTTGCCTTAGTGAGTGTGCTGAATGGGTGAGATCGCATGTGTACACACAATGACATGCATGATGTTGAATTCCCTTGCATGTGATCAACAACACTTCTCACCAAGTCTGCTCCATAACAACTGTTGGAATGGATATATAACTTGTACGGGCGTAGTTTCATCCGTGAGTGCATGTTGTGCCCGTTGTTGTACCTGTTCCTGATGCAACTCATTCTCTCGTCTATGCAGCTCCTGTTCTTCCTTGAGTTGTTGCTTCAGTGCATGAAACTCCTTCTTTGTTCCCTTCTTTGTCTTCATGTGATCTTCATATTGCATCGTCACCTCATAGCCTGAGTCTCCAAAATTGCTTTCATCACAAGTGGATCTACTCGAGCTTGCAACTTTGTTCTACCTTTGTTTTTTCAACATCCTTCCTCTTGTGTTCTTTGTGTGCAGGTGTGTTGCCTTCTGCTGCTCCTGATGGTGCTTCTTGTTATGGTGTTTTTTCCATCTTATCTTGATGTCCTTGTCCACAAACAACTTGATGTCTTTATAGGTAGGCAAGCTCATAGACACTTGCTTGGATGTAGCCCACGTTGTGCTCTCAAAGGTGTCCTTTGACTCTGCTCTCATAAAGTCCATTGTAATTGTGTTGCTAGGAGATAGATGAACACTTGTGATGCATGTATACATAACAACACTCATGGAAAGAAATCTATTAGTCGAAAATGAAAACAAACTTGAGAACTGACTTGCAACATAACCATGTGATTGATCATGAAGGTTTTGCAATTTCCGCCAGAAGGTCGGGAGACTGACTACCAAAACTGCACAAGTCACAACCTAGGTTGTTGGGATGCTAACTGACTAATGAAACTGTGGAATGAACAGTCTAGCCTAGCCTGTTGAGGACTGAAACTGCGCAATGCACAATTTCAGTCAGCAGTGACAAGCAACCATCAAACTGCATTCCACAGTTTCTGGGGCCAGAGGGACACTGCCTCCAAGAATTGCGTAATGCAAGCCTAGAGGTCAATGCCTAGCTAGGCTTGCACAATTTTTGGAGGGAAGGTAGAGCCTTCGCTTCCGGAAATGTGCAGTGCTAGCCAGCCAAGGCACAATCCAGGCTAAGGCAACCCGGTTCGGTCGACGGGCGACTGGAAACATGAGAATTCTGAATGCATGGTGAGATGAGTGCAAACAAGAGTGAATGATCATTCATGCAAACATCAAGTGCAGGATTCATAAACTGGGAAAAAATGCATGTATGTGAAGTGAGTCGCCACAACGGTGACTATCCATGCAAAATACTGTCATGCATGCAAAAGTAGTGAGATGAAAACGAAAACACGGTGCTAGTACAAGTTAATATGCATGAAAATGACAGCAAGTGCTCACTAAAATCAAGCAGACAGAACTCACACAAAGTGAAACACAAAAAGTGATAGAAACACGGCACAAGTCATGAGTAGTGGGATTACCCCAAGACAGTTGAGTGGAATGTGCTAACGACTCCTAGATGCAATGTGGGATGCTAGAGCTGCAAGGTTAATGTGAAGAATGGGCTCTGCAGCATCTAGTTGATGAGTTTTTATAAGATCGAGGTTGTGATGCGCATGCCACAAATCTAGGAAAAGCGACACTTGGCAAGAGGTTTCTGATACTGTCCTTGCATGTAACCTCTAGCTGCTAAAAATACATCCCTAAAACAAGGGATGCATTTGTATGCTACCTTGGGAGGAGCATGCCATGCATGCAAATCAGTTTTGCTCGATCCCGGAGGGAACCGGTCAACTCAACTGCACATGGAATAGTATTCTTGTATGGGAGGAAAAAATGCGCATTTCTGGGGGGAGTTGGGTTGGCTACCCAGAGGGATTATGCAATTTCTGGGCAGAGCAGCTGACTGCTACCCAGAATTTCATAATTTCTAGGCTGAGCAACTCTACTGGGAGGAATTGCACAATTTTTTGGGTGAAGCTTGGCTGGCAGATTTGTGCAATTCTAGAGCCCAGCAAGCTTCCAAATAGAATTACGTAATTTTTGGAGGGAAGGCTGGTTTCCCTCCAGAATTGTGCAATTTATTGAGGGAGATGCTTAGCCTGCAGATGGACCCAGTCTAGTGAAATAGCCTATGAGGGGGATGCAACAAGCTCTAATGGATAAGCTATCATTTTGCAACAAAAACACTGAAGCTTATGTACTTGATGAAGCAAGACATGCTGTTGTGAAAGGTTGGTAGCGTGGCTCCAAAACGAATCTAAGGAAAAATTTTGGAGGGTGGTTGTAGCCACTACAACAGCTTCATCGATGCCACACTTAGTCAAATTCTAAAAGCTCCACAACCAAGAAACCTAGCCTCATCTGGTCCTCCTCAACTACGCATTGCATAATCTCATCCCTCTAGCTGAAATCCTACCTCTTGACACTGTGCAATGTGCAGTTCCTACCTCCTAGGACTACACACTGCGTAGTTTCAGTGCTCAAGCCCCAACCTTGGCCTCAAAAACTACGTAATTCAACCCTCCATCCTAGCCTCAACTATGCATTGTTAAATATCTTACCTTAACCCCAGCCCTTGAGCTCCTGAGTTGTGCAATTGTGCAATCACTTGGCCTGCTTTGGGTTCAAAATTGAGCAATACTCAGAATAAGTTCTCAACCCTTCAACCTCGCTAATTGAGCTCCAAAACCATAAAATCTACTTGCTCAGTCCATCCTGAACTACGCATTGTATAGTCTCAAGGCTCAAGATTCACCTCTAACTACCTGAGTTATGCAATTGCGTAGTCACTGAGCCTTTCCCTTAGTGTTCCACCCTGTCCTGGCTTAGTCAGTGGATCCACATGTAGCATCTTAGACTAGGGGTTTATCGGACAGATGTCATCTTGTCATGAGTGAATTGCAAATTCAGGTACTTTATCATACCATGATATGATGATGAAGAAGGAGATGAACTTCATTGTATGAGAAAATGACTTCTTACTTTAGCTCCTTGTTGACAAGGTTAATCCTCTCTATGGATAGAGACGATCCCTCTAGCCCAATGAGTGGGTCTAGCAACTGAAGGGACAATCAACTAGACATCTTCCTAGATTATAATTGAAAAATAGAACAAGAGAGAAGGCCTACCTTGCTCTGATGCTAATCCAATTTCCTTTGTTGTGATCCTCGAACCGCTTGTGTCACGAACTTGTTCCTGCTTCTTCCAACTCTTATGTACCTGCACAAGTGACCAAGAGACAACAAAGCATACCAAAACCAATAGAAAATCCAATAATAACCTATTTAGCTGATCAAGGAATGCCAAACCAATACATACATGAACATATATATTTTGGGAAGATGAACCAACAGTTGTATTATTATTTAAAGAATAAAGGGGAAGCTTACAACCATAGCCTTGATGTTGAAAGGCTCTCCTTGAGTGGTAATCCAAGTCCAAGCCAAGAAACTCTCCAACACTCCTTCTCCAAGTCTAATGAATAACCTCTAAGCACAAGCTCAGCATAGGGGTGCAAATGGACATAGATAAACCATTTGGGAATGGTAGAGGGGGAATTTATAGGCTGAGAGAGGGAGTTAGACCTCCTCCAAAGATAGGATTAGGTCCACATCTTAAGGAGGTAGCTCATAGGGATGAGACCAAGAGATCAAATTAGGAGGATTCAACCTCATATATGCGAAACCACCTCTAGCTCGCTGCTCTGGAAGCTTCTAGATCATGAAGCTTCTCATCCCCTTTGGGAAAATTCCTTTTCAAGACCATCGTGAGTATGAGAGAGAACATATCGATTCCATTGTCGGCTTAACAAGGTGCAATAGGCGATCATCACAGTTTTGAGCTTCATAAGGGTGATGACTCGTATTTTAGGGTTTTAAGAGCCATTTCTTCAGGGAAAGCTCCAAGGATTTTCCAAGCAAAGTTAAGGGAGGGATCTAAGCTGTATACATTGATGAGTATATTGTATAATGATCATGTTTCGGGAACTTCAAGGTTTGTCACAGGGAAGTGTAGGAGGTGCGACAAAATATTGTGTAATATATGCCCCCTAAAGCATGAAGGTAGAATAAGGAGTGATGGCTGAGATGCTTTACAAGCTTTTGGAAAGGACGAGAACACGCACTATTAGGAGACCTACAAATCAAGGACGCATATACATATACATATTTGAGATCAATACATGAATCCATGGCATGGATGCAACCATCTGGATGATGAAGACTAAATAAAAGATCCATGGTATGGGCACAACCATCCAGATAACAAGGATCATCATGAATATAAAGTCTCACGGTATGGTCACAACCATCCGTATAATAGAAACATGTGTACAATTATGAATAACTGTTGGGAGCAGGATCCCCCAAGGACATTTTTGGGGCTAAAAGCCCATGTTTGAGTCAAATTTTGTAATAAAATTGTAAATTCTCCGCATTTTGCAGTCACGGAGTGCGAAGGTGTCATAAGTCATAAAGGGTTGTCCACCCTTAGTTTTGTAAAGTAAAGTCGGCTGTAAAAGATCTACCCATGGTCCACAAACCATGGAATTGAATAAAAAGAGCTAAGCTCTAAGTAGTTTTAGAGACACATAAGGAAAAAGAGTCGTAGATTTGAAGTAAGAAGTCTGAGTCTTGGGTTGTAGCATAGGTAGAGGCTCTGCAGCTGAGTGCGCAGAGGCCTAGGGTAAATTCTACCGTTGAGTGCACAGACCCTTGCAACTGTGTGCGCATGGTGGATAGAGTTTGTAAACACTTGGAAGATATCAATAAAGAGAGATATTCTGCAATTTCTGTGTATTTTTTCTATTGATGCATTTTGATATGTTATGTATGAATTTCCTTTATTATGCTTATATGATGCATGAATGAATGAGATTACATTAGAAACTGAACGCAATTACAGATATCTGTTTATGTGGTGTTAACTATAATTGTTTGAGAAAGATAAGTAAGCCACTTAGAATAATTTGGGAATCTGCATGGTACGCTACCATAGCAGCGCGAAAGTACCTGGGCAGAAGGTTAGGGCTGCGCAAAGGTCGATCGTACCCTTTCGCGAGGTATTGAAAGGTGGAATAAGAGGCTAGTC
The DNA here is from genome assembly GCA_031772625.1 of Pinus tabuliformis. Classification (NCBI taxonomy): domain Eukaryota; kingdom Viridiplantae; phylum Streptophyta; class Pinopsida; order Pinales; family Pinaceae; genus Pinus; species Pinus tabuliformis. The sequence goes on from CM062805.1 coordinate 634,119,955, forward strand.
TGGCAAGCCCTAGAGTGAAGTGACATGCATGAAGGCGGGAATAAAGAGAATTAACCGACATCACAACCATCTTAGGGTGTGGAAACTTGGTTCCAGCATCCCCCCATACTACTTTGGGTGAGGTTTCGGTCTGTGCTCCGTGGTCTGATGCTAAAAGGGCCAATGGTGTAGGGATTTGTTTGGCTAATTAATTTTGAACCAGGGTTAGGCCCCCTCAAGCCAACAAATGGTTTCGTTGTTGGGACCGGAATCTTCATAAGATATGTGTGATGTCATATCATTAGAATCCAACTAAGAAAGAGATCAGAGATTTTTGGATAGGAAGATCCATGAATTCGCAGCTCAAGAGAACAGAAACCTGCAACTAACAAAAGAACAGTGGCTAGACAGGTACCTATATGCAAAGATCCATGAGATCTTTTTTTGCTCCTTTCTGGTTGAACTATACGAGTGGATCGCGAAGCTAGAAGATAGCCAAGGAAGGTGGAAACTTAACGGTCCTATTGTTTGGACCTCGAAGCTAGTACATAAATTGGAAGCATCTATGGAAAAGATCGCCCGCGTTGTCAATCATTGGCTCGATCGCGTCATAGGAGGATTTGTGACCGAATTCGAGGTCGACACCTTAGTCATCTACAGCGAGGCGAAGCGACGCTTCCTCAAAGGACCACGAGGTAAGTACATGAAATCTTTGAATACCTGGATTAAAATTCTATTGTGCAAAAAATGGGTTATGCAGCTACCTTGAGGTTCGGAGCTACGCAAAGTGGAAAAATTTATAGGAACGAAGGAAAAAAGGGTCCTAAATATAGTCCATTGATTTCACCCCCGCAAAGTGACAAAGAGGGAATAGCACAAGTTTCTCCGCAAAGTGCTATTCAATTAATAAGACAAGGATTCCCACGAACACCACCTCCGACTTCACCACCATCACCTCTAACTTCACCCGTATCACCTCCACCTCCACCACAGTTCAGTATGGCAAATTCAATGAAGCTACCTTTGTTCAAAGGCTTTGGGAATGAGGACTTGGACCAATTCTGGTTTGTCGTAAGAGCCGTATGGGAAGCTCAGGGCATTACAGATGATCACATAAATAAGGCAACATTGGTTAGTACTCTGTAGGATCACGCGCTAACCTGGTACATCAAGTATTTGAACGATAACCCGAATGCTGGAGTGTCAGACATATAGACAGCGCTAAATAGAGAATTCAATAGGCCTAAATCTGAGGCACAGTTGAATGTGGGGTTCAAGGAAATCGCTATGCAACTAGGTGAGACGCCTTGGGAACTGGATTAGAGCTTGAAGTGTACAATCCGCGAAGCCAGCATGAATTTGACTGACGGACAACATCGCGAGTGGTTTGTGGCTTCACTACTGCCACACTTAAGGGTTTCGTTGTTGCAATAAAAGATAACAACTCAAGCAGAGGCCTTGGAGATTGCCATGAGACTGCATGAAACACCGATGCAAGATCCAAATCTAGGGGTTCAACAAATCCATGCATAGTTTAAGAATCTATGCCTTGAGATGCAAAGTCTAAAGTAGGATAGAACGGTTAGACCAGAGGTGTGCAAGGAGGTATGATGCTTGAAATGCAAGATTCAAGGGCATGACAAGGACCATTGCCCGGTCTTTGTGAACTATATCGTAGGGGGAGGACCGATGCCTTTGAGGCCCAAAGCTTAAGCGGGACCAACCATGGGGCCTACACTATGGTGAGCTATGTTACAAGGAAAAGTGTCTACACAGAACTACTTATCCCACTAAGGTGTGATAGGTACCTTAGAAACAAACAAAGTAAAGCTACTTTCGTTTTTCCTTTATGAAGTATAGATGAGAGAAGAACAAAGAAGACCAACCTCTGTCTTGCGCTAATCTCCTAGTTCGATTCCTCTCTCTCTTGATAGTCTTTCGCTACTTGTTCCCTTGCACGCCCAGCTTCACAAAGTACCTGTAAGATCACAGTAGCATAGCACTATACAAGAACATGGATCTATAATCATAAACAATCTAGGATCAGATCTAAATTGACCATACAAATGCAGCAAACATGAATGACACAAGAGTATGGAGGAAAACTTGAATAGCTTTTATTGATAAACAAGAAAGAGCCAAGGGGAGTTACAACCAGTTGTTCTGACCCAGCATCATCCTCTCAGCAAGAGAGCCCCTCTTCACCTCATACAAAGCTTAGATCACCCAACAATCTGATGTTGTCTCAAGAAACCAACAACAATTCCTTACAATATGAAAAATTCCAGCCCCTGGATCTCTAGGATGAGGGATCCATATATAGATATTTTGTAAGGGAGATGAGTCAGCTTGTGATTTGATTAGTGTCTTCCCTCTGATAGTTCTTGCTTCCACTTGGAGATTGATGATCTCTTACTCATCCTTGGTCGAATTCAGAGAGGCAAGTGTCACAGGAGAAGTTTCTGGAAGTTTCCATGCCTCTCCACCTCGCGGAATGACACTGCCATTTGTCACTTCTCGCCCATCGCACCCCATAGAAGGTATTTTTGAAATGAAACGCACCCACACAGTGTGTTTAGGTGAGATGCAATGCACTTTGCCTATGGAGCAGCTGAAATGATCCTGTTTTGACCAATTCTGAGCAGTTTTTCATGGAGAACTTCTGGGAGAAGCTGTAATTAGTTGACCTTGTTCCTTTATGGGTTAGAACAACACTTTTAGGGACTTAGGAGACCTTGGTTTATGGACATTTCATGCGTGGGGTTGTAGTGCCCAAAAATGTCTATAACAGTTGCCCCCTAAAGCATGAGGTCATTAATCTTTTGATGTCGGGTGAAATGCTTTATTATGAGGATCCGAAGTTCTTTCAAGCTGGGAGGAGACCTGTAATAAGATACAATACAATACATTATCTTCATAATATTTTCATGATCTTGCTGAGGCGGGAATTCCCATGCTCAGCTTTATAAATACATTTTCATGTACATAGGACAAACAATCGTCTGAGTGTAGACTGATGATTCTGGTAGATCCATCATCCCTTTGATTGGATGATTATCTGTGCAGCAATGATGTACATTTGATGTCTTTATTTCCCTGAATATATATCGCAGCCCGGATGGATGAAACTAGATTCGGGGTCTTCAATCTCGTTCGATCTTCACTCGAAGTACAAGTCTATCCATGTGAGAGATGTTCTGGAGTCGAACATGGAAAGACATCGCCTGATTACCAACCAATGATGTAAGTTGTTAACAGGCACGAGAGGAATCACCGATAATGATAATGACCCTCAAGGTACTGCAGTACAATTCACGTGGTGTGAATAAAAGACTTGGCGTCGAACACCACGCAAAATATTTCGGTCGAAGGTCATTGATGTAAACCTGTCGCCGGAAGTGAGAAACTTGCCATTGAGGCATGCAAGCTTCAAAGTATTGAATGGGGTGTTCCTAGATCGACTTCTTGGATAATGAGCTGATGTTGACAAGAAGTGATCCGTCACAGGAGGGCCTTAATGAATCCCACATCAATGACATGGAACGGAGCAAATGATTTTAATGGAGGTGAAAACGATCTAATGACATATGGTTCAGGGTGGCGGTCATGAAAGAATGGAGTATGAATGTATTGTAGCGGGTGAGACACAGGTGAATTCTCTGAATGACTTCTCTTGAACATATCGGTGACACTGACATGATGGATTGGTAGCATTACCCCAAATGTGGATGGTGTGATGGGACCATGGTGATGTGACCGGTGAATGAAACAACCCAACCCGACTTGGATGTGGAGTTAAAGTGTCATGTCCAAGAGTGACTTGCTACCAACAAAGTTTCTTCAAGTTTTCTTCCCAAATTTCCTCAGTCATTGCTGACCAGTACCTCTTTATTTTTGTCAAGCTTGAGGAGGATAACATATGCTTGTTCTATAATTTGCCCTTCAGGCAAACCCATCGCTATGTTTTAACGAGCCTAGTGATAGTGAAACTCGTTCTTGTCTGCTATGGACAAGTTTGTCGCTATTAAGTTTTAATGAGTTTAACGACAAAGATAACTCAGTCCTTTTCAATTTTAGAGAGTCTGAAAAGGAACGTAAAGGAAACTCCAAAATTCCTTTTTCGTCATCTAATCCCTTAAGTCCGAAAAAGTATAAAACAATACAGAAGGGATGAATTTTCGATACTTTTAACGAGCCGAACAAAACAAGCGCTCGATCTTTTTGTGTAATAATCCCTCAGGTCCAAAAAGATTAAAATTTAGAGGAGGGATAGCACTTCCGGTCCCTTTAACGAGCTGGAGAGGCCAATGGCTCGGCAATCTTTTCATATTTTACGAGTCAGTTGAAAAGAGCTTAAAGGAGACTCGTCTTTTGAGGAACGACTGATAAAATTGGGTAGCAGCTGATTCTAGGTAAGGTTTGGAATGTTCCAATCACGGCAGTGTTACAAGGATGGCCAGTGAGATCACTCTTCGCAGTTGTTCCTCAAAAGGGGTAAACAATCAAATGGAGGTGAATGATCGGCCAATACAGAGTGGAGGTGATGATGAGAACACGACCAAGGCTTTTAAACGCTGAAGTACTACATTCACGATGGTTATTTACCCGGAAACAGTTCATTTTTTAATGAGTTTAAACACGGGGGGAAACATTTTCTCATGGCTTATGTTTATTTTTTAACGAGCTTGAACTATGCGCTAAAACTGCTCGATACAACGGTCACTTCTTGACTTTACCATAAATAGCTTTTTTCTTTCAAATATTCTACTGCATTTTCAATTGCTTCATCAAACTAGTCAGAAATGAACAATATATGTTTGAAAAATGAGTTAGAACACTAATATTTTACTTCGAACTACGTAAAAAGTAATGTAAAAGTGCTTTTACCTCTCATTTTACCATTTCATTTGAACTTTGGTTTGTTGGAGCTTTGGAGGTGCTTTCCCCCCTTGATTTTCATCAGCTGATTTCGGGAGATTTTGTGGACGATTCTCGGCACCGTCTAGACCAGGTAGGAGCTAAACTTGAGCTCTTTCATTTCATGCTTTCCATTTTGCATTCTGAGCTTGATTCCTGGTTTTTCTGAGCCTCTGGGGTTTGAAAAACTCGCCCTAGCTTCAACGCACCCTTTGTGTATCGAAAGGTGCGTTGGATGTTGACCTGTCTACTGGCCATCTGACATGCAACGCACCCAGATCACTACTGTAGGTGCGATGGGCGTAAGGAAGGAATTTTATGCACAGTTTTTGATGGAAATTTTGCCTGTTTCTTACCAAAATCAGGATCTAACTCTTCTCTTGTTTGTTTTCAGAGATATTTGGAGCAAGATGACTATTACATGGTGAGAACGTGAGCATGAAGAAGAGGACATTCTTGCTTTACATGATCCGGTTACAGTAAACGCACTGCGGAACTGTGGCTTGTTGAAGTTTTTCTGCATTTCTAGCATGAGACAACAGATCAACTTGCTGCAGTATTTGCTCGATGCTTGGGATCCTACCAACCAGGTGTTCCAGATTAGGGGCAAATCCATCCCCTTGACTGTAGTGGACATCTATTTCTTGACTGGCTTGTCGAGGCGGGGTGCCCCCATCTCTTTATCAGGTTCGGCCCGAGGAGGTGAATCTGTGAGAGATTATGTTCGCCGGTATTGCAGAGAGGGATCTCAGCTGAGTAAGGATGGCAAGATCATCATCCGTGATGTCACTAACAGGTCTCTCAGGACTATTCTGTTCACTTTTGGTAGGATGGCTGGTGGTGCGGCTCTTCATGTAGCCAACCGATCTTATATGCAGTATGCCTTGGAATGTCTCCAACCGACGATGTTCAACTGGTGCGACGCAGTAATTCTTGTGATGAAAGAATAGTTGACCAAGGTGAAGAGTGGGAGGTTGAAGAACTTTGGTTATGGTTCTATCTTGACCGCCTTTGCCTTGGAAAAGATACCACTGATGCAGCCGCAGTATATTGCACTCGATTTACCTTCACCGACTGAACCACGTATGCAGAGATGGGTCGACCATATGTCTAGGCATGCTGGTCAGTCTCAGATTTCCTTTTCTGATACCTTCTTCGGGTGGTTTGATCATCAAGAGATGGTTTATTCCGAGTATCCATATGCCGGTATGGACTTCCGGGGTGATCCAGATTTAGTACTGCCGGCTGGCAAACAGTGGGGCACCATTGGTAAATTCTTTGACCATATCCCTGTTTATCTTTTCTCTTCTATGATGTCCTTGTGCTTTATTCTGTCAAGACTTAACCAAACTCATGTGTTCATGCAGATGTCGATCCCGTTCGGCCAATAGTACGCCTGAGAGTGCTAGTTGCCGCCCCAGCAGGAGAGGCTATTGGAAGGGCTATCCTTCGCGACCTTGATGTGGCCGAGACTCTCACAGCATTACAGGAACAGGTTGAGGGCCTCACTCTCAGTATTCCAGATGTGAGGACTGACGAGCTGCCCTTGAGGTTGCAGCGGCATACTACTGGTGTGCCAAGACGATGGACTCGACTCTTACGCATGATCGCACAGGCTGTGACTTGCTATCACGAGCATCATTAGACTAGGGTACCCCCTAGCATTTTGAGTTTTTGTTCATTTGACCAATTTTTGTCTTGGTTACAGAACATTATGTGTAAACCATAAACAGTTATATATATATTTTTGATTTTCGGAGTTTTATTTTGGTTAAGTTGCATGATCCAAATCCAAATATTGATGGTATGCTTCTTTTTATAAATGTTGCAAATGTCTATCTAACACATAATTTGCCAATGAGTCAGTTAATGTGTTTAAGGTTCTGGAAATATGCTGGTATTGAATAAAATCAAATTGTCTTTCCAAAATCTTAACCCTTAGGAACATGTGATAAATAGCTGAATTTCGGACAGAGTAGATACCAGTGAGTTGTAGTATGACGAGTTGTGAGTCTAGCCTGAAAATCAGTCGGCGTATACCATGTGTGATGGCATGAGAGAGAAGTTCTATCAACGCACTATATTCAGCGATGTTATTCGTTGATCGACCAATACATACCCCTCTGAAACTTACTAACTCGCCACTTGGATCAAAAATGGCCCAGGCAGCGGAAGATAGGTTCCGTGAACTACGACTCGCTCCATCGGCATATCCAACACATGACTCCATTAAGTTTGACATCTGCAATAAATGTAAAAAGTGGATTACTTGACCAAAACAAACACTTTAGCGAAAACAAAAACGTAACAAAAGCATACAGGTTACTATGCTGAATCACGCATAGTAACGCTTGAGGTACAACCCGTTACGAGGTTGTGCCAGTGGAATTCCGTCATAATCCATTAACTCGTAGGCTCCTTTTGCTAACACTCGCTTAACAGTATAGGGGCCCATCCATAAAGACTTGAATTTACCTGCTCCCAATTTAACGGATTCTTGGTCATAAAGCAAGACCAAGTCACCTTCTGAGAAGACACGGGGTTTGACATTCTTGTTGAACTGCGCTTTGACTCGTTTCTTATGGCCTTCGTTAGCCAAAGCGGCATTATGACGAGTTTCATCCAATTGGATTAGTTCCAAGAAACGAGCTTCCTCTTTTGAAGTTCTGGGGAGAAGGTCAATTGCGAGTTTGAGGGACGAGATTTCACACTGGATTGGTAAGACTGCTTCCAGGCCATATACTAGTTGGAAAGGTGTAAACCCGGTCGCATTCCTTACCGATGTTCGGTAAGCCCACAAGGCTGAGTACAGGATTAGGTGCCAACTTCTTTTGTGAACTCCAATCATCCTTTGCAGCATGCGCTTCAGGACCTTGTTGATTGCTTCAACTTGTCCGTTGGCTTGCGGGTAATATGGAGTAGAGCTGTCGTGAGACAACCCTAGTTTGGCAGCTAATTCGACCATCATGTGATTGCAAAAATGCGATCCATGATCTGTGACTATAGCTTGTGGGACGCCGAATCTGGCAACTACATGATTGAAAAAGAAGAGGGCAGCTATTTCACCAGTATTATCTAATGTAGGCATCGCCTCAGCCCATTTGGTAAAATAGTCGACTACGACTATGATATACCCATGCCCCCTGGTCGAGCTGGGGTTACATGTCATGAAATCGATGCCCCATTTGGCGAATGGCCCGACAGCAACTATTGGCTGCAAAGGTGCGGGTGGTCTTCTGGTTTTGTTATCGAAAATTTGACAAGCATGGAAACTTCTGACTGCGGTTATGCAATCTTTGAACATTGTTGGCCAGAAGTATCTTGCTCATAAAAAAATTTGCGCTGTAGCATAACTGGATTGATGCCCCCCACACGCGCCTGAATGGCAATCATTCAGGACTTTTTCGGCCTCCTCATGTGTGAGGCACCTTCTCAGAACCGTATTGATACCACGACGGTAAAGTGTATCACCGACGATCATGTAGTCTTTTGCTTGGTATCGAATACGGTTTTGTTCAGAGTGAGAGGTATTTGGCCTATATCTTTGGGTTTGGAGATAAATGATTATATCCCCATACCACAGATTGCTTGAAGATATCAGAAACAAATTTTTGTCCACGATCGTTTCTTCAGATGTTTCATCGTTGGACGACGATGGGAGATCGCATAAATAATTCCGCGAAAACCAGGGCTTTCTTTGACTTGGATTTTACGAATTCCAGATCAAACTCTTGTAGAATTTCTATCCATTTTGAATATTTTCCCCCAGCAACTGTCGCGACAATATATAAGTCATGGGGTTGCAATCTGACAGAATGGTAGTTTTTAGAAAGAGAACGTAGTGTCGAAATCTCTGTATCGCTTAAACAGTTGCGAGCACTAGCTTTTCAACATAAGAATATTTGCTTTCTATATCATTTAAGTTCTTACCTAAATAATATATAGGATGTTCAATTCCGTTGTCTTCTTGAACTAAAACCATTGCGATGGTTGTATCCGTTGCAGCCAGATACAGGTTAAAGTCTTTTTGATAATCAAGAGCGTACATTAATGATGCTTTCATTAGGGATTCTTTTAAAGCATCAAAGGAAGCTTGCGCAACCTGATCCCAGACAAAGGGTACTTCCTTTTTCAAAAGATGCATATAACCTTTAGCAAGTTCGGCATAATTTGGAATGATTCTCCTCAGAAAGTTTGCTTTCCCTTGGAGTTTCTGAATCTGAAGCAAATTTGAAGGTGGAGGAAAATTTATGATTGCCTGAACCTTACATGGGTCGAGACGAATCTCGTCTTTCGAGACTACAAAGCCAAGTAAACGACCAGAACTGACACAAAATACACATTTTTGTGGATTGAGTCATATTTTGTAGTGTCAGCAACATAGAAATATCGCTCTTAAATGCTGCGGATGATCAGTCCGCTTTCACGAATGAGCCGAAAGGTTGTCAAGGTATGGTTGAACGATGTTTTTGATGGGGTGCACCTGCCGTAGCCGTTGTTGTACTGGTTTGACATCTGGATACATCTTGATTTCGTGTTCAACGATACTCGAGTCAATGCCTGGCATTTCACTATATGACCAAGCAAAGACATCTCTGAATTCGCAAAAAAGAGTGTTATATATTTCCAGTTCTGAAGGAGAACAACATTTTCCAACATAAATATTCTCTACAACATCTGTTTTGGTTGAGATATTTATGGCGATAGTCTCTTCAATGTTGGACAAGTTTTGCTCAGAATCCACCGTGTTTACAGTGTTTGATAGGAAATCAAAAACTGAAGGATGATAAAGGTCATCAGAAGTATTTTCTTCACAATCCGGAAGAAGGGAACGATGGTGGTAATCATCCCATGGTGCCCCTTCAATTACCATTGATTGAACAATCCCTTCGTCGGTGACATGCACTCGCGACCAAGGATCTGAAGGGGTACCATATTCCTTAGACCTATCTATCCAAATGCTTGATGAGCGTTGATTTGGGTTTGCCTCCCATGCTAGGAACATTGATTGCTACAATATTTCTGTTGGGCTTGGAGGCAAAACCTGCGTATGATCCATGTCGATATCATTTTCTGAGATCTTTTTGGAAGATATCATATTGCAAGTTCCTACCGACGCTACTTCCGCCAAATTGATTGGAGGTGGAAGGGCGAAAGTTTCCATTAATATAGGATCTTTTAGTAGGCCTACTCCGATATTTTGAAGCGAATGGGGGCTTCCATGGATCATTGGAATACTTCCCGTAACTTGAGAACCATTGGGCAGGAAGTTTTATTGATCGACAATTGTAATCCCTCCTTGAAAGGGAAATGCAATCTTTCTAAAATAGGTCGACACAACAGCAGCCATGGCATATATCCATGGTCTTCCCAGTAGGATGTTGTAATCGAGATTTCCGTCGATTACCTCAACATCTATTTCTATTGTTTTCCCTCCTAGTTCAACCTTCAAGTTACTTAGAATACCATATGGGGTATATGTTCGTCCGTCAAATGCTTTTAATGTCGTCGAAGATCGCGACAAGGTTGGAGATCCTAAAGTTTTCCAGAAACTCATCGACATAATACATGTAGATGCTCCCTCATCAATAATTGTTCGATGAACAATTTTGTTGAGGGCTTTCACTTGAACGAGGAAAGCTAGCTGAGCTGGTAACTGAGGATCGTATCCTTTATGATCGAAGGATACAAGATTGGAATCCTTTGGGTCTATCCCACCAATGGCTGATAATAAAGCCTGCTTTTGGGATGGGCAATTTTGTAGTACCTCAAGAGTCGACATAGCGGATGGTGATTGGGCCAAATATTCCACTATATTATAATGCTGTGCCGCTCTAGCGCGGGGATTAAACGTCGACTTGTGTACTACTCCCTTTGGCGGTTTTATTGTCAACTCGGGAATGATGGGTGGTGCAACTTCTGTCGAAGTTGTTGTCGAACTACTAGGTTGATCTTTATCCTTGTTGTTCGACAGCTGTGGATTCCCATAATCTTTGTTTCTTGTCGATATTAAAGCATCATTTTGTTGTTTGGAAACTGACAACATTAGAACTTGACACCGGGAAGCATCTTCACTGTCAACCAGATTTGTTCCTGGATTTGGAAACGGATCAGTTAATACTGCTGAGGTCTTTGTATTCTTGAAGAATTTTTTAATCTCAGCTCTGTGTGGACAATCTGCGGTCCGATGATCCTCATCGCATATAAAGCATGGATTTTTTGGTTTCCTATTTCCAGGAGGGTTTGCAGAAGATTTTTCAGGTGATGATTCTTCCTGTTTCTTCTTCTTCCCTTTGCCTTTCTTCTTGCCCCCTGGTTGCTTGGTTTCTTTGCCCTTATCTGTTGATACGGCATTTACTTCCGAGGCAAGAAGTTCCTCATTTGCATTTTGACCGGAAATCTTACGGGCCTTTTTAGATGTAGCCTTTGTCGATTTCATGTCTGTTGCGCCAATCACGCCATCGCTGGCATGAGAGTCATTGTTTGATTTAGGAGGAGGAGGAACTGAGAATTCCGGTCTAGGAGCGTCAGGTATTTTATCGTAGAGCGTGCCGGACTGAGTGTAAATCAAGTCCAAATATTGCGCACGAGCGATAACCTGCTCTTCGGTGACGACCCCCCCTTTTGCCACATCTTCCGTGATGGAAGGCAGTAATGACTTGATAAACCATTCAGCTAAGAGCTGATCAGGAACATACGTTTTCACCATTCTATGACGATGTCGCCACTCATGTATATGATCAGATATGTGAGTGGCCGTCGTTTGTTTGAAGTTGGTAAGAAGTTCCGTTCCCGTTTCGTACCTTATCGGTAACTGAAAATGGGTTAAAAAGGTTGTGGCTAGGGTACTGAAGTTGTCGAATGAAGCTCTAGGCAATTCGATATACCATTTTGCTGCCGGACCAGTTAACGTCCTCTGAAAAAGGCGAAGCCTAATCGAATCATCGTTTAGGGTGTTTGATGAACACCACAGATGAAAGGTCATCACATGATTCGACGGATCTTCACCCAGATTTCCATTAAATTTAGGAATATCTTATGGAAGTTTATGTGGAATCGCTGGCCACCAAGGGGCGTAAGCGATTGGATCGTTTGTTAACCAATTTAAATCAGGTAACTCTAAAGTTGCCATGAAGGGTAACTGTTGGTTCAGGGTAGGTGAAGCATACCCAGGATAAGATGGGATTGCCTGAGCAGTTGGTCTTTGCATACCAGCATAATGCATTTGGTGCTGGTAACTTTGGTAAGGTTGGTGGGCATGACCATTGTAAAATGGTTGATTTTGACCGTTTTGAATATACGGCTACCCACTATTCGCAAAGATTTGTTGTTCAGAACCTTGGTATACTTGTTGGAACTGCGGTTGTTGGTATTGCACTAGCCATGGTTGTGAAGCCATGTGCTGTTGCCCGATACTAACTGTTTGACCAAGATGAGGGGTAATTGTACCCGTTTGAACCTGTGTCATTCCACCAGTTGGCGATTGTGGTTGAGTTGCAGGGTCAAGGGGCTGTTGCATTACAACCTGAGAAACGTGAGGTTGGCATACAACAGGGAGTGCTTGAACTTGCGACACTGTCACAATAGCTGGTGTAGTTGGTATATTTGACATAGGTAAGCATTGTTGCATCGAGTATACAACTCTTGTTTGTTGAGGTAGTATCGGTTCTCAACCGCTTGAAGTAATTCCATCATAACCCGAATTTTGTTGTGAACTCCCGTATGGCTGTCCTCCCGGAGGGGATAGTGAAAGGGAATACTGCCCCCCATATGTTGGTAATCCGGTACTTAAGGGAATGGTTTGCCCTTGAGGGCCGGACTGCCCAAATTGACCTCCAAATGGATCAATTTGTTGAGACTCAACATAAGAGTTTCCGGGTATTATTCCTGATGAACAAACAGGAACAGACCATACCGTCGAAATCGCCCCTGAGCGGGCTCCTTCTAGCAATTGAGAGCTAGTTGGGACAGATGGTATACCGGCAAACATTGTTGGAGTGATAGCAGGGAGTTCTGTCGCCGTTGTGTCAGACGACACAGTCCTAGATGTTGACGGTTGTTCAGACATTTCTAGTCTATCCAAAAGATTACCTAGTGTTTCTACAGGAGCTTCCGCTAGCGGTAGACTAACTTCTGATGAAGAAGGATACAGAGTGATCCCGACTCCAAATTGCGATGGAGTACTAGATGGAGGATCTTCCACAATCTATTCTATAGCAATCAGACCAGGTGGAAGGGGTAGACCGTCAGGTGCGTAGAATATTTCTGGTGCCGAAGAAGGTATGGAATCTGCAGCGACAGATGTTTGGGGGCAACACTCTCTGAACCGGTTGTAGATGGAACAGGTTCAGTGATACAAGTGTTTACCCTCAGACTAGGATCAGTACCACTGTCCTTCTATGGCCGCTGAACTTCTTCTGCAAAGGCAGGGATACCAGAAATGTTTGGAGTAACCGGAATCTCTGATGTTGTTGGAACACTTGTTCTAACTTTAACAGGGGATTTGGAACCGGTTAAACGAGTTCGCTTTGTCCGTACTAGCTTCGATTCCAGAGACAAAGACAGTTGACTCGTAAGCCTCCGCGAACGACGGGGTTTCAATTGACTTTCTTCCACGATTGCGGATTACTCGATCAACTAAAAATAAAGGGGAAGTATGTTTCTGAATTAGATGAATTTTAGACGCTTTGACACAACTTGCTTTTTCAATTTTTAAGAGTCGAGAAAAAACAAAATATGACTCTAGTCGCCTTCGATTTTTAATGAGCCTAAAGTGACAAGTGCTCAGATGGACCTTTTCCGTTAAGGATTCTGAAAAGGAACGAAAGGGACTGCTCTGGAAATCTAGGTAGAGGGATTACCAAACCAATCGCCAAACTGCAGAATACTTTTTATGGTACGGCAGTCAATCTTCCCGAATGCTGTGTTCAGTGCATTGCGATCGATAGGGCGGCAGACACGGCTTCCTATGGATAAAGGATTAAGCCTATTGTGGTCTCCCAAAATATACTCGATGGTACGTGGGAGCACAAGTCCATACTGGCACTTATCGTCTCAAAGTGGAGGAATCACCCAACCATCATTGAGAACAACAGTTACCAGCCTTTACGACGCTGGAATACGTCTCTAGCCTAGACTTCTAAATGTTGTGCGTTAGGTTCCAAAGCATTGTTAGATTCATTGAATTTATTTTATAGTTGATCTTGTTTATGAAGTTTGCTTTTCAGGTTCACCACGAGATGTAGATGTGTAATTCCTAAAATGCAATCTAAGATGATAAACAGTCTTTTATCTTCTTTGTGCAATGAAAATCCTAGCTACTAAGGAAAGAGAGACAGTATTCTTTCACAAAGAGCAAAGAGCACACTCTAAATGCACTTTCCTAAATCAAACCAATCAAACAGTCTAAATGCAAATTCACATGCATGTATTTGTTTTCGGCTTTCTTAGTATGTGAATGGAGAAAAGAAAGCTAATGCACAAATCTGAATTACTTTTCAAGTGACAATTATCAACAAGTTTCTTTTAGAAATCAAAAAATGGAGGCAATCACAACATTTTACGATTTAGAAATGAATACTTGCTTTCGACACTAGAAAAATTACAAATTCAGACCAAATACAATAGTAACAGGATAATCGACTATCTACAGCAAGCAAACTCTTTCCTATGACTGAAAACGACACTTGCGACGCTTTCAAATCAAAGGACGACAGTACGATTACGTTACTGTTGCAAAGGAGAACTGAAAATGACTCAACAAATACACAAAAACATTTACAGTTCTTTCGTACAAAGGAGGCGGAATAACAGCAAGGAAAAGGGGTTTCAAACAGAGATATACTGATCACAGGCAGCAAAATTCATGAATAGAACTGGAAAGAATGAATCACAGGAACCAAAACTGGACAATGTCTAGTCTGATCAGCGCACCTGTAACACAGGTAATTTAAAATGCAGCGCACCTCCTACACTCAGGAAGTGCGTTGAATTTCAGATTCACATAACAGTACCTACGCTGGGCTAGAGACGAGACTTTGCTTGGGTTCCGAGTCATAGTTTGCAGTTCAGTTCATGGGTTTTGGCCGAGCAAATGGTAATCAGTAATGCAACAATCAGGGGTAGATCTAAAGAGGATCTAAGAGCTATCACAAGGGCAATCAGAGAGTTTGTAAATTAGTTGTTTAATTTATAAACAAATCCCGGAGATTGACTGAAGCGACATTTATCTACTTTGCATTTGCATAGAACATGCAATTTGAAAGCTACCTGGCTCGACTTCAGGCTCCATCTGTAAGTTTATAAAATAGACAACAAGGAAGATAAACAAACAAACTAATTCGTCCCCAGTGGAGTCGCCATTTTGTTACAGGGAAAAGTGTCTACACAGAACTGCTTATCCCACTAAGGTGTGATAGCTACCTTAGAAACAAACAAAGTAAAGCTACTTTCATTTTTCCTTTATGAAGTATAGATGAGAGAAGAACAAAGAAGACCAACCTCTATCTTGCGCTAATCTCCTAGTTCGATTCCTCTCTCTCTTGGTAGTCTTTCGCTACTTGTTCCCTTGCATGCCCAGCTTCACAAAGTACCTGTAAGATCACAGTAGCATAGCACTATACAAGAACATGGATCTATAATCATAAACAATCTAGGATCAGATGTAAATTGACCATACAAATGCAGCAAACATGAATGACACAAGAGTATGGAGGAAAACTTGAATAGCTTTTATTGATAAACAAGAAAGAGCCAAGGGGAGTTACAACTAGTTGTTCTGACCCAGCATCATCCTCTCAGCAAGGAAGCCCCTCTTCACCTCATACAAAGCTTAGATCACCCAACAATCTGATGTTGTCTCAAGAAACCAACAGCAATTCCTTACAATATGAAAAATTCCAGCCCCTGGATCTCTGGGATGAGGGATCCATATATAGATATCTTGTACGGGAGATGAGTCAGCTTGTGATTTGATTAGTGTCTTCCCTCTGATAGTTCTTGCTTCCACTTGGAGATTGATGATCTCTTACTCATCCTTGGTCGAATTCAGAGAGGAAAGTGTCACAGGAGAAGTTTCTGGAAGTTTCCATGCCTCTCCACCTCGCGGAATGACACTGTCATTTGTCACTTCTCGCCCATCACACCCCATAGAAGGGCTTTTTTAAATGCAACGCACCCACACAGTGTGTTTAGGTGAGATACAGCGCACTTTGCCTATGGAGTAGCTGAAATGATCCTGTTTTGACCAGTTCTGAGCAGTTTTTCATGGAGAACTTCTGGGAGAAGCTGTAATCAGTTGACCTTGTTCCTTTAGGGGTTAGAAAAACACTTTTAGGGACTTAGGAGCCCTTGGTTTATGGACATTTCATGCTTGGGGTTGTAGTGCCCAAAATTTTCTATAACAAGCTATATCTCAGGTAGCAGGAAAACATGCCAAGGATAACTGTCATTTGCTGCAGAAGTTTGTAGAGACGCCACAACAACTGTTCTGCAACTTTTGTAGGTCAGTAGGGCATGATGAGTGTAACTGCAACAGTTATGAATTGATGATGTATAGAAATCCCACCTATAGGGTTTAGGTAGAAACATGACCCCCTGACTAGAACGCAGGGATGGCGCAAACAGGATTTTAGGGGTGCAGACAAGGCCGAGGTGGAGGAGGACCCGGAAGAGGTCAGGGACAATTGATCTGCTACAATTGGGGAGGAACATGACACTATGCCCACGATTGTACTAACCCAACACGTCTGTCATGCAAGTATTTCATGTTGTTTAATCATGAAACAGAAGACTGTCCTATGTTAATAGCAAGGATACGTGACAAAGGGGCACTGCCACCTCCGCTGACTCAGAACCTGCAGATGATGAGGTCTGAGCCGCATTAAGAGGATCCAAATGTAAATATAGTGCTCAGAAGTGGAATCGCAACAGGAGATGACAAAGGGAAACAACCAGAAGATAGTACATGGGTTCACAAAGCTCCAGCAAAGGAGGCTGAGTTCGATTTGGAGCACGCACGTGGAATCTTCATGGAAGCGAAGAAGAGCTTCGCTGAGGCCTTCACCTCACCTCAAGAAGAAATGGTAAGCCTGACCAGGAGATGGACCACTCACAACCTTCCTGGAGACTTGCATGAAGTTAATTCATGATAGTAAGGTTGTGAAGGGGTTACAAGAGCTAATAAATATATGCGCCGAGACTGCTCCAGGAGAGTCACACGTAGTATGAAATATTGGCAAACATAAAACAAGGACGGGACAGGAGATGAGACTAACTGCGCAGATAGGAGAGTATGAAATGGATCAGGTTATTTTGGACCTGGGGTCAGATGTGAACGTCCTACCAAAGCAGACTTGGGAACGGGGAGACCCACACTGCAATGGTCTCTAATTCAGCTAAGGATGGTGAATCAGTAGAAGATCATCCCCATAGGGCGACTACAAGGGGTGACGGCGGATATTGAAGGAGAAAGCACACTGGCCGGCTTTGAAGTAATAGAGATATTGGATGACATCAACCCCTATCCTATGATCTTGGGAATTGACTGGGCTACTGATATGAATGGGGTAATCAATATAAAGAAGCAAAAGATGATATTTGAGAAGAAATCGCTATGCATAATAGTACCCCTAGATCCTGTTGAAGGATCATGCTATACTGAACCAGTCGGCGATTATGAGAGTGATGATGATCTGGAATGCATCTATAAGATAACAGCGCATGACCAAGACTGGGTGAATCCTACAGTGAATGGACGAATTACATTGGACCACAAGAGTTCCTGCACCTCGGACTCTGATGAAGAGTTAGAGCACTGGCAGAATCAGTTACATGAAGTAACTACGCTGAACTGCAACATGATGACCCGATCACTATGTTGTGTGTCCTCACATGTAAGAAATGTGCCTACTTATGATGGCCTAAATGAGGTAGATATATTTTTGGATGCATTTTAAAGGGAGGTACTAGAAAAACAGCGCTTCCAGGCATTGGACTGGGCATTGCGCGCTACACCCGCAAGATGGTGGGGTACGCATAAGGGAAGCTTTGATGATTGGCGCGAATGTAGGAGAATGATGAGAACACGCTTTAGGAAGCCGAAGATGTGAATGACAGACAAGTATGATGGGCAGGATGATCCGCGCGCGCATTTGGCCAAATGGGCCCAGGCTTATGGAGAAAAGCCCCAACCTGAATGGGTGCACTTGTTCTGTCACACCCTGGATGCTGTCCTGATGAATAGGTACGAAGAAACAGAGCTCTGCCATGGTACAGGTGAATGGGATATTCTGCGCGAAGGATTTATAATGAAATTCAGTTTTGAAGACAGGTTTGACTATATTAATGAGGCATTACAAGAAGTGAAAGCAACCATCTTTAGGATACCACAGGATCCTTTGGACCTGATTCAGCTTGAGTGGGCTACTCAGCCAAGTAACACGCTAGAATGCTATAATGTGACTGATGAAGAAGAAGATGAGGATCCGTGGAAGATTAACATTCCAAAGACAGAGGGTCACCACGAGGTTGAAGGACCGAAGATTGAGAACCCTAATATAACCACGTCATTGAAAATGAAACAAGTAAACATTGGTACGGAGGCAGAACCCAAATTCTCAAAGATTGGAAACTACTGGGATGACGTGATGGTGGATAAGGTCGTTGAATTACTCCGCTAGTACCAGGATTTATTCCCTACCAAGTTCATGGACCTAAAGGGAATAATCAGGGAACTAGGTGTTATGAAGATCACATTGAAGCCCGACATGAAGCCGGTTAAGCAAAGACCTTACCGTCTCAATCCGAAGTATAAAGAGAAGGTCCGCTTAGAGCTAGACAAGATGCTCGTGGTAGGCATCATTGACCCTGTGGAAGAATTTGACTGAGTAAGCCCAATGGTGGTAAAGGAGAAGAAGAAAAAGGATGAAATAAGGATATGCGTGGATCTCAGAAAGCTAAATGACACTTGCATACATGATCCTTTCCTGACTCCATTCACTGATGAAGTGTTGGACAATGTGGGTGGCCAAGAAGCATATTCCTTCACTGATGGGTTCTCTGGGTACCACCAAATCAAAATCGTGTCGGAGGATAGAAGTAAGACAACCTTTGTGACTGAGTGGGGTTGTTTTCAGTACACTATAATGCCATTTGGATTGAAGAATGTGGTTGCGATCTTCTCGCACGTAGTTTTCGTTGCGTTCAAGGAATTTATTCATAAGTTCCTGGAGGTATACTTTGATGACTGGACTGTGTTTGGGTTGGTTAAATGCCATGTAGCAAGCTTGCACCTGATGCTGGATACCTGTCAAAGATACCAGATTGCGCTCAATCTAAAGAAGTGTTTGGTTTTTTTTATTTTTGGGACCCTATTGGGTCATGTGGTTTGTAGACAAGGATTGATGGTAGATCATGTGAAGATAGCGGTGATACTGAACTTGGAAGTGCCGAGGAGTGTGAAGCAGCTACGTGTTACCCTGGGACATATGGGATATTACAAAAAATTTATCAAAGACTATGCCCATATCACCGCACCTGTGGAGAAATTGTTGAAGAAGGATGTCACATTCTGTTGGAACCAGGACTGTAAGAAGAGCTTGGATATATTGAAATAAAAGATGGTCACCGCATTAATTCTAGTCTTCCCGGATTGGAAGGAGTTTCATGTACATGTCGACACATCATGCATAGCACTGGCAGTAGTACTGACATAGGCTGGTGGAGAAGACTTAGACCATTCTATCGCATTTGCAAGCAGGAGGTTATCCAAGGTGGAGAATAACTATTCCACCACCGAGCGCGAAGGGTTCACCATGGTGTATGCGCTCCAGAAGTTTAGCCACTACCCTTTGGGTGGCCATTTTAAAATGTATACAGATCACTCCGCACTGAAGTACCTGGTCAATAAGCCTGTGTTGGGGGGGAGAATCTGTAGGTGGATCTCATTGTTCCAGGAATATGACTTTGAAGTTGTTGTGGAGCCTGGATGACTAAAAGCGGGACCAGACCATCTATCGTGCATTGAAACAGGGGAAGAGCCCACTAATTTGGAGGAAGGATTTCCTGAAATGCAGCTATTTGCAATACGTGTTGCGGAGGGTCATTTTGAGGATATAATACACTTCCTAACAACGGGAACTACCCTAGAAGGATACATTATCCAACAGAAAAAGGAATTGGTGGCACGTGCAGCAGATTTTTCTGTCATCGTTGGGCGTCTGTACAAAATGGGGTCTGATGAGATATTGTGATGGTATGTACCCAAGTTTGAAAGAAGCAACATCCTTACGAACGCTCATGGGGGCGTCAAGGGAGGCCATTATGCAGGCAGAGAAACTGCACAGAAGATTCTACGCACAGGGTTGTGGTGGTCAACCCTCCATCAAGACACAAAAGTGTATTGCAAGGCGTGTGATGTATGTCAAAGGACTAGCAGACCATCACGGAGGGATGAGATGCCTTTGAATCCATAGATGACGTTGCAATCCTTTGAGAAAAGGGTGATAGATTTTGTGGGACCCATTCAGCCCCAAGGAAAGATGGGAGTAAGGTACATTATCACCACGATGGAGTATTTGACTCATTGGGCATAGGCACAACCTGTGAAGGATTTCACAGGTGCGACCGCTGAAAAGTTCCTTTTTGAGCATGTATTGACACAATTTGGATGTCTGAAGATCCTAATGAGTGATCATGGTATGCCCTTCCTGAATGAGACGATCAGTGCACTAACAGAGAAATTTCATGTATATCACCCGCAGGCTAACGGGAGGGTGCAAGTGTTCAACAAAGGGCTCAAAAACGTGCTGACCAAGGTTTTCAATGCTCAGTGAAGTGATTGGGACCTATGCATACCTGTAATACTATGGGATTATCGAACAACATGCAATAAGTTGACTAGACAAACGCCCTTTAGGCTTGTCTATAGGGTTGAAGCGGTGATGCCTATGGAATATATTGTGCCTAGTCTGCGCATAGCGGCGCTCATAGTTATGACAGGCCGTGGAGCCCTGGAGGAGAATCTCGCACAGTTGGATGAGCTCGAGGAAGAGATATTTTTAGTTAGATTTCACCAACAGGTCCAAAAGCAGCGCGAAAAGGCATGGAATGATCGACACATTAAGCTGTGCACATTTAAGGTAAATGATCTAGTTTTTTTATATGATAGTAAGTTTGATAAATTTCTAGGGAAATTCAAGATGCACTGGTTAGGGCCCTATGTTACTAAGAAAATTACCAATGGAGGAGCGGTACAGCTGGTCAAATTGAATGGACAACCCTTCCCAGGAATGGTGAATGGCAGTCACTTGAAGCCATACACTCGCAGTCTGACCATGTGATTAGGTGACGGTACCACAGTATTAGTTCTCCAGGTAGATGAAAGGAGGCACATAACTATAAAATACACTACCCAGGTTGGTGAGCTGTGCGATTGGAGGTTTATGCGAAGCAAGGAAGTATCACAGCGTCTGCAGCAGCGCGGACGAAGCTGCGCTACCCAGGGATAAATCGCGCAGGATGGTCAGAAAGTGACTGTTAAAGTCATTTTTCATGATTTAACAACAGAAGTGAGGCCAAATGGAGCGAGTGGCCAACATTTAAGACGAAATTTATGGCTCATATCCTTGAAAATATGTTTCCAATCCGAAATTAATGAACTGAATTTGGTGGAATGGTCGGACTTGAATTCAAAATGCCGTATAAATTACAAGTGGCTATCTAGCAAGAAACACTTGGCATTTTGAGAATTGAGTTGTTGAGCTCTCAGACACCCATGGACCAAGAATTCTTCGAGGATTTCAAAGAGACTCTCGCATTTGCAAACTTTCCAAAGACATTGCAAGCACTATTAGAAAGAGTTATGTCAGCGCCCGCAGAAATTATAAATACCGAACAAGTAGTAGAGGAGTCGGCACAGGAAAAGGAAAGAGAGGCAGAAGTAGCTACTCTGGAGGTGGCCGAAATTATTGGCAGAGGTCCCTAAATTGCTTAGAACACCGAGACCAAAGCTAACCCCAACCAAGGAAACCATGAAGGACAAGAAGGGCAAGCAGCCTGCCATACCGATGTGCACATCGCCAAGGAGAAACCCACTAAAACCCATTGCATAGGAGAAAGGCAAGGCCATAAACTTAGAACCAGAGGAGGAAGACATTGAAGACATCCTGATGGATGATGAGGATGTGGGAGCTGAAGTGGAGGAGGTTGAAGCCCAGGGTGCGGACCCTATTACTCAATTGCTGGAGTATGTCCCTCCACGCAAGCCTAAGTCCAAGGTACCAAAGGACATCGATGAGAGCAAGACTCCCCTGCAAACCCCTCTGCTGCCGGACGAAATTGTTTCCGATAGTTCGCGCTTGGCATGAGTGCCACTACTAAAATGTAGGTTTTAACCCTGTACAGAAATTACTTGCATATGAATTCTAAAACACATAAAATAAATAATGCAAGAGCAGAACACATAAAACACATATACATAGAGATTTTCCCCTGGATCCCAAAACTGGGACTACCAGCTTGATTTTTCATTATCTTCCTTTCAATGTTACAATACATATTTATACATGTCGAAGCATCCAATACCATGGACCGAAAAACCATCGCGTCCAAAAAAACATGTGCCAAAATCATGTACAAAACCATAGGTGGGTCTGCCCAACCTAACATAGGGTCCAAAACCAAAATTTTCCGGGGCGCTGCCCTGGACGAAAGAATATAACACAACCCAACATTCTCCCACTTGTTGTTTTCTTTGCACAGGGGGCCACAAGAGAGCTTAGTCATTTTCCCAGCCCTAAAATGCCCATTGTCTCTCTACACCAAGAGAACTTCTCAGAGCTCATAGATTTTGTCAATGCATCTGCAGTATTCTTCAAAGTTTCCACCTTTACCAGCAACACCTTTTTGTCTTCTATCATATCCCTCACAAAGTGATACTAAACATCAATGTGCTTTGTCTTTGAATGATATGCAGGGTTCTTTGCCAAGAAAATTGCACTTTGGCTGTCACAGTCTATCCTTATAGCTTCCTGTACTAACCCCATACTTGAACACAATCTCTGCAACCAAACTACTTCCTTTCTTGCATGAGTGGCTACCATGTATTCTGCCTCTGTAGTTGATAGTGCCACTACAGATTGTTTCTTACTCATCCAACTGACTGCACCTCCAAATAGGTTAAACACATACCCACTTGTAGATCTTCTCTGATCCAGATCTCCAGCCCAGTCTGCATCAACAAAGCCACAAATATCCAACACCCTATCCATTCCTGGTCTTCCTTGGTAGCACAAACCATAATCACTAGTGCCATGAAAATACATGAAAACCCGCTTCACTGTTATCCAATGCTCCTTCACTGGTTTTGACATAAACCTGCTCAATACTCCCATTGCATGTGTAATGTCTAGTCTAGTATAGACCATTGCATACATCAGGCTACCGACTGCACTTGCATATAGAACATGGGACATATCCTCTTCCTCTTATTGTGTCTTGGGACACTATTCAGCAGATAACCTCACACCTACAGGAATAGGAACCTTCACTGGTTTACTATCCTGCATATTAAACCTTTGTAGTATTGTCTCGACATACTTCCTCTGGTTTAACCAGAGCTTCCTCTTTGCCTGATCTCTTTTAATTTCCATTCCCAAAATATAGTTTGCAACACCAAGGTCTTTCATGTCGAATTTGGAGGACAATTGGGTCTTCAAATCCTAGATAATTTCTTTTTCATTTCCAACCAGCAACATATCATCCACATACAAGACCAGATATATAACACGGTCACCAATTAATTTAAAATACACACAATGATCTGCTTTACGCATGGTGAAGCCAAGTCCCCGTATAAATGTATCAAATTTCTGATACCACATCCTTGGTGACTGTTTTAACCCATACAGAGACTTCTTTAACTTGCATACAAGTTCTTTCTTACCCTTCACCGCAAAGCCTTCAGGTTGCTTCATATAGATTTCCTCTTCCAGATCCCCGTGAAGAAACGTTGTCTTCACAAACATCTGTTCTACCTCAAAATCAAAAGCAGCAGCAACAGATAATAGTAATCTAATAGAAGTTACCTTGGCAACAGGAGGAAAAAAATCACCAAAATCAATTCCCAACACCTAGGAATAACCTTTTGCTACCGAACGAGCTTTGTATTTCTCCACTTTTCCTTCTACATTTGTCTTCTTTTTGAACACCCATTTGTTGCCAATGGGTTTCCTTCCAGCCAGCAACTCCACCAGATCCCAAGCCTCATTTTTGTGCAAAGATGCCATTTCATCAACCATGGCCTCTTTCCAGATTTTTCCATCCTCTGAATCTACTACTTCCTTAACAGTTCTGGGATCATCATCAGTAATAGATAAAGCAAAATTTTAACAAAAAGCAGATGGACTATACCTTTCAGGTTTCCTTCTTTCTCGAACTGATCTTCTCACAGCCGGAGTTTATGGCTCTTCATTTTCTGATTCCTCCTCTGCTGTAGAGTCTGATTATTCCTCCTTTAGCTCAAACTCTTTCTTCTCCGGTTCCTTTCGTTGGACTTCATGTTTAATAACATCTTTCACCTCTCTGAACACCACATCTCTGTTGTACACAACCTTCCGTGTGACTGGGTTCCAAAGCTTATAACCCTTTAAACCATCTTTATACCCAATAAAGATGCACTTTTTAGATTTACTATCCAACTTGGTTCGTTTCTCCTTTAGAACATGCACATATGCAAGTGACATGTTGACCAGGTAACATGAAATATCCACTACCTCTACCCAGAATTCTTGTCCTAACCCAGCACCACTGAGCATGCTTCTTGCCCTTTCCATCAACGTCTTATTCATTCTTTCTGCAACTCCATTTTGCTGAGGTGTATATGGAGTAGTCTTTTTCCATTCTATACCACACTTCTTACAGAATTCTGCAAATTCCTTACTGCAAAACTCTCCACCGTTATCTGTCCTTAGCACCTTTATCTTCTTCTCTGTCTGGTTTTCCACCAGAGCCTTAAAATCCTTAAACCTGTCAAAGACTTCAAATTTCTTCTTAAGGAAATATATCCATGTATTCCTTGAGAAGTCATCTATAAATGATACATAGTACACAGGCTTACCCAATGATGGAACCTTCATAGGTCCAAACACATCACTGTGCACAAGTTCTAATATCTGTTTCGCCCTCTTACTACCAGAAGGGAAACTCACCCAATTCTGCTTCCCATATACACAATTTTCACATAAATCAAAATCCAGAGAGCTATTACTCATACCTACTACCCCACCTTTACCATGAAGTATCTGAAGGCCCTTTTCTCCAATATGTCCAAGCCTTTGATGCCACAGCATCGTCTTCTCTCCAGAGACCACTATATTTTCTACTCCACTTTCAGGAACCACAGAACTATTGTACCCATCAATAACAGTGCTACCTTGCAGCTTGTACAGAGTTGCAATCCGAACTCCCTGCATCAATACCAATGCTCCCCGAACCATCTTGCAAGTATCATTCTCAAACACTATTTTTACACCTGCATCATCCAGCTTGCTAACAGAAATCAGATTTCTGGCTAATGCAGAAATATGTAGAACACCTGGAAGCGTTCTAACCCTTCCACCTTGCAACTTCAACTTTACTTTTCCGTGACCAACGATTCTATCCTTCCTGCCATCCCCCAAGAAGACATCACCACCATCATATTTCTCATACTGGCAGAACCACTCTTTATGGGGAGTGAAGTGAAAGGATGCACCTGAGTCAATCAACCATGCCTCATGATCTACATGTGTACTTGAAGAAGCCAAGTACACATCCCCACCTTCATCTGAGGTGGTTTTTACCTCTGCAGAAGGAGCCTCATCAGATACCTTTCCTTTGTCAGGAGCTTTAGATTTACAGTCCCTTTTGTAGTGCTTTTCCTTTCCACATTTCCAACACACCACCTTTACAGGCTTTCCTGGAGATTTAGATCTCCCACTCGATGACTTATTTTTGTTTCTGTTCTGGGACCATCCTCGTACAGACAAGGCATCACCATTTTGGCTCTCCATATTTTTCCATCTCATCTCCTCTGTTAGCAAGGCCGAGACTATTTCATCAAACTGCAAGGCAGTTGCATTGCTACCTATTGCAATAACCAGACTATCCCACAAATCTGGTAGAGAACACAACAAACTGATGCACTTATCTTCATCTGAAATTTTAATATCAATAGATGCTAACTGACTTACCACAGTATTAAATGTGTTCAGATGCTCTGTCACTGAGTCTCCATCTTTCATCCTCAGGTTATACAGCTTTTTCCGCAAGAACAGTTTATTCACTAGAGACTTAGATTGGTACAAAGTCCCTAACTTGTCCCACAAAGCCTTTGCTGTAGCTTCCCCTGATACATTCAGCAATACTGAATCTGAGACACACAATCATATTGTGTTCTTTGCCTTCCAATCCAACTTCTTCCATTCTTCATCGGACACTCATGTTGGTTTAGTACCTAGATCTACCGCGATCCACTGACCTTTATCCACCAATAGATCCTCCATCTTGAGTTTCCACAACTCAAAACTTTGACCATTAAATTTCTCGATCTCCATCTTTCCATTTCTCGCCATCTTCTTTCACCACCAGAATCAATCTTGTAGATCTCCCACTGAAAAGGGTCTACCATAGGCCCAAGTGAAACCCCTGAGCAACAAAGGCGTCCCCTTGAAGCCAAATCTACTCTGATACCAAATGTAGGTTTTAACCCCATACAGAAATTACCTACATATGAATTCTAAAACACAGAAAATAAATAATGCGAGAGCATAACACATAAAACACATATACACAGAGATTTTCCCCTATATCCCAAAACTGGGACTACCAGCTTGATTTTTCATTATCTTCCTTTCAATTTTACAATACATATTTATACATGCCGAAGAATCCAATACCATGGACTAAAAAACCATCGCGTCCAAAAAAACATGTGCGAAAATCATGCACAAAACCATAGGTGGGTCTGCCCAACCTAACATAGGGTCCAAAACCATAGGTGGGTCTGCCCAACCTAACATAGGGTCCAAAACCAAAATTTTCCAGGGCGCTGCCCTGGACCCCATAAAGTGGGGTTACGGGTGCCCTTTAAACCCCCTGTTAACTACATGGAAAGAATATAACACAACCCAACATAAAACTTGAAGACTGGGACTTGGCAGACCATGAGAAGTTCCCACACCTGGTGATTGAACAATTGATGTGATGCATCATTGATACGAATACAGGAATGACTGCATTGGAGCCACGGAGGTGGCTCAAGGGAGTAGAAAAGGCAAGGTTGCTCAACCTACTCTGGGTGTCACACTACAACCGCACCCCAGTGACAGTTGTGGTCATCAAGTAGTTGTTGTGCTTGGTGCATGATGGGTGTCTGTGGTTAGAGGAGCCAATACCCATCACGGATTGGTTGATTCACCGAATAACATGCTTACCATATACAGGAGAGAATCTTTCCATGATATTTGGCGGAAAATGTGGCGAGCAGGCTCTCGTAGAATCAATGAAGGAAAAATTTAAACTAGTGAAGAAGTCGCGATGATACGCTATATCCAGCCTATGTGACCTCGCTGTGAAGGTAGCCACGCAGATCTTAGTGAGGAAAGTGATGAGGAAGTGTCGCATCGATGAGGTGCCAGCGCTTGTCGTCGCGCTTGCAGCACAGTGCGCTGAAGGAGTCCAGTTCAACTGGTTAGACTACCTTCGCGGAGAGTTCTTGGCGAACTACCACGAAGCACAAGAGCTCAGCAAGACGTTCCACTACATGTGGCTCTTGCTTTCAATTGTGCTAGTAGCATGGGATCTTCCAGAGGACAGCCAATTCCCTTCGGTCGTACTAGACCTCCTTGAAGCAGTGAAGTATGCTTCACTATTGGTGACTAAGGACGCGCAGCGAGTCAGGGACGGAAAAATATTTTGGATCTTGATGGAGATGAACATCTGGATGGCCATCAACCCCAAGCCGCGATTGTCACCAACGGTGTATGCCAACCTGCATGGCTACGCCGAGTTCAAATTAGACTTCCATCGAGTATCCAACATGGCGCAAAAGGACCCTGCACAGAAATGGTACAACTTTCCATATCTGGCCATGAATGATGCCATTGATGCAATGCTTGATCAATGGCTGGCGGAGTGGCGCACTACCACAGACTTGGCGGTGGGCGGGAGCAAGTCCGCTGCATAGAAGAAAAAGGAGGAGGCCAAGCTTAAGATGGCACAGCTAGTCGAGAAGCGGAAAAAGGAGGCTGCTGATAAGGCTCAGGTGGAGCGCGACGTCGTACAGCAGACAGGGAAGCAGACAGGTGGGACAGAGCGGGGCTCTAACAAAGGTGTGAGGTCACCTTCACTAGAGATAGAGGAAGAAACAGAACAACACGGCGTGGACCCTCGAGAGATATCCACCCACATCAAGCGCCCAAGGGAGTTGGAGAAGGGAGGGTCCAAGAAGAAATCAAAGGCGACCAAGACCTCGCTGGACCATAGATAATGAGGCTGACAAGCCCACTGTCAGCACCTTAAAGGGAGTAGGGTTGAACCTGGTAACGCTCCTATGTGAAGCACTCCACCTCTTGTAGGATGGAGTGATTGCATAATTGAGGGCTCGAGAGCACCGCGCCCTCCAAGTGATAAGTGAAAAACAGATCAACAATGAATAGATGACCCTACAAAGAAATGATTCCATCACCACTGAGACCGAGGTGACTAATCACAACAAGCAGATTATGCAGGTTGTTGAGGAGGCATGCCAAATGGTCCCAGATTTGGCCATTCCAGAGGAGGCACCAGTCGAAGTACACATCCGTAAGTTGGCCATAAAGGTGCGTGACACTTAGACTGAGATGGTGCGGGTTCAGTTGGAATTGAACCTACAAATTATAGAGTTACAGCTGAAGGCCCGGCCTTCAACTCTGCCAGAAGTGAAGGAACAATGGGTGACCGCTATCACAAAAGCAGTAGCGACAGTGGATAGTGCAGTAGTAGACTGCACACAGTTGTTTGAGCAGTCATTCGAGGTCCTGACAAGTTTGCAAGAGGACCCCAACATACAGAGGCTATAGATGGAAGTACGTGAGCTACAGTAGCGCTACGATGAGATTAAGGGCACAGTGTGAACCATCGTGCTGACACAAAGACTAGCCAAGTTGCAGGAGGCCAAGCAACCAAAAGAATGGGTTGACGCCGTGTTGCACAAGGAAGCAATGCTGAAGGCGAGACTAAAGCCCTAGCTGGAGGAGGCTTACGCAATCATAGGAAATATCAAAGGCAATCTTGTGACTCTGCAGGCAACACAACAAAAGCTTCAGGCTGACAGTGCAGGAGTAGTGACCAAGCAGATACTGGAAGATGCGAAGCAGGCAGTAGCTCAGTGCACGGCCGAGGTTTCGGTCATACGGGTTGAGCTGGAAGGGCTTCGCGCAAAGATATCCATGCATACCGAGTGACTTGAGGGCGAGTCATGATGTTTGTGTTGGGGTCCTGTTGGGAGCGAGATCCCCCAAGGACAGTTTTGGGGCTAAAAGCCCATGTTTGAGTCAAATTTTGTAATAAAATTGTAAAGTCTCCGCATTTTTTGGTCGCGAAGCATGACGGTGTCATAAGTCATAAAGGGTTGTCCACCCTTAGTTTTGTAAAGTAAAGTCGGTTGTAAAATATCTACCCATGGTCCGTGGACCATGGGATTGTATAAAAAGAGCTAAGCTCTAAGTAGTTTTAGAGACACAGAAGGAAAAAGAGTCGTAGCTCTGAAGTAAGAAGTCTAAGTCTTGGGTTGTAGCGTAGGTAGAGGCTCTACAACTGAGTGTGCAGAGGCATAGGGTAGAAGTTCGCAGCTGAGTGCACAAACCCCTGCAACTGTCTGCACGGGGTGGATAGAGTTTGTAAAAACTTGGAAGATATCAATAAAGAGAGATATTATGCAATTTCTTTGTCTTTGCTCTGTGGATGCATTTTGATATGTTATGTATGAAGTTCCTTTATTATTCTTATAAGATGCGTGAATGAATGCAATTACATTAGAAAACTGAATGCAATTACATATATCTATTTACGCGGTGTTAACTATAATTGTTTGATAAAGATAAGCAAGCCACTTAGAAGAATTTGGGAATCTGCACAGTACGTTGCAATAGCAACGTGAAAGTACCTGGGCAGCAAGTTAGGGCTACACAAAGGTCAATCATACCCTTTTGCGGAGGTATTGAAAGGTGGAATAAGAGGCTAGTCTTGTAAGCCCTAGATTGAAGTGACCTACACGAAGGCAGGAATAAAGGGAATTAACAGACATCACAACCATCTCAGGGTGTGGAAACTTGGTTCCAGCATCCCCCCATACTACTTCAGGTGAGACTTTGGTTCGCGATCCGTGGGCTGATGTCAAAAGGGCTAGTAGTGTAGGGATTTGTTTGGCTAATTAAAGTTGAACCTGGGTCAGGCCCCCTCAAGCCAACAATAACATAAAACTCCATACAGTCTGATCCATAACAGACAAGACTCGGGTTCTTGCACTCCATCCTAAACCCGATCAATGCACGAATCATAACATGCGAATAAACGTGTTGAAGTCAAGCATGCTACAAAACCACCTAATTACTGGCCAATAATGTGGACTGTTAACATGTACGAGAGAAACCACCAATAATGAAAATGGCCTTCAAGGTACAATAGTACAATCTGTGAATGTGAAAAATGAATTTGATGTCGAACACTCATGAAATCACCCAATCGAAGGCCAATAGTGAAAACGTGTCGTCGAATGCGATGAACTTGCCATTAAGGCATGGAAGATCTAAGGTACTGAAAGGGAGTTCCTAAGTCATCTCCCTAGATAGTGAGCTGAAGTCGACAAGAAGTGACCCGTTGAAGGAGGGAAATGATGAATCCCTCGTCATCGACATGAAACAAGGAATAAAGTGGTATGATATTCAGAACTATAGCAATGACTCAAACAACATATAGGTAAATAACTGCAGATTGGACTTCTCTTGAACATATTGGCGACACGACTCCAGATTGTGGTAGCATCTGACCCAACATGGGACTGAAGGTCATGATGAAAGTGGAGAATAGTCAAATGAGAGGCAAGCTAGCTCACCCAAACTCGAGAAGACATGTGATTGAGTCAGGATATCCCAAACTCAACACGAGAGCAGAAGAGTGTCATGTTCAAGAGCGACATGCTACCTATACAAAGGATGTCTCATCTTCATTTTCCCCTACTATTTCTAGTGAGTACCCCAATTATTTTTATCACAAGCTTGAAGGGGATAGCATATGCTTGTTATGTAAGTTCATTCTTTGAATGAATCCATCCTAGTAATTTTTACGAGCCCTAGGAAGGAGAATCTTGGTCTCATCATGATGACGAGTCTTTCGTCACGAAGTTTTAACGAGCCCGACGTAGGAAAAACTTGATATCTTTTTCATGTTTAGAGAGTTTGAAAAAGAAAAGGAAAAGAAATCTCCATTGTGTCCTTTTTCGTAATTTGTCCCTCGAATCCGAAAAGGAAGAAAGCAATATCCAAGGGAACCTCTTGACCATGTCGATCAAGGTGTACATTTTTCGTAAATAGTTAGTCTCAGCCCAAAAAAGAGGTAAACATATACTAAGGTGACCTCGATTCATTTACTTTAACAAGTTCAAAATGACAAGTACACTGCAATCTTTTCAATTTTCGAGAGTGAGAAAAGAGCTGAAAGATGACTCTAGGGGGGTTCCTTTTTCGTTTATTTAATGATTTTGAAAAAAGAGATAAAATAAAACTCCAAAAATCAATCAATAATGATCACTATTCACATTGAAGATACTTGTAACTGCACAAGAAACACACCCATCACTGATATTGAGAAAATATTAAAATGTTACAAAAGTATTTGAAAAAATGACTTTCAAAACTTATAAATAGGTAAAAGTAATTTCATTTTTTACCATTTTACCAAACTAAGCTCTAAAATTTCTTTTGTGCCCTAATTTCCTTGATTTTCCAGTGGTTGTTGCAGGAGATCTAGGGTACCATTTCACGATCCATCTGCAATAGGTAAGAGCCTCATACCTGCTCTTGCATTTAATTACTTTTTTATGTAATTTAAAAAGGTGAAATTTAGGCTAGAAAGGAGGATTTTAAAATTTTAGGTCATCGGCGACCATCGTAGGTATGGTCATCAAACCCACAATGGATGTGCTCAAGCCCAAAGGCTCGCACGATGCCATCGCACTGTTTTGAAAAACAGGAGTGATGGCACCACGAGAAATTTTTTTGAGTTAAAAATTCTCTTTTAAGACAAATTTGATGATTTTTATCCATGTAAAAAGCATTAATAAGTGTTCAAATGTTGTTTGCAGGAGAAATATGGTCTTGGAGTGGAAATAAAGAGGCCATGAGGCCGAGGATTTCCAAGCATCTCAGGATCTGGCATGTATAAATGCTCTAAGGGATTGTGGCCTACTGAAATTCTTCCGGACCACAGGGTTGAGGGCTCAGATGGAGTTGCTACCTTATCTGATCAGCCTTTGGGATGTAGATCAAGATATCTTCATCATCAAAGGGAAAGAACTGGAACTAGAGGAGATGGACATTTATTTCATCACGGGATTATCCCATCGAGGAGAAGCAATTGAACTTTTTGGATCTCGCCGAGGAGGTGAGAGTACCATGAGTCTAGTCCACAGATACTGTCCTGGTGCCAAGATAACCAATGAAGGTAAGGTGAAGATTGTAATAATCACCAATAACCTCGTTCTAAGAAAAAAATTGTTCACCATGGCATGTGTATCTGGCATGCAAGCTTTGCATGATGCTTCCAAGTCTCATTTTCATTATGCTATCGCATGTTTGACCCCCACCATATTCAACTAGTGTGGAAGCCTTTTGGCGAATATGAAGCACCAACTAACCAAGGGTAAGCATGGAAACCTAAATCAATTCGGGTGCAATTCTATAATGCTGACCTTATTCTTGGAGCGAATAACACTCTTTTGGTATCAGTGGGCAGAAGTACCACATCCTGCCCCCCAAGATCCAAGGCTCGTGAGATGGAGCCAACTCATGCCTCAAGGAGGCACAGGTTAACATATGCATTATCCACCACAGTTCTTCACTTGGCTTGAACGCCAAATGCTTATGGTAAATGAATACGCTTATGTCGGCATAGATTTCAGAGGGGATATAGATCTACCTCTTCCACCAGGCGAACAGTGGACCAACACAGGTAAAAAATTGTTTTTTGAATTTTTTTCAAGTTTTTATGATTTTTATAAAGTGTGACTAAGACTCAACTTATGATAAATGTGCGGATGTGGGACCAGAGAGACCACTAGGCATGTCACCAATAGCACGGTGAGTTTCCCATCTGATAGTGGGTGCAGACTACGAGGAAGGGGTTGACCCCTTAGCTGAGATGGAATGCAATCTGGAGGCAATCACTCGAGGGGTTCCAGATTATGCCACTATCAACGATGTTCCACTGCATTGGTAGAGACACACTATGGGAGTCTCTGCGAGACTGCGTCGACTGTTAGGCCGAGTGATCAAGGCAGTCTCATGCTATCATGAGCACTGTGTAGTTTGATAGTTCATCTAGTCTTTTACACATTTTGTAGGCTTTGAAAGCCAAGTGTCTCAGAACACTCTATTTTTTGACATTTTGATGTAAACACTTTGGCAGACTTGATATATTTATATATATATATATATATATATCTATATATATATATATATATATATATATATATATATATATATATATATATATATAGATGCATGTTTTATTTCTACTTATGTGTTCATAACATAAATTCAGTTTTACAAATGATGCAAATGTTTATAAAGAACAAAATTTGCTAATGCATCAGTCAATGTATATAAATTATGTGGAATATGTTGATATGTAATGTAATCAAAATTTCTTTTCAACAATCTAACACATAGATACATATGCAATATTTTTGGATTCCTTACTGAATAATGATTGTTTAATTGTAACACAACGGGCTGCGAATCCAATTTGACAACTAAATCGCTAATGCCAAGAGCAACTGCTTCTAACAAGAGCTCAATAACTACACTATATTCAGCAATATTATTGGTTGTTCGACCAAGGAAGATACCTTGTAAGTTAATCAACTTGCCATTAGGGTCATAGAGTACCCATGTTGTGGAAGATAGGTTTTGTGTGGTACGACAAGCACCGTCAGCAAAACCAATGTAATGACCTGATGAAATCTACAAACCGAGTGGAACATAGGTTAAGCAGAAAAACATATGTCTGCAAAGCAAACAAACACACCAAAAATCAAGACACACACTAATGTACAAAAGTTATTACACGAATCTCACACTGCTGACAATGCATTTACCTCATAATCACATAGATCATAGGCACCTTTCTGTAAGACACGCTTGACAATGTAGGGCTCATGCCACATGGGTTCAAACTTGCCTACCCCCAATTTATCATTGGCTATATTGTAAAGAAGGACCAAGTCGCCTTCTACAAAACTGCGAGGAGAAATGGTTTGGTAAAAATGACCTTTGACCCATTTCTTTTGAGCTTTGATGACCATTGCAGCGATGCGACGAGTCTCATCAAGTCTCTCAAGATACAGTAGTCGCTCCTCTTCAGGCGAGGTATTCGGAAGAAGTTCAATAGCTAGCTCGAGAGAAGGGATTTTGCATTCGATTGGAAGAGTTGCCTCTAAACTGTACAATAGCAGGAATAGAGTGAATCCAGTGGGCATCTTAGCGGAATTTCGGTAAGCCCAAAGAGCTGAGAATAGCATTAAATTCCAATCTCTTATGTGCTTCCCAACGGTATGCTAAAGCATAGTAATCAAAACCTTATTAACTACTTCAACTTGGCCATTGGCCTGTGGATAATATGGAGTTGAGCTATCATGTCGAAGGCCCAACTAAGCAATTAGCTCTGCCATCATGTGTTAACGAAAATGTGATCCATGGTTAGTCATGATAGCTTGAGGGACACCAAAACATGCTATAACGTGGTTAAAAATGAACTGCATGGTAATAATACCATCATCATTGTATGTAGGCATCGCCTTGGCCCATTTTGTAAAATAGTCGACGATGACGATGATATAACCATGCCCCTCGACCGGGTGAGGTTTACATGTCATGAACTCAATGTCCCATTTGGAAAGTGGGCCAATGGTAATGAAGGGGTGTAGGGGTGTAGGTGGGGCGTGCTGCTTGCCATTGAAAATCTAACATTCATGGCATTTTTGGACAACTAGAATGCAATATTTGAAGATAGAAGGCCAGAAATAACCAGCGTAAATGATCTTCTGAGCAATGGCATATCCAGACATATGACCACCACAGGCACTAGAGTGGCAATCATTTAAGACCCACTCAGCCTCTTCAAGAGCAAGACATCTGCGAAGGAAAAAGTCCACACTGACTCGATACAATGTATCACCAATGATCCGATAAGGTTGGGACTAATGCCAGATGTGGCATCGGTCGGATCGGAACAACTCAGATCGGAAGGTTTGGGTTTGGAGATAAACAATAATGTCTCCATACCATGGGTCAAGAGTGCTAATCAGAAACAATGTTTCATCGGGTATTTTTTTAGCAAAATTAGTTGGAGTGTTTGCAGACGGAAGAGCACAAATTAACTCATCAAAGACGAGTGATTTCTTTGATTTGGCATCAGTAAATTCCAAATCAAACTCCTGTAGGATGACGATGCACTTGGATTATTTTCCCCTCAGCAACTAACGAGTCAATATATATGTCATGGGGTTTCGATCAGAAATTATCATGGTTTTCCGTAAAAGGATATTGTTGGGTCTAAAATGAGGATGCAAATTAGAGTTTCATTTACTATCAACCCGGGTAAGTAAAACTTCAAGGATCATCCAATATATGGACTCAAAGACAAACTAAACTAAGCTAGGTGAAGAAATATTAAAGCTCCCTTACAAGAGACTATTCATTAATATTTCTAATCAACTATTTAAACTAATGAAATTGAAGCTCTTAAACATAATTTTGATTGATTGCATGAAATATTAAAGCTCTCTTACAAGAGACTATTCGTTTATATCTCAAGCATATAAATCAAAAACTTAAACTAATGAAATCAAACATTAAATAAAAAATTAGATTCATTGAAGGAAACACTAATACTTTCTTATGAAAGGTCATTCATTAATATTTCAAACATATGAATCTAATAATTTAATCTAATGAAATTCACAAACAAACATAAAATAAAAGCTTACCAAAACAAAAGTGTACTTGCTAGGCAATGGGGATCCTTCCAAGGATTCACAAGCATACCAAAAGAGAAGTCAAATGTAGAAGATCAAAGAAGCTCCATTTTATTCATCATAATTTTCAAAGTACAATGGTTATAAGCTCATATGATCCAAACCAAAACTATTCTAAATTATATCTAGATTAACATTACTAGGTTACAATGAAGGACTAGGTTCTAAGATTCTAAAAATTAAGATTACAAATGAAGGAGATAACACTCCTATTTATACAAAAGCTATGATAACAAACTCATAAATGTAGATCCACTACTCCCTCCTTTGATCCACATATTTCTCAACCATTATGACTCAGGTTGGTGCTATGGCACTGGTGTGGCACAGATGTTGTCCTTGATGGCAACTCACTCTGGTGACAGATCTCAGTTCAGGCTCTCAGAATGAAGGAAAAGATATATACGCAGGTCCACATAGACGAAGACGCGTATACACCCGGGTTAGATGTTCCAAAGGTGCGTATGCGTATACACGCACTTTCACGCAAGGAAAAGCGCGTACATGTGGGAGAACTTATTTTTGGTCCGTGGTATTTAGTCCTTGGTAATTGAACCTATGGTTTTGGGCCATGGTATCTCGTCAGAAGTGTTGATCCCAAGTATTGGGTCCATGGTATTGTTTTGTTATGGTTTTGGACCGTGGTATTGTGAAAGGCCTAAGACTATAAAAGAGGAAGGAGATCATTTGGCAAAGGATCATCTGAATTATTGAATATCTGATAAAGTGCTAGATCTGGAATACTGGTGATTGGGTTATGGTGCAGATCTGGATCTGAATGAAGGAGGAACCTGAGCGCAAGGAGAAGGATAAGTTCTATTGATGAGTCATAATCTTAAGGCTTGAATAATAATATCTTTGTATGATTTTGATCCGTTATATGTGGTGCATGCTTGATCTATAAATCTGGTAATCTGGGTTAACTAATGTCTGAATATTTGAAAGAGTGAATTATCCTTTATAGATATGTACGCAGGTTCAGTGAATCGAAGGCGTGTATACACGTTGGTTTTGTGAGTAAAAACAGCGTATACACAGGTTGGTCAAAGCACAAAAGCGTATGCACGCAGGTTTCTGGTTATTGAAGTAGCGTACGTCTCTTGAATTTTGTTCTAGCTGCTTCTGTTTATTGGTAGTGTTCCGGGTTCAGAATTTGGTGTGTGGTTACTGTTACTGTGTTCTGGGTACAGCTGTCAGAGAAGTGTCGATTTGATTCAGTTTTAATTGGTGAAAAGGAAATTGTTTGATGCAGAAATTCTTGATGTTTAATTGATGTTCATGGATCCAGACTGAAAATTTATGAAATGTGGTCCCTGGAAGAAAGAGAAGGTTGTAGCCTTCTGTAGGCCAACACCTACGTACTAGTATCTTGGCTAGTGCAAGAGCTAAGGGGGTTGTAGCTCCCTTCCAGGAGAAGCTGGAGAATGAGAGAGGGTTGTAGCTCTCTGCAGGTTGCAGCTTGCGTACTGGTAAAGGACTGCACCAGTACAGAATCATTGTAAAAGGAAGTTTCTAATTGAAAAAGATAGAAACATATTGCAGCAGGTGGTTTTCACCCACATTGGGTTTCCACCTTATATTTTGTGTTCTTGTGTGTGACTGTCTACATTTTTTGTTCCTGGTTATTATTTCTATGGTTCTGACACACAGATTTAAAATCAACATCTGAAGATTAATTAAATTACAAGTCTGTAAGTTATACGTATGTTTCCTTTACTGAAGTTGCGTATATATGCTGGTTTATCTAACTAAAGTAGCGTATACAAATCTGTGAAAGAATTGAAAAGAATTGTCTTGATAATACTCATTCACCCCCCCTCTCAGTATTATTTCCAACAATTGGTATCAGAGCAGGTCCTTCAGAAGAAGCTTGATCGCTTGAAGGAAGATCTATCATCATGAGCAACTACGAGAGAGAAGCATCGATCAGGCCACCAATTTTTGATGGGACCAACTTCGTCTATTGGAAGGTAAGAATTACAGCCTATCTTCAATCTCTTGGTATAGAAGTCTGGGATATCATAGATACAAGGTACACATTTCCTTCAACTACTCTTACAGATCCAGCTAAGAAGAAGCAGTATGAAACAAATGCAAAGGTTGTCAATACTCTATTAGGAATTCTATCTCAATTAGAATTCGTCAAGGTTATGCAGTATAAAACCACAAAAGAAAGATGGGACAAGATCGTTCTGAGCTATGAAGGAGATGAACACGTAAAATGAGCAAAACTACAACCTCTTAGAATTCCATATGAAAATCTCAAAATGCACAATGATGAAAGTGTGGCTAACTATTTCCTACGGATAGATGAGATTGTCAATTGTATGAAAAACTTGGGTGAAGAAATAAAAGAGGTTGTTTTGGTTGAAAAGGTTCTAAGATCTTTGTCCTTTAAGTTTGAATCAAAAGTTTCTGCAATAGAAGAAAAACAGAATCTACAGAGCCTTACCATGTCACAGCTGCACAGAATTCTAACTGCTTATGAAATGAGGAAAGGAGGACCATCAGACTGGAGAGAAGCTGCTTTCAAGGCTTCAGGCAAAGGAGATTACTATGAGTCAGGACATATGTCAGAAGAAGAGTAAGAATCAAATTTTGTCAAGAACCTTCAACGGGGTGCTGGAAGATTCAGAGGTAAGTTACTTTTCAAATGTTTTTCTTGTGGAAGAGTCAGTCACTATGCTACCAAGTGTCCCCATAAAGATAAGCTTGACAAAGGTAAGGAACATGTTAGATGGAACAAGAAATAGAATGTAAATAAGAAAAGCTATTACACTCATGAAGACAGTGATGGACTTTCAGATAGTGATGAAGATGAACTAGGTAATAATTATAGACTTTTAATGGCTTTTGAAGATGACGATTTCATGGATGCTATAGATGAAGAAGGCCTTTATGAAGAGATTTCTAAACTCAAAATTTGTTTAGAAGAGAAAAATATGATTATTGATACTCTGCAATTTCAACTCGCTGAAAGGGAAAAACATCATGAAAAGTTAGAATGTGAAATTGTGGGACTTAGAAAAGAGATTGAGAAAACAAAAGCTCTTAATCTTAGATTTGTTAAAGGATATGAAACGTTAGATGAGATTATCAAAGTGCAGCATTCTCCTCTAATCAAGACAGGTCTGGGATACAATGAAGTAGCATCTCAAGCGCAGAAACCATCTACCTCCAAAAGTTATCTTGATGCAGCAAGGAGAAGTGAGCAAAGGCCCAATGGAGATCACCAGGTAAATCAGGGACAATTTACCTCAAGAATGAACAAAGACTACCAGGTAAATCGGGGGCAATCTACTTTAAGGATGAACAAAAGCTACAACCAGCCATAGGTAAAACATTCTCAATTTTCCTCAAGAATGGATGTCAATAGAAACTACAATCATTTGGTTGGTAGATTTGATAATCGCAGGAGTTTCTTTAATGGCCAATGTTTCTCTTGTCATAACTTTGGTCACAAAGCAGCTCAATGTGTTGCCTATAAGACAATCATGACTAGAGAAGCTCAAAAACAAAGAAGTATGACTGGAATCATGAAAAGAACCTACAATAACTTTTCTGCTCTTGAAAATGAAATAGAATGTTCTATCTGTAACAACTTCGGTCATGAAGATTCTGAATGCAGAAGCAGGTTTCGGCAGACAACTCAGAAGGAACAAGCCTCAAGTGCCAAAACATGGAGAATGAAAGAACCGCAACCAGAAAGATGTGGTATAGCCTTATATGCAGAAGGGCAGGAAAATCAATGGTACATTGACAGTGGATGTTCAAAACATATGACAGGTGATAAAGAAAAACTTCAGTCATATAGTGCCTTAGAAAAGGAGAAGAAGGTCTCATTTGGAAATGACACCCCTGCACTCATAAAAGGTAAAGGTTCTGTTCAGTTGAAAGAAAAGGTCAAAGTTGGAAATGTTATGTATGTGGATGGCTTAAAGCATAATCTATTGAGTGTCAGTCAAATGTGTGATCAAGGAACTGAGGTAATATTTCGATCAAATGGATGTAGTGTTCGTGATCTTGATACAGGAAAAACAGTGATCAAAGGCATAAGAACTCCAAATAATTTATACATATTCAAAGAAGGACAACATCAATGTTATCTAAGCAAGAATGATGAACATTGGCTATGGCACAGAAAATTGGGGCATCTTAGCTTCTCTCAGATAAGGAAAGCATGCAAATATCAGGCAGTTTGTGGTCTTCCAGACATCAGAATTCTAGACAATACAATATGCAAATCATGTCAGTTTGGCAAGCAAACCAGAACTAACTTCCCTAAGAAGGAAGGATCAGCTAGCAGGCCACTTGAACTTGTCCATACTGATGTATGTGGTCCATCTAGGAAAAGATCACCTCGAGGAGAAGAATATTTTATATTATTCATTGATGAATTTTCAAGGATGTGTTGGATAGGAATTATGAAGCACAAAGACAAAGCCTTTGAAAATTTCAAGTCATTCTAAGCCTTGGTGGAGAATGAATCAGATCACAAAATCAAATGCCTCAAGTCTAATCGAGGAGGAGAATTTACCTCGAATGAATTTTTCGATTTTTGTGAAGAACAAGCAATAAGAAGGGAATTCTCTACAGTTAGGACTCCTCAACAAAATGGAGTAGTGGAAAGGATGAACAGAACGGTTCAACAAATGGCTCATGCTATGCTTGATGAGTCTGGAACTCCCGCAACCTTCTGGGGTGAAGCTGCATTTGTAGCAGTTACTATTCTCAACAAAACAAACTTCCGGGTAAACATCACTCAGGCTCCTCACGAATTATGGTATGGTAAGACTCCCACAGTAAAATACTTCAAAATTTTTGGAAGCAAATGCTATATCAAAAATACTGATGCAATCTTGGCAAGTTTGAACCTAGAGCAGATGAAGGCATTCTCCTTGGTTACTCTCTCCACAGCAAAGCATACATGTGTTACAATAAAAGACTTGGAAGAATTGTTGACAGCATTGATGTAGTGGTTGACAAAGAAGGAAACATTCCTAGGCAAGTAAGTTCCAAAAATTTTGAAGATGATGAAGACCATCCTTCAACATCAAATCAGAATTATGATGAAGAATAATCTCAAGAGGCACCAGAAGAACAGATAAGGATAGAAGATAAGACTCCATCCAGATACGTTCAAAAGAATCATCCTGAATCTCAAATTCTTGGGCAGAAAGAGGCAGGTATACAAACAAGAAGAACAATTGCAGAAGCTTCAAGCTATTTGGCATTGCTCTCCTCCACTGAACCACAAAATGTAAAAGAGGCATGCAAAGATGAATGCTGGGTCAAGGCATCGAATGAAGAACTTGAGTAGATTGAAAGGAATAACACTTGGGAGTTGGTTCCTAGACCAAAGGATAAGAATGTCATAGGGACAAAATGGATATTCAAAAAAAAGTTGAATGAAAATGGGGAAGTTATTAGAAACAAAGCCAAACTTGTTTGTAAAGGGTATGCTCAACAAGAAGGAATCGAATTTGAAGAAACATTTTCCCCCGTTGCTAGACTTGAGGCCATCAGAATGTTCCTTGCTCTCTCTAGTTTTCAGAAGTTCAAAGTATTTCAAATGGACGTAAAATCTGCTTTTCTGAATGGAGACTTAGAATAAGAAGTGTATATTGAGCAACCAGATGGATTCATTCTTGGAAATGATCCAAAACTTGTGTGCAGACTTAAGAAGGCTCTCTATGGTATTAAGCAAGCTCCAAGGGCTTGGTATTATCGTCTGAACAAATATCTTCATCAACAAGGTTTCTCAAAAGGATTATCAGATAGCAATCTTTATATAAAAATTGAAAATCACAAATCGCTAATACTTGTTGTGTATGTTGATGATATCATCTTTGGCAGCAATGAATAAGCTATGAGTAAAAACTTTGCCTTGGTGATGCAGAAAGAATTCGAAATGTCCTTGCTTGGAGAACTGACATATTTTCTTGGTTTACAAATCCAACAAAAAGAAGGTGGTATCTTTGTATCTCAAACCAAGTACCTCAAGCAGATCTTAAAAAAGTATGGCATGGAAGATTCGAAACTAGTATGTACCCCTATGGTTACAGGATGCAGCCTCAGTGCAAATGATGAATCAAGAGCAGTGCATCAACCAACTTATAGATCCATGATTGGAAGTCTGCTCTATTTAATAGGTACCCGACCCGAAATCATGCATGCAGTGGAAAATCCAAAGGAAACTCATCTTCAGGCAGTAAAGAGAATTTTCAAGTATCTTCAAGGAACTCAAAATTATGGCTTATGGTATCCTAGAGATACAAATCTCACACTTCATGCTTATACAGATGCAGATTGGGCTGGAAGTGTGGATGACAGAAAAAGCACTAGTGGTGGTGCATTCTTTATGGGTTCCAGATTAGTATCTTGGTTCAGCAAGAAACAAAGCTCAATTGCATTATCTACAGCAGAAGCAGAATATGTGGTTGCTGCATCTTGTTGCACACAACTCCTTTGGATGATGAAAACCTTGTAGGATTTTCAAATCACTTGTACTCCACCTATCTCCATCTTTTGTGATAATACAAGTGCTATCAGTATCTCAAAGAAACCTGTCATGCATTCAAAGACTAAGGACATACCGATCAAGTATCATTTTCTCCAGGAACAAGTATTGGAACAAAAGGTCAAATTAAAGTATGTTCCCTCTAAGGAACAAGTTGCTGATATTCTCACAAAACCACTGCCCAGGGAAACTTTTGAATACCTCATACAGAAGCTGGGGGTAGTTGGTGCATCATCTTAATGTTGAAACCTATTTGTTTCACATAAATACAGGTGTACGCAGGTTGCATGAGGGGGATCCGCGTACATACACTGATTTATGCAGATACAATCGCGTATATGGTGGTTTGAAGGAAATCAGTGGGGACAGACTCTGGTTGAACAGAGTCTGATATGGGTTTGACAGAGACCATCTGGCACAGGTTCAGGGGGAGAAGATAAACTTCTAATAATGCATTGTTGGCATTTCATTAGAAGCTCTTGGTTCGAGTACACAAGCTGTTTGGGTTCAGGTGGATCAGCTGCAGAAGGAGAACAGAAGGAGAACATGGTTGTTGATCTGCATAGTGCTGCTGATATTAGTTATTGGTGACTTTCATAGTCTTGCTCTAGATATTTCATCTCTATATTTTAATATTATTATCAAGGTCATGTAACAGCCTATGTTGGTTTCCCCACTATGCCTGGGATGAATGTTGTAATGTTCTTGGTTGTCATATGTAAACTTCTGATGTATCCCCACTTGTTTGGGTGGATGATCCCCACTTGGTTGGGTGATGGATGTTGTATAGAGTCTTTTGGTGATAGGAAGGTCTTTTATGATGTATAAATCATTGTTCTTCGTGAAGAACATCTTTTTGCAGATCTTGCCTATAGTCAGGGGGAGCATGGCCAGCAGAGCAGAGCAGAGATTTCAGCATGTACTCAAGGGGAGCATAACCCTTTTCCCTTGATGACAAAGGGGGAGAATGACTTTGAGGATCTTCGGGTTTCCATCAAGTCCAAAGGGGGATAGTTTTGGCATTATGACACAGGGTGGCGCTATGGCACTGGTGTGGCACAGGTGTTGTCGTTGATGGCAACTCACTCTGGTGACAAATCTTAGTTCAAGCCCTCAGAATGAAGGAAAAGATATATACACAAGTTCACATAGACGAAGACACGTATACACGCGTGTTAGACGTTCCAAAGGCGCGTATGTGTATACACGCACTTTCACGCAAGGAAAAATGTGTACATGTGGGAGAACTTATTTTTGGTCCGTGGTATTTAGTCCTTGGTAATTGAACGTATGGTTTTGGGCCATGGTATCTCGTCAAAAGTGTTGATCCAAAGTATTGGGTCCATGGTATTGTTTTGTTATGGTTTTGGACCGTGGTATTGTGAAAGGCCTAAGACTATAAAAGAGGATGGAGATCATTTGGAAAAGGATCATCTGAATTATTGAATATCTGATAAAGTGCTAGATCTGGAATACTGGTGATTGGGTTATGGTGCAGATCTGGATCTGAATGAAGGAGGAACCTGAGCGCAAGGAGAAGGATAAGTTCTATTGATGAGTCATAATCTTAAGGCTTGAATAATAGTATCTTTGTATGATTTTGATCCGTTATATGT
This sequence comes from Pinus tabuliformis, assembly GCA_031772625.1. Classification (NCBI taxonomy): domain Eukaryota; kingdom Viridiplantae; phylum Streptophyta; class Pinopsida; order Pinales; family Pinaceae; genus Pinus; species Pinus tabuliformis. The sequence continues at coordinate 634,164,317 of CM062805.1, forward strand.
GGCGCATGCTTGATCTATAAATCTGGTAATCTGGGTTAACTAATGTCTGAATATTTGAAAGAGTGAATTATCCTTTATAGATCTGTACGTAGGTTCAGTGAATCGAAGGCGCATATACACGCTGGTTTTGTGAGTAAAAACAGCGTATACGTAGGTTGGTCCAAACACAGAAGCGTATGCACGCAGGTTTCTGGTTATTGAAGTAGCGTACGTCTCTTGAATTGTGTTATAGCTACTTCTATTTATTGTTGCAGTGTTATGGGTTCAGAATTTGGTGTGTGGTTACTGTTATTGTGTTATGGGTACAACTGTCAGAGAAGTGTCGATTTGATTCTGTTTTAATTGGTGAAAAGGAGATTGTTTGATGCAGAAATTCTTGATGTTTAATTGATGTTCATGGATCCAGTCTGAAAATTTATGAAACGTGGTCCCTGGAAGAAAGAGAAGGTTGTAGCCTTCTGTAGGCCAGCACCTGCGTACTAGTATCTTGTCTAGTGCAAAAGCTAAGGGGGTTGTAGCTCCCTTCCAAGAGAAGTTGGAGAACGAGAGAGGGTTGTAGCTCTCTGCAAGTTGCAGCCTACATACTGGTAAAGGACTGCACCAGTACATAATCATTGTAAAAGGAAGTTTCTAATTGAAAAAGATAGAGACATATTACAGCAGGTGGTTTTCACCCACATTGGGTTTCCACCTTATATCTTGTGTTCTTGTGTGTGACTGTCTGCATTTTTTGTTCCTGGTTATTGTTTCTATGGTTCTGACACAGATTTAAAATCAACATGTGAAGATTAATTAAATTACAAGTCTGTAAGTTATACGCAGGTTTCCTTTACTAAAGTTTTGTATATACGTTGGTTTGTCTAACTAAAGTAGCATATACAAATCTGTGAAAGCATTGAAAAGACTTGTCTTGATAATACTGATTCACCCCCTCTCTCAGTATTATTTCCAACATCTTACAAGTGACTATTCGTTTATATCTCAAGCATATAAATCAAAAACTTAAACTAATGAAATCAAACATTAAATAAAAAATTAGATTCATTGAAGGAAACATTAATACTTTCTTACGAAAGGTCATTCATTAATATTTCAAACATATGAACCTAATAATTTAATCTAATGAAATTCACAAACAAACATAAAATAAAAGCTTACCAAAACAAAAGTGTACTTGCTAGGCAATGGGGATCCTTCCAAGGATTCACAAGCACACCAAAAGAGAAGTCAAATGTAGAGGATCAAAGAAGCTCCATTTTATTCATCATAATTTTCAAAGTACAATGGCTATAAGCTCATATGATCCAAACCAAAACTATTCTAAATTCTATCTAGATTAACATTACTAGGTTACAATGAAGGACTAGGTTCTAAGATTCTAAAAATTAAGATTACAAATGAAGGAGATAACACTCCTATTTATACAAAAGCTATGATAACAAACTCATAAATGTAGATCCACTATTCCCTCCTTTGATCCACATATTTCTCAACCAATGGTGACACATAACCCTATCCTCCATGATCTCCTCCATGAGGTCCATGATCTTCTCCATGAGGTCCATGATCTCCTCAAATTCGAATTTGAACATAGAGTGCCACATAAAGATGCCTTGGAAGCTTCCTTTGTACCTACACATGTCAAATTTCTCATTCCAATTGTTAGGTATAAGTATAAGGATATTATTTTCTAAAGTTTAACCACAAATTCACTTAAAAATACTAAGAATTAATAATGTTTTGGAAAACACAAGGGTAACCCATATAATGATGAAAGTGAAGCTTGATGTGATGACATGGTGGTGAAATAGAGGTGAGAAAATGTGTGAATGGAGTGAAAGTGGATGTATTTTAAGGTGAAAGTGGATGTATTTTAAGGATAATTCTTAGGCCCAACATACCCCCAAACTGAAGGTATTGCATGTCCTCATGCAATCTATTACATTACTTTTGATACTTGAGCTTTTTGGCTTAAGCTTTGCATGATATCATTTACTAATGTTTGCAAAGTGTGTTTGTTGAATTGCAACTTGGTTGGTTCTTGTGTTTCAACCATATTTTTTTTGTTTCATTCAATGTATGATCTTTACATAATGATAATGTGATTTTTATTGCAAATTATTTTTGTTGGAATGCATCATGGTTGGTTCTTGTGTGACAACCATGATTGTGTTGGCATCCAATTAACTTTTAAGTACTTTTTACAAAGCCATTTATATGCTCATGATGATGTAATAGTAAATATATTTGGAAAGTATGTGGGTTTTAGAATGTGATATATGAATATGGAAAAATATGAATGTGACAAAGTATGAATGTAAATATATCCTCCCCCAAACTGATGATTTTGGCAGTTTTGTGAAATGAGAAACGGAACTGCTTTTTTTCCAAAAATTATCATTCTACTTTTTTTTCAAGGAATTAAATGGTTAAAGGTCAGAAAATAATATACCTCAACTTACCCTTTCAAAAATGGATGAGAGTTGTGCATGTGTGGCTGCAAAATTCTAATCATAGTCGTCTTCTTTTGGTTGTGAAAATGGTGGATGAAGTCGAAAAAGTGAATCTTTTATTGTTGTTGCATCTGTTGCTAAATTTGCCATTGTGTCTTCTGTTGAATGTTCAGAATCTGCTGCTGAATGCGATTGAAATGTATAAGGCTTGGAAGGTATACAAAATTCAGAATTTACACTTTCCCCCCTACCTTAGTTATTGACTTGTCCTCAAATCATTTACATCAAAAACTGAAAAGTAATGAAAGTAAATCTGCTTCCTCTGCTACAAAATGAAAGTAAATGTCTTCAAGTCTTCCACACTCGTTGGCAGAATTCTTGTCATGTGAATAAATGTTTCGGTGTCAAACATAACAATAAATCGTTAACTTAGTGGCCATTAATGGATGCCACTAGTCAACACGAGAGCTCCCATCTTTGATTTGGATGAGAGTCAAGGTGCCCCTAACACATCTTTCGAAGCATGAATGGATTTTTCATTGTCAAATACTTAGAATATCCGACACTAATGTATTCCCATTTTTAATCGGAATGATAGCTTGCCCTTAAGGCATGCAAGCTTCAAGGTGTTTTTAGAAAGATATTTAGACTCAAGGACTATGGACTCAGTGATTTACATAGAAGCAGGATTTTATTTGCAAACTTGTAAATGGAATTGGAAATGGAAAAGGAAACTGACAATGGAAATGGAATGTATAATGACATGTATGTGATAATGGATAATGACTCTTGTTGGGAAAAAGTGAATTATGGCATGCTTTGATAAGAGGTGGGATTTACAATGTTTCAAAAGAGGTTGAAAATTCTCAAGATTAACAAATAATATTTATGGGATTTTTGGTGAAATAGTTGAGGTTCACCAGCGTTGACCAGCCACCTGTAGACATCGAATTCAAGTGTGGATAGGTATTTCACCATATTTTTACATTTAGGAACAACCCCCAAGTCTTCGAATTTGCTAATCTGTCATGCAACATATCAAACCATTAAACCCTTACAGGGAGTTACAAGAACTTGTAATTTTCTGGAAATTTCATTCTTATGACCATGGTCTTGTTCTTTATAATTTATCATGAAATAAGTCTTTTGAAGACCAATTGTCGTCACAATTTAATCTCCTTAATGATCAATTGATCATTAGAAACCTGCTAAAATAAACTTGGCATAAAGAACATAAGTTTGTTCAAGAAGAGATGGCCATTCCTTTCCTGATTCTTCCGCAAAAATTGTATGCCAAAATGAAATAGATTATGGAATATCAAAAGCATAATATTAGTCCAATTCATGATATTAATAAAAATCTATTTTTAATAATAAAAAAATAACCATGAAAAATAAATCAACTCCCTATTTTTGTTCGATGACTCATGGAATGTGCATGTAAAAGCTTGGCATTATAGATTTGTTGTGTCCTGTAGATTAGTACGTTACATAAAATCATACAACATGAAGAAGTTATAATTTTATTTCCAAAACAAGATAATCCTCCAAATGTTCGATAAATCAATCTTCCAAATTTTCTTTCGAAGTCTACTCTTGATGTCGAAACAAGACCTGCTAAGGCACAGATCCCTCAAGACATATAACTACCCACTTTGCTGCCAGAATACCGCCCTGTGCTGCAACATCAATGAAACCCAAACCAGAAATATGACCTCAGGATCTACTCCAGCCGACGGAACTGCGCTTGACTAGGAACCAACAAGAAACATAAGAAATATGGAGGCCTGAAGAATACAACCCATAATCGTCAATTTTCCTATGAAGGGTAGGTTCATATGCTACCAAACATTGAGTTGACTAGTGCCATTGTCAATCCTTAGTAAATTTATGTAAAGTAGGAAGTTACAAAGACTAGAGCATAAAGGACCAATACCGCGTAGGTTTTATTCAAGAAATATTTGGCCAGCTTTTTGCGAGCCAACATGATAAAAATCAAATTTCACATATGAGGACAAGAAATATGCTGAAATACCTGTTCACCTCAACTTCAGAGACAATTTCATCGTGGATGCAGACCATGTGACTGTTACTGTGTTACTTGTTTTAAAGGTTGAAACAGGTCAAGGCTCCGTTAAAGGCAAGCCTCATGCTCTATTTTATCCTGTTCTTCCTTCCTGCAAGGTGAATGCAATTTCTAAGCTTGGTTTTGGTGTTGTAAACAAATTGTTTCTTGAAAAAGAGTTCCCATAGTTAAGTATTTTCTTGAGGCCTTTCTGTTACTATTTGGTCTTCTCCATTCTTCATTGGTTGCCAATCTATTGGATTTTGTATTAAGATTAATTTTCATCATTTTTCAATAGTTAGTCTTCATTATTTTATTTGTTGAGCACAGTCAAACTGAAATGCTGACCGAGCTCCTCAAATGGTGACTGTCCTCAGCAAAAAGTTTCCAGAACAGTCTTCTGGGCGGCAGATTACAAAACTGTTCTGCAAAATATGGCACGATTGTTAGATTTTGAATAGAGTTTGTCAGGTCACCATTAAGGCTGATAGCTATCAATATCTTCTCTCATTAATGTTCAACTGACAATAGTGCCCTGTTTAAGGAGAAGAAGCAGGATGCTCTGCACATTATAATCATATATTTTAAGGCCGCCTCTACGGAGCCTGTACATCATTGGGAAGGTTCTGCACGAGGTCTCTATTGTCTTTGTATGATTTTTTTATTCAGATTCAAAGCCTTCACTGGTCGCTTGGTTAATTTTTCTTCGGTAGCAAGAAAGATCTTATAAAATCTTGAAAAACCCGCGAAATGAAGTCTGAATTTTCGTTATTTATTGGTTTAGATTACACAGTGAGTTTTTGCGATATATTGTGAATTTTTTTCTGAATTTTGGTGTGGAAAGGTTGTTGCTGGAGAAATGGCTAGTCACGGCGATCAGTGCGAGCCGCTGTTAAGGAAGTCCGTGACGTATCACGAAAACTTCCCCAGCTGCAAGGTGGAGCAGCTCAAAGAGATGTGAAAAGGTTATCTTTTAAAGGAATTAACCCTTGTCAGATTGCTCGTACTCTGCAATTGTAAGATTCATAGCTTTCTTCCTCTTTTTAAAGATTATTTAATCTTTATGGGTTTCTACTTTGTTTAAGGTTCATTCCACGGTTTAAGATTTCAGCGAATTGATCCTAATCCGGCTCATCTATTAAAATTTAAACCATTTCCAAGTATTCTCTTCAATAATCCTGCAGATTTTATAGTCCATTTGTTGCTATTTTCATAAAGAATCTGCATGCAATCATCAAATCGCTCAAATCGTGTCACAAAATCTGCATGCTCAAATCACTCAAATTGTGGTTGTAGGTTAGATGGATTCATGCCACTATTTTAGACGTTATAAGGGTAAGAGTGATTGCGCAGCATTATGGTATATGCTAGCAAAGAGATAGTAGTCAGGTTTCCAATTTGAGATTCAATTGCATATTCTGTTTGGTGAGCCAGATGTGATGGTTTCTCATCGTGAGATTGACAAATGGAATCATGCATACAGCGGTTCGGATGACAAGATGGGATGGTGTGATGGAGAGAGTGCATCGAGTGACTTCTTGGATTCGAAATCCACTCTATTAGGCGCGGATTTTGCTATGGAACACCCTTTGAGGCCAATATCTGAGAAAGATGTTGCGTTTGGATTCCCTGTAGGATAGATTTTCTTGGGAACCTTCTCATTCGAAACGGTAGAATGATGCACATGATCATAGCACTAAACCGTTTGGGTTGGCGCAAGTGCGCGATTTTGATGGAAGAGCTCCTTCTGTCTCGGAACTTTTTTCAAAGGAAAGTGTTTGTGTTTATTAGTTCTCCCTGTGAGGTTATTGTACATTGCCTCTCAAGTTTAAAGAAAGTAATTGTGTTGGCTTGTATGGGCCTGACCCAGGTTCAGAGGTGATTTAGCTAAGAAAATCCCGGTACTACTAGCCCTTTTGGAAACAATCAGCGGAGCGTGGACTGAGGTCTCACCCGAAGTAGTATGGGAGGGTGCTAGAACCAGGTTTTTGTACCCTGGGGATGTCTAATGGGCTTCTAGAGGTTCGTGGTCCGACCCGTCGCTATGCACACTTGCTATTCCTTCACAACCCGAATTGTTGTTTCCATGCAGCCCTACTCGGGGTGCAACCCGTATAATACCCAAGTTCCTTGCTAATTAACTGATTACTTAACTTGTGTGTGTAAGATTTATGGTTATTACAACATATTTAGTAATCAGATCAGTGCGTGTGATACATAAACTAATAAAAACATAAAGAAGATAATGCATAGCAAATACACAGAAATAAGAATCAACTTCTCTTTATTAATCTTCAATCCCGATGACAGACTCGACACCACCCTGCGCACTCAGCCGCAACGGTACGCACACTCAGCTGTGGACTACTAGGCCTCTGCGCACACAGCTGCAGAGCCTTCTCCTACTCTACGACCCAAGACACACTTTACACTTTGATTCAAGCTCTTAGACTCATCCTTCTTTTCTCCTTTACTTCATTATCTTCTACACTTAGAGCCTCGCTCAATTTATACATTAGGTAGGCCGACATGATTTTACATTACATTACTTTAGGGCAGACAACCCTATGACTTAACCTCTACTTTGCACCTACAATTCGCAGAGTTTTACAAAAATTTTGACCAAAACTTGGGCTTTGAGCCCCAAAACCTGCTGTGGGGGTATTCTATGCCCAACAAGCCCCCAACACAATCATCATGACTCATCCTGAGTCACTCTACTGGTGCGGTGATCTTGGCACGGAGCCCTTCCAACTGTTTCCGTACTGCCCGGAGGTCCGTGACGCATTGTTCTATGGTTTGTTGGACCTACTACATGCATGCTCCCAAATCATCCGCGTCTGAATCATGTCCTTTCTTTGGTATTGGCTTCTGGTGTGTGTGTTTATAGTCCTGCGCCTTTGTCCAGCTCCTCGGGTCGCAAAGACTGTGCTTTGGCCAGTTAGTCAAATAGTTGGCCCACCCGTGTAGGGCTTCAGGCGACTATCGTTTACTTTTCCTAGGAAGGGTTCTCCATTAAGTTTGACTAGCTGGACCGCTCCTCCGTCTGTGACCTCCTTTACCACGTATGGTCCCAGCCAGTGCATTCTGAATTTTCTCGGAAATTTTTCAAACTTACTGTCATACAGTAGCACTAAGTCATTTACCTTGAAGGTGTGCAACTTGATATGGCAGTCGTGCTAGGCCTTTTCACGCTGCTTTTGTACTTGTTGATGAAATCCAGCCAAAAATTGTTCTTCCTCGAGTTCTTCTAATTGTGTGAGCCTTTCTTCCAGAGCTTCGCGGTCCGTCATGCCTGTGAGCGTTGTTATTCGTAGACTAGGTACGATGTATTCCATCGGCATGACAACTTCCGTACCATAGACCAACCGAAAGGGTGTCTGTCCCGTCAGTTTCTTGCACGTTGTCATGTATGCCCATAACACAGTAGGTACGCTCAAGTCCCAGTCATTCCATTGCACGTTACAGACTTTGGTCAGCGCAGTCTCCAGTATTTTATTGAATGCCTCTACTGTGCCATTGGTCTATGGGTGGTACGGTGTACTTTTCTGATGATACACCTTGAACTCTTCTATGAGCACGCTGATGGTTTCATTCGGAAAATGTGTTTCACAATCACTCATTAAGATTTTTGGACAGGCAAATCGTGTCAACATGTTTTCGAACAAAAACTTTGCAATCGTGGTGGCCATGCTGTCCTTGACCAGCTGCGCCTCCAGCCATCGTGTCAGGTACTCTGTCGTGGTGATGATGTATCACACCCCTATCTTTTCTTGAGGTTTGATCGGGCCCACAAAGTCGATTGCCCATTTCTTAAACGGTTGTAGTGTCATTTGGGAATTTAGTGGCATCTTGTCCCTTCATGATGGTTTCCCCATCCTTTGACATATATCGTAAGCCTTACAGTGCACTTTCAAATCCTGGTGCAGGGTCAGCCACCATAACCCTGAGCGAAGAATCTTATGTGCGGCCGCACGTCCTGCATAGTGTCCTCTTGTAGTGCCCCCATGTGATTCCATGAGGATCTGACCTCGTTCAAATTCAGGTACATATTTTCGCAATATCTCATCGTTGCCCATCTTGTATAGGTGCCCCGCGATGACAGAAAAGTCCACCGCGCGTACCACCAATTCCTTCTTCTATTGGATTAAGTACTCCTTTAGCGTAGTCCTGTTGTTAGAAAATGGATTATATCTTCGAAGTGTCCATCCGCGACGCGTACTACAAAGAGCTATGCGTCGGGTAGTCCCTCCTCCAGATTTGTCGGTTCCTCGGTCATCTCAATTCGTGACAAGTGGTCTGGTCTTGCGTTTAAGCATCCTGGCTTGACTATGAGCTCAAAATCATATTCTTGAAACAGTAAAAGCCATCTGCATATTCACCCCCAACACAGGCTTGTTCACTAGGTATTTCAACATGGAATGGTCGGCATACATCTTGAAATGTCCTCCAAGTAAATAGTGTCGATATTTTTGGAGCGCGTACACCATTGCCAACCCCTTGCGCTCGGTGGTAGAGTAGTTCTTTTCTGCTTTGGACAATCTTCGACTCGCAAACATAATCGGGTGATCTACACCCTCCATGCCTTCCTGTGTGAGTACGGCTCTGTGATGCAGGAAAGTGTTCCCTCTGCGGACAAAGGCAACCCCTCTAGCCCTAGAGTGGGTCTAGTCATAAATAAGGATAGATCAACAATAGCTTTCCTTAAACAGTCATAGTTGGAGGCCTACCTCAACCGGTGGTCGATGGAGTTCCGTTGCGCTTCTCCAACTTCAGTTTCCTTCTCCTCGATGAGTGATCAACCTGAAACAATGTAAAAGAAATACAAAAAATCACGTAACTGGATAACGACAATGATCTATCTACTCACAAAGTCAAGAAGTCATGAGCTATCAAGTAAATTACATACAAGACATAGGAAAACATCATTGATTGTATTAATAATGAAATAAGAGTAAGCTTACAACAAAATTCTTGACGTCGCAAGCCTTTTCAGAGGGATCCAGCCAGCATGTTCCTCAAGCATTCACTCTTTGAAGATGGATCTCCCAACATACAAGATCTCTCTCACTCATAAGTTTTACACAAAATTAAGGGCACTTCACAACCTTCCACAAGCTATCAACAATCCCACACTTGTCACACTCACACCAGCTATCTAGCAAACTCACAAACACTAACAGCACTGCTCAACTAGCCAACTATCAAAAACTAGAAATGCATAGCAATGGTGAGAGTTTAAATAGGAGAAGGAGTCTCCATGAAAGGTGGAAGAGTGAGATTATCCCCAAGGAAGGTAGCACAATTGATGGAACTTCCATGCCATAGAAAGGAGGGTGATACAAACTATGCCAACAACCAGGTCTAGAGTCATCCAGAAGGCCGACTGTTGGAACAAATTCACCCAATCTGGATCATCGTGGGGGCATAACTGATCTTTAGCGCTGACATCGCTAGTGAGCAATGTAGCTAGTCAGATCATCGCTAAAGATAATAAGTAACCTCGCGTTGGAGCATAAAATTGGACCATCGCAGGAATCAAATGTAATTCTGAGCTGGCAGTGCGGCTGGACTGTTTGTGAGCGCCTTTCAGCGTGTATATTAAGTCCATAGTCATGATGAGGCAGATAACTTAGGAAAAGTGGATCATTTGGCAGCACAAGAGATCATTTGTTCAATATGAGCATGTTTGACTTGGACACATGACACAGTAGAAGGACTGGGGTAAAGGCAGTGACAAATTACTGCGTAACAGATGCCCCCTAAAGTATGAAGCCCGAGAGAGTGGGAGGGGTGAAATGCTTTACGAAACTGACTGAGCCGGAACACCATCTAGAAGAACTTGCATGCAAGTACAACTGATATCTCTAATAGTGAAATACATGTAGTCTAGGCATGGGTGCAGCCATCCAAAAGACATATGAACTAGGTTTGTCGTATGGACGCAGCCATCCAGCTAATAAGACCATGATAGTCATAAAGGTATGGTCGCAGCCATCCATGAAGACTCAGGTATGGTCGCAGCCATCCATCAATGAGTCATGTAATCACGAACCAATCCATGCAGCCCGAACATATGTAATCTAAGTTCGGGGTCTTGAACCCAACCGATAATAGTACAAGTTCTAACATGCGAATAGATGTGCTAAGGTCGAGCATGATAGAAAGTCGCTTGATTACCGATCAATGATGGAAATCGTTAACAAGCGCGAGAGAGACCACCAATAATGCCAATGGTTCTCAAGGTACTATCTAGCACAATCCACGAAGTGTGAAGAAGGAGATGAAGTCGAACACTCGTGGAATCACCTAATCGATGACCAATGATGAAAGTCGACCGTCAGGTGCGAAGAACTTGTCGTTGAGACATGCAAGCTCTAAGGTACCAGAGGAGATCTCTAGATCAATCTCCTGAATAATGAGTTGATGTTTAAAGGAGACGACCCGTCGCAGGAGGGCCATAATGTTTCCCCCATCAACGACACGAGATAAGGAATAAATGATAGATGGCGAGACAGAGTATCAAAGGAGGAGGCAAGGGTGTAAACTGTAGAAGGATTATACTCTTGAACATGTCGGCGACACGACTCCGAAGAGTGGTAGCATTCAGGTACCAAGGGACCAGAGGCTCGATAGAGATGGCGTGAATCGGATGGAATGAGGCTAAATGGCAACCCAAACCCGCGGAAGGCCAAATGACGATGTATGGATGTCCCAACTCAACAAGAAGCAAAAGTTTCGATGTTCAAGAGTGACTAGCTGCCAATGATGATTTCCAAATTTTCCCCCACCATTGCTGGCGAGTATCCCAATTATCATTTTTTGAAAACAAGCTTGAAGGGGATAGCATATTCTTGTAATATAAGTTCGACCGTCGGTCGAATCCAACCTAGTAATAGTTTAACGAGCCCTAGGGAGGAGAAGCTCGAGTCTTGTGATGGTGATGAGTCCAATGTCGTCAGGGTTTAACGAGTCCGACATAGGTAAAACTCGGAGTCTTTTTCATGTTTGGAGAGTTTGAAAAGACATGGAAAAGAAAACTCCAAGGGGGTCCTTTTTCATAAATTTGTGTCTCTCGAGCCCGAAAGAGTATAAAACGATACGTGAAAGAACCATTTGACCATTACAATCAAGGAGTACTTTTCGTGATTAGTGACCTCGACCTGAAAAAAGTAGAAAATCGATTGAAACCACGTCATTTTGTAACCAATAACGAACTTGAAACGAAAAAATCCCGACAATATTTTCGCGTTTATACGGTCAGAAAAGAGCTTAAAGTAGACCGCCCCTTATTACATTTAATGAGTTAAAAGGAAAAAATACTCGGCAATCTTTTCATCTTTTACGAGTCAGAAAAGGGCTTAAAGGTGACTCGTCCTAGAGGAACGAGTGGTAGCAACTCGTTCCGGCAATGGTGGAACTGCTCAAAACATGTAATGGTCAAGAGGCTAGCTAATAAAACCACTCATCGGTGCGGTTCCTCAAGAAAGGAAAAACAACCAAGTGAAAGCATATGACTGGCCAAAGAGGTGGTGGCTATGGAACGAAGCAACCAAATCTCATCTAGCAAAATTTAGCAGATAAAAACGGCAATCACGAGGTGTAAATAAGGTATGGGTTCATTTTTACACAAGCTTGAACCATGGAGAACTCTGCTTGGATTCGGTTTCATGTTTACACAAGCTTGAAACGAAAAACTATGCTTGTTATAAGTTCACATGCCCCCAGCATAAGGATGCAAATCGAGGTACATGCCCCCCAAGCTTCATTATATTCAACGAGGTGGATGGAATGAAGGTTCACTTTCGAGATCTTGGAAAGAATCGACTTGGATTTTACGAGATCTTAACCAAAGACTCGATTTGGAAAGGGATTTATTTCATTTTTTAATGAGGTTGACACAGTAAAAGAACTATCCTCATAACCCTTGTTTCATTTTTTAACGAGCTTGACACAAGATCAGGAACTATGCTCGACACCCCTTGTTTCATTTTTTAACGAGGTTGGCACAAGATCAAAAATACTCGGGACACCTGCACATGGGCCATACGAGGACATGGCTCCCAAAAGATCTTCACGGGATGGAAGAAACACACTCTTGGAGGAATACATGTCATGAGGCACTAATGATAGATCAGGTTCCAATGCCCCTAGTACATGATGTACGAGACCATCTGCATGATCATCAGCAGATGCAGAGACGGAATGGGTAGCCACATAATTGACCTGTGGCAAAGAAGGTCTTGCTTGCGAGCAAGAACCGAGAGGGGATGACAACTGCGCAGGAGGCATCGGGGGACTGAAGAACGATAATTGATATATGGTCACCATTCTTCCATCATGTGGAAAACAAACCACATGGAAAAGTGAAGAGACAAGGACCCCCATGGCATAAACATAGTCATGGCCAAGGAGAAGACTGAAATATAGAGCACCTTGGACAACCATGATGTCTATATAGACGGTTTTGCCCCCCAAAGTAACAGGAAGCTTCAAAAAGATCCCTAAAGGTTGACTGGTTCCTCCGTCAAACGCCAACAAATTTTGTGTGACTGGCACAAGTTGTGGGGAGCCCAAAGCTTGCCAAGTAGTGGAAGGCATAAGACTGATAGACGCACCCTCATCCAAGACAGTGCCAGGTACTGCCTTATTATAGGCATGTACTGTAATCTGAAAAGGCACATAGGATGGAAGGCGGAAAGCAGTCAAGTGACTCCAGTCGAAGGAAACGACCGAACTACTTGGTGGGGGAAGCGTATGATTGCCCCCCTGCTCTACAGGAACTGAAGAAGGACTCTCATGATCAACGAGGATAGGAGGGTCATTTTTGAACTCTGGAGAATCTGATGAGATGAGGAGAACATGAGCATGATGCTCTTCTGAAACAGAGTGATCAACAGATGGTGAACCCAAGTTGACACTCTCTCCGACCAAGGGTTGGTCTGGAACAGGCTTAGCACAGCCAGGTTCGGAAAGAGGAGGATGGACAAGAGAAGAATCTAAGTCAATCTCTTGGTCATTGGGGGAGGGTCTGAAGAGAGCCTCTGATAACCAATGGGAAGTTGGGGTGAAGAAGCTGTAAGATTTTCCAAAACAGCGGAAGCTTTATCCATGAGCGGGCAAAGGTGAAGGGGATGGTTGCCTTCACATAGTCTACAGGGGAATCGAATCTTCCCTTTCTTCTTAGCGTTTCCAGTTGATAGGGTAGCATCGCCATGAGCTTCAGGGGATGATGAGGGATGAGCTAGATCATGAGACCATACTTCTAAGATCCTAGGAATGCCAGGACAATCACAAAGAAGATGGTCACCCTTGCATAATTTACAAGGAAACTTAACCTTCCGCGGAGGAGCAGAAGGTGTTTTGACCTGAGATTTACTTGGAGCAGTAGCTGCACAAGTGGCCTCACGTTTATCAGACTTCTTCTTCTTCATCATCTTCTTCTTCTTCTTCTTAGTCTCCTGGTTAATAGATGTGAAACTTTCACAAGGCGAAGGAGGAGAGGAGGAGGAAGAAACAGGGGAAGAAGGCGTAGGCTCAACCTTGGAATCATCATGCCATGGTTCAGATGAAGAAGACGGTGGAACAGGAGTCATGATGCTTGGGACCACCGAGGTTGAAAACAACCATACGGGCAAACCGATGGTTAACCCAGGCAAAGACAATGTTGCCATATACAGAGCACCGGCATTTCCAAATGAAGGAAATGGACCAAGATTTCCATCTGGGGGAAAACCTTAGCTGGTAGACTCGAGGAATGTTACCATCAAGAACGAGCCTGAAAAACACTCTTCTCACAACCAAGAACTCGAACTGTTACCAGGAATATTTCGTGGGTAGTAAATTTTATGACGCAGGAACAAAACTTGGCCCTTTCATCCTTTCATGTTTCAAGAGTTGAGAAAAGGATGAAAAGGTAACTCTATCTCTTTCGAGGTTTAATGAGCCTGAAAGGACAAGTGCTTAGATGGACCTTTTATTTTAATGAGTCTGAAAAGGAACGAAAGTGACTACTCTGGAGAAACTAGGCAAAAGGTTTACCAAACAACCCGTAAAACTGCATATACACCTTGGCAATCATATGAAAACCAAGGACTTTCCGTACGGCAGTCAATCTTCCCGAATGTTGTGTTCGGTACGTTACGGTTTGTAAGGCGGTAGACACAACTTCCTAAGGATAAAGGATGATAACCTAGTGGGGTCTCCCAACATATACTCGACGGTACATCGGAGCACAATTCCGTACTAGACCGCTATTGAGTCACAGAAGGAGGAATCACCCAACCTTGAGTGCAAACAATAGTGACTAGTTTTAACGACATCAGAGCATGTCTCTAGCCTAGACCTCTAAATAGTGTGTGTTATGTTCCAATGCATTGTTAGGTTTATTCAGTTCATTTTAAAGTTGATCTTGAATTATGTTTTAGTTCTCAGGCCTTACTGTATGTATATCAAAAACCTAGGATGCAGTTAGAATGAGTAAAGCATCTTTCATTTTGATGAACACCTACTTACAGAAATGTAGAGAGTTCATTCCCAAACCAAGACGAGCGAATGCAAACACTACGAAATACAATGCATCAATACACTAATCTCACAATGCATCAATACTATTAATGAAAGATTTAAAATTCGCTTTCCAATTTCTCAAACATGAAAATTCGTAATGCAAATGTACTTTCACTTTTGTATGCTAAATGAATGCAAACTTTTGATTTTTTTTTTGAATTTAAAGAGACAAACAAGCAAGTGTGAACTAATTGATCCAAACAATTGTGATATATGCTTGGTAGTGAATAAATCGAATCATCATAAAAAATTGGTTCAATAATCGACACTAAAAATCAACCAGCAAGAAAACAAGCAGTGAAAAAGCCTCAAGCAAATCAATAAGACAGTTGTGGATGAACCTTGAAGAGACAAGTAACCCAAGCAAACGGTTTCTCAAAGAAACTTCTAAAGGTCTAGGTCCAAGGATAATTTTAGGGGCGAATGTTCGCCCTTTGGCGAAATTAAGGGGTTTTAAATTTTTAGTGGGCAAATATTTTGTATCATAGTACATTTTTACAAATCACCTCAAATAGCCCACCTTATTTTAAGGGAGAGGGTAAAAAAGGTAAATTTAGCCCTTGAAATTAGGACTTACAACCTTCCATTCGCCCATTTTCAAGAATAGGTTTTATTTAAGTGAATCCTATGGGCCAAATACCATATTTATAAAAGAGGTATGGTAAATTAATAAAAATATAAATAAATGAGAGGTATGGTAAATAAATAAAACATTTTTTATATTTACTCCATAAGTCACCTTATATACATGTAAGGGTGTAAACAAATAAAAATATAAGTAAAGTGGAGGTATGGTAAATAAGTAAAACGTATTTTTATACTTACTCAAAAGGTATGGTAAATAAATAAAAATATAAATAAACTAGATGTATCGTAAATAAATAAAACCTCTTTTTATATTTAATCCATAACCCTCGTTCTATTTATGAAGGCTCAAGAAAGAGGTTTTATTTAAGTGAATCCTATGGGCCGAATACCATATTTGTAAAAGAGGTATGGTAAATTAATAAAAATATAAATAAATGAGAGGTATGGTAAACAAATAAAACATTTTTTTATATTTACTCCATAAGTCACCTTATATTTAAGGACACTCAAAAAATGGGTTATATTTAGGTGAAACCTATGGCCAAAATACTATGGGACAAATACCATGGACTAGATTGTTATTAATACCATGCCAAAAACCATTATTAACCCTAATATTAGAATTAATAAAAATAAAAATGGCACCTGGTATTGACCCATGGTATTCACCAAAATGGCACATGGTATTAACCCATGGTATTCACCTGGAATGTAGCCCATTTAAATGGGGGAATTAAACCAACATGTAGCCTATGCTAAGATTCACTAGGACTTTACAAAGTTTTATTATTTAGTGAAAGACTCGCCAAGATCTTACAAGATTTTATAATTGAGTAAAATATTCGCCATGCCTCGTGAGAGATTCGCCAAAAAATTATATATACATATTATATTATTGATAAAATCGCCTTCCATTTTTCCTATATACCATGGAGATTTGCCCATTTATTATATTTATAAATTTAGGGGGGGTTCTTAAAATTTTCCCTGTCTAGGTCACATGGTCCAAAAAAAAAAGACTCACTCAATGAAATCAAAGAGACAGTACCCTAACCAAAAGCAATTAAAACAAGCTAATGAGAGACAAGAAACAACAGGGGATAAGCAAGATTGATGAATTCAGGAGGTAAAGTTGTAAAAACAACTTTACAGGAATCATCACAAGTGTTACACTGACAACTAGAGCTGTCATCGCTAAACTAGAGACCATCGCTAGTGATGCACAGACAACTAGAGATGTCATCGCTAAATAGAGACCATCGCTAGTGATGCACAGACAACTAGAGATGTCATCGCAAGTGTTACACTAACAACTAGAGATGGTCGCAAAAGTACACCTATTTTCCGCGATGGTGTGATTTCAAGAGTCGTCGCGAGAATTAAACTAGCAACCCGAGATCATCACAGGTGCAAAGCTATAAAATGGCGATGACATCGCGACTGTTAGGCTTTTTTCTGCGATGATGTTCAAAAACAATGACAAATGAACAAAAATATCCCAAACAAGAACCAGTCAATCCAACAGACAATAGAGGGGTTTCCCAGATCGATCTAGGTGACCCAAAAGATTGGTAATTAATCCCCAAAATTCAAGAGAGGCCAAAATCAAAATCAAAAAAAAAGAGCAAAGAAAAGAACATAGGCCAAATTCCCCAGTAAAGTCTCCAATTTATGATGCAAGAAAGTGTTCCCTCTGCGGACAAAGGCAACCCCTCTAGCCCTAGAATGGATCTAGTCACAAACAAGGACAGATCAACAATATCTTTCCTTAAACAGTCATAGTTGGAGGCCTACCTCAACCGGTGGTCGATGGAGTTCCATTGCGCTGCTCCAGCTTCCGTTTCCCTCTCCTCGACGAGTGATTAACCTGAAACAATGCAAAGGAAATACAACAAAGCACGTAACTGGAAAACAACAATGATCTATCTACTCACAAAGTCAAGAAGTAATGAGCTATCAAGTAAATTACATACAAGACATAGGAAAACATCATTGATTGTATTAATAATGAAATAAGAGTAAGCTTACAACCAAAGTCTTGATGTCGCAAGCCTTCTCAGAGGGATCCAGCCAGCATGTTCCTCAAGCATTCACTCTTTGAAGATGGATCTCCCAACATACAAGATCTCTCTCACTCATAAGTTTTACACAAAATTAAGGGCACTTCACAACCTTCCACAAGCTATCAACAATCCCACAATTTTCACACTCAAAACAGCTATCTAGCAAACTCACAAACACTAACAACACTGCTCAACTAGCCAACTATCAAAAACTAGCAATGCATAGCAATGGTGAGAGTTTAAATAGGAGAAGGAGTCTCCATGAAAGGTGGAAGAGTGAGCTTATCCCCAAGGAAGGTAGCACAATTGATGGAACTACCATGCCAGAGAAAGGAGGGTGATACAAACTATGCGAAAAACCAGGTCTGGAGTCATCCAGAAGGCTGACTGTTGGAACAAATTCGCCCAATCTGGATCATTGCAGGGGCATAACTGATCTTTAGCACTGACATCGCTAGTGAGCAATGTAGCTAGTCAGATCATCACTAAAGATAATAAGTAACCTTGTGCTAGAGCATAAAATCGGACCATCGTGGGAATCAGATGTACTTCCGCGCTGGCAGCGTGGCTGGACTATTTGTGAGTGCCTTTCAGCGCGTATATTAATTCCATAGTCGCGATGAGGCAGATAACTTAGGAAAAGTGGGTCATTTGACAGCACAAGAGAGCATTTGTTCAATATGAGCATGTTCGACTTGGACACATGACACAGTAGAAGGACTGGGGTAAAGGCAGTGACAAATTACTGTGTAACAGGCTCCCAACACGATACACGACGCATCAACATGTACATGAAATTCCACATCCCATTTCGGGAAGACCAGGATTGGTGCAGAGGCCAATTTCCCCTTTAGGACATCCAAACTCTTCATGCAATCATCATTCCAGCAATATGTAACATCTTTTTTTAATAGCTTTTCCATTGGCGCAGTTATTTGGGCATAACTTTTGATGAACTTCCTATAGTATCCAGTGTGTCCCAAGGTAGCGCGCAGTTGTTTAACACTTCGCGGTGCTTCCAAATTTAGGATAACGGTGATCTTCGCAAGGTCCACCATCAGTCCTTGTTTGTAGACCACATGTCCTAGCAGGTTTCCAAATGTAATGAGGAATGTGCGCTTCTTCAGGTTCAGCGCAATCTAGTGCCGGCGGCAAGTATCCAGCATCAAATGTAAGCTTTCTACATCGTGCTTAACTAATCCAAAAATAGTCCAGTCATCCAAATAGACCTCCAAAAACTTGTGGATGTATTCTTTGAATGCGACTACCACGATTCGCGAAAATATAGCTGGTGCATTCTTCAATCCAAACGGAATCATGGTGTATTGAAAGCAGCACCATTCTGTTGTGAAGGTCACCTTGCTCCTATCTTCTGGTGCGATCTTCATCTGGTGGTACCTTGAGAACCCATCTGTGAACGAGTATGCTTCCTGACCGCCAACATTCTCCAGTACTTCATCTGTAAATGGTGTTGGGAATGGATCGTGTACACAGGCATCGTTCAACTTCCTAAGGTCCACGCATATTCTTATTTCGCCCTTCTGTTTTTTCTCCTATACTACCATAGGACTCACCCAGTCGGATTCTTCCACTGGTTCAATAATTCCAGCTGCAAGCATTTTGTCTAATTCGTCGCAGACCTTTTCTTTGTATTTTGGGTTCAAGCGGTATGGCCGCTACTTAACTGGCTTCGCGTCGGGTTTCAGGGTGATCTTCATCATCCCTAAATCACCCACGATCCCTTTTAAGTCCGTAATTTTAGTTGGGAACAAGTCTTGGTATTTGTAGAGTAGCTCAGTGACTTTATCGACCATGGCATCATCCCAATAGTTCCCCAGCATTGCGTACTTCGACTCTACCTTCGTTCCAATGTTGACCTGCTTTGTCTTTAACGGCGCGGTGATGTTGGGGTCTTCAAGTGATGGTCCGTGAATCTCGTGAGAGCCTTCTGTTTCTGGAATGTTAATGTTCCATGGGTCCTCATCATCCTCTTTGAAATTTACGTTATAACACTCCAATGCGCCGCTTAACTGTGTCGCCTAGTCTGGCTGAAGTACTCCCATTGGTTCCTATGGTATTTTGAAGATAGTGGCTTTTACTGCTTGTAGCGCATCGTCAACAGTATCTAACCAACGATCTTCAAATGTGAACATTAACAAGAATCCCTTGCACAAGACATCCCATTCACCTATACCATGGCGTAGCTCCATCTCAGTATACCAATTCATGGGTATGACGTCCAGGCTATGGTAAATAAATGCACCCATTCAGGCTATGGCTCTTCCCCGTAGACCTTGGTCCATTTCGCAAGGTGTGTACATGGATAATATCGTCCGTCATATCTATCTACTAGTCATAATTAGGGTTTTCCAAAACGCAGGTGCATCATCCTTCTGCATCCACGCCAGTCCTCAAAATTTCCTTGATGCGTACCCCACCATCGTGCGAGTGTTGAGCGCAGTGCCCATTTCAGTGCATCAAACTTTTGTTGTTCTAGTACTGCGCTTTCAAATTTTCTCAGAAATTCATCCACCATTAACAATCAATCATATGTTGGCAACTCCCTTGCCTCTGTTGTCACGCAACACAATGACTTGATCATCATGTTGTAGTTCAGCATTGTTACTTCGTGCAATCGATTCTGCCATCGCTCTATTCCTTCATCTGAATCGGAAGTGCAGGAGCTTCCAGGCTCCCATGAAATCCTTCCATCTGCAGTTAGATTCACCCAATCCTCTCCTTGTGCAGTTATCTTGTAAATACAGTCGAGATCGTCATCACTATCATCGTCGCGCACCGGTTCAGTGTATCGTGCTCCTTCGGCTGGATCTAGCGGTACTACCACGCGTAGTGACTTTTTCTCAAAGATCATTTTGCGCTTCTTCAGGTTTATGACTCCATTCATCTTGGTGGCCTAGTTTATTCCTAGTAGCGCAGGATAGGGATTGTTGTCATCGACAATCTCTATCACTTCAAAATCTTCCCACGCGCTCGTGCCTTCCATATTGACTCTCACCCCTTGCAATCTTCCCATGGGAAAAATCTTTTGTTGGTTCGCCGTTCATAACTGAATAGGGGACCATTGTAGCACGGATCTACCCATGCGTTCCCATGTTTGCTTCGGTAGTACATTCATGTCCGAACCTAGATCCGGGATTACCTGATCCATTCCGTACTCACCTATTTGCACATTCAACCTCATCTCCCTTCCTATGCACAATGCATGCTTTCCAAGTTTCCAGACCACGCACAGTTCTCTTGACCCCGCGCACCTAGTGATAAGTTCCTGTATCCCTTTGACTGCCTTGCTATCGTTCAACAGTTTCATGCATGTCTCCAAGAAGGTAGTGAGCATTGAAGGATCCATCCCTAGTTCTAGTTGATCTTGGCTACCTGAAGTGGAGGCCTCTGTGAAGATCTTCTTAGCTTCCATGAATGTATCCTTCACGCGTTCCAAGTCAAACTCGGGTTCCTTTGTAGGAGCCTTGCGAACCCACGCACTGTCTTCTAGCTGCTTCCATTTATCATCTTGGTGGTCATACCACTCCTGAGCATCATGTTTATATTTGGGTCTTCTCGCACGGTTCATACCTCATCATTTGTAAATTCTGGGTCGGAGGGGGCTGGAGTACCCCCTTTTCACGCATCCTCACTGTGGAGCGATAAAAAGGTGTCTTGTGAACCCCTAATTACCTCACATTAATTATCAACCCAGGGACGACTTTTTATTTCAAGAGTGTACTCTGTCTGAGGCGGCTATTTACTTAAGAGTAATGTTTTGCAATATAGTGCTTAAAACCCACAAGTAAATGAATACTTGAAACAAAATCTAATTGGAACAGCAAGAAACTAAATCATTCATTCAAACAACCATCAATCGAGGATATGGTAGCAATAACTCAGTCCTCTAGAAATTGATGCAAAAGGAATTAGAGCATGGACCATCGATCAGGGAGCGTGGTAGCGTCTGCTGAGGCTCACGACAGCCTTGGACCTTCTCTCACACCAAAGCAATAAATGCAAGTAAAAGGAACAGCAGAAAGTAAATGGAACAGCAAGTCTAAAATGGAACGGCCGTAAATGGAACAGCAAACTAGAATTAAAGGAAATGAACAACAGCAAAGCCAAATTAATAACAATCTTTACTCTAAGAATAAATTGGACAGCACACAGAAATATAACAGCATTGATTAATGATAGGATATGAAACAATGCTGGAAAGAAAAACAATAACTTAACACACGGCACACCTCAATAGTAATCTGATCTTGGTAATTCAATTGTCAGTCTTAGTTATAAATAATACGACTGTCCTTTAGCACGGAGCAGCAACGTTCATAGATTCAACAATCGCAAGGAAATATAATTCTAAGATGAATTCAATAATACCAATGGTCAAATGTTACAACACAGACATTCCATAATTAAATCACAATGGTATCCGGTAAAAACCATTTTATACCAGCAATTAAAGAAACAGCAATGCGCTGCAAAGTCAATATGATATTTCTGTCTCAGAAAACGATATCACTTAGCAGATCAAACGTAACAGAGCTGCGTTGTAAAATAATAAAACAAATCAGATTACCGAATCACGCTGATGAGCAAACCACGCATAAACCAAAGAGGATAATATACAACGGCAGCAGCATACTCCACCAGAGGCTGGGCCCGTAGCCGCCAGCGGATGCTGCGGGGTTACTTCAGAATGAGAAAAATGAACAGCACTCCCAAATCATTTATTAATCAGCCAATTGTGGAATCATTACAACAGCAAAAGCTTAAGAATTACAGCATGAATAATCCACCATCGTTGTCCATTCATTTCTCATTCCCCAAATCCATCATCACGTCTCCCCCTCTCTGATCTTTGTTCTCATTTAAATAGAGAAAGATCAGAGAGCATAGATAATTACAACATGATTTGTTTTACAAATTTAGGTTGATTCTAACCAGATGATCAACAAGAAAATATATTTCCCTTCATCTCTTCAACAAAAGCAAGACGAATTTGGGTTTGCAGCTGAGATTTGGAGGACGGCCGCAACTGCAAATCTGAGAAAATCGTGCTCAAAGAACCCTGCGTTTCTCCCTGTACAAGCCGAATTTGGGCAAACCGTTCTTCACTAAAGTTAATTGGGCCCGTTCTGGACAAAACCCATGTTCCGGATTTTCCAAATTCGTCTTCATTTGCTCAGAATCTCAACCGCAAAACTGTCACTCCTTAAACCAGCGAATTTCTGAGTTGGCAGATTTAAAAATCAAATCTTCAATCTGGAAGTTACCTTGGAGGCTAAAAATGGTGAATAATGTTATAACCAACTTATTAGAACTATCATTGGTAAAATAATGCATAATAATCAATTTATTAGAAATAAAGGAGAATAAATAATATTCATCCATGAGAGCATAAATTATTTATAAAATGGATTTATATAATAAATTATAATAAATGACATGATGAAGAATGGTAGAAATGGGTGGAATAAATGTTCACAAGTGACAATAATAATGGCATATTAACGACCCAACACTCACTATCAACAAAGGGAAATCTTCTGTCTCATGATCAAACTGATTACAGTACCAACATGATATCCTAGTCAGGTTCGTACAATCGCGAGCATAATGCCCTGGCCCTCTGCAATTGTAACAAATTATCTGGCTGCGACCCCTTCCTGGTCCCATTCCACCTCAACCCCGACCGCACCCTTGAAACCCAGTGCGTGCCATCCCTGCATTTGGGTTGAGGGCTCGCGTTTCAACCTGCACCCTATAGGCAAGAGTCTGATCCATCATTAGTTCATAGCTTCGACAGGTGCGTTCGTCATGGCCTACTGACCTGCAGAAATTACAAAATAATTGTTGGGACGTCTGCGTATACTTCTGCAACAGATGAAAATTATCTGTGGTATGTTTTCCTCCTATCTGGCAGATCATGCACCATAATGTAGACGCCACACTTGGCCCTGCCTGTGCCTCCAGTCTTAATGGCATTGGCCCTCCCCCTGCCAAGTAGTTCGCGAACACTGGACAATGGTCCTTGTCATGCCCTTGGCCTTTACATTTTATGCACCATACTTCCTCGCGCACCTCCAGCCAAGGTGTCCTATCCTGTTTCAAACTTTGCATCTCCAGACACAGATTCTACAGTTGCACGTGGATTTTTTGGACTCCCAACCCAGGGTCTTATATAGGGGTCTCATGCAATCTCATTGCCATCTCCAACGCTTCGGCTTGGGTGGAAAGTTTTTGTTGTGACAACGTCGTCCTTAAGTGTGGCGTAAGTGAGGCCACAAACCATGCACGATGATGTGCATCTATTAACGTCATATTGGCTTCATGGATCGTACTCTTCAGCCTTTGGTCCAGATCCTAAGCGGTCTCACCCGGGAGCATTGCGATCTCCTTAAATCCGATGATTGATTGTGTCTCTAATTTTGGCCTGCTAAATTCCCTATTCAGCGCAGCCTGGATCTCTGCAATTCCTGCGTTCAGGTGGTCATTAGAATGCTTGATATACCACATTAATGCGTGATCTTGTAGCGCACTTACCAGCATGGCCTTTTTAATATTATCATCCACGATGCCCTGTGCTTCCCATACTGCTCTTACCATGAACCAAAATTGGTTTGGATCTTCATTTCCTACTCCTCTAAACACCAGAAATTTAATCACACTCGCCATACTAAACTGTGGTGGTGGCAGAGGTGGAGTGGGTGGAGATGGAGGTGAGGGGGGTGAAACAGGTGGCGGTGTGGGTGGAGGTGGTAAACATGGAATTCTCTATCTTATCAAACTGACCGCGCTTCTTGGAGAAACTTTCGCGAGCTCCTCCTCGCTTTCCTATGAGTGTGAAATCAAGCAACTGTTTTCTAACTCTTCACTACTCCCACTTCTGTAGATCTTCCCACTCCGCGTAGTCCCAAACATTAATTTATTCGCATAACCCACTTTTCACACAATAGCATCTTAATCCAAGTGTTCAAAGATTTAATATACTTACCTCGCGGTCCCTTGAGAAAACATCGCTCTGCCTCACTATAGCTGACAGTCATGTCTACCGCGAACTCAGTGATAAATCCTCCTATTATTTGGTTGAGCCAATGGTCCACAGCTTGTGCTATCTTATCTTCTGATGCTTCTAGTCTGCACACTAATTCCAGAGTCCACACTATTGGTTTGTCGAGCCTACACCTTCCCTGACTGTCTGCTAACTTCGCGATCCACTCATACAGCTCAGATGGAAAAGATGCAAAGAAAATTTCGTGGATTTCCGTATACAAATAGCATTCCAACCATTGTTCCTTAGATACTCATGGATTTTTGTTCTCCTATGCCGTGAACTCGTGAATCTTCTAGTCCCACCACTCTTCAATTTCTTTCTTCATTGGATTCTAGTGGCACGACATCAAACATCCTTTATGCAGATCTTGGTCCTGATAACGGAACAATTTGTTGGCTTGTATGGGCCTGACCCAAGTTCATAGGTGATTTAGCCAAGCAAATCCCAGTACTACTGGCCCTTTCGGCAATAGTCCATGGAGCGTAGACTGAGGTCTCACCCAAAGTAGTATAGGAGGGTGCTAGAACCAGGTTTCTGCACCCTGGGGATGTCTGATGGGCTTCTGGAGGTTCGCGGTCCGACCCATCGCTATGCGCACTTGTTATTCCTTCGCAACCTGTGTTGTTGTTTCCGTGCAGCCCTACTCGGGGCGCGACCCGTATAATACCCAAGTTCCTTGCTAATTAACCGATTACTTAACTTGTGTGTGTAAGATTTATGGTTATTACAACATATTCAGCAATCAGATCAATGTGTGTGATACATAAACTAATACAAACATAAAGAAAATAATGCACATCAAATACACAAAAATAAGAATCAACTTCTCTTTATTAATCTTCAATCCCGATTACAGACTCGACACCGCCCTACGCACTTAGCTGCAGGGGTCCGTACACTTAGCTGCGGACTACTAGGCCTCTTCGCACACAACTACAGAGCCTTCTCATACTCTACGACCCAAGACACACTTTACACTTTGATTCAAGCTCTTAGACTCATCCTTCTTTTCTCCTTAACTTCATTATTTTCTACACTTAGAGCCTCGCTCTATTTATACAATCCCATGGTCCACGGACCATGGGTAGGCCGACATGACTTTACATTACATTACATTACTTTAGGGTGGACAACCCTATGACTTAACATCTACTTCGTGCTCCGCGCCCGCAATTCGTGGAGTTTTACAAAACTTTTGACCAAAACTTGGGCTTTGGGCCCCAAAGCCTGTTGTGGGTGGATTCCATGACCAACAAATTGAAACAATAAATTCATGGTGTGAGACCCTTTAGCCATAAATCGTAATGGCAATCTACAAGGCAATCATATTACTACTTTTGTTGAATTGTAGTTTGGTAGTAGATCCAATCAAGCAAATACCCCACAAGCTTCTCATCATAATTCGATTGTGAGAGATCCATTTGTCTTGATTTTAATTGATCTCCCTAACACCAATCTTGGTTTTTTCTAAAAAACCAAATATAGGTCTTTGTTGTTTGATTTCATTTAGCATACCATTCTGTTTCCCATGCTGAATCCTTTGGTAGTTTTTGCCTCCTAGCTGGTTGCTTTATCCAATAATGGTGGACTAGAGTGCTAGAAGGGTGTGTTATCTATGTAAACAGCCAGGTTAAACGATGATAGGTTTTGCCTACACCAGAACCCTTTCGAGAGAGTTTTAACGAGACTGATTTCAATAACGACGGGGCCAACCATATTTAGATATTGAATTGTTTATATGCAGATTTGGCTTGTTTGAAGAAATGGTCCCAGCACATATGCAAAGAAGTTTTAACACAATTATCAAATCACGAAACTACAAATTTAATTTTTAAATTTGAAATCAAAAATAAATAATTTCTTAAAAAATGATTTCGATTTCTTATAATGCTTGTAGTTTTAATGATTTGTGCAAATTCCTAGCAAGATATTTTTATTTAATTTTGAAAATAAATCAAGAGATTTTCTGATCTTCCTGATTGCTCAAAGCGCAAGAAGAGAGCATACTAACCTATTGATTTGTTTTTTTTTTTTTGCAGGTTAGCGTGGATGAAGTGGCTCTTACCTAAATTTATTCATGAGAAATGTGGATGATTTTTTTATTATTTTTATTTTTTGAAAACAAGACTAAAGGAAAACTCTATGAGATCTCATTTTTTTTTTTAATCTATTCTACCTTTAACTTGAAAGATTTTTTTTTTATTTCCTAGGTAAAAGAATGCTTCCAGTGAAGCCATCTATGGACTAAAAATTCAAAAATGCTCACATCTAGATTTAAAGTTTTTACCTGATTATTTGCAAGCATGTGAGTAACATGTCTTATTCTTGGAGTTGGTGCAAGGTTCTTTTGAAACAATCTTCAATACTGTTCTTGCTCTCCAAGAGCTACCTGTTCAACATTTTCATTTTTCACATCCATAGATGGACTAGTAAGAAATGGGGGGTTTAAAAACTGAATTTGAAACTAACTTAAGTACGAAAAAAAATCAAAGAGCTCAAACTTGAACTCCTTTATGAAGATCCTGTTGTCACCAGGTTTCACAAGTTATTCCATAAAAACAAATTGCAATGAAAATAAATTCCTAGGTCTATCTCCAAATCATCCTCCCTGGCAACGGTGCCAAAATGTTGGGTCTAAAATGCGGATGCAAATTAGAGTTTCATTTACTGTCAACCCGGGTAATTAAAACTTAGAGAATCATCCAATATATGGACTCAGAGACAAACTAAACTAAGCTAGGTGAAGAAATATTAAAGCTCCCTTACAGGAGATTGTTCATTAATATTTCCAATCAAATATTTAAACTAATGAAATTGAAGCTCTTAAACATAATTCTGATTCATTGCATGAAATATTAAAGCTCTCTTACAAGAGACTATTTGTTTATATATCAAGCATATAAATCAGAAACTTAAACTAATGAAATCAAACATTAAATAACAAATCAGATTCATTGAAGGAAACATTAATACTTTCTTACAAAAGGTCATTCATTAATATTTCAAACATATGAACCTAATAATTTAATCTAATGAAATTCACAAACAAACATAAAATAAAAGCTTACCAAAACAAAATTGTGTTGGTAGGCAATGGGGATCCTTCCAAGGATTCACAAGCACACCAAAAGAGAAGTCAAATGTAAAGGATCAAAGAAGCTCCATTTTATTCATCATAATTTTCAAAGTACAATGGTTATAATCTCATATGATCCAAACCAAAACTATTCTAAATTCTATCTAGATTAACATTACTAGGTTACAATGAAGGACTAGGTTCTAAGATTCTAAAAATTAAGATTACAAATGAAGGAGATAACGCTCATGTTTATACAAAAGATATGATAACAAACTCATAAATGTAGATCCACTATTCCCTCCTTTGATCCACATATTTCTCAACCAATGGTGACACATAACCCTATCCTCCATGATCTCCTCCATGAGGTCCATGATCTCCTCAAATTCGAATTTGAACATAGAGTGCCACATAAAGATGCCTTGGAAGCTTCCTTTGTACCTACACATGTCAAATTTCTCATTCCAATTATTAGGTATAAGTATAAGGATATTATTTTCTAAAGTTTAACCATAAATTCACTTAAAAATACTAATAATTAATAATGTTTTGGAAAACACAAGGGTAACCCATATAATGATGAAAGTGAAGCTTGAAGTGATGACATGGTGGTGAAATAGAGGTGAGAAAATGTGTGAATGGAGTGAAAGTGGATGTATTTTAAGGTGAAAGTGGATGTATTTTAAGGATAATTCTTAAGCCCAACAGATATAGTGTCAAAGCCATTAGACGGAATGGACTGCCACCAAATCAAGCTTCTCGACATGAGCATAGTGATACTCAGTATCAAGAATATCCTAGCTCAGGTAATAAACCATGTGCTCGTTGTCATCATCATCGTCCTGAACTAACACCATAGCAATAGTGGTATCAGTTGTTGCCAAATACAGGAAATAATCGCGGTGGTAATCGGGGGGATGCAGTAAAGGAGAACTAATCAGGGATTATTTTAAAGCATCAAAGAATTCTTGGGAAAATTCATCCCAAATAAAATGGATCCCCTGCTTAAGTAAGCGAGTATAACCTTTGGCAAGTTTGGCGTAATTAGGGACAAAGCGACGGAGAAAATTAGCTTTCCCTGCAAGATCTACAATTGCAGCAGTGATGAAGGAGGGGGTAGATTGAGCCGGCTAGACTCAATGAAAAAAATACACTTGTGTGGATTGAGATGGATATTATAATGGTGACATCGTAAAAAGATAGCTCTTTAGTGACCCGGATGGTCACGACGTTTAGTCGAATGAGCAGGAAAGTCGTCGAGGTATGGCTGAACAATGTGTCGAATCTCATGGAATGCATAGGACATTGCTCGCTGAAAGGTAGCACTAAAATTATTCAGGCCAAAAGGAAGCTTTTTGCAAGAAAAAGTACCACAGGAACAGATAAAGGATGTTTTATGTTAGTCGGCGGGTGAAATGTTAATCTGGTTATAGCCAGAAAAGTCATCCATGAAATAAAAAATCTCACTCCCTGTGCATTCAACGATGATTTGGTCGATAAAGGGAGTAGGATAATTATCCTTAGGACATGCGCGATTGATATCGCGGTAATCAAAACGAACACATAGCATACGTTACTTTTTGGCAACAAGGATGATGTTGGATACCCATTTCGTCAATGGAATAGGATAAATGAAACTTGCTTTCAAAATCTTTTCTAGTACTACTTTGATCGCAGCAACCTTTCGAGGGTGCACAGGGCGAAGCCATTTCCAAACAAGCTTAGCACCAAGATAATTTGGGATCTCATGCACCCCTATGGCTAGATCGATACCAGGCATTTCCTTGTATGACCAACCGAAAACGTCTTGGAATTCTTTAAAAAGTTGTGTATAAATATTGATCTCATCTGGAGAACAAGAAACCCCAATATGGATGTTCTTAACAACTCCCGGTTTAACGAAAATGTCAAGTGGCATCGTAGTAGTCATGTTTCCCATGTTACCCTCTGACAGGACTTCATGTACCCAGATAGGTGTCTGAAGTGGAGGTGTAGGAGAATGAGAAACAAACGCTTCAGAACAGGAAGGCATCTCATCGAGGCTAGGGAGAAAGGAAGAATGATGATGTAGACCATTCCATGGAACTTCCTCCAAAGACATGACCTTCATTCTACTCTCTTCAGTGGGGAATGTCTCTTTCAAGGGATCCAAAGAATCCCAAGAACCAAGCCAAGGGGGTGGCACATAAGTGTCCAGGTTCATACTGAAGACAGTATGACTTTCTAAAGTGACCATCGAAGCTAAAACAATTTCTTGATAATTTATCTCCAATGGACTTAAAGGTATAGCATTGCCAGATGATTCAATTTGATCTTCGGTAGGGATAATCCAAGTATTCGCAGAATCTGAGATCATATTGATAGAATGAATACTTGGAGGTGGGAGAGTAAAAGTACCCATCAAGGCAAAGTCTTTGAAGAGACCTGCTCCCACGCTTTCGTAAGGAACCTCATTATTTCCCACATAAGAAACGTTACCGTTTGACAAAACAGAAGAAAAGAAAGATAGATGATCAACGTGACTATTTTTCCTTCATGAGGAAAATGAAGTATGCAGAACAAAGAAGACACCACACAAAACATAGCGTGAGTCCAACTTTACCCGAGAAGAATATTGTAGTTGAGATTGGCATCTACAACTTCTACTTCTAATTCAATGGTCTTGCCTTCTAACGTAATCGGTAAGTTCGTGAGAATAATGTATGGTCATGAACCTCTGCCATAAAAGGCTTCCAAGGTGTTCGGAGATTGGTTAAGAGGAGGAGAGCCAATGGCTTTCCAACACGAAACTAACATGATGCAGGTAGAGGCACCTTCATCAATAATCGTTCTATGAATCATCTTTCCTTTGATAAGGACCTGGATCAGAAATGCAATCTGATGAGGAAGACGAGGTACATGATTCTCTAGATTGAAAGTAATCAGACTCGAATCAGAAGGATCAATAGTAGCTATAACAAAAAACAGTAATTTTTGCTGCATTGGATGGGATTAAAGAACCTCCAAGGCAGACATCATCGAAGGTGCTTGAGCTAAATCCTCAACAATATTATAATGTTGTGCAGCTCAAGCATTCAAATTGAAAGATGACTTCCGAAGAACACCTTTGGGGGTGGTCGGATGACGAACTCGTTGTTAGGGCACTTGATATGGAGCGGACCAGAAGAGGATGGAGTAGAAGTAGAAGGAGTATCAATGGATTCTTTCTTTGTCATGTGCTTAGACATAGCTTGATAATCCTTGGTTCGAGTAGCGATCGAGATAGGTGATGAACCCTGCATCATGAACACTTGGGAACCTGAGGAAGCAGAAGACTGAGGCTCGTCTACCAATTGGGTTTGTTGTGACGAAAAGGGTTCTTTTAATACAGTCAAAGCCCCTTTAAATAAGCGGCTAACGTCAGATCCTCAGGGACAATCCTTAGTGTAATTATCTTCCTCACAAATGAGGCAAGGATACTTTGGCTTTCTTCAAGAAGCATCATCAGTAGAAGATTTAGGAGGGTCCTGTTTTGGCACATCAGCTATGGCCTTACCTTTGCCTTTCTTTTTACCCTTGGAGGCTTTGTCTGCTGCGGTAGACTGGACAGCATGAACCTCAGAGGTTTTACTAGGACTAGATGAATTCTTAGAGGGATTATTGGAACCAGTGTTCAAGACCGATTTCTACTTCAAAGAAGCTTTCACGAGAGTCTGAGACACAGAACCAATCACTCCATCAAAAAGTGGTGTATCTAGGGAATTCGACGTTGTAAGATCCGATGATGATCTCATAGCATCAAGGAACATCTCATATAATGTGCCCGATTACGAATAGACTAGGTCTAAATACTAGGCATGGGTGATAGCTTTCTCTTCAATAACACACCCACCCATGGCTATGTCTTTAGCAATTTTGTTGATGAATGATTTTGTGAACCATTTTGTCAACAACTCATCAGCAATCTCAAACTTGATGAGGTGACGCTGACGTCTCCATTCATGGATATGATCAGAGATGTGGGTCGCAGTGTCTTGCTTAAGTGACGTAAGCAAATGGGTGCTAGTTTCATAGTGAACCGACAGCTGGAAATGAGTGAGGAAAGCCATAGCGAGAGAGTTGAAGTCACCGTAGGTACCTCAAGGCAATTCGATGTACCACTTAGTGGCAGCACCTATGAGAGTTCATTGAAAGAGTTGAAGACGGATAGAATCATCGACATACGAATTGGAGGAGCACTAGAGGTGATATGTCATCGTGTGGGCTTGTGGTTCCTCCTTCGCTTTTCCCTCGAATTTCGAGCAATCGCTCGAAATCTTGACTGAAATGGGAGGCCAATACAGCGAATGAAGAATGGGATCATTCGTGAGCCTCGAAACATTGGGCAGCTCCAACGTAGCCAAGAAAAGAAATTGTGTGTTAAACTTTATATAGGGCCTTTGAGGAGACCCAAACTACTGAGTCCATCCTTGTTGGTAAGGATTTTTCCCCAACAGTGAAGGATTTTGTCCATATGGAATATGGTTTTGTCCCCACTGAGGGTTACCTTTCCCGTAAAGAGCATTTGGTCCTGGGTAGGTTTGATACTACCCTGTCATACTCCGTTGATGAGCATTGTATGCGGCGTACGGTTTTAAGGTTGTCGAACCTGTTGACCCTGGACGTGAGGATTTTGACCCTGTTGATGCAGGGGTTGACCTTTACCTTGCAAAGGTTGACCTTGACCTTGCAAAGGTTGACCTTGGCCTTTCAAAGGCTGACCTTATTGATACGCATATAAGCCTTATTGCTGCCAAGGTTCACCTTTTTTCTGAAAAGGTTGGCTTTGCTACTGTAAAGGTTGGCCCTGCGGCTGCAAAGGTTGACCTTGCGAGGACAAAGGTTGGGAGGAATGTTGAACAAATTGTGTCTACAACTACAAAGGTTTCTGCGATTGTTGCAAAGGTTTCCCTTATAGTTGTAGCTGATCAGGTGCTCATGTCCTAAGTGTAGTAAAATGCTCAAAATTTAAAGTGGTTAGAACTAGTTCAAAGTTGAATTACTGGAAATTACTCGTCTTCCTGATTCCTGCGCCGCAAACGGTTCGAAAAACGGTCGCCGTATGAGGAAGTTATGGCAAAAAGAAGAATTTGTCCATAACATTAGAAATTTTAATTTTTCAAAAAAAAAAAAAAAAAAGGAATATTCCGCCAGGCACGAAATCCGAGGCAACCACCAAACATTAAATGTAACTGCAGTTAAGTTGGCGGAATTTTGGCAGGAGCGCCAAATTTGGCGGACCCGCCATAATTGGCGGAGCTAACTGGAGTTAACTAAAGTTAGCTGGAGTTTTTCTAGGGAAAAACTGGAGAAACTTTAAATGGCCATAACTTTGGCTAGGAAAGTCGGTTTTGGACGAATTTTTTTTTTGATTTTGGGTATTTTCGACCTTCTGAAGCCATTGGTGTAGGTCTTACAGCCATCTGAGGTCATTTTCAGAGGTTTTGGAGCCGTGGAAGTTCTAGGAGCCACCGGGACCCAGTTTTGTGAAGACTGTATAGGGTTGCAGGTATCCATTGGAGGTGATCCAATAGTCAATCCTGAAGGATTCAAGTGTTCTGAATCCATTTTTACCATCTATTTCTCCTGTAGATGCTTCTATTCAGCTGTATTTTCAATTTGAGCATTTAATAAAAACAAGGACAAGCCCGGTTGGGAGCTTTGGACCCAGCAAACGTAGCCCTGGAGGGGGTGAACTGCTTTATCAACTTCTTTTGCATTTGTGGTTGATTTATTTTGCATATCAAATTTGTTTTAATGTGTTAAACAGTAAAAGGAAATAACTCTGCTATGCTTAAATGGGTCATGAACAGCTGCAAATTTCATGTGTTTTCTTTCTGCAAGAAATGGAAATCTTTTAAACATGTTTAATTCTGAATTGAATACCTTGCAAACAAATTTCAAGTAGTTTCAAATTCAGATCAAGTTGGTATCAGAGCTCAGGGTTTTTGTGCAAAGATATTCTAACTGTCTTGCAAAGTATTGATGCTTACCAGGTTGAAACTTAAAAGAGGGGAAGGACAGTTGACTAGAGAACGAGAGAATCCTCAGTCAAGGAAGGCCAGAGAGCCATCACCTCCACCTTCAATTTCACCCTCAAGAGTCTCAGCAGAAGCTTCAAGGATGTTTGAACATGAAGGAGAAATTCCTACAGAGACAGATCCAAGAGAAGAAGAAAGAGTCTTCAAAAAGGCTTTCTTGGACCTCACTGAAATGGTGAGGATATTGTACCAAGAAAGAAATGAGAAATTGGCTGGAGAAGGGTCCAAACATCCACATGAAGGAGAGGGCTCTTCAGGAGGTAAGAAGGATGATGATCATTCCAAGAAAGGACATGGAGGAAATGGTGATCCACCACCCCCATCTTCACCTTCTTCCTCTTCATCCTTGTCTTCTTCTGTTCATAAGCATAGATCCTCTGGAAAAAGTCCTTTTTTGAAGCTTGATGTAAAATTTGAATTACCTATGTTTAATGGTGAAGTGAATGCAGAAAAGCTTGACAACTGGATTAGGCAGTTGGAAGTTTACTTGAGGATCTAGAATATGCATGATGATGCCACAAATATTCAGTTGGCTTCTTTGAGAATGGATGGAGCAACACTGGTCTGGTGGGAGGCCAAGACTAAAGAGGAGATCAAGAAATTTGGTAAGGTCACATTAACATGGCCTGAATTTCTGTTAGCCATTAAAAAACAGTTTTATCCTCTTGCTCACATGCAAAAGGCCATTATGAATTGGCAAAATTTCAGACAACTTAAGGGTTAGAGTGTCCAAGACTACACCCAAGAATTCAGGGGAAGAGCTCTCTTGTTAGGGGTAGATTTACAGACCCAAGAAACCTTATTGAAATACATCGGTGGCTTGCATAGCTACCTTAGACACACCATCTTGATGTTTAACCCTACTAGCCTGGACGAGGTTTGTGTCCAAGCTACCCATTTAGAGGCAAGGGGGAAAAACACATTTGAAGAGGGTAGAAACAAGCCCCCCAAGGGCAAAAACAAAGAGAAAACCTCCAAGGGAAAGGGAAAAAAGAATGCATCTGTCAAACAGGAGAGTGAGAAAGTGATCTGTAAACACTGTTCTAAACCAGGTCATGAGGAGAAAAACTGTTGGAAATTATATCTTGAAAAAAGACCTCAATTTAACAAATCCAAAGGGAAACAGAAAACTACTGCTACTACATCTACACCACAAGATTTAGGGGAAGATTCTGGTGATGAAACCAAAATTACAGCCATGGGTTTGAAAAACTTGAAGGAAAAAGAAATTGAAACTCAAGCCAGCACTAGTACCTCAAACTTCCATGTACAAGCTCCTAATGAGGAAGAAAGAATTGAACTGTTTCATGTGAGGATGATTTCAAAACATACTAAAATTGACACACTTTTTGATAGTGGGTCACAAGCAAACCTTATATCAGAGAACTTGGTCAAGTAGCTTAAACTTGAGACCGTTCCACATCCGAAGCCATATCCACTTGGATGGATTTGCAAGGATGCAAATTTACAAGTTTCAAGAAAGTGCACATTGCGCTTTGCAATTACTGCACTTTTTATTGACACAGTTGAACTTGATGTGGTACCTTTTGATATAGCAGGAATTGTTTTGGGAAGTCCTTACTTGTTTGACAGGAAAGCTATCTTTCATCGCCATGAAAACAAATATCATTTGTTCAAAGATGGCAAGGAGTTCATTGTTAGAGCTCATCGCAAGAAGACAAATATAGCGATGGTGAATGCAGGACAGGTAAAAAGGCTGGTCAATTCAAGTAAGAATTTTGTTCTTCTTATGATTAAGCCCAAGGTTGATGTGAATCATGAGTCATTTGAAAATTGTGATCCAAAACTTAAATCAGATCTGTATGATGTAGTTGATGCATATCATGAGATGTTTCAGGAGCCTACAGGTTTGCCTCCTAAGAGGGATATTCAGCATGAAATCCATTTGCATCCAGATTGTCCTCTTCCAAACATAGGCATGTACTGCATGTCTATTATGGAGAATGCTGAAATAAAGAAACAAATCAAGCACTTGTTGGACAAGGGTTTCATAAGGCCAAGTACTTCGCCATGTGGGTCACCGATTGTATTGATTCCAAAGAAAGATGGCACTTGGCGTATGTGTGTTGATTTCAGGGCCTTGAACAAGATAACGGTAAAGAATCGTTACCCACTCCCAAGGATAGATGATTTGCTAGACCAGCTGAAAGATGCTCGATATTTCACTAAGCTAGACTTGCGCAGTGGATATCATCAAGTAAGAATTGAAGAAAGTGACATTTGGAAGACAGCCTTTAAAACCAAACAAGGACTCTTTGAGTGGCTTCTGATGCCGTTTGGTTTGTGCAATGCACCTGCAACTTTCATGCGGGTAATGGATGATGTCTTGCGTCCTTTGTCTTGATGATTTCGTTATTGTCTACTTAGATGACATCTTAATTTTCAGCAAGTCTAGAGAAGATCATGTCATGCATGTTAGAAAAGTATTTTCTAGGGAAAAACTGGAGAAACTTTAAATGGCCATAACTTTGGCTAGGAAAGTCGGTTTTGGACGAATTTTTTTTTGATTTTGGGTATTTTCGACCTTCTGAAGCCATTGGTGTAGGTATTACAGCCATATGAGGTCATTTGAAGAGGTTTTGGAGCCGTGAAAGTTCTAGGAGCCACCAGGGCCCAGTTTTGTGAAGACTGTATAGGGTTGCAGGTATCCATTGGAGGTGATCCAATAGTCAATCCTAAAGGATTCAAGTGTTCTGAATCCATTTTTGCCATATATTTCTCCTGTATATGCTTCTATTCAGCTGTATTTTCAATTTGAGGATTTAATAAAAACAAGGACAAGCCCGGTTGGGAGCTTTGGACCCAGCAGACGTAGCCCTGGAGGGGGTGAACTGCTTTATCAACTTCTTTTGCATTTTTGGTTGATTTATTTTGCAAATAAAATTCATTTTAATGTGTTAAACAATAAAAGGAAATAACTCTACTATGCTTAAATGGGTCATGAACAACTGCAAATTTCATGTGTTTTCTTTCAACAAGACATGGAAATCTTTTAAACATGTTTAATTCTGAATTGAATACCTTGCAAACAAATTTCAAGTAGTTTCAAATTCAGATCAGTGGCAATTGTCCTTGCTGTTGCAATACCTGCCCTTGCTATTGCGAAGGTTTCCCTTGCTGCTACAAAGGTTTCCCTTGTTGCTGCAAGGGTAGCTGGACAGTTCCTGGGGTTATACCCTGAGGGTACTTATAGTTCCTGAATTGGATTTGGCCATATCCATCAGGCACAGCAGATTGACTGAGCTAAACATAAGGCCCATCTTGAGGAATGTAAGGTGGATTAACCATAGCTTGCAAACCATATGGGACATAAGCCGGTTGGAATGGAACCTGAGCCATATACGGCTACTGATATTGGACATTACCTGACCCAGACGGACCAACAGGGTTAGGAATAGTGCCATAAAAAGGTTGATTCATTCCAACCATGTGAGTTTGTAATCCACTCACACTGGTTTCGCCTAACATAATAGGGATATTTAGATCTTGCTCCCCACGCAATGGCACAGTCTGTCCACTCGCTGGAGGGATAGAAGAACTTACCGAGACCTGACCTGAGATAGTCGATTCAACCGGATGAGTCAGTCGAAACAACGAAATAGGTTGAGACAGAATGGTAGGTTGAACTAGAACTGAAGTGACTGCAGTTTGCACAATCAGTCGAGAGGTCGTGTTCTGAACGAATGGACCTGATCTAGGCATAACGCTGGAAGAACATATGGGGTTTTGATACAATGATGAGGCACTAGGAGTTCCCAAAACCAACTGAGCTAAAGAGGTATAACCATGTAGCAATATGGACTCACTAAACTTAGTATATGAGAGAGATGGGACTCTTCCCGTATAAGGAAATCCTTCTAGAGGGAACTCATAT
Source organism: Pinus tabuliformis (assembly GCA_031772625.1). NCBI lineage: Eukaryota > Viridiplantae > Streptophyta > Pinopsida > Pinales > Pinaceae > Pinus > Pinus tabuliformis. Next base: position 634,202,154 of record CM062805.1, read on the forward strand.
CCCTGCTCATCATCTATGTGAGGAGTATGGGTAGCGGAGACTTTCGAATGACCCAGAGAGGAGACTGGGATCTCGCCTTCTGACTCCATAGATGGAAATAACTGGCGATGAGGAACTGGAGATGAATGAGGAGATAACTCCAAAGTAATACCAGGTTGATCGTACAGATGCTGTGGAGATATCACAACGGGATCAAACAATGGGTTCGGTGGATAAACAACTAGTCTTTGCGGATTTTCAGGATTCTGCGAACTCTCGGGTGTCTAGATAGGATTATCAGAGGAGTTTGGATTAGATTCTTGAGGTGACCAAGAATTTGATGGAGGTAGACGAGAAGACAAAGGTTGGATACTCAGAACAATTCCAAGTTCAACACCTTGATCCTCAAGCGATTGAGGAAGTTCTAGATGAACTCCTTGGGAGGACCCTTCAGTATCAGACAATGAAGGGGAACTATGAGATGTACTCAATGGCTTAGCCACGATGGCATCCCCTCAATAGAAAAAAAGGAAAGGAAAACAAATATGATTAAGGCTTTAACAATCTTGAAATTAACAAGGAATTACTCAATTTGGTCTAAAACGAAACTGCTTGGGATTGACATGTTTACCTTGGACAGTTAAATTTTAGAAACAGAAACATTCCCTTTTCATCTTTTAGGACTCGAGAAAAGGGTGAAAAGATGACTCTAGTCGCATTCAATCTTTTTGCGAGCTTGAAAGGACAAGTTGTTCGATGATCTCTTCATATTTAAAGAGTAAGAAAAGATCAAATGACTACTCATGTGAATCTAGGTAAAAGGAGTAGCAAGTAAACATGAACTGCAATATACACCTTAGCCAATAAATTGACCAAGAACTTGACGTACATGCAATAAATCTCCCCGAATGTTGTGTTCAGTGTATCACGTTTACAGGGTGGAAGACTCGGCTTCCTACAGATAAAGGATTGCAACCTAGGGGGGTCTCCCTTTATATACGCGACGGTACACAGAGCACAAGTCCGTTATAGCGCTATCTAATGATGAAGCGAACTACAGTTGCTAAGTTTTAAATATGCTAGAACACATCTCTAACCTAGACCACTAGATATGATTGTTAATGTTTCAAATGCTCCTTAGGTTAATTGATAGATTTTAAAGTTGATCTTGTAATTATGTCTCAATTTCAAGGCCTTAACGATGTTTCCTCTTCCTAAAATGCAAACTAGATGATGAAATGAAATCTTTCAATTCGATGAAAGCTATCTATGTAGGGAAGAAGATCACTCGAATCATGCATCAAACCAAATGAAAAAATGCATCCATGACAGTCTTCAAACACTAAATGTGAAATATGAAATCTAATCTTTCATATGATAAGAAAATGCAATGCCAAAACAAATCTTAAAGAAAAATTTCCTTAAGATGTAATGATGATTTTCCTCTTCTTCAAAAATGCAACTAATGTAATCTAGTGCAAAGGAAAAGAGAATGCAAGCAAACCAAGAAGTATGAAAATCTCTTTCACATCAATGATTCGAAAGCAACACAAAATGTTCTGAAAACTAGGAAAAGAATACCACTTTTACTTTCAATTCGAAACATAGAAAACCTCAAAGCAAACACGTTCTTTTGATTCCAATGAGACAATCACTTTTGTAATCTATCATTTGTCAAATGAAGCTTAAGTAACTTTCACTATATCCACTAATGAAAACAACTTAAGGCACAAGAACCAAAAAGTAATCTACAAAGTATGTCTGAACACACAAAGAGTCTTTAACACTGGCAATCGATCTTTGATCTCTGATGGGAAGACCAACGAGTGTACGAAGGTTGACCTAGAAGACCTAGAACCCTAAAAGGATAATCAAACTTCAAGGACACTCAAGCCAATTTAAAAGACAATTGCAATCAATCAATGAGAGAGTTAATGAAAAACACACTGGTAAATCAGAGGGGGAAGACAACTAGAACTAAAAATCAGAGAGAAAACTTTGAATTTCTTATTTTTTTTGCAATCATCGCACCTGTCAGGAGTAAAGTAGCGATCATCACTACTATAACTCAAAAACCGGAAATATCATAATGACTATCAGACTCAAATCCACGATGGTCGAGGAAAAGGAAAAAGAAATCCAAAATTTTCAAAAACAGCTCAAGTTAACAATCTTCAGGCATCTACTAGACAATGACACTGACTACAAACAAGCAATGAAGTCTAAAAATCAATGGTTGATCAAACTCATCAAAATACAAGGTGAAGGAAAGGGAGGAAAGGGTCATAGGCTCCCCAATGGAGTCGTCATTTTGTTGACAAGGTTAATCCACTTTGCGGATAGAGATGATCCCTCTAGCCCAGTGAGTGGGTCTAGCAACTGAAGGGACAATCAACTAGACATATTCCTAGATTATAATTGAAAAATAGAACAAGAGAGAAGGCCTACCTTGCTCTGATGCTAATCTGATTTCCTTTGTTGTGATCCTCAAACCGCTTGTGTCACAGACTTGTTCCTGCTTCTTCCAGCTCTTATGTACCTATAAAAGTGACCAAGAGACAACAAAGCATACCAAAACCAATAGAAAATCCAATAATGACATGTTTAGCTGATCAAGTGACAAGGAATGCCAAACCAATATATACATGAACATATATATTTTGGGAAGATGAACTAGCAGTTGTATTATTATTTAAATAATAAAGGGGAAGCTTGCAACCATAGCCTTGATGTTGAAAGGCTCTCCTTGAGTGGTAATCCAAGTCCAAGACAATAAACTCTCCAACACTCCTTCTCCAAGTCTAATGAATAACCTCTAAGCACAAGTTTAGCATAGGGGTGCAAATGGACATAGATCAACCATTTGGGAATGGTAGAGGGGGAATTTGTAGGCTGGGAGAGGGAGTTATACCTCCTCCAAAGATAGGATTAGGCCCACATATTAAGGAGGTAGCTCATAGGGATGATCCCAAGAGGTGAAATCAGGAGGATTCGACCTCATCTATGTGAAACCACCTCTAGCTCGTCGCTATTAAAGCTTCTAGATCATGAAGCTTCTCATCCTCTTTGGGAAAACTTCCTTTCTGAGACCATCACGAGTATGAGAGAGAACAGAGTGATGCCATTGCCAGCTTAATAAGGTGCATCAAGTGATCATCGCGTTTTGAGCTTCATAAGGGCGATGACTCGCCTTTTACAGTTTCAAGAGCCATTTCTTCAAGGAAAGCTCCAGGGATTTTCCAAGAAAATTTAAAGGAGGGATCTGAGCTGTATACATTAATGAGTATACTGTATAATGATCATGTTTCGAGAACTTCATGGTATGTCACAGGGAAGTGCAAGAGGCATGAAAAAATACTGTGTAACACTCCTCCTGCAAGGCATCAGAGAGACAAGCTAGTTCTTTTGGGGAGAAAGTACTGGCTACAATGCTCCACTATTGGAGCTAGTGTTGTTCAATGTATACATGTGTCTTGGGAACTTTACTTAATATATGAAGCCTGATGGCCAGAACATTCTTCATGCATGGATTATGAATGTTTGTAAGACTATTCTATGAATGTTTATGATTCATGTTTGTTTTCACATGTACTAAAGTAGTTGAACTATTTCGGTTATTTTAGTGCTTATCATATTGAGAATGTGTTGTAGTTGTTGCAATTCCCGTCACATCTTTGTGGACTATTCTTCTAGATGTTAGGAGGATATCTCTTTTTTTTGTTTGTTTCTACCAGAGTGGTACTATTACCTCTCTCTTAAACGCTCACCTTCTTTTCCCTCCATAGCAGAAGAACCTTGACACACCTACAACCGAACGCTCACCAAGCACACTTACTTTCTTTTCAAAGGCACATTTGTACTCCTCTCTCTTGCTAACACTTATAGCCAAGGAAAATATTTAAGAAATTGGCAATTGGGCCATATTCTGGATGGGGCTCCTATCCCAAATGGTGTGACATCTAATTGGGACAACATATTGGGGATACCCCTTGAATGTTGGCGGGTATAGCACCGTCAAAATTTATGGTGTTAGATGGAGGGCCGCCATTCTTTTATGGTTGATAACCTCACCCTCCCTCACCATACATCTTTTGGTCAAGGTAGTAATATTCTCAGCACCTTCCCTACTCATATTCTTGAATTTGGTGAAACTTCTCAGCCCGATCTTGAAAAAACTTATGAAATCTCTTGTGAGCACATCCGGGCTATTCGGCCTATCCGGCCTATAACTCGTAAGTTTACAAAGGCTATCGGATTGATTGTTGGAGTACACAATCTACCTTAGTTTCCAAAGAAGAATGCAACCACTCCCACTAGGATAGTGATTTCGATAAACAAAAATCTGGTTCTCGCTACCCTTGAAGAGATCACAGAGACTGCAAAAAGTACAGAGAAACCAAAGAAGCCTCTATCTTTTAATGGAGGTGACATGGAAAATGTTATATTCTCAAATGATACTTTCCACGAGTTAGGTGGTGAAGAAGAACAAGAAAATAAATCAGATTCTGGAGAAGAAGAGGAAGGTTCGTCAGATTCTGACGAAGAGGAGGAGCACAGAGACGAATACATGGCATACCAAGATCTGGATTGGATTACTCGGGGCCCACATACATTGTTAGGTGTGTTACAAAATATGTTGAAGCACCTAGAAAAGTTGTTAGCAAAGTATGACCCTGACAAAGCAATGAAAGCGGAGGACCATTTGGATAACTTATACCTACATCTGAAAATGCTAGAGGTACGTTACGATCATGTTGCATGTAAACTTTTTCTATGTACCTTAGATGGAAAAGAAGCTATATGGTACCACAGTCTTCCTCTGAATTCTATCCAGAATTAGAAGGGATTTAAAAAGATTTTTCTTGAAAAATTTGTTGATGACAAAACCTCTGCCATGTTGTTAAGAGAGTTGGGCAATCTTAAGATGGAGCACAAAGAGAAAGTGAAAGATTTCAATCAGAATTTTAACTACATATTGAATAAATTCCATGCAAATATGAAACCTCATGACTCCATCACTATTTATTACTACACATTTTCCTTACCAACAAGAATCATGCAGTTCGTGAAAAGAACTATGAAAGAAACTTTAGCGGAAAATTATGAAGAAGCAATCAAAGTTGAAAAGGACTTGTGTGCGATCAAATTCATTGTTGACGATGAACCATCAAAGAACTCCAAAGACATGGGAAAAATGTTTTAGGCCTCCGTAAGAAAGGCCAAGGAAAAGGAAGCAGCCAATCTTGAGAGCTTGACCCGCACTATCAAGTCTTTGTCCAATGAGTTGGAAGAGCTAAAGAAGAGGTCAAGAAAGACAACCTTAAGAAGCAAGCCCCATAAATTCAACATTCTGAGAAGGTATGCCAACTTTATTAGTAGTATCAACTAGCTGGCCAATTCTACACAAAGCTCAAATGTTGTGCTAAATGTTGAGAGTATGGGCATGGACCAATATTGTTTGTTTCATCAAGAGTATCATTCAAAAAAAAAACATGCCCACAATGGAACCACAACATGAACACTCTAGCTACACATATTATTGATATAGTACTTTCTGATGAGTAGACTGAGCCAACATAAGAGAAGGAATAAATTGTTGCACCCGGAGAAACTAAGAGTGTTAGGAACCTAGTGAATACACTCAGTTGTGTTTACGCAGCTAAAAATAAAAGTGTCGTAGAACATCCACTGAGTCAGGACCCGGCCCAAAAGCAGAGAAGTTGATACAACTTGAGAATCCAACAGTCGGTCTCCAAAAAAGAGTTGATAAGGTAGAAATTGAAATAGAATTTGCTAAGGAAGATGACACTGCCTGTCAACTCAACCCAGAACACTCAGATCAAGTCTGGAAATGTGGCTAAAATGAAAATTACTTCCACGAACAACAAAAGGAAGTCCATCATTCCAGAAGTAGCAAATAAGGTTACTCCTCCAGACACTTCAGCAATGCCTCTTGCACTTGGTTATAACATCTTTGAAGACTTGAATAAATCTCGCGCTAACATCTCACTCTTTGAACTTACAAGGATCGCAAGCCAACGGGAACTACTTATTCGCACTCTTAAACAATCCACCTTAGGTAACACCGCTTCTTCATATAATGGATCTAGTAAATCTTCTGAACCCCTCGAATCTACGCTTAATTCTTTAACATTGGATGCAAATACACTTTGCCCCCTGTTTTTGTTAACGTTTAAAATTTTCAACTACAATGTACACAATTGCTTAGTTGATTCTGGTGCATCTGTAAATGTAATTTCCCTATCTGTAGAAAAGAAAATTAATTCAAAATGGGATAAGGCAGATGCACATATTATTCATTTGGGTAGGACCCTTTTCCATCCAATAGGTGAACTCTGAAATGTGTTCATTCACCTATCATCTAACCAATGATTTCACCAGTCTATAAATATAGTATTTGTGGACATTCTGGAAGTATACGGTGTATTTTTTAGTAGATGCTGGTCTAGCAAGTTAGTAGGGTATTTTGCTACGGACTAGTCACATTTATGGCTTCTGTATAAGTGAAGAAACAACCAAATTCGGGTAGACTTAGAGTCTTACATGAAGCATATTATTACACCCTTCTAGGGGAAAAATGAACTAGTTGCTTTCACAGCTATAATCTTTAGAAATTTCTTTTTAGAAACTAATATGGGGTGCTATATTACTCAGCCTTCCCTAGTCCCACCAAGCACACAGTTGGAACTCCTTCCTAGTCCAACTAGCAGAAATAAAATTTGTATAGTAGATAGTAATAGTAGTAGCCGTATCAGTGTAGGGCCTCGTTTTTGTACATATGATGCTTGGATTTTGTACTTTGACAGTTCAAAGAGACGGGAGAGATCTAGAGCTGGTTGTGTTTTAGTAGACCCATGGCAGAGTAAACACCTTATCTCAAACCGCTTGGAATTTAGTGCACAAATAACACCATATAATATGAAGTACTCATCCTGGGCTTACAGAAGGCCATTAACCTTAATGTTGGAATTTTCAAAGCAATAGGTGACTCTGAAATTGTCATATGACAGGTACATAATTTACTATACATTGTGTGTCACCTCATTTGAAAGGTTATCAACAAGAGGTATGGTGTTTGATTTCTCATTTCCAAGATTTTAATATTATATATGTTTCTAGAATGCGTAAAACAACTTTGTATGCATTAGCAAATGTTTTCACTAGGTTATCACCACTTAGGGACAATTTTCCTGTTGAAATTATTTATAAGCCATTCATCCCTAACAATATCACTAAGTTACGCATTTTCAATGATGACCAGCAGATAGTGCACTTTATGGCGAACGTTGATGTATTCAAAGATCCAACTATCGATGAAGACGAGCACGAAAAGGTGTTACAAGATGAATCCCACAAAAATAAAGAAAACCTCATGCAAAAGGGCGTAGTATCATCGAAAAAGATGTATGATTTGCATAATCACTTTTGAGGGCCATTCAATGCAAAAACCCATAGTTCAATGTTGTCGCACAAACAGATAAATCTTGGAATAGAAAAGGATATGACATTTGTCAATCTCGATACTTGTTTCACACCACAAGAGAAAAAATCCTTCATTCGATTATTCAAGCACTACCGAGATGTGTTTGTGTGGACATATGATGAGCTCAAAACTTATGACACACGAATAATCCAACATGTTATCCTGATCAAGGAAGGGGCCAAGCATTTTTAGTAAAAGTTACAAAAGGTGCATCTGTGCTTGAGCCCCTGATTCAAAAAGAGTTGAGGAAGTTGTTGGATTCTCAGATCATCTATAAAGTGTGGCGTTCAACCTGAGTATCTAATCTCGTCTCAGTAAGGAATAATTTTGAGTAAATCAGTTTGTGTGTTCATTTCCAAAACTTGAATCGCGCATTAGACAAAGACAACAATCTTATGTTGTCTATGTTGAGGTTCATAGATGCTCTCCTTGATTGATGGTTATTCAAGCTACAAACAGGTTCTAATCTCAAATTTTGATAGATTAAAAACAACACTTCTCACTAAGTGGGGCATGTTGGCATTCTGAAGAATGCCATTTGGGATAGTCAATGCAGGTGTGACATTTCAATGTGCAATGGACATCACATTATGTGCCCTGATTGGGATGAGCATAGTGGTGTATCTCTATGATGTCATAGTGTTCTCTAAGAAGAGATCTCACCACTTACGACATTTGAAGAAAATCTTCAAGCATATCGGATGTAAGAGATATCCCTTAATCCCAAGAAAATTATTTTTGCAGTGTCCAAGGGAAATCTCTTGGGACACATTATCATGAAAAGTGGGATTAAGGTAGACCTGGAAAGGGTCAAATCTATCACGCAGATTCCCTTCCCAATGAATAAGAAAGCTATGCAGTCCTTCCTGGGGAAGATTAATTTTCTTCGCAAGTTCATCTCTGATTATGCTTAGATCGTGAAACCTATGCAGGAGATGGTAAAGAAGGATGCATTATACAAGTGGGAAAAAAGGGAAAATGATGAGTTTTCCCATATCAAGCAAGCTATTATAGAAGCACCAACCTTGTACAACCCAGATTTAAAGAAATATTTTCTACTCTACACTTTCAGTTCTGACACTTCTCTTGTCGTTGAGATTAAACAAAAGGATGATCAAAATAATGAGTGATTGATATCTTTCATGAGTTCCAACCTACAGGGACTTGTACTTATATATCCCACAATTGATAAGCAGGCATATGCTATCTACAAGGCAGTAAATCATTTTCAGGCTTACCTCTTGAAGAATCATTGTATTATATTTGTGCCACACCCAACAAGCAGATCATTGTTTGTTCAAAAAGAGTTGGGTGAGAGAAGAGTGAATTGGATGACAAGTTTATAAGAGTATGAATTACAATTCAAACCAATTCCAATGATTAAGGGCCATGTTCTATGTTGGCTAGCACCAGAAGTGATGGATGCAAAAGAAGAAGATCCATCTGGATGGGAGTAGGAGACAAAAATGTATAACGTTGAGCAAGATTCCCCCACTATTTTCACAAACTCTTGGTATGCTGACGTGCGCTAGTATCTTGAGCATGACACAATGCCCTCACACTTATCCGCATGGTGGAAGAGGTCACTCAGACTAAAATAATTATCTTACCAGTTGGTGCATGGGGTTCTTTTCAGAAAGAACCATAATGGAGTATTGCTCAGATGTTTAGAAGTGCATGATTCAAAGAAAGTATTGTGTGATCTCCATGATGGACCAATCAAGGGACACTTTACGGGTGACGCAATGGCACACAATATTATGTGGGCTGGGTTTTATTGTCCCACATTATTCAAATATGCTCACACATACACCTACAAATGTTTGGTCTAAAATATAATATACTTGCCAAATATCGAGTACCAATATAGGATACCATAACAGAGAAAACTTCCCACCTCCATATACCCTATATCAAATATTGGAGTTTGGAGGAAATTATTTTTATTGATTTCTATATGCATCGATTTCTTTCGGTTTCCTAGTGCCCACTCTATAGGGGAAATTATTTGAACTTAGGAAGTTTCATTATCACATCCAACCTTAGTTGGTGACAATCCTCATCCTATTTTAAGAGTGGGCCATCCCCATTAAAACATTTGCTTTAAACTATCCACAAAAACCCTATTATATTTTCATCAAGGGATCCTTCCACTTCCTGACCTGTTATGTCACTGTTAGCCGTAATGACTATGGGTGTGGCTTTAAAACATTAATGCTAGGGTTTTCCCAATCTGTCTCACCTATCCCAGCATGCACTTCATATCAAGTCATACTCTCATGTGATGACTTTCCTTGGTGGTATCAATGGCTAAAGCGCATTGAATTAGTAGCTCTCCTTAATCGCCCTAACATACTCCTATTGGCATTATCACCCATCAAGACAGCATAAAATTCTTTATCTAGCTATTGTATCATTGAGATTTTGTTAATTATTCAATTCAGCCTCACCTTTAACTCTTTTAGTGATGTGTAGTTGTATTACTATTCTTCTCAAAACTATATCCTATCACTAAAGCTCGCACAAACTGCTTGAATTCTCTCATGTACCAAGTGAAATTCCACTCTAAGTAAGTTATCATATTCAAATTGAATTTATTTTTATGAACTTTGTATCGTGGAGCTCATGGTGGTTTTTGTATGTAGGCGTCAAAGATATTAAATCAATAGGATGTCCAAAACACACAAGGGAAAGGGAGGGATATTCAACATAACAGAGCCCATAGTGCTTAATTTACCTATGAGTGAATATTATATGGAGATACTAGAGATTTCGATGGAAGCGACACACATCCTAACTGGGGTGAAATTTATCACATCTATGCCCATTCCCATTTTGACACATAAGATGAGGACTATGTAGTGATGTGCAACATTATATAGTCCAGGATTCATTGAATCATCACCAATCCATCTATGATACCATATAATGACATCACTAGATGGGCCATGGCATGGGTCGATCTGAAGCAAGATGCTATTATCAATAGAAAAGGTGAAATCATATCCTCTCTAAAGGTTGATGATTTTAGTGAAATGTATGGTCTCGAGCTAGTCGAGGTCAAGTTGAATAGACAAATTATCGACAATTTCTTAGAGGCCCATCTCAAATTCATCCATGGCATAAAGGGTTTGTAGTGGGATATTGATTAACTCAAGGAACATGTTAATACACACTACCCCACACAACATTTGCGAGATCAATTTCACCACATCACAGCCATGATCAATAGACTCTAGGGTGAATTTAATGATCTGGATTTAAACAAGAACGCAACAAAGTATAGAAATAACCATAAATACAAAGATGCGGCAGAAATAACACTTCCTTTGATTAATATCAAATAATGAAATATGCTTACAAACAATATGGAAATGATACTAGCTCGACGATGGTAGCTTATTTTGGAAACAATTTCATAACAAATCACATTGGTAGATTTAGGCCGACGCATTTTGAACCAACCAGTGTGGTTCATCATCAGGACAAGATGAAAAATCAGATCGTAGCAGAAAGTTAAATAGGGAGTCAAGACCTCCTAACAGCTAAGGGAAAAAACAGCTAGATAACGGCTATATTTGACTGGATGAGAAAAAGGCCGAAATACTAATTTATTTAGAATTACTAATTAATTTTTTATTATTATTATTATTATTATTATTATTATTATTATTATTATTATTATTATTATTATTATTTATATATTTAATTATTTATTTATTCTAATTTATTTTTATAATTGGATCATTATGGGATAATATCTAACTAACCTAACCCCTAAGATAGAAATAATTACTATTTATCTATTTATAACTAAATAAATAATAGTAATATCTAACTAACCTAATATTATAATATTATCTAACTAATCTAACCCTAAAAATAGAAATAATTATTAATTATTTATTTATTATTAGTATTAGTATGTATATATATATACTACAAATTAAAATGTATGAATAATAATCTTAAATGAAATATGAAGGAAATAATTAGTAATAGAAGGGACATAAATAATTAAATTGGTTGTACTGTGAATAATCAAATATAATTTTAATTTTACTTGTTTATTATTATTATGTTATTTTAGTTTCTAATTATTCAAAAAAAAAACAAACAAACAAACCTCAGGGGTGAATTAAGAAAAATAAAAACCAAAGTTAGCAGAAGGAGAAACAAAGAGAAGAAAGCTAAGAGGAAAGGGCCGGAATCCAACAGCTACTAATTTTCCACCCGTCGTCCCTATTGAGATTATTAGGCCGCCTTTCAATTTCTATGGCTTCCCTAAATTTACGGTGATGAAAGTGAGGAATTTTTGCAATGACCTTTGCCTCCTCAATGAAAATATGATGATTGGTATTCTCAACATGCTCTGCTAGCGCCGAAGGGTGGGTTATTCCATGCTTGATATCGGCAGCAAATTCCTCAATCCTCTGATTAATGGATCAGCATGTTTCACCAATGTACGATGTTCCACAGGAGCATGGGATGATATAAATGCCTTTCAAATCCTTAGGGTCCACAGGGTATTTAGCTTATTTTAAGGAACTTCTTAAGGTGTTAAGGGGTCGAAAGGTTGAGGGAACATTGTGCTTCCGAGGATTCTAGCAATCCTATCAGTTGCCCCTTGGATGAACGGGAGGTGAACTCCAGAACTACGATCAATAGGGTATTTCTTGGCCTTATAAATCTTGCCAACTTTGAGGAAGGCTTTAAGGCCTTGTTTCTTACTATAACCATTATTAACAAAAACCTCTAAGAGATGGGATTTCTCTTTATAATAATGGTCAACATTAGAAACCCTCATAGCATGGGTAGCTAGAGTGCAAAGAACCCCCAATTTTTGAGTAGGGAAATGATGGGACCTGTCATGAGGATACTGCTAGGTATGGGTTTTCTTCCAAAATACCTGATGGGAAAATGAGCCATCCTCTTTCTTAGAAATGAGGACATCTAGGAAAGGAAGGCAATCATTAACTTCTTTCTTCATGGTAAACTTAATGGAGTTAGATTGATTATTAAAATGTTGAAAGAAGAGATCTAACGTATCCGGACCATGCTGCCAAATAGAGCAAGTATCGTCTACGAATATTTTCCAAAGCTTAGGTTTAAGAATCACTGAGGCTAAAGCTTTGGATTCAAAATCTTCCATAAAAAGGTTAGCAACAATAGGGGACAGGGGTGAGCCCATAGCCACACCACATGTCTGTTCATAGAACTCACCTTCGAAACAGAAGAAAGTGGAAGTCAGGCAAATCTCGACTAATCTAGCTGTGTCGGGATCAGTAAGGTGAAAGATGACATCCAAGGCTTCTTTGATGGGGATATTAGTGTACAAGGAGACAACGTCAAAGCTTACCAGAATGTCTCCAGGATCAAAATTCATATCCCTTAACTCATTGACAAAAGACGAGGAGTCTTTAACAAACGACTCTGTGAGGCCAACAGGTGGCTTAAGCTTAGTGGCTAGATATTTCTAAAAGGTAGGTTGGCCCACGTATGGTGTTGACAATGGGTCTAAGGGGGACTCCTTCCTTCTGGATTTTCGAAAGTCCATAGATCCTGGGAGTGATGGGGCTACTCTCGATAAGCTTGTGGCTGAAGGAGCTAACCGAGCTACTGGATTTTATAGCTAGAGCCACCGATTTAGAGATCTTTTTCAAAGGATTCTTATCGAGTTTTCTGTAGCTACCACTATTCTCCAAGTGATCCAACATTTTCTTCCAATAATCTTCCTTATCAAGGATAACAGCGGCCCCACCCTTGTCAGCCTTCAAGACCACAATGTCTTGGTTCCTGTTCAAATATTTTAGGGCCTCAAATTCCTCCTTGCTGATGTTATGCTTCGGAGGTTTAGCTTTCCTAAGAATAACCACACAGTCTTGCCTAATAACATCTTTAGTATTATCAGTCAAGCCTTTCATTCCAAATTAAGATGGTAGCTTATCTCTGAGAAGAGATGTGGTGGCTACATGCCTCTGAATTGCGTTACAATGAGGGTCAAGGGCCTTTTCATTATTGAACAATAAGATAAAACCCTAAACAACCAAAACCATAACGCGAGGAGATGTAACACTAAGAGTTTATGGGCCCCGTTGGGGTTAGTTGGGCAGCCAACTTCCCGGGGTCGTGACTTGGTCATATTATCTTTGTTTGACGCACATGATACCCTGTTGGAAAGATCTCTCTAAGGAATACGATGGAAAAAATTACTTATATTAAGTCGTTGGTGATATATTGCCAAAAAAATGTCATTTAGGGCCTCAAAACAGATCCAGAATTTTAGGACCTGAAAAAACTGCTAAAAATAGTAAATTGTGCTATAATTAAGGAAACTAAAAAACTAAAAGAAAAATGGTGGGGTCCACCTGGAATTGGAGGGTGGCCACCAATATCCACCTGGATCATTTAATGCCTTGAATTTTAAAATTGAGTGGTTTCCCTTGGCAGTGGAAATAGTTTCTAAAGGGTGTATATTCAACCGGTCAAGTAATTTATGTAGAAATTTATTAAAATATCTTATGAAAGTGAAGGACATATTGATGAATTAGTTCCTTGTTTATATGTCAGCGTATTTCATAGGCGCTTTATTTACTACAAACAAATTCCCAGGAATGAACTAGAAATGGCCTCCAACACTCCCCCTATTCATATTTACGGTCAGGAATTGTGGGTGGATCACTACAACAAATTATATTATGAAATTTATGATCAATTTTTGGCCCAAACCCATCAGATCCTCTTCGGTTTCCTGGAACCCAATATATCATAAGAAGCAAATAATACCATTAGGGGAATTGGAAATTTGTATTGTGAGGAGAATTACACATATATCAACATATTTGGCTACTTGGTGCCCCCTGATTTGTTGCCTCAATTGGCCCTAACAGGCTTATGATTTGGGAGATCTCCTCTTAGACTGTAGGATTTTGAGTCGTATTAGCCTTTACCAACAACAATAATAGGTCCTAGTTTGGCTTCCTACAAGGATAGGCAACTAAGCTCTAACAAAATTTCCACAGGCCATAAAAGGAGCCGACAACATCAAGGAGTTGAAGCTTCTCACAGGTATTTTCAAGAGGCATGATCCCCATGGTATGGTTAAAGAGTGTTGTAAATCTATAAAGCTTATGTACCCATATGAACATTAGTATGACCTTGATAACTCAATATTCCAAGACGTGCTCATGTACGAGGAGGTCAAGCTCAAAATGCAACTGAGAGAATAGGAATATTTTCCATCGATCTAATTTCCAAAAGTGGAGCAAAGAGAAAAATAAAAGGAGCAATATTCCTTTGAGATAGAGGCACTAAGAGGTGAAAAATGAAGAGAAGAGGATTAAAGTTGAATCCGTCAAAAATAATAGACTTGAGGTGGAGATGTGACTAGCGAAATAAAATATTCCCAGGCCAAAGCCTCAAGAATCAAACAAATAACCATTAACGACGATGAACTGCAAGCGGAGACG